>CM062818.1:1781479263-1782144550 GCA_031772625.1 Pinus tabuliformis
TAACAAAAGTATACTATTCTGTTGGCTGGTCTACAATAACAAAAACTCATATGCGAGAATTTGCATAAGAGATAGTAGCATGGTCCTAGCATCTCTTCCATCTATAGAATGGGTGTGGAAAACAAGAATCATATGTTTCTGAAGTTTCAACACATGATTCAGGTATGGAAAAAATTGTTATCTCTTATCGGTTTTCCTTATATACAATATGATTGCATTATGGACTGTATGAAGTGGTGGAGTACCCAAAAGATTGCATGGAGGATCATTCCACTTTTTTTTTATTCCGAGCTATATGGAAATGGTGAAACAAGTGCATTTTTCATTATTCTACTGATGACTTCTTTATGGTATATGAGCGTACTGTATCAAATCTATCTATGTTCACTTCTCTTGATACATGCACCAAAAAACCTCAACATAATCGTACAATGCCACTGTTGGAGTATCCAATGGGATTTTTTGATGGTGCTGCACAAAGGAATACTTGTCTATGTGGATTTTTGATAGCCATATCAAATGAATTGGAATAGAGGATTCTCTAGAATGTGAGAAGTGGTACAAATACCAGGGCAAAAGCAATGGCTTTGTGGGGTATTTATGGTTCAAAATTTTCCTTAATATTCATGATATACATATTTATGGGGATTCCAAGATTATCATCGATCAGGGAAATGGTTGTGCAAATATCAACAATCCACCACTCCCTGGATGGTTAGGGAGAATTGACCTTCTATGGAATCCACTTAACAATTCTACAATTATGCACATAGGGAGAGAATGGAACAAAGTTGCTGATGATATTTAAAAGAGGGGACTACAAGGTGATTTTGATAATATGCACATCGAAATAATTCAGGTCCACAATGTTCTAAATATTGTGGAATTTCCTTTCCCTGGGTAATTTCTTCCTCCCCTCTTATTTTAGTATATTTTTGTCTATTACTAAATCTTCCATCTCCCTTTCATGGATGGATGGATATGAGGCGATTTTCTTACTCAATGTACTATCACATTGGCCATATGTATGTTGTTTTAATTCTGTCTATCTCTTCCAAATTACAGAACAACACTGGGTCAATTGGCTGTTCATATATTGTATTTTGTGTGATATGGTTTCTTTGGATTGGGAAGCATGATATGCTTTCTCGGATGGATTGTATGATGAACTGAACATGGAAGAATGATGTCTATTTCCTATATTCTGATCATATATTATAATACACTATGCTTTTTTCGTACTTAAAAAAAAAAGTTTTATTCATAAAAAAGCATTTAAAGGGTTTTAACATTAGATGGTAGGATTTAATTTTAATGAAATATTTTATAATATTGTTAATAGTAATTATAGTTGGAAGTTTATTTCAAAAGTGAATTTTTTTATTGATTTTTATTTAAATTGATTAATTTAAGGGGTATTTGATAGATGGGTTACTTGTCAAGGCACTCCTGATGCTAAGTCACCAGTTTAATTTCCCATCATCTTCGTATGTTATTCTTAGACATGACTATGATATAGCCTCACCAATGTAAAACCAATCTAAAAATAATTAAATTGATTAATTAAAATAAGAAAAAAACCAATATTAAAAAATTCATATAAAATGAGTTATAGTTTTTTTAAATATATAATATTGGTAATTCATTATATTAACATCAAAACTTATATATAAATATGTTAATGATAAAATCGTAATAAGCTATCTATGTGTGTGTGTGTGTGTGTGTGTGTGTGTGTGTGTGTACTGAATACTTATTATAACAAGGATAAATACATGTTAATATTTACCAGCCATGAACATTATGTAGCTATTCTAAATATTACTTTTATAGGAGATAATCCTAAAATAGATTTTATGGATTGACTTTTTCTACACCTCTCTCAAGAAGAATTATGAAGTTCTATTTCTTGGGATTCTGATAGAATGATGAAAGCGAGTTTTTTTATTCACACCTTAGCGTGGATAGCATTACGACCCTAATGCCTTGGGTGACTACCCACCCCGAATCATCAGTGAATCGTGTGACACCGACACAATTTCCCTTTTTCAACCTACTCTTACCCTGAATACGCCTACTTCCAACACTTAGTCAATTTTATTAAGTGTCCACTTCTTAATTATGCAGCAGAAATAATGTTCATTCAATCTTATCTTACTTCAATTATATTCAATCATTCAATTATGTGATATTAAAAAATGTGCAATATTGTAAACAACAATGATAAACAACAAAGTTCATGGGAGGGGGAAACTCCTCGAAGTAGTTCGCCCCAATATTTTATTATCAAACTTCTACAATATAACATAAGTATAGTTTACAAGTTACAAATGTGTGGTAGTTAACTAGTCCAAACTAGAAACTCGTCTACCCTGTATACAAAATCATGAAACTCCTGTCTCCATTGTTCTTCCCAAGTCTATTGCACGTTCTACCCAAGTCTATGATATCACAATTCTACCAAGTTTGCGATATCGCAACTCGACCTACCTAGAAACACTAAAAGTTCAATCCAGAACAAAGACCACCGAATTCTGCCCAGATGTGTTGGCTCACAGGGAAAGCCTCACCTTACCTGCACCCTCTCTGTTGTGCCGTTCTGCCCTTGAACGAACTTTTGATTTTCTGCAATATGGAAAACTTCGCGTCCTCCAATATCGCAACTCTACCCAGCATGTAATATCGTAACTCGAGATAATCTATGATATACTTCGTTGACCTTTCTCTGCCCTCCTTGGCTTAACTCCTCACTTGTGTTTATATGCGTTCAGTCATATTCTTTTATGTGGGCCACCCCTCTAATGTTTGATCCAAACCAACAACTTTTAATGGGCACCCCTTCCATATGGACGTGCCCCATGGGCCAACTTGCCAATGGGTGTGTGGGAACCCCCTCACTGAGCAGGCATGCCATTGCCCAGGCACTCTGCCTGTCTTATTTCCCATGCTACCCACGTCGATGGTTGCCTTATGTTGCATGTCATGTCCACTCATTCACCAGTTGCACCCACTCATCACGTTGCACAAGTTCACTCACTATGATTGGTGCCCAGGTGCCCCTGGATGTGGGTGTGCCCATAGGCATGGGTCGACAAGTCAACCACTATAAGTTTTCAACGCGCGTTCCTTTCTTATGTCATGTGGTTCCCTCCTCTATTATGTTCACTCCTCTCAACTCGTCCTCCAATGTGCGCTTGTCTTCAAGTCACCACCAAGTCACCTCGTCGCATAGGTGGGAATTTTTGCCTTCGTGCAGTCGCGCCCACTGTGCGCTCTTGCCTAACTCAGTCTAGCTTCTATTTTTCAACTCTCCTAAGTTTTTGCGGCACGTTATGGGCACCTGTTGGCCTTGATGCCAACTTGGGGCCTTGAAATCCTCCCACACTATAAAAAGGTTGTCGCGCTCGATAACACCATCTCAACAAACCCCATCGCTAAGACCTAGTGTCAAAAAGTTCCATCATATCCAACATTAATCATCCCTAGTACATAACTCTTTTCATTGATCACACTAACCTCTATCAAGGCTCATGACTTTATGTGGGTAAGACTCTTCAATTCATAGTCATCAACCTCAACTCGTCGCAATCCTCCATATTGCCTTAATTTTTGGAAGGCTTCTCCCTCCAACTCAGTTGCATGCTACACTGGAAAATATATCGTGCCAACCTACCACATGTTTTCATCATGTGATTTTTTGTTTCCATACTCCAAATCAACTCCACCATGCATTCGTGCACTTGGCCTCGCCATGACTCTATCTAGTGAGATGGCCAGTCTAACCATCATAAAAATCCATGATAATTCACCTCCTCATGCCTTCATTGGTTGTTTCTCTAGCATTCTATCACATCTTCAACTTGATCACAAACTCTTACCATCTATCCAATTCTCAATATGCCATATCCACGTCCATGAATAAATCTCCATCTCATTTTCAACGTGTTTCCCATCATTGTTGTCAAAGTAGCAAGTCTACACTTTCCTCATCATCTCGTCCATGTGCTGGCCTTGGTCATAGATAAACAACCTCCATGTTCATAAAAAATGGCTAAGTCTCATAAACTCAACCCATGACTAAGTGCTCCCACCAAGGCACCTCCATCAATGAAACCACCATCCAACTGCAAAGTGTCTCTCCTCTATTGTATCCATCAATTCACTCCTCATGAACACATCCCATAATGTGCCCAAGGTATGTGTCCCATACCGCATCAAAATCAAGTGAAAACTGACCTCAACTCCTCAATGAACCAAATACTCCAAGGCCACCATCATATGAATTATTTATTGGATACAACTCCTCTTCAAGTCATCATAGTCTTTCATGAACCATCCTCATCAGAAACTTCGATAAGAAAACTTGTCTCGGTCGCAAATGCCATCACCAGTTTTCTTTGCCCTCTTCATTGCATGAACACTCTCATAGGATACCTTTGTCTCCTCCAAAAATGACCATCGCCTTGTTGTTTGAACGTGCCCAACATCCCTATCTGTCTGTCTGCAAAATATATTCATGTCGCATTAGCAAGTCCATCATGCCCAACATCCTCACTTTGGCACTTCTCCTTGATGCCAATATAGCACATCTCTACAAGTTCTCTCGCTTTATGCCCTTGCATGAAGTATGCCATGTGCCTTTCTTCTTCAATTTGATTCCCATGACTTCTGTTGCTCAACTCGTCGACTTCAGCAGACCCAATGGAACTTCAATCATCACATCCTTTCTTTTTTTCAGGTTAGTGCCCTCGGTCTCTCTACCCTCATATTGTTATCGTAGGTTCCTTCCTTCATCGTTGTCTCCCCCACTAAAGTTTCACCAAGGCTACCTCTTGGCCTCATTGAAATTGCAATGAATAAGTCCACCCAATTATGTTTCCTTCACTTTGGTTCGATGTTCCCTTCCTTCATTTTGTCCATGAGTCATTTCGGGAAGTTAGTCGATTCTCCATTCGGCTAAGAATGACTCATTCATCGCAAAGTTCATTATGTTCCACCCTTGGCATGGGCATTCACACATTCTACCCCAAGGTCGCAAACTGCCCCAACAATTCTTGTAACAAAAAATGTTCCTTGTTGTTCAACTGCACAAGACCTCAACCCAATCATCCATGAAAAGTTTGTCCATCACATTAGCAAACAAATACTTCCTTTGGCCATCTTTGCATAAAAGCCATCTTCCAAGGATTTCAACAAAATTGAAGTCACAAAAATACTTACATCGTCATTAGGTCTCTCCATGTGAGTGCCTCCTTCCTTAAATCATAGCAACATGCATGAATCTGGTTTACTATTTGGTATAATATTTTAATTATGTTGTATAATGTTTTGGGTGTGGTTTCTTATGCAAATATTTTTATTTTTTTGATAATTTTCTATTGCAAAATTTGAATTTTTAAAAATAATTTTTCATTGCTAAATTTGTTAATAATAATGTAGGGAATTTTTAGAAATATGAATTTAAAAGATGTATGTAAAATTATATATGTTTAAAAGTAATTTTAAATAATAAAAATTTTAAATATCTTCTCTATTAAAAAATTAATAGTTAAATCATTGACATTTTTTTGACATATATAATATAAAATCAAATTTATGTCATTAAAAATAAATATTTATTTAATCAACAAAATCAATAAAATCTATATATTTAAATTATAATATTAAAAAAATAATATTTTTTAATTTTTTTATTTAAAATTTGAATTAGAGAAACACATTTAAAAAAAATAACTTGATTTGATAATTTTCATCCATATTAGGAGCTTTTTTAAAAAATTAAGGTTTTAAATTGTTTTACATTATATATCATTGCTAAAATAGATTATATCATTTATTTATATTTTATTTCTTTAATATATTATATGTTTTGTTTTAAAATAAATTGGGTTTAAAAGTAAGGTATTAAATCATCTATATATTATAATTAAAATAGATATAATATTTTATTAATAATTATATTATATATATATGAAAAATATTTTAAATTAATAATATCTTTTCAGAATATTTAATTTCTTTATTTTTTATACAGCATTTCAGCCTAGTACAAAGCATGCTATTGATATAATATTTAAAAAGAATGAGAACAAATAATATTAATATTCTAAACAAAAACGTTTATTTACAAAGAAAGTAAACATTATAAAACAATTAGGTCCCATGTTTATGTAGAGAGATATAATAAGTTTTAGTTCATGGCATGTTTCTCAACCATTATAATAAAAAAAATAAGTTTTATATCGATTAGATCCGCATGATTATGTGGAGGAATACAGTAAGTTTTAGTTCATGGCATGCTGTTGTAATTATAATACAAAAAATAAGCTTTACATGACTTTTTATTAAAAATGTATATTATATATGTTTGGGGTAAATAAAAAATTTGATATAATATTATTTTATTGAGAAAAAGGAAATTGTTAAACTCACTTCTCACGATGTCATTAAACAACCCTATTTTGTAAAATTGGAAGAAAAAAACATTAACGATTAGAAATTTTACGATGCTTAGGGTGGCCTCTTTCAATTTACCCTTACCCTTACTAGATATGTAAGTAATGATAACAGAGACTGTTTGCTTAGTTTTTGTCACACTATTTTGATTATTACGCAAATATTGCTACCTCAGAAAAATAATACTAGTGGTTAATATCATTTGCATGTTAAAATTGTTTATACATTTTATCATATTATTGTAGTTTTTTAAAGTTGTAATAAATTAGTTTTTTTAAAGTTGTTATAAATTATATCATATTGGTTGTATTTTTTATTATAAATTCGTTGGGTTATAATTATGGTTAACTATGGTCTAATATCACATTGTGACAAAGATTGTCTCAATAAGAAAATTAATCATGGTCAACCATGATTCAACGTCGTATTGTAATAAAGGTTGTCTTGACATGCGAGTCAATCATGGTCAACCATGGTCAGACATGGTCGAACGTTGCATTGTGACAAAGACTATCTCAATATGAAAACCAGCCATGGTCAAACATGGTCAACCATGTTTATTTTAGGGTTTATAATATTAATCTTAGTGTTTATGTACCTTGGGTTTATAATATTAATATGTTGGGTTTAATATTATTCCATTGGGTTTATAATCCCGTGGGGTTTTATTATTAATACCATTGGTTTATTTTTCCTTTGGGTTTATTAATCTAAGAGTTCATATTCTGGGGTATAATATTATTAATATGGTTTATAATATTAATCTTGAGATTTAATATAAATCCCTTGGGTTTATAATCTTGGTCAACGATGGCCAACCATGGTCCAACATCACATTATGAAAAAGATTGTCTCGGTATGAAAATTAAACATGATGAAAAATTATCAACGATGGTCAATCATGACCAACCATGTTCCAATGTTGCATTGTGATAAATATTTTTTCAATATGGAAATGAACCATTGTCAACCATGGTCAAATGTCATGGTTTAACAAAGATTTTCTCAATATTAAAATAAGTCATGGTCAACCATGGTCCAACATCACATTGTGACAAAGATTATGTTAATATGAAAATCAACCATGACTAATTTTGGTCAACCATGTTTATTTTAGGGTTTATAATATTTATTTAATTGTTTATATATCTTATTATAGTACCAATATCTTGGGTTTAATATTATTTCATCGGGTTTATAACGTGTTGGGGTTATAGTATTAATCCCTTTGGTTTATTATATCAATCCCTTGGGTTTATGGTAAACCATCGTCCAATGTTTCATTGAGAGAAATAATATCTCAATATGAAAATAAATAATGGTCGACAATGGTCAATCATGGGCAATAACCATGGTCACATTGTGAAAAATATTGTCTTATGGTCCAACGTCACATTATGACAACCATGGTCAACCGTGCTCAACGATTGTTTAATCCCTTGGGTTTATTATTCCATTGGGGGCTATAATATTAATTCCTTGGGTTTATAAATCTAAGGGTTCATATTCCTAGCGCATAGCATTTTTTTTTTGTTTTTTCAAGTTGTTTGTGATCCTTTAGGCTTGACCTGTGGCTTGAGGAGCCTCGATTGAGGGGCATCTAAGTTGTCAAAGTCACATGGGAATCGCACCCGGCCCGGGCCACATGCCCTATGCTGACTATATTTTTGTAGCATGACTCCTCCCCTTAGTGCATGACATAACCAACCCCCATGAGGTATGATCTTGGGTCGTCTTGTTAACGAGGCCCATCCTCAACCAGTTGTGCTAGTGGGACTTGACTTCCTAGGGTATAGTATTATTCATAGGGTTCATAATATTAGTCCTTGGGTTTAATATTAATCCCTTGGGTTTATAATAATGGTCAACCATGGTCCAACGTCACAATGTGACAAAGAGTGTCTCAATAAGGAAATGAACCAAGGGCAACCATTTTCAACCATGGTCAATCATGGTCCAATGTCACATTGTGACATAGATTGTCTTAATATGAAATTCAACCATGGCCAACCATAGTTTATTATGCTCTATTATGTTGAAGCATGGTCCAACTTCACCTTGTGAGAAATATTGTTTGAATATGAAAATCAATCATGGTCAACCCCACATTAATAAAATCAATATTAATAATCCCTTGTGCTTATTAATTGGGAGTGGGGCTTATGGTCAACCATGGTCCAATGTTGAATTGTGAGAAGGATTGTTTCAATATGGAAATCAATCATGGTCAATCATGGTTAGCCATTGTCAATAACCATGGTCACATTGTGATGAAAATTGTCTCACGATCCAACATCACATTGTTACAAAGATTTTGTTAATATGAAAACCAACCATAGTCAACCATGTTTATTTTAGGGTTTATAATATCAATCCCTTGGTTTTCTTATCCTCTTGGATATATAATACTAATTATTGGCCATATATTGAACCAATAATACTATATTGAACCAATAATACTATAAAATATCAGGGATCGTTTCCGGGAGAAATATGTAGAGGAAACTTAAATTAGACACAAATTTTCAGTTTTCAAGAATAGCGTTTCGAAGAGAAACGCATAGGGAGAAGACGGAAATTACACTAAAAATTATTTTTGTCAATTTAAATCGTTAACCTTTCTGCCTGCGGCTTTATCTATAACGGTCAATAGTGATTCTCGTTGTTAAAAAAAATTATATGATTAAAAAGATCATGTGACTTTAAAAAAAATGTTTTCGATAGTTTGTAAATCTAGGTTATAATCGTGAAGTTTTCAGAGTTTTGGTGTTGTGTCATAGGAATTCTTAATTTTAGCACCACAAAAAACCATTTAAACGCTGCGATAGTCAAATTTGTGACCTAGTTAGACAACGCCCATTCTTCGGTAAAATGTCTAACCTCCAAATCAATCCAATAGTACGTTGATAGCTTAGCATAAAATCGATAATAAATTCGGCAAATGTCACAGTTACATCATGCATCGGGGATTTGAATATCTCCTAGTCTATCCAGAACCTCGAACAAAGTCCAAACTATAAAATTCTGGTTTACTGGACTCTGGTTAAGGTAGTCAGAATAATCGCGTTTTGATCACTGAATTCTTATTAGAATTAGTCAGAATAAGTGGTAAAAAGTGTTTGGATAGACTCGTTATGACCGCAGGGATGGATCAACTATGTACAAGTGAATTATAGGTATTCAAGAAACACTCAACGGTATATCAATTTCAATACCAAAATATAAAGATTAAGATATTTTATGGCTGGGAAGATATTGTTGTTATACCAAAATTTATAGGTGTTAGTTAATTATGCGATGTCCAACCTTTATCTAACATGAAATATGAAAAGAGAAAGCCTACCTTTTAGAGACACTTGCAAGCATGTAAATAAAACTTTTAACCTCGTAAAGTTTCGTGTAAAATTTTGTTACCTCAATTAGTTTACTAAACATTTACAAAATGGTTTATATATTCAATTTAACAATAGAGGATAGGTACTGATTACCTTGGCTGACAGATTGACATACAGATGATCTGACTTCATAAAGCCTATTCTGAAATAGATATGAATTATAATATATATACTGAACTATTCAAAATTATTATTCTCCGTATTTATCGAGACTCGAAATCGACCGGAAATCTTACCCTGAAAAGGCCAAAAAATCGCTTCAGACTAGTGCAATATATGGGAACTCTATTGGTAAAAGAGGAAAACAATAATAATATTATTAAAGAAATTTTTGGTAAAAGAGGAAAAACAATATAATTTATTCATTTTAATTAAAAAATAAAAATTAGTAAAATTATAATTTTAAAATTTTCTATATAGAGGAGAAATTTAAATGGATGGTTATTAAAATATTAATAATATTTTTATTTTTTTATATTTATAACCAATAACATGATGGAAGTATGTAAATATATGGTTGTAGTCATAATTAGTATTTAAATTGAGTATTATTAAAATAATAATGTTTGGTTTTTTGGTTTCCATATTTACAGTTACTAATAATATGATGAATGCATATAATTATGTGTTTGTAGTCATAATTTGTTGTAAATTATATAATGGTAAGTAAAGAAATTGATAACTCAAATAGCAAATAAAGATTTCAATTTCTTATATGATGTAAATCCAATTAAATGTTCTATGGCTCTTCAAAGCTCCTTAAGAAATGAGATTTCAAATGATTCCCATTAGCCAAGTGCTTATCCATAATATAATCTAATAAGTTATAGAAATTTTGTAAACTAAAAATATGATCTAAGAACTTTTGTTACTATTTGTTTAAATGCTTTCTCATTTTTCCTTCTCAAGAAGGAATTTGAAAGAAAAATCAAAGAACTTTCCTCAATTACATAAAATATTAGACACATTGTTTCCTACAAATTTAAACATGCTCTTCAATGGCATATTAGACTTTATTCTCTTTTCATGGGTAGACTTTCTAACTTCTCTAGTTTGAGTATTGATGGGTAGACTTTCTAATTTCTCTATTTTGAGTTTTGAATTCAATAGGCTTAATGATTAAGCATGTAATTTGATGTCCTTGATTTCTTCCTATATGACACATCTCAAATAATTTATCCAATTGATATTATATAAATATAAAAACACATCTCAAACAAGTTATCTAATTGGTAAACATGGAGAGATATCATATAAAGATCAATTAGTTTTAGTTTTAAAATGGATGAGTCAACCATTTATACACTGCAATAAGAAAATGATTTAAAAATTAAATGAAATTAAGTCAAGATTATAATTAGTTGAGAATGATTAATATTATTTTGATATTAATGGAGAAAATAGTTACGTTGTTGTAACTTTCTCCCTAGTTTAGGGTTAGTTCCTATAGTTATGGGGTTTGGGTGCAACTTCCTATTTCCTAGTATTGTATTTAATGATGTAATCTTTGATTGATTAGAGAATAGAGTGGACGAGAGTGACATCTCAAGTTTGGTGAGTGTAGTCCCCAGGTGCAGGCCACACCTGAGAGCTACATCTCTTTCTTTTCAATTCTGTTCACATTTTATCTTGGTATCAGAGCTCAACTTGAGTGAGCCTGATCTTTTGTCACCTGTGTGGTGGAATTGCCTGTGTGGCTGGAATTGCCTGTGTGGCTAGAATAGTCTGTGTGGCTTGAAGTGCCTTTGTGGCTGTGTGTACACGAGAGCTGTGTGCTCAATTGAGCAGGTGGACTGCAGAACACCTGGCTCAGACTCAGAATTTTTTTTTTCTTTTTCTGAGTGGAAAGGCAGATTAGCGCGGATTTTGCGCTGACAGTCGCGCCAGAAGCCTCATTAGCGCGGATTTTAAGGGATAAATCACGCCAATGCGCCAGAAAGCTCGATTAGCGCAGGATTTTACCGGGAAAGTCGCGCCAATTAAAACACTTACACGGATTTTTAATTAGCGCGGATTTTTCGCTCGGGGTAGCGCCAAGGGGATCTGTGATAGTGTGAACCTCGTTTGGCGGTTTGCAAACGGTGCAGATCGGCGGAGTTGCAGATCCGTTCGGGAGAGACAGATCGGGAGAGCGCCAGAGGTGATCTGCGGGAAACCTCGACTTCGTTTGGCGATCTACAGGGAGAGCAGGATCGACGAAGTGGCAGATCAATCCGGGAGAGGTGGATCGGATCAATTGTGATCAGATCATTGTTTCGGCTGTGTTGAAAATGCCGAATTTGCTCATTGGAGCGGGAGTGCCAGACACTGTAGATCGGTGGCAGAGGTGACAGATCCATCTGACAGGTATTGTTTTTTGTTGTTGTTAAGTAGATTCACAATGAGTAATACGATGGAATCTTACCTTAACGAATCTGGTAAACTCAACGGGTCTAACTTCACGAATTGGAAGTTTAAGATCCAGACCTTGCTCGAAGGTGCGAATGCTTGGACTATAGTGACAGGCGATGAGCAGAAGCCGACTGCAGCCACACAAAAGGAAGACTGGGAAAAACGAGAAAACAAGGCCAAAGTCCTGTTGAAGATGTTTGTGAAAGACAATGTCATTGCATACATGAGACACTGTAAAACGTCCGTAGAGATTTGGACGAAAATCAAAAGTCTGTATGAAACCCAGAATGCAAACAGAGTTTTAGCTCTGAAAAGCAAGCTATTTTCAATGAGGATGGACGAAACGGAGTTTGCTACTCCATTTGTTACGCGAATTAAGGATGTTAAAGACAGATTGGGGGCCATTGGAGTGGCGGTGGCTGATGAAGATCTTGTTGCAATAACAATGAATGGGATGCGTGATGATTTCCAAACCTTCATCACTGGAGTCTCGGCAAGAGAGAAAACACCCACGTTTGATGATCTCACTGCGATCTTGCAGCAAGAGGAAGAGCGACGGCAGAATCTGAATCTGAACCCCCAAAGTGACGATCTTGCGCTGGTGGCAAAACGACGACTATCCAAAGGGAAGCAGTCACAGCAGCAATCAGTCCAGAAAGGAGGAACAACACATAAAAATCACTGTCATAAAGTTATGCTTGCAAATCATTCTGAAAAGAAATGCTTTTATTGTGGAAAGAATGGTCATATACAGAGAGATTGTTATTATAAGAAGCAGGCTGATGAGGCAAGGAGAAGATAGGTAAATCCAAAACACAGAGGATATTTGTTGAAGAAGAAGACTTCAGTCATGAATTTCGACTGTTCACAGTCAACTGTGCCCTTTCTGCATCAAATGAAGATGACATCTGGTATGTCGATTCTGGAGCATCCTCTCACATGAAAGGTAATAAGGAATTTTTTGATAGTATTGAAGAAATTATAAATGGATCAAAAATATATCTAGGGGACGATAATGGATATCAGATTAAAGGTCATGGGGTGATTTCAGTTAAGTTACCAAATGGAAAGATTAGTCACCTTTCAAATGTTTTATATGTACCTGGAATAAAGAAAAACCTGATATATGTATCCATGATGGCTGATCAAGATATGCATGTCGAATTCTTCAAGAATCATTGTGTGATAAAGGATTGCAGGAATGAAATTGTTGCAACAGGCATGCGAGTTGGAAGCCTATACAGACTGGATGCAAAAAGTATATCAAAGCAAGCCATGGTTGCAGGAGAGTCGACAGCTGAACAACTCTGGCATCAGAGGTTTGGTCATCTGAATATGCAGGATCTCATGTTGTTACAAAAGAAAGGTATGGTCGAAGGTCTCCCCATCTTTCGTAATATTCAGTTAAACTGTGATGGTTGTGCCTTAGGAAAGATGCACAGAGAACAGTTCCCTGTGCATGATAGGAGGAGGCAAACAGAAATCTTAGAGCTAGTGCACACTGATGTATGTAGTCCCATGCAGACAAGGTCGCTAGGAGGAGCATACTATTTTTTGTTATTTACTGATGACTGCACTAGGTATTCATGGGTTTATTTTTTAAACAAGAAAAGTTAGACTTTCCAATGTTTTATAGATTTCAAAACCCTAGTGGAAAAACAGTTTGGAAAAAGTATTAAAATTCTTCGATCTGATCAAGGAGGAGAATACAAATCAAAGGAATTCATGAAATACTGCAAATCTCACGGGATTGTTCAGCAGTATACAGTATCACACACACCACAACAAAACGGAGTTGCAGAGCGTAAAAACAGAACCTTGGTGGAATGCGCAAGGAGCATGCTGCAAGGTAAAGGTCTATCTAATATTTTTTGGGCAGAAGCGATAAATACTACTGTATATTTGAAAAATAGAAGTCCTACTAGGTTTCTTGGCTTCAAAACTCCTTTTGAAGCCTTATATGGATTTAAACCAGCAGTAAACCATTTAAGAGTCTTTGGGTCAAAGGCATTTGCACATGTACCCAAAGCTGATAGAAAGAAACTAGACCCTAAGGCAGTAAAATGTATCCTTGTTGGTTATGGTACAGAGTTTAAAGCATACAAACTATTCAATCCTGAGTCTCGTAAGACATTTGCAAGTAGAGATGTAGTCTTTCATGAACAGGTACAAGAAAGGAAAGCTGATGTTGGAGATGATTGGCACATTCCATTGCTATTGGAGGAAAGCAGTGAGGATGAAAGGGAGCAGGAATAGGAGCAGAAAGAAGAGAATGAAGAAGAACAGCAAGAAGGTGAAAAAGCAGGCCCAGTTATGGCAGAGGAAAACAAATTTGAGGTAAGTCCCCTACCAAGGAGGTCAGGTAGGAAGACTCAATTACCATTGAAGTTGAGAAACTATGCGTTGATGTCAAAGTTTTTGAACATTATAGAACCCTCTAATTATAAAGAAGCTAGTCAATTTGAGGAATGGAGAGCTGCAATGAATGAGGAGATGGAATCAATTCTTAGAAATAATACTTGGGAATTAGTAGAGCTGCCTAAAAACAAAACACCTATAGGAAGTAAATGGCTGTTTAAACCCAAAATTAATGCAGATGGAAGTATAGATAAGTTAAAAGCTAGGTTGGTTGCAAAAGGATACTCACAGCAGGAAGGTATTGATTTTGATGATACTTTTGCACCTGTAGCAAAGCTAAATACAATCAGATTACTTATTGTTTTAGCTACTAAATGTAATTGGGAATTACACCAACTAGATGTTAATCTGCATTTTTAAATGGTGATTTAAAAGAAGAAATTTACTTAGTACAGCCAGAAGGATTTGTAAAACAGGGGCAGGAACAACTTGTTTGTAGGTTGAAAAAGGCTTTATATGGTTTAAAGCAAGCTCCCAGGTCTTGGTATGAAAAGGTTGATTCTTTCTTTATAGAGCATGGTTTCCATAGAAGCTTAAATGACCCAAATTTGTATACCAAGTACAATGATCAGGGGCAGATTATTTTGATTTCTCTATATGTGGATGATATGATTCTAACAGGAAATGCAGATGACTTAATCAGAGGAATCAAAAGGCTCATGGCACAAGTCTTTGAGATGAAAAATCTCGGAAGCCTTAACTATTGTCTGGGATTAGAAGTATTCAGAGATACTGGGCAAACTTTTCTTACCCAAGGGAAGTATGCTAGAAATCTATTGGAAAAGTTTGGGATGGATCGGTGTAGATCAGCAGCGACACCTTTGCAGCAAAATCTGAAATTGAGCAGTGACGATGGCACTAAGGAGGTAGATGCCACAATGTACAGACAACTGGTTGGCAGCCTGATATATCTTACAACAACCAGACCTGACTTGGCATACTCAGTTAGTGTGTTGAGCCAATTCATGTCGAAACCACGTGAAAATCACTGGACATCAGCAAAAAGCGTGTTGAGGTATCTTTGTGGTACTGTTCATTTTGGTATTTTATACACTGATGTATCTGATGCTACTCTAGCAGGTTTTTCAGACTCAGACTAGGCAGGTAACCTGGATGATCGAAGGTCCATCACAGGTTATTCATTCAACATAGGTTCCGGGGTCATAGCATGGAGCAGCAAGAAACAGAGTACTGTAGCTTTGTCGTCATGTGAAGCTGAGTATCAAGCATTGTGTGCAGCAACATGTGAAGCGATCTGGTTGAGGAGACTTCTCAAAGATGCAGGGAAAGAACAGAAGCAACCCACTTCTATCAAAAGCGACAACCAGAGCACCATCAAATTAGCATACAATCCAATGTTTCACAAAAACACCAAACATATAGACACTCAGTTCCATTTTGTTAGAGAAAAAATACAGTCAAAATAAATTGCTGTTGAATATTGTAAAACTTGTGACAATGTGGCAGATATTTTTACAAAGCCTCTTGCACGAGTGAAATTTTAATTGTTTAGAAAGATGCTAGGAGTCCAGGAGAACCCTTTCTCCATTAATGGTGGGAGTTGAGAATAATTAATATTATTTTGATATTAATGGAGAAAATAGTTACGTTGTTGTAACTTTCTCCCTAGTTTAGGGTTAGTTCCTATAGTTATGGGGTTTGGGTGCAACTTCCTATTTCCTAGTATTGTATTTAATGATGTAATCTTTGATTGATTAGAGAATAGAGTGGACGAGAGTGATCTCTCAAGTTTGGTGAGTGTAGTCCCCAGGTGCAGGCCACACCTGAGAGCTACATCTCTTTCTTTTCAATTCTGTTCACATTTTATCTTAATTTAATTTTGATAAAGAGTGAAGATGGAATTTAAATAAGTAAAGATTATAACTTACTTGCTTTTTAAATTGAATGTTATGTAATAAAAATATTCAGAAATATTAACCTACATTTACATTTAATGAGTGTGAAAAGCAACCCACCTATTCATGAAATCAGTTAAATTATTATAGTTGTGAAATAAATTGAATTAAATTACATCTAAATTCTAAGGTCAATGTTTGATATAGTTGCATAAGATGATAGCTAATAAATCCAAACAACAAAATAATGGATCCTAAGGGTTGATCGATTTGCACTTGCTCCTCCTCTTCAAGATTCAGCTACACCAAATTAACTAATATCTACCGAATACACCAAATTAACTAATATCTACCGAATTCATCAAAGAAGTAATACATACATAAATTGAGCTTCGTAAAAGTAAGATTGTGTTACATAAAAACTATAATAATTATTTGTTGTGAACTAATATAGTAAGAAGAAAAAATATAAATATTCTTCTCTCTGTCGCAACATCTTTTTTTACAGTGAAAGAATTGGAACATTCTAAAATTCACCTACACCAAATCAACTAATGTACATTGACTTCAACAAAGAGGTAATACATGCATACATTGAGCTTTATAAAAGTAGGATTGTATTACATAAAAACTATAATATTTTTTTTAAATGAAATAGTAAGAAGAAAAATTATAAAGATTCTTCTCTCTATTGCTATAAAATTTAAACATTCCTTTTTATAGTGAAAATATTGCAATATTTTTTTTTCATGGTGAAATAAAAATCATTAATGATTATATAAAAACTCATAAATATATCGACAAATACAACATTTTATGGAAAATTCATTTACCTTTTTGTTAGTGCGTTAGTATGTGCGAATCCTAAAATCAGTGGCACAACTTGAGTATAGGATCACATCTTATCTAGGCCACACCAACCCTTATTATGGTTATATTTTTCCCATAAAATTTAGGACAAACAAATTTTACACCACAAATACCTTAACATAACAGCTTGTAACTCCAATAAATCTTTTTTACCCTTTAAATAAAAAAATATGATATAATTTATATTTCAATTTTAGGAAATAATTATTTGTTAATAATTTTCGTGTGTATAGAAAATAATTTTACTATAATAAGCTAGAAGAATCTTGAAACGCCATTTGTAACACGACTTGAACAAAAATATTAAAATCTTAGTCAGCACGCCAATAAAGGATGTAAAGATCAAAATCGTTTCTTCAACGTATTATTTAACCAGATTTATTTTTGGGATTTTTTAAACTTCTCTTGAGCATACCTTTTCTAACCATTTTTAACAAATTGATTTAAAATTCAAAAATATATTTGAAATTATAAAGATAATTCAATTTGTGTAATTTAAATTAGTCAAAAGTCTATGTATCTTCGAAAATAGAATTTGAATAATAGAAAATTGTATTTTCATTTAGAATCATAAAATGAAATCGATATGATAATTATGAAGGAAAGAAAAAATTATTGTTTACATTATTTTTTAATATTATTTATTTACATGTGTATATCTAGGATTTCAAGTTTCTGCGATCCTTCGTGGTTCATCATCAAGATAATAAATCTTCAGCGAGTTCAATAGTTTTTTTCATTGTTTTTCTGAATGGAACTCTCCTCTCTAGCTGTAGGGAAATATACTCTGCAAGAATATTAGGTTTTCTATAGGGTTTCACAACTTTTTCTATAGCAATGTGAAGTTTTCGGTCCACAAAATCGAGGAAATTTAGTACATCGTTTCTTAATTTTTCAATTCCTTGACCCCTACCTTCTATTAACAACAAGTTGAGAAATCCAATATAGATTTTTAGGTGAATCAAATCGATTTTTCTACGAATCTCTTCACGTGCAATTCCTCCATAATTTTTTCTGAGAATCTCTAGAGCTGCAATTCCTCCATAATTTGAGGAGCTCTTTATATGCATTCATACATAGTTTTCAATGCAAGTACCAGCAACATGATTTATCATCAGGATCATAAATCTTTCTCGTGAGGATGAAACATTGTCGCTGGTTCGAAACATCGATCACAATAACAACCTAATTTGATATGAATCTGGAAAATAATTTATACAAGTGTATAATTAAATCAATTGGGCAAGGATAAATATGGCACAGACATCTTTGTACACAGGTTTCTTCATATATTAAGATGCTCAATCGAAAGCATTGAGGTGAATAATGTGGTTTACGGGTTTTTGACTAAATTTGTTGATGGGTCCAGCCCCGTCTTTAACCTTGCAACTATGTTAACTGGACTGGTAATTGATATAATTATTTTAGTGATTAGTTGATTATGATGTAGTCCCTCAACCCTCGTGTCAAACTAGATTATGGTGATGATTAATGTGTGATTAAGGCTTAATTTTTTTGGTGATCGCAATGATCGGTGATAGATATTTTGGTTGTGGATTTAATTATTTGTATATGCGTTGATATGGAGTGGACATGTGTCCCCACCTCGAAAGGCACCCTCCCACCTTTGGTTAACACTCTCAACCCTAATCACTCAGTCATTTGTTTTGTTTGCTCTGTGGTGACTCGAGGGTTTCCTCCGCTGGTTCTCTGTGCTGGTTTCTCTGTGTGACTTTGTTGTCAGTGATGTTGTTGCTCAGCCCTGGTGTGGCCGCGGCCTCTGCTCCACCGGGTGGTAAGGTTGCTTTATTGTTTGTAGTTGTATGCTTCTCTGTATCTGCAATGGATGAGGTCTGTCCGTCTGTGGAAGGTATACTGGTTATGGTGGCTTCGGCTCCTCTGTGTGCGTTCACTACAAGTCGTCTTTTAACTGTTAATGTATGCTCCCATCTCTGTTTCCTCTGCTCAACTGCTCCTGAGGTTTACTGGCTTGTGCTTTCGATTCTTGTTGCAGGTTGTGGTCTCAGGGGTTCATGGCTTCAGCTCTGTTCATCAATGGCAAGGTAAGCCCTCGCTCTGTGCTATCATTACCTCTCGCTTTTTACTCCGTTACTGAGGCCGCCGCTCCTTGTGAGCAGAGAACCCTCTGGTGGCTGCAACCTGGTCCTGAACGTGGTCTCGAGGCACCGTCTCCTCTGTTGGTAAGTTTCCCCTATCCTTGAAACCCTCTGTCAATTCTTTTCTTCAGTTTCGCTTTGCTATGATTCTCATACCCTGTTATCGATGGGTGTTTGCAGGTGGAGTCAGCTCCGGGAACCTGGTCTCCACTCCTGTGCACGCTTGCAAACCCGGTAGGGTCGCTCCTTGATAGCTCTGTTTATTTTTGTTTAGTATGATGTCGCCGGCTTAATGGTAGCCTGGCTAGGGTTTAGGCTCAGAGAATTTTGACTTTTCCTCTGTGTTAAGTTATTGTAGACCTCCGGTCTAGCACAGTCATAATTTATACTTGATGG
The DNA here is from genome assembly GCA_031772625.1 of Pinus tabuliformis. Taxonomy (NCBI): domain Eukaryota; kingdom Viridiplantae; phylum Streptophyta; class Pinopsida; order Pinales; family Pinaceae; genus Pinus; species Pinus tabuliformis. Next base: position 1,781,499,163 of record CM062818.1, read on the forward strand.
TTGTAGGGTTTGTGGTTAGGGTTTCTCAACCCGTTTTCTGGTGTGAACCATGTTTGAACTTGGATTGTGTTTAAATTATATAGACTGTAATTTTGTCTTGACAGAGACTATTTCGTTTCTCTTTGAAAAAAAAAGAAAGAGTTCAGTTGCTTGAGAATCACCGGTGTTATTTCACTCCGTTATGTTGCCTGGGACTATAATTTGTTATGATACTCCACCGTTCTGTTTGCTTTAATATATCTAGGGTTTCAATGGTTGCTTGGACTTTTGTCGGTCCTCCCGGTATTGATGCTTGGAATATTTGGTTGTCTATGAGACTGTTAAATTCATGTAAATAAAGAAATGCACATGCTTTGTGAAAAAAATGTTTTCTTGCACACAGTACTAGATAACACAAATTTAAAGGACTGTTAATGGACTGCAACGTGGATTCAAATGTGTACTTCTGTTTGCAGAGATTTCTATTATTCTTTTTCCTCTTCAAAATCGAACCTGTTACAATGCATCCTTCTGTCTTTTGAATGATTTTGAAAACAATTTATCTTAACTGCTGTCAGTTACATTTGATAGTTTACTTAGTTTCTATAACTGCTGTCTTTTTCTATAACTGCTATATTTTTCTATGTTGTAATTTGCAAAAATTAACATATGGAAATAAAATAAAAGGACAATTAACTACAACAGTTTTAAATCGACATTCACCTTCCTAAACACTGCATCACTAAGAAATTAAAATTAAAATAAAACTAAGATGTTCTCTTGAACTGTTTCCTCTATCCTCACTGAGACCAAATGACCCCCTGCCATGATGATCCCCTTCAGCTAGATGCTCCTGCATCAGGCTCCCGGGGTAATAAAAATTCATGGCTCCGCTCCATGAGCTCCTCCATAGAATAGCCTGCTTGTTGTATCTGTGCCGCGTCAAGCCACGAACTGTCCTCAATGGGACGGTTCTTCCACTTGACAAGGTACCACAGGTACTCCTTTCTGTGAGTTCGCTTGGCCACCTGTGTGTCGAGAATTTTCTCGATCTCAAGGGGTTGAGCTGAAGGCATTTGCCTCATCCAAGAACCACTTTCAATCTGGGTGTCCCGTTCTGGCCGTGCTGCACTGTCATCTTCAGGACTGGCAGTATATGGAAACAGATCTGCCACGTTGAAGATGGGCAATATGCCTATACCTGGTGGCAGCTGTAATTCATAAGCATTGGCTGAGAATTTACGTAGAATTTTATAGGGGCCAATATTCTTATATTTCAGCTTGTTATATTCGCCCTTAGGGAACCGTTCTTTGTGTAAGTGTGCAAGGACTTCATCCCCTACATCAAACTGTACTTCCCGCCATTTTAAATCTGCTTGCTGCTTATATCTCTGACTGTTGTCCTGCAATTTTGACTTTACCTACTCGTGTAAGTCGTTCATTGCTTTGGCGAAATCTTCCCCGTCAGCACTCCTTTCCAACTTTCCTAGATCCCGCAACTCATGCACTCTGCGAGGATGCATGCCATACAAGATCTGAAAAGGACTGTATCTCGTGCTGCGATTCGGTGAATTGTTATAAGCGAATTCTACCTGAGAAAGTACATGATCCCACATCCGTGAATTTTCTCCAATCAAGCTCCATAGCAGGTTTCCCAAACTCCTGTTCACCACCTCCGTTTTCCCGTCAGTCTGTGGGTGATATGCGGAGCTAAAATTTAACTGTGTCCAATTTCTTCCACAGGGTGCGCCAAAAATGTCCTGTAAATTTCACGTCCCTATCAGAAATAATGGACCTAGGTAGGTCGTGCAGTCTGACAATCTCTGTGAAAAACAAGTGTGCTACGTGAGTGGCATCACTGGTTTTCCTACAAGGGATGAAATGTGCCATCTTCGAAAACCGGTCTACTACCACCATCACTGAGTCGAAACCTCGCTGCGTCCTTGGCAGACCCAAGACAAAGTCCAAGCTGACTGAGTCCCACGGTCTACTTGGAATAGGCAGTGGTGTGTAGAGTCCTGTATTTTGACTGTGTCCCTTTGCCAATTGGCACACTTTACACCTGCTCACATATCGTTGCACATCCCTTTGCATTCTTGGCTAGTAATAAAAGTGTTTGAGCTGATCTAAAGTCTTGTCTATGCCGAAATCCTCGACTAGACCTCTACTGTGCTTTTCCTGGATGATGTTTTCTCTCATCGAACAGTCAGGAATGCATAGTTGTCCTCCCTTAAACAACAACTTTTCCTGTAAATTATAGTCCAACCATGGACTATTGTTTCTCAACAAAGGATTCTGACAGGCTTCATAAGCCTCTTTGAAATCCACATCCGTCTGATACAAGTCTTTCAAATGCTCAAATCCCAGCACTTGTATCATACTCTCCTGCAAGAGCAAAGCTCTCCTGCTCAACGCATCTGCTACCTTGTTGGCCTGTCCGCTAATGTGCTTCAACACAAACGTGAAGCTCTGTAAGTACTCCACCCACTTTGCATGCTTGTGATTCAGCTTATGTTGCTACATCACATATTGCAATGCAGAATTATCAGAGAATAAAACAAACTCACTACCCAGCAAATAGTGTCTCCAATGCTTCAATGCTTGGACGACAGCATAGAATTCCTTGTCATAAGATGAGTACTTCTACCTGCTTTCATTCAACTTCTCACTGAAATAAGCAATAGGTTTGTCTTCCTGGCTGAGTACAACCCCAATGGCCGTACCGCTAGCATCACAACGGACTTGGAAAAGCTTATTAAAATCAGGCAATCTCAGGATTGGCCTTTCAGTGATTTTTTTCTTCAATACCTGGAAGCTCTTCTCTGCTGCTTCAGTCCAATGGAAAGGCTGACTCGCCTTCTTAATAGTGTCCAACATAGGCGCGCAGATTCCACTAAAATTTCTGATAAATTTACGATAAAAACTTGCCAACCCATGAAAACTACGAACCTCAAATAGGCTCTTTGGGGATGGCCAGCTAATGATAGCTGCAACTTTCTCTGGGTCCATCTTCAGCTCATTTTCTGCAATCACAAAACCCAGATAAACCAATTCTCTTTGAAAAAAAGAACATTTTTTTAGATTTATCAGCAACTTATTCTGTTGCAATTTCTCCAACACACTCCGAACATGTCGAAAGTGTTCCTCTTTAGTCTTGCTGAAAATTAATATATCATCAAGATAGACAATTACAAACTTCCCAATGAACTCTTTCAGCATTTCGTTCATCAGGCGCATAAAGGTACTAGGGGCATTACTTAAACCGAATGGCATTACCAGCCACTCATATAGCCCTTCATTAGTCTTGAATGTTGTCTTCCATTCATCCCCTTCTCTGATCCGGATCTGGTGGTAACCGCTCTTCACATTGATTTTCTAGAAGTACGCTGCCCCGCTTAGGCAGTCCATCATATCATCCATCCGTGGTAGTGGAAACCTGTACCGGATGGTAATCTTGTTGATGGCTCTCAAATCTGTGCACATTCACCACTCTCCTCCTTTCTTGGGAGCGAGAACTGTCAGAACTGCACAGGGGCTTAAACTCTCCCTTATCAACCCCTTATCCAGCAATTCCTGTACTTGTTTTCTGATCTCCTCATTATCTTTGGGACTCATTCGGTATGCTGCCTTGTTTGGTAGACTAGCTCCAGGTATAAAGTCAATGTGATGACTAATACTTCTCTTAGGAGGCAATTTATCTGGCAAGTCATCTACCACAATATCACTGAACTCCTACAACATCTCCTGAATTTCCTCAGGAAAATCTGAAATTTCAGTGTGCAACAACACTGTCTTTGGCCTCCTTGCAACAACATAATTTATCTCGTTGTCTTCGATCTGTTTCAGAAATTCCTTTCCTCCCACCAGTAACGCTTTGACTCCGCTTGTTTCTGTTGTCTCTTCCTCCTTGATGGGTACAAGCGTGTGCTTAATCCCATCTTTGACAAACTTGTAACAGTTTGTCTTCCCATCATGCACTACTTTTCTGTCATACTGCCATGGCCTTCCTAGCAGTATGTGACACACGTCCATTGGCATTATATCGCAAATAACTTTGTCCCTGTATTTGCCAATGTGGAACTCAACCTCACATTGTTCATCAACCAACAGTTGATGTCCTTTCTGCAACCACAACACCTTGTAAGGTGTGGGGTGCTTCAGCCTCTTCAAGCCCAACTTCTCCACCATCTCTATGGCGACTAGATTATCTATGCTCCCACTGTCGATAATCAGCTTGCAGCATTTTCCGTGCGACTTGCAAACTATCCGGAATAATGCCTTCCTTTGAGTTGGGTCAACTATCTCCTTCGCTGGTTTCAGCAGTACCTTATTTAAAATTAAGGCCTCACCTGTCTCTGGCACATTCTCTACCTCTTGGGGTGGTGCCTCTGCTTCATCCATCTGCGCAATGTATGTTCCCCTTGTCCCAGCCTGTTCTCCTTCAGGACACTCATAGGACTTGTGCCCCCACTTGTGGCACCTGTAACACTAGATGGCAGCTCCTCTGCCTCTGCCACTACCTCTTCCGTGCTGGTATGGCCTTCCTCCTCTCGTGCTACTGTCCTTCTCTACTGTCCCTGAAGCCTTCGAGCTGCTGCCTTCATCATTGGGATTGACAGCTTTACCTCTGCCAAAAACTCGTCCTCTTCCTCTGCCAGATCCTCCTCCTCTCCTGGCATTCTGTTTCCTGTTTATCTTCTCTTCTGCCTTCAAGGCACTTTGATAAGCTTCATCTATAGTTCTGGGCAAGAGAATGCTTATCTCATCCAATATTTCCAATCTCAAACCATTCACGAATCTCACTGTTTTCTCCGGGGTGTCCTCCATATAACCTGCCCTTAGGTTCACCTAATAGAATTCCTCTGTATACTCTTTCACAGTCATGCCTTTTTGTTTCAGATTCTGTACCTGCCTGTACATAGCAATCTGATAATCTTTGGGCAGAAATTTTCCCTTCAACTTAGCTTCCATCCTGGTCCATTTCTTAATAGGTTGTTTATTCAACCTCTTCCTTTCTGCCTGTACACTATCCCACCATAAGGTTGCATGCCCTTTCAATCTGGTGGCAGCGAATTTTACTCTCTTATCTTCACTGATCTCTTCATACTCAAAATACTTATTTAGCTCACTGAGCCAATCCAGCAGTACCTCTGCTGATAAACTTCCGTCATAATTCGAAATCTCTGGTTTTGGCTTACTATTAGCCAACAAAACTGACTTCAATAACCTGATCTCAAGTCCTTCTTCATCCGATCCATCTGTTGTCGCTGCAGCTTCTTCATCACTCTCATCTCCTCCATCAGGATCCCTTCTTCTCCCTGCTTCTACTGCCACCAATCGGGCATTTAGGATCCGAATTTCCTCTCTCAGTCCTTCATCTGCTACTCTGTGTATACCTCTCCCACGACCTCATCTTCCAACTTCCATTTCTGTCAAAATAATTTAATTCTTGCTCTGATACCACTTGATGGGTCCAACCCCCTCTTTAACCTTGCAACTATGTTAACTGGAATGGTAATTGATATAATTGTTTTGGTGATTAGTTGATTATGATGTAGTCCCTCAACCCTCATGTCAAACTAGATTATGGTGATGATTAATGTGTGATTAAGGCTTAATTTTGTTGGTGATCGCAATGATCGGTGATAGATATTTTGGTTGTGGATTTAATTATTTGTATCTGCACTAATATGGAGTGGACATGTGTCCCCACCTCGAAAGGCACCCTCTTGCTTTTGGTTAACACTCTCAACCCTAATCACTCGGTCATTTGTTTTGTTTGCTCTGTGGTGGCTCAAGGGTTTCCTCCGCTAGTTCTCTGGGCTGGTTTCTCTGTGTGACTTTGCTGTCAGTGATGTTGTTGCTCGGCCTGGTGTGGCCATGGCCTCTGCTCCGCCGGGTGGTAAGGTTGCTTTATCATTTGTAGTTGTATGCTTCTCTGTATCTGCAATGGATGAGGTCTATCCATCTGTGGAAGGTATACTGGTTATGGTGGCTTCGGCTCCTCTATGTGCATTCACTGCAAGTCATCTTTTAACTGTTAATGTATGCTCCCATCTCTGTTTCCTCTGCTCAACTGCTCTTGAGGTTTACTGGCTTGTGCTTTCGATTCTTGTTGCAGGTTGTGGTCTCGGGGGTTCATGGCTTTGGCTCTGTTCATCAATGGCAAGGTAAGCCCTCGCTCTGTGTTATCATTACCTCTCGCTTTTTACACTGTTAATGAGGTCGTTGCTCCTTATGAGCATAGAATCCTCTACTGGCTGCAACCTGGTCCTGAACATGGTCTCGAGGTACCATCTCCTCTATTCGTAAGTTTCCCCTATCCCTGAAACCCTCTGTCAATTCTTTTCTTCAGTTTCGCTTTACTATGATTCTCATACGCTATTATTGATGGGTGTTTGCAAGTGGGGTCAGCTACGGGAACCTGGTCTCCACTCCTGTGCACACTTGCAAACCCGGTAGGGTCGCTTCTTGATAGCTTTGTTTATTTTTGTTTAGTATGATGTCGTCGAATTAATGGTAACCTAGCTAGGGTTTAGGCTCAAATAATTTCAACTTTTCCTATGTGTTAAGTTATTGTAGACCTCCGGTCTAGCACAGTCATAATTTATACTTGATGGTTGTAGGGTTTTTGGTTAGGGTTTCTCAACCCATTTTCTGGTGTGAACCATGTTTGAACTTGGATTGTGTTTAAATTATATAGACTGTAATTTTGTCTTGACAGAGACTATTTCATTTCTCTTTGAAAACAAAAGAAAGAGTTCGGTTGCTTGAGAATTACCTGTGTTATTTCGCTCTGTTATGTTGCCTGGGACTGTAATTTGTTATGATACTCCACCGTTCTGTTTGCTTTAATATATCTGGGGTTTCAACGATTTCCCGGACTTCTATCGGTTCTCCTGCTATTGATGCTTGGAATATTCAGTTGTCTATGAGGCTGTTAAATTCATGTAAATAAAGAAATGCACATGCTCTGTGAAATTTTTTTTTTCTTGCACACAGTACTAGATAACACAAATTTAAAGGACTGCAACATGGATTCAAATGTGTATTTCTGTTTGCAGAGATTTCTATTATTCTTTTTCCTCTTCAAAATCAAACCTGTTAAAATGCATCTTTCTATATTTTGAATGATTTTGAAAATAGTTTATCTTAACTGTTGTCAGTTACATTTGATAGTTTACTCAATTTCTATAACTGCTGTCTTTTTCTATGCTGTAATTTGCAAAAATTAACATATGGAAATAAAATAAAAGGACAATTAACTACAACAGTTTTAAATCAACATTCACCTTCCAAAACGCTGCATCGCTAAGAAATTAAATTAAAATAAAACTAAGATATTCTCTTGAATTGTTTCCTCTGTCCTCACTGAAACCAAATGACCCTTATGCCATGATGATCCCCTTCAGCTAGATGCTCGTGCATCATTTGTTTTATTCTAATTTATAAGAAACTTGTCATCATTTACAATCAGGATGAGTACACTCTCATCATCATAAAGTTGGAAAGTACCAATGAGTACACTCTCATCATCATAAAGTCGGAAAGTACCTGACTTAAGTGTCAAGTTCTTAACCTCATGTCACATGGGGTAATGTGGACATGACGCCATTTTTTTACGTGGTCCTCACATTGTGAAGAATATGGACATGGCAGGCATCATGATACTTCTTTATTTTGTGTTGTACAATGAGTTAACCTTTATCCTTCCCGCTCACACAAACCAAGATTCAACTCAATTTCAAACTCCAATGCTCTCCTTTACCTCTTTAAATCAATTTCAACTCACATTCCAATTTCAAAGTTCTTATATTTAACTTGTTTGGTATGCCTACACCTTTCTGTAAACCTACATTTTATGAAACTCAAACTCAATAAAGAAATAAATTGAGTTATATATCATAAATTATTCAATAAAATAGAAATAGCAAAATGTTCGATATATTGATTTATATTTAAATAGTAGATACCAAAATATAAGGACTCCAAGAGTAAGTTGAAATTGAAAACGAAAAATGTTATCACAATTAGTCATAGAACTGACCCCAAAATAGAAAATTAGAGAAAAAAATCCACCAAATTGTTTTTCCAACCAAAAATTATATAAATATTCAAAATTTTAAAAGAAATACACAAACATTTTACTCAACAAAACTATAATGATTTTAGAATGTTCTTAATTTTTTTTAAGCATAGAAATAATGTTCTAAATAATTCTCTTACCTTCAACATATATATCTTAATCATCACCATTATTTCATTTAATTATTTTCATTATTTGTTTTGGTTAAAAATTATTATATAATCTTCATATTGATCTATTTATTTTTAATATTACAAATTTAAATAAATTTAAAATAATTAGTATATTAATTATTTAAAATAATTAGTATATAAATTGATTACTAATTTTTTTTTGAATGATAATAATATCAAAACTTATTGGAAACCATCCAATGTGGTTCATTGTTAAAGCAAGATCATTAATAATAATTATTATATTTTCAAATAAATAATATTTATTTTTTAGTTTTATTCTTATTTTTAATTTCAAAAATCACACATTTATCATTCATATATATATATATATAACACAAATTTATTAAGTGTCCATAAAGATCAAATTTAATATCCAAGTGTAATTTTTTTTTCTTTTTTAAATTATAAAAACAATTTGCATATTCTTATTTTTAATTTCAAAAATCACACATTTATCATTCATATATATATATATATATATATATAACACAAATGTATTAAGTGTCCATAAAGATCAAATTTAATATCCAAGTGTAATTTTTTTTTTCTTTTTTAAATTATAAAAACAGTTTGCATATTTAATCTCTCGACACTTATTAAATCTATGGTTAACATGATTCTATACTACTATTTAAAATTTGAGCATGCACTTTTTATTGTCTATTGACATCAAATAATATTACATATAAATATGTAGGAACACACTCAAGAGTATTTCCAAATTTTAAAGAAATTAAGAGGGAATTGGGCATGCATGTATATGTGTTTTATAAACATGATTCAAATTCAAATTTAATAATAAAATACATTTATTCATACATCATAAATGATTCAATGAAATAGAAACAATAAAATATTGTATACATTAATTTAAGTTCATCGTTTCATATTCTAAATTATAATTAGTTCCAAGCAAAATAGTATTACTCGCACAAAGATAGTCACGAGGGAAGTCATTGGTATCTATGTCAATACCTAAACGTTAAAACTAAGAATAAACAATGGAAAATGAACCAATCATTGAACCAACTGACCCAAAACCGCTAATAAAAAAAAACAAAAATATCATAAATATTAAAATCATCATCATCCCCCACACATATATATTCTTAAGTCAATCATCATCAATCTATTTAAAAAATATTGTGCTTATTTATTTATTTATTTTCAATATTAGAAATTAAAATAAATAAAATAATTAATATATAAATTCCATCAATCTATTTAAAAAAATAGTGTGCGTGTTTATTTATTTATTTTCAATATTAAAAAATAAAATAGATAAAATAATTAATATATAAATTATAAATAATAATTATATTTTTTACTAAATTTTTCTTTTTTTTAATTAATAATTTTTATTCCAAAAATATACAATCTTGTTTTATTAATTATGTTACTCATATTGTTTATGACGCAATTTATCAAGTGATTATTAGTTAAATAAATATGCCAAGTGTATATCTAGTTATTTTTCCAATTATAAATTATTAATATTTATGTAGGTTAATTTTTTTAGTATTTAAATATTTTTCTAATATATTTAAATTGTAAAAAATTATTATAAAATAATGATTAAAAAATTAATATTATCATTATTATTTATTATCTAATAAAATGATACATTATTATTATTCAAAAAAATCATTTAAAATGTTTTTCCAAATTATTAATATATAATTAAAAGTATGCAATTTTAATTTATACTCTAAAATTATAAATATAATATATATTTATAAATAGTTATTAATATTAATATAAGTTTTTTTTTAAGTAAGAAAGTATCTATTAATTCAAACGATGATATTTATAATAACTAGAGTAGGTTTCTCTTACACCAATTCCAAACTTTTTTTTTATATTAGTTACAAAAAATTCGTATAATTACCAATTCTACAAAAGTTATCAAAATTGGCCATTAATGTGAGAGGGCGAGAACTGAATTATCAAAATTGACCATTAACATCAGAGGGCAAGAACTGAATTATCAAAATTGACCATTAACATCAGAGGGCAAGAACTATGAGTAACTAGGGGAACATAATCACAGAGAGTAGCATTAGTGCTGAGAGTGCCATAGTCATGAGGAAGTGTCATAGACATGCAGAAAACATCATAAAGCTTTTCATTAAGTAATTTCGTCCGAAAGATCTTCTTCCAACTTGATGGGCCTTTGGAGAGCTTTGAGCAAGAGTGTACAGTGGGGCCATGTGAGTGGTGGACACGCTTACTGTCTCTTTCTTGATGCTCGAGGAGCCACTGCTGCTAACCTACTGGTAGCAATATGACGCTTGACAAAGAGCGTAATTTGATGAGTCCTTCGTGATGAAGTGTTGGTGGTGGAAAAATTTCACATAGACAGTGAATTTATCATTCAACATGTCTAACTTCGCCTCTGTTGCTTTAGTATTTTCAGACTGTTCTTGCAATGCGAGTACAAAAATGGTCTTGAGCTGGCATCAGAGTTTAATGGCGCGAATGTATAAATTCTCCCTCGCACGGGTGAGGCCTGGGTCAGGTATCCACTCAAATTGTGCATCTACTGCTTCCATGGTCACCTGCATTCTTATGTTCCGCACCTGGAGCTCTAGTTTATAAATATAGTCTTGAGTTTTAGGGTTAACAGAGACAAAGTAATTAAGGGTTTCTCTTCTCTGAAGCCTCAAATCTTTTGCGGGGTTGCATGTTGGCATTGTCCCACCTTGAATTGTTGCATCCGCGACTGCAGTAGGGAACAGGGACAAAACCTTGATGAGAGGCCATGACATGGAAGGGAGGGGAATAATGAGGCAAAAACAGGGCAAAGGTGATGAAAGTGAATTCCCAAGGGGGAAACAAGCAATGGGGAAGAACGTGAGGGTCCAGGTATTCAGAGGATGAGCGGCTGGCTAAGGTGGGATGGATGAAGGCAACCGAGAATGAGGCATTAATTTTGGCCAATATGCGGTAAATCGTAGTCATGAGAGAGAAAGAAATAGCACTAGTTGTAGGATTAGGTTGGCGACAGTTCTAATATAAGTATAGGTTATTTGTTGGAGGTACTACACACCTAGGACCTTCATTACTGGCACATGCAGACACTTAGTTAGAGCATGGGATGACATGCAAGATCCTTTCTTCATGATTTACTCCCTGATTTGCTCCTCCTTTCACTCTGCAATTGGATAGTTCTTCTGCATGATTTACTCCCTGATTTTCTCCTCCTTTCACTCCGCAACTGGCTAGTTATTCTGCATGATTTTCTCCCCGCTTTTCTCCTCATTTCACTCCACAGCTGGCTAGTTCTCTTCGGAACTTGCTGTAGGTGTTCAGTCCTCTCATTGATCACCACTATGGCGCATTACCTTGGGATCTTCACCCAGTAATGCTATATCATAAGCATTGTAACCCATTTTCTAAATCAATAATTCCTTTTGTTCTTTCAATTTTCTTTTAGTGTTTTTGCTCTGTAAAGTTGTGTGTTCAATATTTACTAGCTAGATTCATCTGTGTAGGTTTTCTAACACATTTACATGGTATCAGAGCCCACAGGTTGCTAGATAAAAGGCGCACCGGTACTTTATTTTGTAGGTATTATAGCTTGGAGATCGAATATCGATAGAAAAATGGAGTTTCCCAAAGCATCGATCCTAACACCATACAACTATCACAAATGTAAGGACAAAATGGATCGATACATTCATCAGAAAGGGTTGTACAGGATTACCATGGCTGCAGAAGTGGAACCCATTTCAGCCATAGAGAAATCCAAGTACCTCAACCGCATGGATGAGGCCCATGGATCCATATGCATGTGCATCTCCCGAGAGTTGCAGTTTCATCTAGCTACGTGCAATACTCCCAATGAGATTTGGAAAAAGGTTGAAGAACTCTACGAGAAACAGGATGAGATGAAAGGACATTTGCTCGAAGTCGAGCTACTCTCATTGGATCCACGGAACTATGACAGAATTCAAGACTTCTTCACCAAATATAATGATCTATTGCTGCAACTCCAGGGTTGTGGAATTAACAAATCCAAGGAGGAGAGTCACTAAGTTATCTCTATTATGTCAAAGCTCGGACCAGAATAATCCGTCTTTGTGTCTACATTTCATTCAATAAGGCTCCCAATAGGTAAATCCTACACTATGCCTTCTCTCAAAGAGTTCATGGAGCCCCTCACTTTTGAGCAAGATAAACTCATTGACATGGGGAAAATCAAACCTCCAAAAGTGCACTCACTTGCAGTGCATGATGGCAGCCACAATAAAAATCACAGATCTGATTCAAATCAGAAAAATCAACAGTGAAAAGACAAGAGAAAAGTGCATTCCCATCCAAAGAAGGAAGGGTAAACCAAGCCCTTCATTGACTCCACTGGCTCCAGAAATGAGAAAGGGAAGAAAGGAGACAAATGCACCTACTATCACTGAGGATTCCATCCGCAATCCTCCTGCATGAAGAAAAAAATTGACCAAATGGCAAAAATCCTTTAGAAGCACAGTCTTGGGGACCACATCCCTCAGGGTGCCAAGAAGAAAACTAAGGATCCGCCACATGGGAAAGGTAACAATTTTCATGCTTTAGTTACAATTAACTCTTCCCATGATGCATGGATTATAGATTCTGGTGCATCACATCATATGGTTGTTGCAAAGGAAGTCTATTCCTCTTTTGATGCATGCAAAGGACCTCCCATCCTCGTGGGAGATGATTCACCTGTTGAGGTCACTGAAAAAGGTAGAGTGGAACTTTTACATGGAAGCTTTGAAGATGTGCTTCATGTTCCAAAACTTTCGCTAAACCTGCTTTCAGTTTATCAGATCACTCATTCCGACACCGGAAAGAGAGTGGAATTCACTCGAGATGCAATGAACAAATATTACCTACATAGTAGCTCCAAAATTGCAACTGGTGAGGTAAACAATGGAGCTAGACTGTATACATTTTATGAATTTATTGAATATGAATCCTCCTTATTGCTTACACATGCTGATGATAGTAGTAGGCTTTGGTACGAGAGGTTTGGTCAATTAAATTACAGGGATATGTAATAGCTAAGAAAGCATGAGATGGTGGAAGGCTTTCCAAATATCAGTTTCTCCAAAGGAGTTTGTGAAGGGTGTGTCCTTGGCAAACATCCTAGAGAAAATTTTGACACCGGCAAGACTCACAGAGCATCCTCTCCTCTAGATCTGATCCATAGTGATCTCATGGGACCTTTTCCTAATCCTTCCATCAACAAAGCAAGGTATGTGCTTAAATTTATTAATGATTTCTCACGGTATACTTGGGTATATCTTCTCAGGGCAAAATCTGAAGTTTTTGCGCACTTTGAAGATTTCAAAGAACTAGATGAGACACAGTCAGAAAGAAAGATCAAATCCCTCCGTACAGACAATGGGGGGAAATATGTTAACATAACACTTCAGAACCCTTGCCTTGAGTCTGGTATATAGTTGCAGCACACAGTGCCATACACTCCGCAGCAGAAGGGAGTTGTTGAGAGAAAGAACCAATCTCTAAAAGAGATGGCTTCCTGCATGCTGCATGCTAAGTCACTACCTGATAAGCTATGGACTGAAGCACTTAATTGTGCTAACTACATCCAGAACATATCTCCTCATAGGTTTGTCAAGGATCAGACCCACTTTGATTCTTGGAGCGGCACTAAACCGAAGGTCACCCACTTCTGTGTTTTTGGCTCTCGAGCATGGGCTAGGATCCCCTCTGAAAAGAGGAAAGCTCTTGATCCACAAAGCATTGAGTGCATCTTTGTTGGATTCCCTCATGGTTTGAAGGGATACCGACTCCTGATTTCCTCTACGGACAAGCTCATCATTAAGAGATGTGTCAAATTTGAGGAAAGTCTCTCACATGTACCTCAATTTATGCATGCATACAACTTTTATTTACCTCATGTCTGAGATGATGACTCAGTACACTCAGATGCAGATACAGAGCATGCAGATGTTTAGGTAGAGCATGCAAATGTAGAGACAGAGTCTTCAGTTACAAATCCAGTGCATGCATATGATGATCCACATCCAAGCCTAGATCAAGCCTCCAATAGTGAATCAACTTCCCCTATCATAAATTAGAGAACAAGGAGCTTAAGTGAGATATATGCATAAGACCACCCAGCTGCTAGAAATGGTCTCGTGGGGGATAATTCTGATCCGCAGAGGACTAGCTCGAAGTTTATTGAGCCTCCTCTTGCCCTCACTGCCACTGAATGAACGCCATCTTGGCATTGTCAAATGGTTCAGTCTTCTGACCCGCAGTCTTATGCTGAGGCTGGTGATCATCCCTCTTGGGAGTCCGCCATGGAGGAGGAGTATAACTTGTCCAATGCAAATGGGTCTACAGGACCAAGAGTGCTGCAGATGGAAAAATCACCGGATAGAAAGCTAGGTTAGTAGACAAAGGCTTCTAGCAAGTGCATGGCATTGATCATGATGAAACATTTTCTCTAGTAGAAAATATGGATTCCATATGCCTTGCACTTGCCATTGTAGCTTCCCAGGGGTGGGAAGTACATCAGATGGATGTGAAGAATGCCTTTCTTCATGGAGACCTATCTGAGGAGATTTGCATGGAGCATCCACATCGTTTCATTCAGGATTCATCTTTGGTCTGCAGATTGAAGAAGTCTCTCTACGGCCTTAAGCAGGCCGCCAGAGCTTGGTATGCGAAGATGGATTCTTTTCTCTTATCACAAAACTTTGAAAGATGTAAGTCTGATCCGAATGTTTACATGCTCAGGACACATGATTCTCTTCTTATTTTAGTTTTGTATGTGGATGATCTCCCAATCACCGGTAGCTCGGCTTCAACCATTGTTGTAGTCAAGTGGGCCTTGCATGATAGGTTCTTGATGACGGACATGGGTCCATTACACTTCTTTCTTGATCCTGAGATCAGCCAGGATGCCACAAGCATCAAACTCTCTCAGGTTAAGTATGCATAGGATCTCCTCGAGAGATTTCACATGACTGAATGCAAGCCAACACCAACTCCTTTTCTATCTAAGGACCGCCTTGAGGATGGAGGTGACACTCCATCAGTTGATAGTACTCTCTACCGACAGCTAGTGGGGAGCTTACTGAAGCTCACCCACACTAGACCAGATCTCTCATATGTAGTAGGGGCAGTTTCCAGATACATGCCGGAGCCACGTGAGCTACACTGGAATGTTGCTAAGTGCATCTTCTGATATGTGCAGGGCACCATCACCTTCGGGATTCACTATGCAGCAAGCACTACATTGAATCTCCTTGTCTTCACAATTTTTGATTGAGCGGGCGAAAGCATTCATTGCAAGTCCAGCTCTGGATATTCACTCAATCTAGGGTTTGGCCCTATCCGTTGGTTGAGTAAGAAGCAAGTTGTTATTTCTCTCTCTTCAGCTGAGGCCGAGTATAGAGGAGTAGTTAACATCACCATTTAGGCTCTATGGTTACAACACTTCCTTGCTGAGTTGGGATTCCAGTTCCACCAGCCCACTATCATCTGGTGTGACAACCAAAGAACTCACAAATTTTGTAGGGATCTAGTACAGCGGCAGCAGACGAAGCACATAGAGATCCATATGCACTACATTAGAGACTTAGTACATGATTGAGTCATTGATTTGTAGTTATGTCCTTCAGCAGAACAGATTGCAGACATCTTCACTGAGACATTCACTGAGCAAAAGTTTCACTCTCTGCGCAATTGTCTTGGAGTGAAGGACACAATTGCTTAGCAACTGTCTTTTCTTCCTCTTTTCTTTTGATTACATTGTATTTTGAGAGGGGATTTTTCCCACGAGGTTTTGCCTCTTTCCTCAATTTTAGTACAAGTTGCACTGTATTTTGGGTGACCTTTGGCCTTAGTTGCTAGGGCCCATTTTCTATTTTTCCCCATAGTGGTGTTCAGGGGGGTTGTTGGAGATACTACACACCTAGGACATTCATTAATGGCACATGAAGACACTTAGTTAGAGCATGGGACTACATTCAAGATCTTTTCTACCTGATTTGCTCCTCTTTTCACTCCGCAACTAGCTAGTTCTCTCTAGAACTTGTTGTAGGTGTTGAGTCCTCTCATTGATCACCACTATGGCGCATTACCTTGGGATCTTCACCCAGTAATGCTATATCGTGAGCATTGTAACCTATTTTCTGAATCAATCATTCTTTTTGTTCTTTCAATTTTATTTTAGTGTTTTTGCTCTGCAAAGCTGTGTGTTCAACCTTTACTTGCTAGATTCATCTGTGCATGGTTTCTAACATATTTACATTATTGCAGTAACAAAATAAAAAATAGTTTTTTCTCTAACTAAATTAAAATGTTGATTATAATAAAAAGTAAAAGTCACTATTTATATTTTGTTGGTTTTAATTAATTTATATTACAATTCAGTATGAAAGATAATTTGGTTTCTTATTGACATTACAATTGAATAAAGAGATGTGGTAATGTAATTTTAAAAATATATAAAGTAATTAAGAGTTAAAAAAATTTATATTCTCACTTTTAATTGAAGATGTATAATTCTTATACATTTGAAAAGTATTTCAAAGCTTAAATAAATTATTTAAGTAGATTATTAAGATATCTATGTTAATTACATTATTTTTAATATCAACTTCATATATATAGAGAGTGTATTGATAATAATAAAAGATTGCAATACCCAGATAAATAAAGTGAGTGAAAGTAAATTCCCAGTAACAATAAATGAAATTAATTTATGGGGTTTTTTTTGTAAGGTAATACCAAGTAAGGATTTGAATAAGTAAGGAGTGTTTTAAAAGTGCATCCATTCACCATCAATCCAAGGCTTTATTGGCTAATATGTACCATTTAAAAAACATTACTACTACTACTAATAATAATAAAAGTCAATGGAGTCCATAAATAAAATATTTCAATATGCAAATTTTTTAATAAATATACATGTATTTAAAAATATATTAATTAAAGGGAAAAAATATTTTAGTGTGTACAATGTGGTATATAAATATAATATTTCAATTATGATACTCATGTTAAGTAAAATATTTAAGTGTCAACTATGTAAATATTTCTAGATTTTGACATTTTTCAGGTATATATTTTTGAATCAATTTTATCTTAAATACAACAATTGCAAGTTACCTATGCTCAAAGAGATTTTCAAATGGATGAATCCATTTATAAATTAGAAAATACTACATGGATTATATTTCTCTAAATACAAACATTTTTTCAAATTTTAAACTCTCAAAAAAATTTGCAGATTTGGTTTGTCTTAACCCTTATTAAATCTATAATTATATATATATTAAATTCCTCGGAATATAAATATTTTCTCAAATTTTAACTTCTCAAAAAAATTACAAATTTAATTTCTCTGAGCACTCTCGCTAAATCTGTGGTTATCTTGAATATATACTACCAGTATTATTTAAAATATTCATAAACCTGCTTAAATCTGTGGTTATCTTGAATATATACTACTAGTATTATTTATAATATTCATAAACCTGCTTTCTTTATAGCCATAATAAGTTCTGGTTAATCTTTTTAATGTTTCTTGTTTATATATACTTAATACTTATTAGGACACAGTATCAATAGCTATTATTATTTACCAACCACGAGCATTGGGTAGCTATTCTAATATTTTATTTTCATACGAGATAATCCTAAAACGGATTTTATTGATCAACTTTATCTACACCTCTCCCGGGAAGAATTATGAAGTTCTGTGTCTGGGGAGTCGCATAGAAGGATGAAAGCGAGTTTTTCTGTTCACACCTTAGCATGGATAGTCTTTCATCGGATAAGTCAGGAACGGAACTATATAAGTAATGAATCTTATTATACCGTGGTTTAGTTGTTAGAAGCTTTGGTCCTTTTGTTATATTTTTTAATTTCCATACTGGTGTTGGAATTGCAGATATTTTTTAAAAATTCTAATCCAATTATATATAAAATAAATTGTGTATAATTTATTTGTATTGTATAGAATACCGATGAAGATTTTTCAAAATATTTAATATAATTTATAAATAATTTAAATAATAAAATTAATAATAAAAAATATATATTAAAATGTTTGAGATTAATAATTTTATGTTCAACTTTTGAACCTATCAAGAAAGTACATTTTTTCACGGAATTTTATTGTTAGATTTGAAAAATTGACCATAAAATTATTCCAAATTTATTTCAGTACATTTTTTTTACGGAATTTTATTGATAGATTCTAAAAATTACCCATAAAATTATTCCAAGTTTATTTCAAATATCATTATAGATCACAGAATTTTGACATGAAAAATATATTAACAAAAATATGACACTTAAAACTTAATGAACCTCAGAGAATTCGAACTCCACAAAGTGTAAGTTAGTAGATATTTGGAATGACGAGGTAGTGGGCGGTTAGAGTTCAAGCGACACCATGTGTACTGGAACCAATAAAATTAGATGAGGTAAATTACAGTGATTATGTGATAGAGTGATATATGCATGCAGAACGGTAATAAAAATGATAGCCCGGACTGGGACTAGAGTTCACTATTGCAAATTCTACACAGGCAAGAGACGAAGTGTGATCTAACTCAACGAGCTCACTGCACCTACTCTATTATCCAACTCAAAGGAAGAGATGCATTGGCAGAACGTACTATAGTCGTAATTCGAAAATCACTAGGATCTGGTTCATTGTTTAACTAGGATCTGTTTCATTGTTTTTAAGTCGTAATTCGAAAATAACTAGGATCTGGTTCATTGTTTAACTACGATCTGTTTCATTGTTTTTATGGTTTTAAATTTGTTTTCAAAATAATGGAAATTTAGGTAAGATTTCGATAAAATTTAATATAAATTTTGGGAAATCTAAATTATAATTGAATTAGTGTAATTTTTTGAAAGTTTTTCTAGTGAATTTTTCTGGTTTAATTTCTCTAAAATTTGACAAGAATTTATTGAAATCACAAGTTTGATAGAAGTGTCATAGGGGTTTTGTTTTTCCTCTAGATTTCTAAACTCCAAAATGTGACACTAAAAACAACTCCAATTATAACTATCAAATTTTAAAAGTGATTTGAAATTTTTGATAATGTTGAATCTATTTGAGTCCTCTAACCATCTAAACAATAATATATTTTTGGAAAAAAACGCAGTGGGCAGACGGCACCGTTTCTAATCCACTTTTTGATTCAGGAAAGGTGATGAAATGTGGTGCGTCATACGGGATTAACAAATGAATGGAAAGTCTTAGAATGACTCAGCGGATGGACCGTTGCTTCGCTATCGACCCAACTGAAGGTAAGCCATAGAATTGTACTTTTCCTACTTTATGACGTCGGAACTGTTCACTTAATGTTTTGACGAAACGATTGACGGACGCAAAGTAGTTACAGTAACTCGAACAGATATCATGCACTGTTCCCACTTCGGCTATTTCGTCATCAACAAGAGCACGCATTTCGTCATTAACAGTAGCATGCTGCAGCTCCTGCCAATGACGAAATAAACGAAATGGGAACAGTGCATTATATCTGTTCAAGTTACTGTAACTACTTTGGGTCCCTCAATCGTTTCGTTAAAACATTAAGTGAACATTCAAGACGTGATAAAGTAGGGTTAGTGCATTATAGAGTTCAATGTTCATATCTTCTTTTACAGGTGGAGTACAGCGTAAGATTAAAACCTCATGTTCGAAGTACAGGCGGAGCTCAATGGCCGCTCATAGAGTTCACTGTTCATATTTTGTTATTTCGTCATCTACAGGTAGAGTACAATATAAGATTGAAACCTGATTTACAAAGTCACGTGGCCAGAATCATGAGTGGATCAAGGCTTCCCTGCCCCATTAAGGTTAACTTTATATCTTTATGGGGCAGTAATGAAAATGATTATCTTTCTGCACTAGCTTTATATCTCATGGATGAAGGCTTCCCAGCACCATAAAGGGTACGAGCATCCTTCTGCACTAACTTTATATCTCTTTCAAAAGAATTGAGGGGATGAAGCATCACACCTAGGTGATATGTCCAAACAGGCCTAATGGGTTTTGGTATCCTTGGTTTTCACAAAAACTAAGAGAGAGGATAGAACTGAAGGTTAGAAAGTCGAGTATTAAAATAACAAACTACTGTCTACTGGGATTTATAGAATCTTGTTGGTTAGGTGTGACATTGTAGTCAAAATTGTCCAGTAAGAATTCGAGGGTTCACTAATTGAGTTCCGTGAGAGATTTCATTGACGTTTCCAAGGAGTTTAGGGGAGCTCGTATAGTGTCGTAATAGGTCATATATTTCCAAGGAATTTATTGTTGGTATAGTGTTGAATAAGTCATATAAAAAAAATATAAAAAAAATTTACATGGTTGGAGTTTTCATGGCTAAGCATATCAATTTTTTTTTTATTATAATTGCTCATTTAGTTGTGTAAAGTTTTAAGGAATGCCTATCCCACTCAATTCAGCCAACGATGGTTTCCGGTGGTTGTTGAAAGTACAACTCAAAACATGCCTTTGTTCCAGGTCAATAATGTTTAGCTCATTACCCCTTCAACATGCAATCCCTTAAATCTCTCCATTGAAAGCGTTAGCTACTTACCTAACATAGTGGCCTATATGGCCATTCGACATCGTTCAACGTCAACCACATATTGTTAACACAATGGTCATGTAGAACCCCATTCCATGATTTCATGTCCCATGCGTTCATTGATACCATAGATGAATGCAATGCCAAATCCAATGCCATGGTTTGACGTTTGAATTTCTAAACACAGTTCGTTGCATCATCCATTTTTATTTACTTATTTTGATTTTGAGTTTATATAATTTAAAGCATATAAGTTAAAAAAAAAAGTTTCTTTGTGAAAAAGTTAGTATAGTGTTTTAGTGTGTATCTTTCCTTTAAAAGTAGCATTGCTCAGCGTTGCTTTTGAGGTGTTAAAATTATTTGAAGATAATAGTTCTTAGTTGGTATTTTTATATTATGTATTTTTTCATTATATCTAGCCTTTTTAAATATTATATTTATATAATTGACATTCATGTTTTTACTACTACTTTCACTTATAGTTAGGATAGAGCTGTAACATACCATTCCCTATTAAAATTATTGTAAAAATATTAATAGTTCTTAGTTGGTACATTCATATTATGTATCCTTCCACTATATTTAGACTTCATAAATAGTACATTCACACAATTGACTGAGGTACGCTGGTATGAATTTAATGATTGAATCAAATACCTTCTTGAAATAAGAAGCTTCAAAGATAGAGCCCTTCATAGAGTGGACATGGAGAGCTAGTTTGTAGTACAATTTTCAAGTACAATATGAAATTTGATAAGATCCATAGAATTTTATGTTTATTTTTTAGTGGCTTTTATTTTTAATGATCTATGGTTATATGGTTGAAGATGAGGATATTCCTTATTTTTTTCTTCAAAAGAGTGTTAGGAGTGTTGTTGAAATTTTTCTTTACTTTATTTTGAGCTAAAGCCAAATTATATTTAACTATACTAAAAAATGCCATTTTGTGTGTATTTTACTTAATAAATCATGGATGTCCTTAGCATGTATAAAGTAATAGATGCACATTTTTATGTGGATACTTTATATAGTGACATTTTGGTAGCACTATGATAGGCAGTATTGTACCACCATTTTGCAAGGGTTAACTCTTGAACCCATTATCCTTGTTAGTTGCAAAATATTGGTCACCTCTATTTCACCATTTTCTTTAGGGATGACAATCTATGCTTGTTTTCAAGTGTGTTCATCATACACTAGGAAATTCTTTCGGAAAATTTTTGATGCTATCAATTGGATACTCACCAAAATTTGCAATTAAAGAACTTGGTTGTTTTACCTCCTGTAAATTCTATAATAATCATCTCTTTATTTTTTATTTTACTTTTCTTTTTTTTGAAAGTGGTGGGAGTGGAGACAACGATCATGATGGTGTTTTTCCAAATGCAACCCATTAAAAATGAAGATTGTTAAGAAGGAAATCAATGTGAGAGATAAAAGGAAAGATGTAAAGATTGAGGAGCAAAGATGAAAGCTCAAATAATGCAACCCTACTTGAAAATTAGTAGACCGAGAAGTCAAAGAACTTGTCCACTATCAGTGAAGGCATCTATGAAGCAATGGGGATGTATTCCTTTTAGTTTACTAGAGGATAAAGATGTTTGATATTTTGAACATGTATAGCTCACACTTTTATATATTTTTTAAAAGTTTTTTAATGGATGTGTTGGTATGAGTTTCATTCAACAATTTTTTTTTTTTTTAATGGATGGAAAATATTTAATTTTAATGAAATATTATGGAGTATTTTTAATAGCTGTTAAAAATGGAGATTTATCTCAAAATTAAATATATTTTTTATTTGTTTTTCCTTAAATGAATTAATTTTAAGAATGATATGAAAAAATATCATATAAAATGAGTTATAATTTTTTTAAACATGTAATACTGATAAAACCTCATAATAATCCTTGAACTTATTTATATATTAAGAAAACCTATAATAAAATCATAATGGAGCTCTATAATTAAGAATTTTTAAAATGTATATATGTTTTACTTATATAATTAATAATTTTTATAATCAAAATAATAAAATTATAATTTAATTAATTTTGATATATTCTTATTATATAACATATAAAATAATTATGCCCACGGGGCTTTGGATTGACGGTGAATGGGTGCGCTGTTAAGGCACTCCTTGCGATAGATCACTGGTTCAATTCCCCGTGGGTACTTAGTTTAGTCTTAGCCTAGAAAAAAAAAAACATATAAAATAATTATAATATTTTGATATTTGTTATTTTAAATTAATAATTTTCATATTTTATTTTTACTGGGGATAATCCTAAAATGAGTTTAATAAAAAAAAACTTTACAAAATCTAGAAAATTGTATTTTGTGGTAAATACACATAAAATAATTATTTTCTTTTATAAACTTTATCTATACTTCTCCTCGAACATTTACGAAGTTATTTTTCTTGGGAGTCCCAAGGAATAATGAAAGTGAGTTTTAATTGACTCCTTGGCATGGATAGCCTATTCTTGGGAGTCCCATGGAATAATGAAAGTGAGTTTTAATTGACTCCTTGGCATGGATAGTCTTTGATCGGATAAGTTATGAATTGAACTATAATGGATAGCCTTTGATCGGATAAGTCGTGAACTGAACTATAATGGATAGCCTTTGGGATAAGTCATGAACTAAACTATATCCAATTATACCATGGTTTGATTGTCACTGATTTTGGTTGTTTGTTATATTTTTTATTATTCTTTTAAAATTTCAATAATAATGTTAAAATTACATATATATTTTTAAAAATTCTTAAATCTAATTGTATTATCTAATAAATTTATAAAGTATTTTTTTTTGCTTTTTCATAATAATATTTTTTTTTTCAAAATATTAAATAATTTTATACATTAAAAATAAAATTTAAATAATAAAATTAATAAAAATTATATTATATAATTACCATTAAAATATAGAAAATGAAGAATTGCATAGCAGCATTAGAGAAAACAAAACACAACACCTAATATTGAGTACTGAGTAACAGTCCTTTTGAATTCGACCTCCACAAAATGTGAATTAGTAGATGTGGAATGACGTATTGGAAGGTTAGAGCTAAAACGACACCGTGTGTACTGGAATTAATAAAATCAGATGGGGTGAATTGCAGTGAACGTTGATGTAGACATTGAGTGCAGTAATGAAAATGATGGCCCAGACTAGGAATAAGCAGATTTCTTTATTGCAAATTCTGGACAGAAAGAAACAAAGTCTGACCTAACTCAACGAGCTTACTGCATATACCCTATTATCTAAGTCAAAGGAAGGAAGAGATGAGTGGTAGAATGTACTAGATTTGCAATATTAACAAAAGTTAATGGTAACCCATATTTATGGTGTTATTAATACATTAATGAGTGAAACTGTATAAATTCACAATTAAATTCAAACAAATATATTATCCAACAATAAATATACAACCTTGCCAATTAATAAATCAATAACACAAAAAATATTAATTACCCAGCATAACTATACAAAAATCTAACACACTATTTCCCATCCACTTTTTGACTAAAAAATCTAGCACACTATTTCCCATCCACTTTTTGACTAAGTAATGATGATGACCTTTTTTGACCAAGTAATGGTGCTGAACTTCGGCGGCGATATGAATGGAATGTCTTGGAATGACTCAAAGGATGCACTGTTGCTATTATATCGACCCAACTCAAGATAAGCGATAGAAAGCGACCAGGCGAAGCAGGACAATGACTCAAAGGATGCACTGTTGCTATTATATCGACCCAACTGAAGGTAAGCAATAGAAAGCGACCAGGCGAAGCAGGACAAAAATCGTATTATTCCCACTCCATCACGTCTAGAGTGTGCAATTAATGTTCGGACAAAATGATTGCCGGACGCAAAGTAGTTCCAGTAACTTGAACAGATATAATGCACTGTTCCCGCTTCGTTTATTTCGTAATCAACAGATAAAGAAGGAACAGTGCATTATAGAGTTCACTGTTCATACCTCGTTTATTTGGTCATTTACAATTGGAGTATAATCTAAGGTTAGAACCTCATGTTCGAAGTACAGGTGTAGTTCAATGGCCGCTCCTAGAGTTCACTAGTCATTGTTTGTTATTTCGTCATCTGCAGGCAGAGTACAATCTAAGATCGAAACACCATATCCAATGTATCATAGACAGATTCACAAGTGGATCAAAGCTTCCTGACCCTTTGTTTGTGAAGATTGAAACCGCATGTTCAAAGTGCTATTTCCGAGATTCAGGAGTGGATGAGGGCTTCCCTGCCCCTTGGTACGGCCATCTTTCTACAGTAACTTTATATCTCCTTGAGGAGAATTGAGGGGGTTGAGACATCTCACCTAGGTGATATGTCGAAACACTCACTAATGGGTTTCGTTATCCATAGTTTTTACCAGAGCTCAGAGAGAATAAAGCATTTTTACAAAGTAGAGTATTAAAATATCAAACTCTTGGGATTTATAAAGTCTTGTTGGCTAGATGTGACATTACAATCAAAATAATCTGGTTCCCTAGATGTGATATTGCAGTCAAAATGTCCACTGAATTCGAGAGTTCACTAATCAAGTTCCTTGACAGATTTCATTGAGGTTTCCAGGGAGTTTAGAGATGCGCTGGTATAGTGTTATAATAGGTCATATAAAATATTATTCATGTGCCATGGTTGGAGTCTTCGTAGCTAAGAATATCAATTTGTCGTATTATAGTTGATCATTTATTTGTGTAAATGTTTGACGAAGGTCTATCACGGTCAATTCACCCAACATGCTTTGTAGAAGTTGTTGAAAATACTACTAAAAACATGACTGTATACCAATAACGTTTAGCTCATCGGTTAAATCTCTCATTAGCAAGTGGTGCCACCTCATTTTAGCACAATGGTCATGTAGAACCCCATTCCATGATTTAATGTCCCATGCTTTCATTGATACAATGGATCAATGTAGCGTCGAATGGAATACAATTGTTCGAGTAAGACCTGTGTATTTATGTATATCTGTTAATAGCACTTTCAATACAAGCATCCAAATTTGTATTTCTAAACATAGCTCTATGTTTGTATTTTGATTTTGTAAACATTGTCAATGGTATAATTTTTTTTATTATATTAATTTTGATTTTATATAAGTGGAAGGATATGGGTTGGAAAAAATTTGTGTGGGAAATTAGGTTAGAATTTTAGAATTTTTTTTCTAGTTACCATAAAATTATAGAATGCTTTTCCTCTTCAAAAGCAAAATCAATATTGTTACATATATTTAAAAAATGATAATATTATGCAATTTTTAAAATATTTTTAAACTTTAAAGACTTTATCTAAAATATTAGTTATATAAATAAATTATTAAAAATTAGGGAACCAACCAAATGAATTTATAAATTTAATAATATAGATTTTTATATTATATTTATCATTGTTTTATAGGAAATATTTTCATAATTTATTAAAGAGTTCTTACTTTTAAGAGATTATTTAAATTATTTCATTTATCTAAACGAAATGTCTAATAAACACTCATAAACATTAACCTATAATAAGTATAAAGACAATTACTTCATAATATATTTGACTAGGCTTAAAAAAAAAAAAAAAATCATAAAACTAGCTAAATTATAACATTGATCTATAATAAGCATCAAAACAATTACTTCATAATATATCTAAATGTGGTAAAACTAAAATAATCCTAAAGCTAACTAAATTATAACATTCTTATTATTATAATATAATATGTTTTTATATCAGATTGGTTGCTTCTTATTTTTGTATCAAGTTTATTATTACATTATTTGATATAAAATGTTTCTTCATAATATTAAATAAGTAAATATATGATACATAGTTTCAAATATATAGTTATATTTGATGCATATTTTAACTATATTAATCGAGATCCATGTTAATTCTGGATACTTCAAGAGATTTGATCTCTTGATATTGGTAGATCCACCATTATATTTTTTTTTTTTAATTTTTTAATTTAATTTATTTTTATTTTTAATTTTTTATAAATTGATCAAGTCAAATTTTTTAATTAAAATTATGATTGTTAATTTAATTAATTTAACTTTTATTTTTTTATGAAATTTAATTAAGTCAAAATGTTTACGTAATATAATAGTACAAGACATGACAGTTCATGCCAGCATCTCTTTCATACTAAGCTCCGGAGCACCTTTCAAAAATACAGTTCTAAAGAAAATTGAAATGTTGAAATTCTTTCATCTTCATTATTGACATGAATTTTAAAATTTTTAATGAAACTTTGTGTCTGATATATATTTATTTTCTTTATAGAGAAGCAAATTTATGACAATTTTGTTGTCAAATACACACAGGAAAGTCATTATCGGCTGTCATCTTCCAATGCAAGCTGACTCCTTACTATTATTCAAGAAAAACTATTTCATTTGAAAATACCCGCGCTAACAGACTTTCGCTCTTCCAAAAAAACCTCTACATTTTAGACCATTAATCTATTTTCTTTTGTCCTAAGAAAACAAACTCCTATCGAAATAAAAAGTTTTTTAAGCCATAAAAATATATGCCAAAATATTTTATCATTTATATCATATTTTTAAATATAAAAGTAAATTTAATGAAAAAAAACCTTTAAAATAACTCTTACAATACTATCAAAATTGTAACCTTGTTAGACTACCCTATTAATTATATTATAACTTTTCAAAAACTATTATTACCATATTTCTCACCAAATTCAAAATCAACAGAAAAAGGGGGAATATATAACTCTGTTTTCATAATTTGTACCTGAATGCATAAATTTTGTCAAAAGGAGTCATCTAATGAGGTCCACGAATTGCCAAATAAAACAAATTTAAAAAAATTGTAGATGCAGTATTTGAATCATATTTTTGATAGTGGAAATGGATTCAATACCATAAAAAATCTCTACAACACTTAAAATAATGAGTTTAACAACTTTTACTTAAATTTGCAAAAATCTCTATAATTTTTTTCAAAATATCGCCAAAATTTCCATAACTTCCGAAAAAGAAACATAATCGTTAAACTATGGCTTGTGAAAATATTCACTCCCAGGAAACGATTCTGATCAGTGGAGTGCAATTATTTATACACGCGTGGTATATTGTTACTATTCTACCTTTTTCACTAAGAAAAGGTGATGGAGTTTGACGTGGGATAAGGACTTCATAAACAGATGGAATGTCTGAAATGACTGGACGAATGCATTGTCGCTACTTTACCGATCCGTCACGTAAGTTAAGGATAAAAGATAGATATTGGAGTATCACGGAGCAAAGAATGAGACAAGTTGTACCAATCAGGACTTGACTGCTCACTTAATGTTGTAGGCAAATTGATTGATGAGTTAAAAGTAGTTGTAGTAATTTGGAGGGTTATTAATATTTTTAAGTTATAGTTCTATTAATGTATTGGATACTATATGTTAATTTTTAAATTTAAGTAAGTACAAAATTTTTCAATTTAATATAATATATTGATACAGCTATAATTTCCTAATACATTAATATAACTCTTAGAAATATTAAAATATTGGTTGCATAACTCAAAAAGAAAGATCAATTTGATTGTTCGTACTTCGTTTATTTCTTGCCAGAGAACCAGTACTCTGTACTTCTTTATGACATGGCGACGAAAAATAGAACGCTACATTGGACAGAAATCTTCAAAGCTTAGTCCGCTCGCAAACCATAGATGCCAAGATTAATGTCGTGGCTCCGAAGTATCATTTAGCCCGCCTCCCAGTCATATACATCTTCTATCAATTTTATTTAGGATATTATCCAAAATTCAAACCACCTTTCAAATTGTAAATATCATTAGATCAAATTGTGTAATTTAAATTAATCAAAAGCTTTTCACCAGATTAAATTTATTTATAACTTTAAAGATACAATTTGAACAAATAGAAAATTGTATTTCAATTGAAAATCATATAAAGAAATTGAAATGATTTTTTTTTTTATTTTCACTAAAATATATTGGTAAAATTTCACGGTGAGGGAATATTCTTCATTTGATAACAAGATGTACCGACGAGATCTCAACCCCGTTGTTTCCATTCTCTTCTTGGTGTATGCAATTATCTCTCATGCGGTTGCTTCGATTTGTGTTACCTTGGTATATTGTAATACATCTTATAATTATTAATGAGATCGATATATGTTTATTGATTTATATTAATTACATTAAATAATATGATTGTAGTTCTGTGTAAATGATATGATATATTAATTATGTAAATTAGTAAAAAAACAAATACTTATGTTTAAATTTTTTCTTAAATATTTTTTTTACGGATAATTAAAATATAAACATCTAAATACATATTTTTTCATATATTAAAATGCTCACTGAAAAGACTTCAGCGTGAAAACTTAGGCTGGAGGATTTTGACTGAATTTTGTCATTCCCTTTTCTTAGAAGCTTGTCATCATTTACAATAATGATGAGTCCACTCTCGTTATCATAAAAGGTGTCTAATTTTAAGAGTGATGTCCTTGAGTGTTATGTCCCATGTGGGCTTGATGCCTCTTTGTTATGTGGTCCTCAGTGCTCACTATGTGAAGAATGTAGACTTAGTAGGCATCGTGCTACCTTTTATTTTGCGTTGTACAATGCCTCAAAAGTTCGACCTTTATGCTTTCGCGTCACTCAAACCAAGTTTCAACTCACTCGTTCTCTTTGTGCCTCGTGTAAATCAAGTTCAACTCACATCCCAATTCCGAAGTTTCTATATCCAACTTGATTGCCATGGCTGCAACTTTTTGTAAACCTACATTATATGAAGTAACCCCTTCTTAGTGCTCGTTGCTGATTCATGCATTCGATTTCTATATCCATCATTTACCTGTTCATTTGTTTATAGATCACATGCAGGCACAAATTTACAATGAGTGCGATAGTTAGACCCCAGGATAGGTATGATTGGTTGTCCTGAGCGCACCCTTCATTTCAGGGTGATATTAGTGGTAGGGCTATGACATGACTTGTGCCCTTCATTTAAGGGTGATATTAGTGGTAGTGCTATGAAATGACTTGTGGTGCCACTCCAGAAATTATGATGGCTAGGCATAATGGGGAGTGAGTTCATTGGAAATAGAAAATCAATCAAGGATAAGGATAAGATATCATAATCAAAGAAATGTTTTAGAATTTTTAGGAATTTAAAAACCTTCATGGAAATTTGTGGAGTCAATAGGATGGCTATGCGTAATTGTATTGATAGGATGGTTATGCATAATTGTATTGAGTTTTCTAAAATACATAATTGATTAAATAGAAGATATCGGAGTGAAAGAAGTATTTATCTACTTATTTGTAAAATAAAATATAATATATTGAAAAATATAATTATTTTATATTTTCATTATATAAAATATAAAATAATTATAATATTTTGATATTTGTTATTTTAAATTAATAATTTTCATATTTTATTTTCACAAGAGATAATCCTAAAATGAGTTTAATAAAAAGAAATTTTATAAAATCTATAAAATTGTATTTTGTGGTAAATACATATAAATAATTATTTTTTTTTATAAACTTTATCTATACCTCTCCCTCGAACATTTATGAAGTTATTTTTCTTAGGAGTCCCATGGAATAATGAAAGTGAGTTTTAATTGACTCCTTGGAATGGATAGCCTTTGATCGGATAAGTTATGAACTGAACTATAATGAATAGCCTTTGATTGGATAAGCCATGAACTAAACTATAATAGATAGCCTTTGGGATAAGTCATGAACTGAACTATATCTAATTATATTCAATTATACCATGGTTTAATCGTCACCGTTTTTGGTTGTTTGTTATATATTTTTATTATTTTTTTTAAATTTCCATAATAATGTTGAAATTGCATATAGATTTTTAAAAATTCTTAAATTTAATTGTACTATCTAATAAATCTATAAAGTATCTTTTTGTTTTTGTTATTTTTTATATAATAATAATTTTTTTCCAAAATATTAAATAAATTTATAATTTAAATAATAAAATTAATAATAAATTATATTATAAAATTACCATTAAAATAGAGAAAATGAAGAATTGCATAGCAGCATTAAAAATAACAAAACACAACACCTAATACTGAGTAACAGTCCTTTTGAATTAAATGTGAATTAGTAGATGTGGAATGACGTAGTGGACGGTTAGAGCTCAAGCGACACCGTGTGTACTGCAATTAATAAAATCAGATGTGGTGAATTGCAGTGATTATGTGATACAGTGATGTAGACATCGAGTGCAGTAATGAAAATGATGGCCCAGACTGGGAATAAGCAGATTTCTCTATTGCATATTCTGGACAGAAAGAAACAAAGTCTGACCTAACTCAACGAGCTCACTGCATATACTCTCTTATCTAACTCAAAGGAAGGAAGAGATGAGTGGTAGAATGTATTAGATTTGTAATATTAACCAAATTTAATGGTAATCAATATTTGTTGTGTTATTGATCCATTAACGAGTAAAGTTGTATAAATTCACAATAAAATTCAAACAAATATATTATCCAACAATAAATAAACAACCGTACCGATTAATATATCAATAACTAAGTAATGGTGATGAACTTTGGCGGGGATACGAATGGAATGTCTTGGAATGACTCGAAGGATGCACTGTTGCTATCATATCGACCAAGTGAAAGTAAGGCGCGATAGAAAGCCACCAGGAGAAGCAGGAAACAAATCGTATTATTCCCACTTCATCACGTCTTGAGTGTGCAATTAATGTTCAGACGAAATGATTGCCGGATGCAAAGTAGTTACAGTAACTTGAACAGATATAATTCACTGTTCCCGCTTCGTTTACTTCGTAGTCAACAGATAAAGTAGTAAGAGTGCATTATAGAGTTCACTGTTCATACCTCATTTATTTGGTCATTTACAATTGGAGTATAATCTAAGATTAAAAACCTCATGTTCGAAGTACAGGTGCAGTTCAATGGCCGCTCCTAGGGTTCACTTGTCATTATTCGTTATTTCGTCATCTGCAGGGAGAATACAATCTAAGATCGAAACCCCATATCCAATGTATGATGGACAGATTCATAAGTAGATCAAAGCAAAGTACTATTTCCGAGATTCAGGAGTGGATCAAGGCTTCCCTGCCCCTTTAACTAACTTTATATCTCCTTGAGGAGAGTTGAGGGGGTTGAGACATCTCACCTAGGTGCTATGTCGAAACACTCGCTAATGGGTTTCATTATCTATAGTTTTTACAAGAGCTAAGAGAGAATAAAGAACTTTTACAAAGTAGAGTATTAAAATATCAAACTCTTGGGATTTATAGAATCTTGTTGGCTAGATGTGACATCATAATCAAAATAATCTGGTTTGTTAGATGTGACATTGCAATCAAAATGTCCACTGAATTCAAGGGTTCACTAATCAAGTTCCATGAGAGATTTCATTGATGTTTCCAAGGAGTTTAGAGATGCGCTGGTATAGTGTTATAATAGGTCATATAAAAAAATATTATTTCTGTGCCATGGTTGGAGTCTTCGTACCTAAGAATATCAATTTGTCTTATTATAAATGATCATTTATTTGTGCAAATATTGGACGAAGGTCTATCACGGTCAATTCACCCAACCTACTTTGTAGTAGTGGTTGAAAATACTACTAAAAACATGACTTTATACCAATAATGTTTAGCTCATTGGTTATTTTTCTCCTCAGCAAGTGGTGCCACCTCATTTTAGCACAATGGTCATGTAGAACCCCATCACATGATTTAATGTCCCATGCTTTCATTGATACCATATATCAATATAGTGTCAAATCGAATACCATTATTCGAGTAAGACTTGTGTATTTATGTATATGTGTTAATAGCAGTTTCAATACAAGCATCCAAATTTGTATTTCTAAACCTAGGTCTATGTTTGTATTTTGAATTCGTAAACACACTCAATGGTATAATATATTAATTTTTATTTTATATAAGTTGAAGGAGATGGATTAAAAAAGATTTTTATGTGGGAAGTTAGCATAAAATTTTAGAATTCTTTTCTAGTTAGCATAAAATTTTAGAGTGATTTTCATGTTTAAAAGCAAAAGCGACATTGTTCGAAATATAAAAGAAAATGAACGTTTTTCCTGTTCAAAAGCAAAAGCGACATTGTTCCCAATATAAAAGAAAATGTTAACACTAAGTAATCCATTTAAATCTTTCTAAAATTTAAAGATTTTATCTAAAATATTAGCTATACAAATAAATTATTAAAAATCACCGAACCAATAAACTAAATTTATAAATTTAATAGTATAGATTTTTATATCACATTTATTATTTTTTTTATAGAAAATATTTTCATAATTTATCTGAGAGTATCAATTCTTAAGAGATTGTTTAAATTATTCCATCTATATAAACTAAATTACTAATAAATGCTCATAAACATCAATCTATAATAAGCATCAAGACAATTATTTCATAATATAACTATGCTAAAATTGAAAAAATCATAAAACTAGCTAAATTGTAACATCAATCTATAATAAGCATCGAAACAATTACTTCATAATATATATCCATATAGTAAAACTAAAAAAATCCTAAAGCTAACTAAATTATAACATTATTATTATTATTATAATATAATACTTCTTTATATTTTTATATTAGATTGATTGCTTCTTATTTTTGTATCAAGTTTGTTATTACATTATTTGATATAAAACGTTTTTTCATAATATTAAATAAGTAAACATATGATACATATTTTCATATATATAGTTATATTTGATGCATACTTTAACTATACCAATCTAAATCCATGCTAATTTTCGATACTTCAAGAGATTTGATATCTCTCGACATTGTTAGATCCAAGGTTAAGATAGATTTAGGTTGATTTAATCATTAATTCTAATTATCAATATAATTATTCTTTTTTATTTTTTTAATTTAATTTATTTTTATTTAGTTTTTTCTATAAATTGATCGTGTCAATTTTTTTTTTAATTAATATTATCATTGTTAATTTAATTCATTTATCTTTTATTTTTATATATTTTTAATTAATATTATCATTGTTAATTTAATTCATTTATCTTTTATTTTTATATAATTTAACTAATTAAACATGTTTACATAATATAATAAGACAAGACATGAAATACATGACAACATCTCTTTCATACTAAGCTCTGGATCACCTCTCAAAAATACAGCTCTAAAGAAAATGAAAATGTTGAAATTCTTTAATCTCCATTCTTGAAATGATTTTTTAAATTTTTAATGAAACTTTGTGTCTCACATATATTTACTTTCTTTACAGAGAAGGAAATTTATGACAATTTTGTTGTCAAATACACACTAGAATGTCATTATTGGCTGCCAATGCAAGCTAACTGATTATTATTATTTAAGAAAACCATGTTATTTCAAATTACCCCTAGTTGGAACAGACTTTCACTTGTAAAAACAACATTTATATTTTAAACAATTAATCTATTTCCTTTAATCCTAAGAAAATAAACTTTTATCCAAATAAAAAAAAATTTAAGACATATAAAAATATATGCTAAAATATTTTATCATTTAAATAGTATTTTGTATTTTTAAATATAAAAAAAAATTAATGAAAAAAACCTTTAAAATAACTCTTACAATACTATCAAAATTGTGACTAGACTACCCTATTAATTATATTCTAACTTTTCAAAAACTATTGTTACCGTATTTCTCACCAAATTCAAATGGATAGAAAATATTACATTGAAAAGGCCAGAAAGTTGCCTCAGACTACTTCGTTATATAGCAACTCTGTTTTCATAATTCGTACTCTGAATGTATAAGCTCCCAGGAAACAGTTCTTATCAGTTGAGTAGAATTATTATATATTAATGGTAGAAGTGTCCTCAGACACGTAATTTTATTAATAAGAAAAAAACAATTACATATTTGATTTTGCAAGAGTTTACACCCGAACACCCAAACACTCTTTCAATGAGCTGTTTATAAGCTCAATGTCCTAACTACCTCTAATTATGGATCACTTGTTAAATAACAAGTGTCCATTTACAATAAATGCTATTCAAACCAACTAGCTAACAAATGTCCTAAAATAGAGCCTAAGATACGACACATTTGGAGAGTCATATCTTGTTACAACAATATACTAATTCTAAATGTCTCCATTAAATAATTAAACATTCTAGAATAATAATTATTAATTTAATTTCTTAAATTAATAATTATTTTATTCGAACTTTATAACCTACGATAATAATTTATTTTTGGATCATCTAACATTCTCCCCTATGATCCAAAGATACATTACAATAGATACCAAGTTCATCCATGAACTTAGTAAATTTTATTCTGCCAAGCATTTTCGTGAAAATGTCTGAGATGTGATCTTCAGAAGGACAATAAACTGGCTTGAGGACATCTTTGGAAATGAGAGATTTGATATGATGATACTTGGTGTCCACATGCTTTCTCTTTGAATGAAAAACTAGGTTCTTGGCAAGTTTGATGGCTAACTGGCTGTCAATGAATAATGGTGTAGCTTCTGCCTGAGAAATGCCCAAGTCCTGCAAAATTATGCGCAACCAAACAATTTCACACACTACTTCCCATGCGGAAATGTACTCTACCTCTGCTGAAGAAGTGGCCACTGTAGCTTGTTTTTTACAACTCCAAGATACTGCTGTTGACCCCATGTTCATTAAATAACCTGATGTTGATTCTCGATCATCAATACTTCCAGTAAAGTCAGCATCTAAATATCCACCAAGTACAAAGTTTTTAGTCTTTGTGTAAAGAAGACCAAAATCTTCTTTTCCTTGGATATATTGAAGAACTCTTTTGGCCACATTCCACTGGTTGTCTCGTGGCTCTTGCATAAAACGTGAAAGAATATTGACTGCATAAGATAGATCAGGGCGAGTATTTGTCAAATAAATCAAGTTGCCAATCAACTGTCTGTACGTAGTACTGTCCACCTTTCCCCCCTTCAAATTTTGAAAGTTTCAAGTTTTGCTCCATGGGGGTAAGAACGGGCTTGTAATCCTACATGCCAAACCGTTGAAGAACCTCTGCTGAATACTTACTCTGAGAAATGAAAATATGATGTGGATGTTGGAAGACTTCAACTCCAAGATAGTAGTGAAGTGATCCCAAATGTGTCATTTTAAAACCGGCATGTAACTCCTTTTTCACCTGTGTAATATGATCATCATGGTTGCCAGTAATGGTCAAATCATCTAAATACATAATAAGAATTACTAGATATTTTCCCTGTTGTCGCACATACAAAGTATCATCAAATTCACTTCGTTGAAAACTAACTTTCTTAAGGTATTCATCCATCTTTGCATACCAACCTCGGGGAGCTTGTTTTAATCCATATAAAGCCTTGATCAATTTGCGGACTTTATGTTCTTGTCCTTCAATTTCAAAACCTGGCGGTTGGGTCATATACACTTCCTCCTATAAATTCCCATTGAGAAAAGCACTTTTCACATCCATTTGGTGGACTTTCCATCCTCTCTGAGTAGCCAATGCAAGAGTTAATTGGATGGTGTTCCATTTAGCCATAGGAGCAAAAGTTTTATCATAATCAATGCCTTCCTACTGCGCAAAACCTTTTGCGACAAGTCGCGCTTTATACTTTTCAAGTTCTCCCTTTCGATTATACTTAATTTTGTAAACCCATTTGCATCCTATGGGTTTAACATTTGATGGACAATCAACAAGTTTCCAAGTGTTGTTATCAATTACTGCTTGATATTCTTCAACCATAGCCTGTTTCCATTCTTATGTTTTACTGCTTCTTTGTATGTGGAAGGTTCAGTAAAATCATTTGCTAACAAGACAAAATTTCTTTCACTTCTATGTGTCCTTCTGGTGCCTGTTTTATTATGCTCATCAGGCTTTACATCTTTCAAAAGTTGAACTGCCAATTTCGGTAGTTGGTGCTCACTTGTTTGTGCTTATGTAAAGTCTCCATCATTGTAAAGAGGATTAATATAAACTGATGTTCTTCGTTCAGGTGAAGAGTCTGGGGAATCACTGTCAGAAGAACTGTTGCTGCTTGGAGATGCGGATGAACTGCTAGAAGACCCAGATGATGTTGTTGATGTAGATGAACTGGATGACTCATATTTATAGGAAGGAAAATCAAGTTCATACAAATTTGGTGAAGTTGGTTGACTTTGTATTTTTCCATTTCTTTTACTTCCCTTAGTTTCTAACTTTTGAAGAAGATTTCCAATTTCTTCAGCACTCTTACTCTCAGTTTCATCAAAAATGACATCCCTGCTCACAATGAATTTTCCATTGGTCAAAAGACGATACCCTTTCTTCTCATTAGAATAGCTAATCATTGTGCATTTTAAACTTCTTGAGTCAAGCTTAGTTTGTTTTTCTTTCAGAACTAAGGCATAACATACTGATCCAAAAACTCTAAGATGTTTAACTCGAGCTTTGAAACCAAACCAAGCTTTGTAAGGTGTGATTTCATCTAAAGAAGCAGTCGGAGATCAATTTCTTAAGTAGTCAGTTGTATGTATTGCTTCTGCCCAATATGTTGGACTTAACCTCTTGAAAGTTAACATGAATCTCACCATTCCTAACAAGGTGCAATTCATTCTTTCAACTACTCCATTTTGCTGTGGAGTGTAAACATTAGTAGGATGTTGTCTTATGCCATTTTCATTGCAATAAGTTTTGAATTGATTTGAAGTGAATTCTCCCCCATTATCTGTCCTGAGAGTACCTATCTTTTCTTTGACTTCATTTTCAATAAGTTGGTGAAAAATTTTAAACTTATCAAATGATTCTGACTTGTTCTTCAAGAAGTAAACCCAAGTCATTCTGCTGAAATCATCAATGAATAGTAAGAAATATTTTCACCCACCAAAGGAAGTTTGTAGTGGTCCACAAGCATCACTGTGAACTAGTTGTAGCCACCTGTTTGCATGCCATGAACTTGTTGGAAAACTTTCTTGACTTTTTTTGCCATAAATGCAAGCTTCACATTTTGCATTTTCCCTTTTGAATGTGGGAAGTCCTTTAACCATTCCTTGTTTCTGCAATTGAGAAAGACTATCAAAATTTAAATGTCCATATATTACATGCCATAGTCTTACAGGTGAAATACTTGTAGTCACTGCCCCTGCAAAATCAGAATGCCTTGGAATAACTGTCCCTTTAATTTGTAACAATTTCCCATCTTCATAACCTGTCATGACAGTTTTCAAGTTCTATTCGACTGAATTAATCTTGACTAAACCATCTTCCATAGTCACCTAATGTCCAGCTTGTCGAATTGTGACTAAAGAGAGCAATTTTTTCTTAAAAGTTGGTACATACCATACATTGGAAATCATTTTTTCTCCAATGCTAGGGAGAAAAACTTTAACTGCTCCTTTTCCATAAGGAGTATGTTGGTATCATCAGCAAGAAAAATGGAATTAAGTTGGCAATCTTGAAAATTCCAGAAAAAATCACATTGACAATTCATGTGTTGAGTTGCCCCTGAATCCAAGATCTAGGCATCTTCATAATCACTTCTAAGATGGGATGAAAGTTGTGATGCTAGTGAGTAAGTAAAAACATATTCTGAGTGATCATCATCTTGATCAGTTGCAAATTGCACTGAATGCTGTTGAAACTTGGGAATTTTATTAAGAGAAGTTCGACAATCTTTAGCATAATGTACAACTTTGTTACATCTTCGACACACAATTTGACTTAAGTCTCTTCCTCTTCCTAAAGATTGTCCTCCACCTTTGCTTTGACTTCTATGTTGAGATTGTCCTCTACCTTGATTATTATTTCCTTGTCCTTGAAAATTGCCTCTTCCTTGGTTGTTTCCTCTACCTTGAAAATTATTCCTTCCTGAACTGTTGCCTCTATTAAATTTATTTTCTCTCCTTTGGCTTCGACCTCGACTTTGTACATTATGTGCTGCTTGATTCTGATTCCCTCTGCCTCTGCCTCGAGAACTGTCTGCTGATGATTTACTAGTGCTGGCCTCTATGAAAAAAACATCTTCACCAACTTTCTTCTTTTTCCCAAAAGTTTTATCATGTTGGGTCAAAATTTCACAGAGCTCATCAAACATTAGCTTCTCTAATTTCCCAGTTAATTGAAGAGTCTCCAAAAAATGCGTGTAGGAAGAAGGAAGTCCAACAATTACAATTGTTACCATAAAACTACCATCTATTGCTGGAAAACCAGCATTAATGATTTCCTACCTAATATTCTTAAGTCTTGAGATATATTTAAGAACATCACCTCCTTTAGTCAATTTTTTTTGTAACAATTTTAATTGTAGATCAACTTTCTTTCATTCAAGATGAGTTTCAAAGAGGTCTTTAAAAGTTTTCAAAGCAGACCTACATCTATAGTATTTTCTATATGGACATACATTTCATCATTGACAGAAGATTTAATAAGAGCTAAGGCTTTGGCATTCTTAACTTCCCATTTTGCTAGTGCAGATGCATCTGTGGGTTTATTCGGCTTAATATCTCCATCACATATACCTTGCCATAATTCATTGTAAATGAGAGTGCTTTCGATGAGACGGTGCCATGTTTTATAAGATTTTGTGCCTTCAAGTTCGTCGGTATCAGAAAACAAATTAATCAGCTTAGACATTGTAGCGTTGAAGCTTCGCAGCAAGAATTAGAACAAAATTGTCAAGATGGGCAACACAACACACCACAGAAAAAACACGATCTATCAGGGCTTGGCCTTGACCCTCGTATATTCGTTGAAGAAGGAGAAAACTGACTAAGCTTTGCACTTGGCTCTAGTCAATTTCTCAGAATTTACAAGGTAACTTTCAAAATTTGACTTTTACAACGATGGTCTTACAAAACTTGGTAAAACAAGTTACACCCCCCAAAGTAAAATTACTTTGAGTTACAATGCCACACTTATCTCTCCAAAAACAAATTACAAATAACATTTCCTTATTACTCCAAGAAATTTACTGCCCTAAACATTTACAAATAACCCCTCACACCTTATTTCTCCAAAAAAAATTATTTTACAAATAATAGAAAATTCCTTATCTATCCAGATTACAAATGACAAACTATAAAAGAAAACTTATCTCTCCAAATTACAAACTAAAAAATTGATCTCTCCAAATTACAAACTAAAAAAATTTATCTCTCCAAATTACAAACCATCCTTAAGTTCTTTTAAAACTCTCATTCATTTAAAAGGACTTTATGAAAGTCTCTAAAACTTGCATTTAAAAAAGAACGGAGGTAATTTAATGTGTATCTCCCTTTTTTTTTGAAATGTAAAAGCACGCACTTAAAAAAACTTTAGCACACAACACCCAATATGTATGCACAACACAAAATTTTTAACCCATTCAGCCACTTATCTCCAAGCTATTTTCCTGATAGATTTTCAAGCTGGCAACATCCACACATTCAATTTCTGCACGTTGGCTTGCTTACTGGCTCACACTGTCTTGTTGGCTTCCACACTGCTTGCTGGCTGACTGTGCTCACACTGGCTGGTTGTGCTCACGCTGGAATCTTGCTGCCTGGCTATCTCATGCTGGCAGGTAGGCTGGCTGGCTCAAGCTAGCATCTTGCTGGCTTGCTGGCTCACGCTGGCATCTTGTTGGCTGGCTGGCTCACTCTGGCAGGTAGGTTGGCTGGCCCACACTGGTAGGCAGGCTGGCTGGGTCACACTGGCACTATTTTCTCATTCGATGCATTTGCTAAATCTCTAACATAGAATAGATTCAACTCAGGAAGATACTAAAAAAACTGTGAACCGCGAAATTTGTTCAGTTTGATGTTGTCGTAGCAGTACAAATTTCTCTAGAAGATATTATCAGAAAAGAAAAATGAGTGTACTCGTGAACTCAACTATGGTAGAATGGCTCTGCATTCACACTGAACTAAAAAAGATTATTGGGAATGTCTGTTATGCATGAAAACTCCACTGGCGATAATTTCCACACGATCAAATTATTCTGGCAGGCGTTTTCCTCTCAGAAAATATTTGAACAACTTCAAAGCCCGGGATGGTTGAAATTCCAGAAACCAAATATTGGCCTTTTGGTTGGCCATGAGATGGATTAAAAGGTGATGGGATTCGGCAACGATGGTGAGGGCTTAAATTTGCAGATGATAGTGCTAAGTTTGGTTGGACGAAATTTTCCAATTGTCAAGTAAATGAAGCGGGGAGAATTCAAAGAGAAAGTGTTGAAGTGGAGCAAATAATAGAAATTCAAGAGACAACAATTTTTTGATAATAAGACAAAAATTGATTTTCAGATTTAACAATCCAAAATCAATAAAAGAATAAAATTTCTTTTCTTTTGAAAAAAAGGGGACAATTTTCATACCAATTATTTGCTGATCAATTCAATGGAGTTTTCCAAAAACTTGCGAGAATCTCCTCCTCACATCAATTGCAGCATTACTGGAGCTCTGATACCACAATAATGGCAGAAGTGTCTTTAGACACGTAATTTTGTTAATAAGAAAAAAACAATTTCATATTTGATTTTGCAAGAGTTTACACCCGAACAACCAAACACTCTTGCAATGAGCTATTTATAAGCTCAATGTCCTAACTACCTCTAATTATGGATCACTTGTTAAATAACAAGTGTCCATTTACAATAAATGCTATTCAAACCAACTAGCTAACCAATCTCCTAAAATAGAGCCTAAGATATGACACATTTGGAGAGTCATTGTCACACCCTCTATAACATACATATATAAAAAAAAAATTATGATTACCATACAAGTTGATTTACTGCATTGTATACTTCATAACATTAAGTATTGCCGCATATGGAACTCAAGGATGCATTATCAACACTTTATACTATATAACATTGTCAATCTATGCGGCCAGGTTCCAACACCTTACCATATGTTGGTTATACGCTGCCATGATATATATTTTACATGGTGTTTGGGTTTGTGGCCGTATTTGACTCACATCTAAACCCTTAACTCTATGACCCTCCCCAGTACACGGTGTATTAATGCAGCGCGGAGTTTGGTGGTCCGACCGCAGCCATTGCAGGCGCCAAGTCATCCGCTGCCTTTATGAGCTCAGTCCACCCCTTGGCAGGTGGCATGACCTGCCCACCCGGCCATGTGACACCTCGGGTTCGGGTATCTCGGTTACTCCGCTCCAGCTTCCCGCTCTACTTCGACGGTCAGGATCTGATTCTTAGATCGAAGGGCTGGAAAGAGCCGAGGGTTTTAGGGCTGCTCAAAACCCCACCGGAGCAAGCCCAGAACTCATTTTTCACAAGTCCTTCCGATTCCACTTGGTGCTCTGACGCCGGTTCGAAACCTCCAGCGTCGTCTTCACACCTTGCCAAACCTCAGGAGATCGTGGAGTGCCCAGCATTACGCCTGCACAGGTAATGGCCATCTGTTCTTAATTTAAAGTTTGCATTCAGAGTGAGTTAAACTATTATTCACTCACGGTTCATCCTAATTTGTTTGTCTTTGCTGGCAAGGTGTGCAGATGGGTCTGGTCAAACCCCTCCGAAAATGTTACAGCATTTAAGCTCAACGCCTCAGCTTTCTCGGCGGCCACAGGTAAGTTTACACTTCTTATTGCACTTTTCTCCTGCATGTGAGAGCTCAGAAGCTCCTCGACCTTGATATATTCGTATTTTATGATTGTGGCAGCCCGTCGTTCGAACGCTGGTTGGCCTTACTTCGATTGCTGAGGTACTTCCAAGCGGACCCTCATGGTTTATATGTGTTTGTTATTTGACTTGAGTCTATGTCCAGCACCGGGATACATAGTCCATGGCAACCCATGTACTCAGTCTCATCTATCTGTGGATTAATTTTGTTATGGTGTAATCGCCCCTTTCGGCATATTTAGACATTGGGTCTCTGTACTTGATATATGATATTGCACAGGACCTGGCCCTAATGCACAGTCTTGGGTTACGAATCCAGGCTTTATTTTTGGAAGTTTTCTGTTATACATTTGCACAATATTACCCTTCTAGGGTTTTACTATCGGGGTATTTTGTTTTAATTTATATATATGGAACGTGGCTCTGTCCGAACCCCCTCTGGTTGCTTGCGCTTTGAGCAATGTTATTAAAATGGGTTGCATACTTAACAATAGTAATATAAATCTTGGTTGGTCTTTCCTTGTTTACTGTTGAATTTCTGTTTCCAACTATGGTAAGCTGCCCGTCTCAACGACGGCAGGGCTCTTGATTTACTTCAAGTTTCCG
The DNA here is from genome assembly GCA_031772625.1 of Pinus tabuliformis. Lineage (NCBI taxonomy): Eukaryota > Viridiplantae > Streptophyta > Pinopsida > Pinales > Pinaceae > Pinus > Pinus tabuliformis. The sequence goes on from CM062818.1 coordinate 1,781,542,229, forward strand.
TTACAGTTTCAGGAAAAACGTTCTGGTATTTTCCATATGTTTTTGCCAATAATAGCTTGCTATGGATGTTCTCAGTTTGTTTTAATCAGCACACCATATTTCTTTCCTTCAGCAAAGTCGAATGATATGCATGTATAAAGTACTTCTATGGTAGCATGCACAGGGTTCTTGTTTGGATATCTCGGTTTCCTTTATTGTTCTTTAATGAACCGATTCCTCGGTGACTGTAACTGCAAACGTTGCTATTTGTTAATAATGATTGTAGCAGTTTATGGTATGGCTCTCCATCTCGTACGTTTACAGAATATGTTTATTTCCTTCTTTGTCTGGAACAGTATATTAGTTCCTCGCTTTTTCAATAGATTCTTATAAATATAAATGGATTCACTTCTACCTGTCGATGTGTTTTAATTCCGAACTGCCGCCGGTATTTACTACTCAGGCTCAGAGGTCCCCAATCTTGTTCTTATTTTAGCATATTTCGTTAACAGTTTGTTTGTATTCAAGGGTTCCGGACTGCTTGTCCCGTTAACAGCTTTTCCTACTTGAGACTACCTCTGTCTGTCTGATTGCTTCGTATCATGTTGATCGTTTTATAATCTGTTGTTTAATTGAAAACTACACATGTGTAGCATTGTTAATAGTATAGCAAGTTTCAGGTCATGTCTAACAGTTAATAACCCGTCCTTAAATTAAACTACATCTATGCAGTTATATTAATAGCATGACAGTAATCACGGGAATGAAACACAGTTATCATTTGACCACTGTAAGTCTACTGTACATTCCTCATTTTAATTTCAACAGAGACTCTGCAGTTTGAAACCATACCTGGTTCACCAGAGTCATGAACAGGTACTTAAGCAAGTCATCTGTACCTCGATTCTGCTCTTCCACCCAGCCATGAGATCCATCTCTCAGACGGAATTCTCCCCCCGAGCCATCTTGCAGGCCTCAAGCCCTCAACAAGATCTGTGCACCTTGTGCCTGGTTATCTGGTCCTTACCAGACTTAACCAGTTTTCCTTTGTATTTTTTCCTTTTCCTTTTCCTTGGAAAAGATCTCTTCTGTCTGTCCCAACAGCACAGAACTTCCTCCCTACAGCCAGGACTTTTCCTGTTTGGGAGGGTAGTTTCAATCAGTTATTACAACTGATCTCTTTCTTTGAAATCCACCTCCTAGAGGCTGCCAGCATTTCAAGAAAATATTTAAATTACTTTAATAAAATAGTTTGTCAAAGTTTTGTTTTTTTAAACATAAAACAACAACTGCCATATTGTCTTTTACCATAGTAAAATTTCACATTTACATCGTCTGGGGTCATTACATCTCCCCCTCCTGTGATTGGACATCGTCCCGATGTCTGTTTCCCTTAAACAAATTCGGGTAAGCTTCTTTAAGGAGTTCCTCATCCTCCCAAGTGGCCTCTTCAGGCCCATAGTGCTGCCACTGCACTTTAGCTTGGAAAATAACCCGTTTCCGCAGCCGCACTTCTCTCCGGTCGAGAATGTTCAGTGGTTCGACCAGAACCTCGCCTTCCGGCTCGACCTGCAAACAACAACAGATTTAGTTATTTCCTTGTTAAGAACAAAGCTTATCTAGAATGACCAGATTAATTCTTACCCGAACATCCTGCCATTGGATCACATGTTTAGGATCGTAGACGTATTGTTTTAGTACGGAAACGTGAAAAACATTGTGGATCTTAATATGGCTTGGTAGGGTGAGTTGATAAGCTACTGGCCCCACTCTTGCCAGGATTTGAAAAGGTCCAAAATAGCGAGGTGCAAGTTTGGCACACCCACTCCACTGCAAGGTACTCCTTCTGGCTTGGATCCTTACAAAAACATGGTCTCCGACCTGGAATTCTTTGAACCTTCTCTTCCGATCTGCAAAACTTTTTTGTCTATCCTGAGCAACCTTTAAGTTGTTACACACCTTTTTCACCATGTCTTCCATTTCTTTGAGCATATCCGGGCCAAATCTTAACCTATCCTCAGGTCCACCCCAACTTGAGGGTGTGCGGCACTTTCGCCCATACAGAACCTTAAAGGGACTCAGCTGTGTTTACGTATGATACCCATTATTATACGCGAATTCAACCAGGTGGAGGTATTCCTCCCACTGGGTTGGTTTCATCATAACACATGCTCTCAGCATGTCCTCCACTACCTGGTTCACCCGCTCCGTTTGACCATCAGTCTGAGGATGATAGGCTGTGCTAAAGTTCAGTTGTGTTCCTAGTTCAGCAAACAATGTCCTCCAAAAAGTTGATGTGAACTTAACATCACGATCCGAGATTATTACCTTCGGAAGTCCATGTAATTTGAACACATTTTGCATGAAAATATGAGCAATTTGCACAGCTTTATACGTGGATTGTACCGGTATGAAGTGTGCTGCCTTACTTAACTTATCCACTACCACCATAATGGAATCATTATTTTTCTTCGTTCGAGGCAACCCGGTTATAAAGTCCATGGAAATAGTTTCCCATTTCCATTCCAGAATGGGTAAGGGTTGTAGCAGCCCTACTGGATGCAAATGTTCCGCCTTAATCTGTTGATATTCTAGACATCGCGCTAGATATTCAGCCACCTCCTTCTTCATTTTTGGCCAATAGTATTCCTTCCGAAGTGCGGTGACCATTTTCTGGTATCCTGGATGCCCGGTGTAATGGCTGATATGAAATTCGTCCAGAATCAGTTTTCTAAGACCATCTTCATTGGGTACATACAGCCTTTTATGGAAATACAGCATTCCGGCATCATCTACCTCGTATCCCTGTTGTATTTCCTTATCAGAAAGTTGCTCTACCTGTTGTTTAATTTGCTGATAAACAACATCTTGATCAGCCGCTAATTTTATCTTTTCAAGTAAGGTACTCTGCCATTTACTGACCGAAATTTTGCACACACATTGCACCTTTCGACTCAATGCGTCAGCTACCCGGTTCTCCTTTCCCTTCAAATGCTTAATTTCAAAATCAAAGTCTGCCCAACAAGCTTGTCTCGTATTTAAGGTGGGTTGGCTGAAATAGCTTGTTAAACTGTGATGGTCTGTCAACAACAGAAATTTCCTTCCCAAAAGGTAATGTCGCCACATTTTCAGTGCATGGATAACAGCTGCCAATTCCAAGTCGTAAGCAGAGTATTTCTGCTCATGTTCCTTTAGCTTTCTTGATTCGTATGCAATTACTCTTCCCTCTTGCATCAGCACTCCTCCCACACCCTCTTTGCTCGCGTCAGTGCAGACCACGTAATCCTTATTAGGATCAGCTATACTCAAAATGGGCGCTGTGGTGAGTAAGTGTTTAAGCTGCTCAAAGCTCCGCTGACATTCTGAGGTCCACTTAAATACCTTCCCCTTCTTTTGTAAGGAGGTGATAGGGTATGCTACCCTTGAAAAGCCTTCCACAAACCTTCTATAATAACCAGCTAGCCCCATAAAGGACCTAATATCTGCCACGTCCTTTGGTATGGGCCATTCCATTATAGTCCTTATTTTTTCAGGGTCTACTGCAATCCCCTCCTTGGTGATTATATGGCCTAAGTATTGTATCTCCTCCCGGAAGAAATCACACTTACTAAACTTTGCATATAACTGATGTTCTCGCAAAGTTTGCAGCACCACTCTAAGGTGTTCCTCATGCTCCTTCCTCGATCGGGAGTAAATCAGAATATCGTCTATGAATATCAACACAAATTTATCTAAGAACCTGTGGAACACACTGTTCATCAAACACATGAAGGTAGCAGGTGCATTGGTCAGACCGAAAGGTAGCACCACGAACTCGTAATGCCCATACCGCGTTCTGAAAGCTGTCTTAGCGATATCTTCCTCTTTAATTCTAATATGATGATAACCAGATCGCAGATCGATCTTAGAGAACACCGTTGCCCCCTTCACTTGATCAAAGAGTTCGTCAATCCGGGGCAAAGGATATTTATTTTTGATTGTGAGCTTATTCAGCTGACGATAATCAATACACATCCGAAAAGTTCCATCTTTCTTTTTGACAAATAACACTGGGGCTCCCCAGGGTGATACACTGGGACGGATGTAATTTTTGTCTAGCAGCTCCTGCAGTTGCATTTTTAATTCTGTTAATTCTGGTACGCTCATTCGGTATGGTGCCCGTGACACAGGTGCTGCCCCCGGAATCAATTCGATGGTAAAGTCCACATCTCTTTTAGGTGGTAATCCCGGTACTTCCTCTGGAAAAACATCTACAAATTCTTGCACCACCGGAATGTTGCCCAACATAGCAGTTTTATCTTTCTGATTTGCGTAACCCACCTGAATAGCGTAAATCTGACATTTCTTTTTGATGCATTTAGCTAACTGAGATGCTGTAATGGGTCGAATCCGTACGGGATGCTTGATTCCTTGTAGTTCTTGCTGCTCTCCTAGCTCATTTTTATAGTAAATGGTTTTAGTCTTGCAGTTCACTAAGGACCAGTGTTTTTCCAGCCAATCCATCCCAATCAGGATGTCATATGAACCCAAGGGTAGTACGTTCAGGTCCACCACTATTGGCTGTCCTGCTACAGTTAAAGAGCAGTTATTTATTTTTGCCAAGACCCGTCTCTTGGCTCCTGTAGCTAATTGGACCAACCACGGATTTCTGAATTTTTCAGATTGTAACTTACACTGTTCTACTATCTTTGGGCTAATATAACTTAAAGTAGTGCCTGGATCAATAAGAACAACTATAGAAAGGTTTGAAATTTTACCTTCAAATTCCACCATAGTCGGCTGGTATTCCGCTTGGCGGTCTTCCAAGGCTGCGTTAATCCTTGGTACACTACGTGCCACGTCCCCAACGGTCGATGCTTCATGAATTTGAGATATCTGGTCCGTCCCCTTTCGCTGTGGGCAGTTTTTAACATAGTGAGGTCCTCCACAGCCCCAGCATTGAACTGGAGGTCTGGTCATCCCTTCACCTTCTGGCCTAACAAGCTGTTCACTTACTTTAGATTCACTTATTGGCCTAGCTCGGGGCGCACTTTTTGCTACAGTTCTGCTGTTTAACCCTTTACCAGCCCCCTTACCTCCATTACTGCGACCTCCTTTGCTGTTTCCAAACATCCGACTACTCTTTTTTTCATTCCATTTTTTATTTGAAGCATCCCCCTTCTGTTTATTCTGCTGGTAGCAGATTCTCGCTTTACGAATAGCCTCATCCATGGTTCTAGGATTGTCAAACTCAATCCTTTCTCTTATATATGAAGGTAAGCTGCTCACAAACCTTTGTACCTTGGCTTTTTCCTCTTTGATATAAGGTACATAACGTAGCAGAGAAGTAAAGCGGTTAATGAACTCGTCCATAGTCTGCTGCCCCAGTCTTAAATCATGGAATTCTCTCGCCTTTTCATCGTAGAAGCGCTCGGTCAGGTATCTTTCTTTGAAGTATTTCTGAAACTTCTCCCATGTGATGGTCCGTTCACTTACCCCCTTGACAATCTTGATTTCCTCCCACCACAGGGTTGCCTTGCCTTGTAACTGGAAAATAGCCAGTCGCGCCTTCAAGTTATGATCATACTCGTACAACTGAAAATATTTGTTCATATTTATTAGCCATGCTTCAGCTGCTTCTTCCTGTTCTCCATCGAAATGTGGGGGTTTAATTTTTCGAAATTCTCCCTACAGCTCCATTCTCTGACGTTTTGAGGTTTGCTGTTCTGGTACATTATCAGAATGATCCTCCTTACCTTCTGAATTTTCAGGTCCAAACTGATAGTCTTGTTCTTCTGTCATCCTCTGCTGTTCCGCGCTGGGATTAGATAAGGGTGGGTTCTGCCTATCCGACAAACTCTTCAGAATTCTCTCTTGTTCTACTGTCAAGCGCGCGTTGTCTTCTCGTAATCGTGCCATCTCATTTTTCAACTCCTGAACAGTTTCCAGTATTGCGAGATTGGTACTTCGTGTTTCCTCACCCAACTGTACCCACAGCTCTGGGTTTTCCCGAGGGTTGCTGCCGGCTCCTTGCATTTCACTATTTTTTTTCCTGGCTTAACTATCAGCTGTTATATTCCTGTATCTCACCCCTAAAGAGACAGAAACAACAGTTAATTAATTTATTAACCTTTATACGTATACATGGTGTAATCTCCTGCACAGTGAAACATGTCATTCTTGAGGCCACAGTGTTGAAACTGGGCTCTGATACCAAATTGTCACACCCTCTATAACATACATATATAAAAAAAAAATTATGATTACCATACAAGTTGATTTACTGCATTGTATACTTCATAACATTAAGTATTGCCGCATATGGAACTCAAGGATGCATTATCAACACTTTATACTATATAACATTGTCAATCTATGCGGCCAGGTTCCAACACCTTACCATATGTTGGTTATACGCTGCCATGATATATATTTTACATGGTGTTTGGGTTTGTGGCCGTATTTGACTCACATCTAAACCCTTAACTCTATGACCCTCCCTAGTACACGGTGTATTAATGCAGCGCGGAGTTTGGTGGTCCGACCGCAGCCATTGCAGGCGCCAAGTCATCCGCTGCCTTTATGAGCTCAGTCCACCCCTTGGCAAGTGGCATGACCTGCCCACCTGACCATGTGACACCTTGGGTTTGGGTATCTCGGTTACTCCGCTCCAGCTTCCCGCTCTACTTCGACGGTCAGGATCTGATTCTTAGATCGAAGGGCTGGAAAGAGCCAAGGGTTTTAGGGCTGCTCAAAACCCCACCGGAGCAAGCCCAGAACTCATTTTTCACAAGTCCTTCCGATTCCACTTGGTGCTCTGACGCCGGTTCGAAACCTCCAGCATCGTCTTCACACCTTGCCAAACCTCAGGAGATCGTGGAGTGCCCAGCATTACGCCTGCACAGGTAATGGCCATCTGTTCTTAATTTAAAGTTTGCATTCAGAGTGAGTTAAACTATTATTCACTCACGGTTCATCCTAATTTGTTTCTCTTTGCTGGCAAGGTGTGCAGATGGGTCTGGTCAAACCCCTCCGACAGTGTCACAGCATTTAAGCTCAACGCCTCAGCTTTCTCGGCGGCCACAGGTAAGTTTACACTTCTTATTGCACTTTTCTCCTGCATGTGAGAGCTCAGAAGCTCCTCGACCTTGATATATTCGTATTTTATGATTGTGGCAGCCCGTCGTTCGAACGCTGGTTGGCCTTACTTCGATTGCTGAGGTATTTCCAAGCGGACCCTCACGGTTTATATGTGTTTGTTATTTGACTTGAGTCTATGTCCAGCACCGGGATACATAGTCCATGGCAACCCATGTACTCAGTCTCATCTATCTGTGGATTAATTTTGTTATGGTGTAATCGCCCCTTTCGGCATATTTAGACATTGGGTCTCTGTACTTGATATATGATATTGCACAGGACCTGGCCCTAATGCACAGTCTTGGGTTACGAATCCAGGCTTTATTTTTGGAGGTTTTCTGTTATACATTTGCACAATATTACCCTTCTAGGGTTTTACTATCGGGGTATTTTGTTTTAATTTATATATATGGAACGTGGCTCTGTCCGAACCCCCTCTGGTTGCTTGCGCTTTGAGCAATGTTATTAAAATGGGTTGCATACTTAACAATAGTAATATAAATCTCGGTTGGTCTTTCCTTGTTTACTGTTGAATTTCTGTCTCCAACTATGGTAAGCTGCCCGTCTCAACAACGGCAGGGCTCTTGATTTACTTCAAGTTTCCGTTACAGTTTCAGGAAAAACGTTCTGGTATTTTCCATATGTTTTTGCCAATAATAGCTTGCTATGGATGTTCTCAGTTTGTTTTAATCAGCACACCATATTTCTTTCCTTCAGCAAAGTCGAATGATACGCATGTATAAAGTACTTCTATGGTAGCATGCACAGGGTTCTTGTTTGGATATCTCGGTTTTCCTTTATTGTTCTTTAATGAACCGATTCCTCGGTGACTGTAACTGCAAACGTTGCTATTTGTTAATAATGATTGTAACAGTTTATGGTATGGCTCTCCATCTCGTACGTTTACAGAATATGTTTATTTCCTTCTTTGTCTGGAACAGTATATTAGTTCCTCGCTTTTTCAACAGATTCTTATAAATATAAATGGATTCACTTCTGCCTGTCGATGTGTTTTAATTCCGAACTACCGCCGGTATTTACTACTCAGGCTCAGAGGTCCCCAATCTTGTTCTTATTTTAGCATATTTCATTAACAGTTTGTTTGTATTCAAGGGTTCCGGACTGCTTGTCCCGTTAACAGCTTTTCCTACTTGAGACTACCTCTGTCTCTCTGATTGCTTCGTATCATGTTGATCGTTTTATAATCTGTTGTTTAATTGAAAACTACACCTGTGTAGCTATGTTAACAGTATAGCAAGTTTCAGGTCATGTCTAACAGTTAATAACCTGTCCTTAAATTAAACTACATCTATGCAGTTATATTAATAGCATGACAGTAATCACGGGAATGAAACACAGTTATCATTTGACCACTGTAAGTCTACTGTACATTCCTCATTTTAATTTCAACAGAGACTCTGCAGTTTGAAACCATACCTGGTTCACCAGAGTCATGAACAGGTACTTAAGCAAGTCATCTGTACCTCGATTCTGCTCTTCCACCCAGCCATGAGATCCATCTCTCAGACGGAATTCTCCCCCCGAGCCATCTTGCAGGCCTCAAGCCCTCAACAAGATCTGTGCACCTTGTGCCTGGTTATCTGGTCCTTACCAGACTTAACCAGTTTTCCTTTGTATTTTTTCCTTTTCCTTTTCCTTGGAAAAGATCTCTTCTGTCTGTCCCAACAGCACAGAACTTCCTCCCTACAGCCAGGACTTTTCCTGTTTGGGAGGGTAGTTTCAATCAGTTATTACAACTGATCTCTTTCTTTGAAATCCACCTCCTAGAGGCTGCCAGCATTTCAAGAAAATATTTAAATTACTTTAATAAAATAGTTTGTCAAAGTTTTGTTTTTTTAAACATAAAACAACAACTGCCATACTGTCTTTTACCATAGTAAAATTTCACATTTACATCGTCTGGGGTCATTACAGTCATATCTTGTTACAACAATATACTAACTCTAAATGTCTCCATTAAATAATTAAACATTCTAGAATAGTAATTATTAATTTAATTTCTTAAATTAATAATTATTTTATTCCAACTTTATAATCTATGATAATAATTTATTTTTGGATCATCTAACATAGATTGTTACTATTCTACCTTTTTCACTCAGAAAAGGTGATGGGGTTTGACGTGGGATAGGGACTTCATAAAGAGACGGAATGTCTTGAAATGAGTCGATGGATACATTTTTGCTATTTTACTGACCCGTCACACAACTTAAGGATAAAAGATAGATATTGGAATATCATGGAGCAAAGAATGAGACAAGTTGTACCAATCAGGACTTAACTGCTTACTTAATGTTATAGGCAAATTGATTGATAAGTTAAAAATAGCTGTAGTAATTTGGAGGGTTATTAATATTTTTGAGCTATAATTTTATTAATGTACTAGACATTATATGTCAATTTTTAGATTTGAGTAAATACACAAATTTTAAAATTTACTAATTAGTAAATTAATAAAGTTATAACTAATGAATAAAGAGTTTTTCGGAATAAGTCACATTGAAGATTTGGGTTGATGCGTTTCGAACCAACAAGTGTGGTTCATCTTTTGGACACGATGAAGAAACAGATCTAGGAAGATAGTTAAATAAGAAGACATGTCAACCTAACAGTTAGAAGAAGATGGCTATGTTTGACTCTGGGAGGGAGAGGGGACAAGTTTAATAATAATTAAATTAATAAATATATAAATATTTAATTTTAATATTAAACTGGTTAACGACTATATCTTATTAGAATTAATAATATTCAATTCTTTATTACTTTATCAATACATACATCAAAATAACTAAATATTAAAACTATAGTAAGGATTATCTATATATATATATAACAAAAGATTAAAACTTGATCCTAAAGATTAAATATATAATATATATAAAAACCAATAAAACACATATCAATATTAATAAATAATATTAATATTAAATTATTAAAAAAATATATTAATATAAGAATTACTAGTATCTATATATATTAAGTTAATCAACTTAACGACTATTTGATTAGGGTAAAATTCATTCTTTTTATTTTATTTTATATGTATAAATCTATAATATTTACAAAAATATTTATAATGCAAGTTAATTATATCATAATGGTAATATATATTGTTTATATATATATATATATATCTATATATATATATATATATATATATATATATATATATACACACACATATGTATATTAATTAAAAAAATGACGGAGAGAATTATGAGGAGAGGGCGGGAATCCAACAGCTACTAATTTTCCAGTCGTCATCCCTGTTAATATTATTGGAAGACTTCTCAATTTCAATGGCTTCCCTAAACTTACGATGATGAAAATGAGGAATCTTAGAGATAACCCTAGCCTCCTCAATGCATATATGATGCTTGGTCTTCTCAGCATGTTTGGCTAAAGCTGAGGATTTGGTCCTCCTGTGTTTAATATCAGCAGTGTGTTCCTTAATCCTTTAGTTTATAGAACGACCAGTTTCACCTATGTATGAGGTACCACAGGAACAAGAAATGATTTAAACACCTTTCATATCCATAGGGTTCACTTGGTCTTTAACAGACTTAAGAGAACTCCTAATGGTGCTGAGGGGTCTAAAGGTCGAGGGAATATTATGCTTCTTCAAGATTCTCACAATCTTGTCAGTTGTCCATTAGATGAAGGGCAGGTGGACTCCTAAATTGCGGTCAGAGGGTTCCTTCCTGACCTTGGGACCTTTGCTTTCTTTAAGGAAGGCTTTGACACCCTGCTGCCTACTATAGCCATTCTAGACAAAAACATTAAGGAGATGGGACTTTCTTTACCAAAATGGTCTTCATCATAAACTCTCAAAGCACGAGTAGCTAACGTGATGAGAACACCTATTTTCTGAGTAGGAAAATGATGGGAACTGGCATGAATATACTGCTCAGTGTGAGTCTACTTTCGATAAACCTCATGGGAGAAAGAACCATTATCTTTCCTAGAAATGAGGACATCGAGAAAAGGCAGGCAAACATTAACGTCACGCTCCATCATAAACTGGATGGAGTTAGACTGATTATTGAGATGCTGGAAAAAGAGATCTAATTTGTCAGGACAGTGCTGCCAAATGGTGCAGGTGTCATTGTTATAGACATTTTTGTGCCTCGCATCATGGAGCATGAAATGTCAATAATCACAGGGATCCTCAGTCCCTAAACATGTTGTTCTTACCCCTAAAAGAACAAGGTCATCAAACAACAGCACTTCCAATCAGTTCTCCACCTGAAAACACTTCAAAACAGGCTTATTTTGGATCATGTCAGCTGCTCCACTGAGCTTCTGCGCTGGAATGCAACTGTCCCTCCTTGTACCTGCGCTGGAAGTCAAGATTAATGAAGGCTACCTGCGCTGGGCGAGATTGGCCAAGTGGAACCGTCATTCTGCAAAGTGTCAACTGCCCAGGAAGCTTCCAAACTGACACTTGGTTCATGAGATTCGCCTTGTGATGAGTAAGAGGTACTTGATCACCATGTGTAAGCAAGGGTCTCCAAGTGGACTCAAGAACTGAAGATTAACTGAAGAGGGAGAGGACACAAGGCAGCTTCATGTCAGTCTCAAGCTGACTCATCCTCTCTTCTTCTCTCCTATATATAGAGCTCTTCTATGAGGTCTAAGGGGGCTGGAATTTTGTGTAAAGCAAGGAGGTGCTGTTGGTTTACAGTTAGAGCTATTGGGTGATTGTTTTACTAGAGGTGAAGAGGAGAGTTCTTGCTGCTGGGGAGGTGCTGCTGGATTGGAGCCATCATTGGTTGTAACCTTCTCAGAACCCTGTTACTTCTATCAATAAAGTTTTGCATGTTCTCCTATATACTTGTATTGCATTGATGTATTGTATTTACATGTATATTTGATTCACTCTAATCCATGTATCAGTTATGAGTACTTGCATCTTGTAGTTTCCTCTCTTGTTTTGTGCAGGATCTGTGTGTAGCTGGACCGGCAAAGAGAGCAAGGAGCTGGGAACAAGAGACAAAGAGAGAGGACAAGGATCGACTAAGCGAAAGACACCAGGTTGGTTAATCTTTCTTCATTCTCTCTGTACTTTCATAAAGGAAATCATCAAAACTTTACTTTCAGTTGTTGCTAAAGACTGTCACCTTTAGAGTAGGGATAGGGTCATCCGCATCGGATACTTTTCCCCACAACAGTCATAAAAAAATATTTTGCAGAGCTTGGGTTTAAATAAAGCTGAGGATCTAAAGCTTTGGATTCAAACTCTTCCATGAACAAGTTAGCAACGATAGGGGACAAGGGGAACCCATGGCAACCCCACAAGTTTGTTAATAGAACACACCTTCAAAATAGAAAAAAGTTGAAGTGTGGCAGATCTCAACTAACTTAGCCATGTCGGGATCTGTCAGGCGAAAGATGACATCAAAGGCTTCTTTAATGGGGATGCAAGTGTACAGGGAAACCACATCAAAACTGGCAAGATTATCGCCAGGTTCAAATTTCATATCTTCTAACTCATTAACAAAAGAAGAGGAGTCGTTGATAAAGGACTTCGTCCACCCCACCAAGGGTTTTAGCTTCATGGCTAAAAACTTAGCGAGAAGGTAGGTCAGCCCACCAATGTTGTTGACAATGGGGTGAAGGGGGACTCCAAACATATTAATTGCATAAGTCAGAATGAAAAATCAAATTGATTGTTCGTACTTCATTTATTTCTTGCAAGAGACCTAGTACTCTATACTTTTTTATGACATGGGGATGAAAAATGGAATGGTACATTGGAAAGAATTTTTCAAAGCTTTGTTTGCTCACGAATCAGAGATGCCAAGATTAATGTCGTCTCTCCGAAGTAGTATTTAGCCCGCCTCCCACTCATATACATAAGTTTGATCAGAGATGCCAAGATTAATGTGGTGGCTCTGAAGTAATATTTAGCCCACCTCCCAGTCATATACATAAGTTTTATCAATTTTATTTAAGATATTATCCAAAATTGAAACAACCTTTGAAATTGTAAATATCATTAGGTCAAATTGTGTAATTTAAATTAATCAATTTTTTTTTACCAAATTAAATTTATTTATAATTTTAAAGATACAATTTGAATAAACTGAAAATTGTATTTCAATTGAAAATCATATAAAGAAATACAATTTGAATAAATGGAATGTAACACTCCCAAGTTGCATAAGTTATATGAAGATTATTATGTTTGTTTTACTAAAAGAATATTTTTAAATGTTATTTAGCTTGATAAGGATTATGAAATGTTATTGCAGCGAACCAAAAAACACATGTGATAATTACCTAAATTATAGGTGGTAATACTTCAAATAAAATTGTTAGCTGCCAAGAAGTGGTTAACCTCTACGTGAGAAAGGTAATATAGAGATGGGCACAAAGCAAAAAGGGCTCTTGGAGCTGGGTGGAATAAACTAGTGGGAAAAACTTACTCAAGATAGTGAACAAGAGTACAATTTGGAGGCTCGACCGTAGTCGTGGTGACCTTAAGTACTGACTGCATCTGGATTAGATCCAACATGGGAAAGACAGAAGGTGCTTGGGGAAAGACAGAAGGTGCTTGGGGAAGAGTCTGGACGTGATTGCCAAACTTGTGGCTGGGAGGAGAGACCTTTCGAAAATATTGTTTTTCACAGGTTAACTGTTAAACTAAGGTAGTAAACTTCTTAATGGACCTAATGTTAAACCGTAAATGTTATTACATATAATAGTAATTCATATCTGTTCTTTCATGTTAATTAAAAGAATCTGATCGAAATGTTAATTAAAAGAATCTGATCGAAAAGTTATTACCAGAACCATTATTGAACTGTAATTGCAATTTCATGAAAAATTAATTCATATCTATTAACACGCTATTGTAGTTTTTAATAATGGCATAACTATTTATATCTGTTAGAAAGAAAAAAAGACGACCTCCTTTAACCTACGACAGAGGCTAGTTCCAACCTGAAATGCAGTAGTGATAATCTGAGCTTATGGAAAACCTAAAAGCCGAGAGATTGAACTTGAATTATCTGGAGGACAACATACCTACAAGCCATTAGAGTTTAAGGTTAGTTCTAATTCTAGAGTCAATCGATGGTTCGACAAAAGAAAACTCTGTTGAGAAACAGGATAGTGATGAGCTTACCTGAAAAAAGATTATGCCATCAATAAGTCGCCCACCTGAAAGGGAAGAATGAGAACCCTGGGTTAGGAATAGAAAAACCTTGCAAGGAGGATTGACTGTGAATCTTTAAAAGAAACCGCATTGAAATTAACAGCTTACCGATTGTAGACGAGATGGGAAGTCTGGTGACTTCATTCATCTCTGAACATGTTCCGGTCACCTCTGTGTAGTGGTAGAATAAGAACCTTAATAACCTTTCCTGAGTATACAACGTCTTTCAAATTATAATAACACATATCGAGATAGTTGAATGGAGGGTTACCTGGTTCGTCGCGATGGATAGGCCCTTCTGTTTTCAAACCTCGCGGAGTGCCATGGACAAAGCCTCGCCAAAACTCATAACCCAAACCCTTGCAGAGCAGCGCGGAGCCAAAGTGTGCCATAAACAATGAGAAAGGCCAACACCGATGCGGGCAGGTGGTTAGGGTAAACTCTAGCCCATCACTAGCAACAATTCGTGAGTTGGAGATCGACAATGGAAGATTGCGACAGATGGCGGATCCATATCAAGGTATTATTATTTGGGATGTGCAAACATTGCGTGGAGGCTCAGTAGAGAACCAACGCAGCATAGTAATGTGTAAGGCCATGTGCACGAAGACCTATCACGGTGATCACCCATAAATCATATTCAATTAGGTTAGTATTGTCAACAGGTGACACAACCTTAGCTTGAAACATCATTAATATGCCCATATAATTGTATGTATGCAGATTATTATAATGGTATGTATGTTGATTAATATAATTGTATATATGCTGGTTAATATTATTTGTATGTATGATTGGTATTGTTTATATGTGTGTCGAAAGAATTAAACATAATTCAGGTAAAGACAACATGTATGAAAAATTTTATTTTTTTTATTTTACTATGTTTAATTCGGCTAGTAAAATTTAGGTATTACATAGAAAATTATATTTCAATTCAAAATCATATAAATAAATTGAAATGATTTTTTATTTTCAATAAAATATATGGTTAAAATTGCACGGCGAGGGAATATTCTTCCTTTGATAACAAGATATACCGATGAGATGTCAACCCGGTTGTTTCCATTTTCTTCTTGGTGTATGCAATTATCTCTCATGCCGTTGCTTCGATTTGTGTTACCTTGGTATATTGCAATATATATTACAATTATTAATGTGATTAATATATGTTTATTGATTTATATTAGTTATATTAAATAATATGATTGTCGCTTTGAATGTAAATAACGTGATATGGTATATATTAATTACATTTATTAATATCATTATGTAAATTAGTAAAAAAACAAATATTTAGGTTTAGATTTTTTTCGATAATTTTTTGGGCAGCTAATTAAAATATAAATATAAATGTCTAAATACATATTTTTCCATATATTAAAATTCTCACTGAAAAGACTTCGCCGTGAAAACTTTGGCTTGAGAATTTTGACTGAATTTTGTTCATTCCCCTTTTTATTAGAAGCTGGTCATCATTTACAATAATGATGAGTCCACTCTCGTTATCATAAAGAGTGTATAGTTTTAAGCGTGAAGTCCTGTTATGTCACATGTGGGCATAATGTCTGTCTGTTGTGCGGTCCTCAGTGCTCACTATGTGAAGAATGTAGATTTAGTAGGCATCGTGCTACCATTTATTTTGCGCTGTACAATGCCTCAAAGGTTCGACCTTTATCCTTTTGCGTCACTCAAACCAAGATTCAACTCAGTCGTTCTCTTTGTGCCTCGTGTAAATCAAATTCAACTCGCATCCCCGCAATTCCGAAGATTTTATATCTAACTTGATTGGCATGGCTGCAACCTTTTGCAAACCTACATTATATGAAGTAACCTTCTTAGTGCTTCTCATGCTGATTTATATTTAATTTATTCATGAATTCGATTTGTATATCCATCATTTACCTGTTCATTTGTTTATAGATCATATGCACGCACAAATTTACAATGAGTGAGTTAGACCCCAGGATAGGTATAATTGGTTGTCGTAAGAGCACCCTTCATTAAAGGGTGATATTAGTGGTAGGGCTATGACATGACTTGTGTTGCCACTCCAGAAAGTATGGTGGCTAGGCATAATGGGGAGTGAGTTCATTGGAAATAGAAAATCGATCAAGGATAGGATAAGATATCAGAATCAAAGAAACGTTTTGTGGAGCCAATAGGATGGCTATGCACAATTGTATTGATAGGATGGCTATGAATAATTGTATTGATAGGATGGTTATGCATAATCGTATTGAGTTGTTTTAAATAGATAATTGATTAAATATAAGATATCAGGGTGAAAGATGATTTATTTATTTGTGAAAATCTATATATATATAATAATTAGTTTAATAGTATTTTTTATTTAGTATAAAAGAATAATATTAGTGTTAAAATAGAGCGTTATAAATAATATGGCAATTCATTACTTTGGAAAAATGATTTTTAATCATATAATTATATTAATATGAATCTATTTATCTAGTGTAATATTGTTTGATAACCTATGTTTATTAATTGATTACCTTATATTTATAAGTGGAGTGCGCCACATTTTTATGGAAGACTAAATATAATTTGTGATTAATTTGAAAGTTACAAAATTAATTATTAGAATAAGTAATTTTTGAGATGGATGAAAATGTATTGAATAGATGTCTCATTGGAATCAATACAATCAAGTTATATTATAGAAGGTTAAAAATGCACTAATCAAGGAAATTGAGACATTTCACCAATGTTATATCAAGTTTATGGGGACACGTGGGACACATAGGGACACTTGCCATCATACATCATAATTGATTCAGTGAAATATAAACCATAAAATATTGTATACATTGATTTAATTTTATCATTCCTTATTTTAAAATTTATTTAGTACTACGAAAAATAATATATACTAAAATAAAAATAGTAATAAGTGAGGTCATGGGTATTTGTCAATACCCAAACGTTAAAACTGAAAATAAACAATAAAATATAAACCAGTGTTATTAGAAATTGACCAATCATTGAACTAATTGATCCCAAAGCTAGGAATCAAAGAGGAAAAAAGGCAAAAAAAAAAAAAAAAAAAAAAAAAAGGAAAAAAAGTCATAAATATTCAAATTTTAAAAAAAATGCAGAAATATTAAACTCATAAAAATTATGGTGATTTTAATAGGCTTTTCTTAATATTTTATGAGCATAGAAATACGATTTCAAAAAGTTCTCAATATTCCCTTATGAGGTTCAATAAACCATATATGATAATGAATATTAATCATCATCATTATCTCTATACACATATATATAAAAATCATCAATCTATTTATTAAATTATATATATATATATATATATATATATAAATATATAATTGTCAAAAAAATTATATATATATATATTATATATATATATATATATATATATATATATTCAATTGTCAAAAAAATTATATATATATATATTATTTTATTTAAAATATCAAACATTAACATAATTAATATATAAATTATAAATAATAATTATATTTTTAACTAAATAATATTAATTTTAATTTTAATTTTTAATTTAAAAAATATACCACCTTTTATTAATGATGTGACTCAAAATATTTATCACGCATTCTATTAAAATGACTATTAATAAAATAAATACGCCAAGTATATATATAATTACTTTTGAAATTATAAATTATTAATAAATGGTTTTCTTAATTTTAAATATTTAAATATTTTTTCATTATTTTTAAATGATAAAAAATATTATAAATTAATGATTAAGATATTAATATTTATTATCTAATAAAATTAGACATTATTATTATTATTAAAGTAATCATTTAAAATGTTTTTTACATTATTAATATATAGTCAACTAAAAAAATAATTTCTATTCGAAAACTATAAATATACTATATATTTATTAATATGATTTCAAGTTATAGTAGTAACATACAGATTTTACAACATAATATAAGGGAGATGTGTAATTTCTAAAGTGCTTAGCATCTAGTTGACTTGACATGCCATTTTCAAAATAAAAAAATATAATGTCCTCTAAATAAAAATAAAATGTTAGCTATAATAAAAAAGCAAAATTTAATATACATATTTTGTGAGTTTTAATTAAAAGCATTACAAAACATCAATAATCCAACTATCACTTTGTTTGGTATTTTATGTTACAACTCATTATAAAGGATTATTTAGTTTGTTGTGGATATTACAACCAAATAAAGAGATGTGATAATGTAAATTTAAAATGATATAAATTAATTAAGTGTAAAAAACTATCATATTCTCTCTTTTAATTGAAGAGTTACTCTTGAAAAGTATTTATGTACCAGACTTAAATAAATTATTTAAACAAGGTATTTAGATATCAATGTTAAATAAATTATTTTAATATCAATTTCATATATAGAAAGTGTGTACAAATCATAATAAAATATTGCAATTCCCCCAAACAAAGTGAGTGAAAGTAAATTCTTAATATGAGTAAATAAAATTAATTTTTGTGGCCATTTTTCTTTGTAGGCCAGCACCCACTTGGGATTTGAATAAGTAAAGAGTGTTTTAAAAGTACATTCATTTACCATTAATCCAACACTTCATGGGATAATATGTGCCAATTGAAAAACATTAATAATAATAATAATAATAACAATAAAAGTCAGTGAAACTCATAAATAAAATATTTCAATATGCAACATTAACTAATATACATGTATTTAAAAGTATATTAACTAAAGGAAATCCATATTTTAGTGTGGAAAATGTTGCTCATAAATAAAATATTTCAATTCAGACACTCAAGTTAAGTAAAATATTTGTCAATTGTGTAAGTATTTCTAATTTTGACTTTTTTCAGGTGTATATTTTTGAGTCAATCTTATCTTGAATGCAACAATTCCAAGTTTACCTATGACCAAAAAGATTTTCAAGGTGTAGAATTTATTTATACATTAAAAAATGATACATGGATTATATTTTTCTAAATGCAAACATTTTCTCAAGTTTTTAACTCTACAAAAGAATTGCAGATTTGATTTATCTTAGCATTAACTAGTATATATCCATCTTAACCACTAATTTATCAAACATTTATAGGTATTAAATTTTTCTAAGTACAAATATTTTTTCAAATTTTAAACTCTTTATATATATATATATAGATATAGATATAGATATAGATATATCTATATATAAGCAATTTAATATTATTATTGATAGATTAATATTAAATACTAATAAATAAATCCCAGAGTTTAATAAACTTAAGAGATTTTTGTTATTAAAAGTTTAAAAAGTTACAAAATCAATATTTATATATTTATTAATATTATATTATATCTTTTAATATAATTGTCAATATAGTATATATATTTAATTAAATTATATTAGTATTATTAACCATATATACATTATATATTAAACTAAAATATATTATATTATTAATTGGAGATAATATATGTGTGTTTTTTTCCCTTTATGTATTAGTATATAATAATATATTAATTAATAATATAATATGTAATAATAATATATTATAAAATTTAAACCATAGGGTTTAGTATTATAAAACACCCTATTATAAATTATAGTTTTAAACTTTTATATATTAAATTTTAAGTTTTATTAATTTTTAGGGTTTATTAATCCCTTGTGTTTTAAATATTCATCCCAAGATATTAATAACTCGGGATATAAAACTGCGGAATTAGTAAACCCAATAGATAAATATTATAAATTTATGGGATCAATAAAGCCAAGGGATAAATATTCAGAAACCAAATAAATTAATAAACCATAGGAATTAATATTTTAAACTCAAGCGATTAATAAACCCAAACCATTATTAATATTATAAATCTAAGGCATTAAATTATAATCCCAAAAAATTATTAATATTATAAGCCCAAGGGACTAATAAACCCAAGGAATTAGTAAACTCAAGGGATAAATATTAAAAACCTTAGTGATCAACAAACCTTACTGATCAATATTAAAAACGTAAGGTATTTATACCTAGGAATTAATATTTTAAACAGAAAAGAAATTTATTTTAAATCAAGGCAATTCATAAACTCACAATATTATTAAATATATAAACCCAAAGACTTAACAAACCCTAGGAATTAACCAAACCCAAGGAATTAATAAACTCTAAGAATTAATATTTTAAACTCAATGGATTAATAAACCCAAGGGATTATTAATATTATAAAAAAAGATTTATAAATTCATAAATTAATATTTTAAATATGAGAGATTGATATTTTAAACCCAAAAGATTGATAAAGCAACAAGATTATTATTATTATAAACTAAAGGGATTAATAAACTTTAGGGATTCTTAATGCTATAAACCTAGATTATTATTATTATAAAATGAATGGATTAATAAACCTTAAAAATTCTTGATATTCGAATTCAAGATTTTGTGATCCATAATTTATTAATTGATGAAGATTGTCAGAAAAAATCACATTGCCAATATTTGGTCCACACTTTTTGAACGAGCAAGTGTGGTTCATCTTCAGGACAAGATGATAGAGACATATCTCGGAGGAAGGTTAAATAGGAAGATAGATCGTCCTAACCGCTAGAGGAAAATGGTTAAATTTAAACAATTTATTTTTTATTACTACTAATTTTTTTTTTTAACCAAACGGCTATATTGGACTAAAGTAGGCAATTCTAATTTGTTTAATTATTTAATTTACTTGATTAACTAATTTATTTATGCATTATTTTATTGTTATTAAATAATGGTAATGAATTGGAAAAATAAAGATTAAAACTAATAACTAAACAATAAAATAACTAAATCAACAAATATAAAGAGTGAAAAAAAAAGAGAAAGAAAGAAAGGAAGCAAGAAAGAAAGAAAGAAAGAAAGAAGTTGTTCATTAAAAAGTAATAATCAAATTATTTAATTAAGTAATTAATTAAGGAGTAGTTTAATTTTTACATGGGAATGAAAATAAAAGAGAACGTGCAAAAAACAAAAAACAAAAAAAAACAAAACTAAAAAAGGGAGGAATATAAAAATAAATATTAAGGGTGTAAAAATTTAAATAAATAAATAAATTATTAACAAGGGAAAAAATAGAAAAGAAGGTGTTAATATATATATATATATATATCTATATATATATATATATATAATCAATTGTTTATTTTTAATAAGGAATAAAAATAAAAGAGAAGGTGATTATATATATTAGTGAAGATGAAAACTATTATTATTATTATTAATATTAAAATTGGTAATAGTAATAGCAATAAATAAACGACTACTAGTAATAAATGCATAAACAAAATAAAAATTAATCAATAAATAAACAGAGAGGCTAATACTCTCTAATAATGAAAAGAAGGATAAATATGGGGAACTAGGTAAAAGAGGAGAAAAAACTAGGCGGTCAGGGTGAGAAGCTAATACTCTCTAATAATGAAAAGAAGGATAAATATTGGGAACTAGGAAAAAGAGGAGAAAAAACTAGGAGGTCAGGGTGAGAATCCAATAGCTACTAATTTTCGAGCTGTTATCCCTATTAATATTATTAGAAGACCAAATATTGGCAATGCGATTTTTTCCCAAAATCTTCATTAATTAATAATTTCTTAATATTATAAAACTAGCCACATTAGTAAATGTGATTGAAAAACATAAATAACTAAATATAATATTATCATAAAATTAGTATCCATATTTATAAATATATAATAGAAATAATAATAATAAGAATATTAAAAAAGAACTATTATAATAAAGATATTATTGTTATTCAATTTGTTGATGATACCGTGCTGCAGGGAATCCCCACAGTCAAAGAAGCTCTTGCATATAAACAAATCCTAAGTGACTTTTCCATGGCTTCAGGTATGGAAGTTAACCTCTCAAAATCTAAGATTTTTTTCTTCAATACTAATATTGCTATTCAGAGGAACATCTCTAGAATTATGGGCTTTCAAAGAGAATCTCTCCCCTCAAAATATTTGGGAGTTCCTCTACTGCTAAACTATTACACAAGAGGCCCCCGGATGCGGGTGCCACCATGCAAGACCTGGTAAGGCCACTTGCCACGGTCGACAGGACATGCGACGGACGGAGGGCATTAAGGCTCCTCGCCGCCACCTCCCATCGACCAGCAACGCAGCACTCGAGCCTTAATGAAGGTGCAGGTACCACAGAGGAGGAGGATGGCCGCATTCAATGCGGGGACATTCCGGAAGAATGAAGAGGTTGTTAAATTTGTCGATTGGGATGCAGATGAAGCCCACTGCGACGGTGTTCCTGCTCTGCAACCTGAGATTTCTGGAGTCATTGTGGAATTGGGGGAGGCTGGCCGACTGCTGGTCCTCCCTGGTTCATGCCTACAGTCATTTGTTTGTCACAGTGAGCCGAATTGGGTGGAAGCTTCGTCTGAGGAAGCGGAATTTGGAAGAATGGTCCGTGAACGAATGCCATGTCGCCGGGGTAGAGGCTCAGGGAGAGCCAGATCCACTCGAGGGCCTGCAGCCGACCTACACCACCATTGCTGCTGTGTTTATTGTCACCGACGAGGAGGAGCACCTCAGGTGCAGCCGAGTCAATATGTGGAAGTGGGAGGGTCCAGCATTGGAGAGCAATCTCTACCTGCATTCGGCTCTGTCATCTTCTCACTGCGCAATCCCAGAGAAAATTTGGGCATCAATGCTCATATTTCAGTATTGTTTACCAGAATCACGGACGAAAATGAAGCCGGCCTGCCTCGGCCACCTCCAATGGAGAATCCCTCGGACATTGAAGAGAGACTTCACCCGGCGCGAGAGGGAAAACTGCCTCTGGCTATGGAGGAAGAATGCCGGCTCGGGGATAAAGGCAAAAGGCCTTTGGGGGAGGCCTCAAGCTCACGGGAGGCGGAATTGCGGGAGAAAGAACCTGATCTGCCGGCCTTCATGGACGGCCTACCAGAAGGACATGGCTGGGCGTGGATTCGGGAAGCCAAACCAGGGGAGGACGAGCCAGAGGGTGATGAGCAAGAGGGCTAAGCCCAGGTGGCTCTCATGCATGCAGCCTGGACGCGTGTGGGATCGTGGTCGGTTCTCTCTCCTGTGGAATCGTGGTCGGTTCTCTCTCCTGCTGTCTTTAGTCGTTCTAGTTTGCTTTTTTCTGTTATATGTTGGGTCTCGGTCATATGTATCTTCTGCTGTTTCTGGGTCACTCTTCCGTTATGGAATGGAGTTTTGTTTGGTTTGGGCTATCTCCACAAGCCCTGGTTCTATGTGACAATCTCTGCCCCTGCGTGGGCTTCATAGAGTTGCCTTTTGTCTTTTTGCTGGCGGTTGTAAGGCGCAATCTAGGTACCTTCAGGTGTGCTTCTCAGAAATGTAATGGGTTGGGGGGCTATGCTACAGCTGCCATGGAGCCACATGAGCAGCAAGACATATCGCATGTAATTTTCAGCTGTAAATATTAATACATAGTAGTTAGTGTTGCTTAGAAAAAAAAAAACTATTACACAAGAGCATCTGGGAGCCGGTGGTTAATAAATTGCAAGATAAAACCAGGAAATGGACTATGAGATCCTTAAACTTGGCTGGTAGGTTGGTGCTTACAAAGGTTGTACTTCAATAAATCCTAGTCTTTATGCTATCAGCTCTCCCAGCACCTAAACAAGTCCTGCAGCAATTCAGAAACATACAAAGAGAATTTCTTTGGGGCAAGGGGGAAGAAAGGAAGAAATGGGTCTTGGTAGCTTGGGAAAAAATATGCAAACCTAAAAACCATGGGGTCTTGGATTGGATGATCTTGAGATTCTAAGCAAGCTTTTAGGGGAAAAATTATGGTGGAACTAGGTAAAAGAACCAGAGGCTTCTTGGGCTATCATTTGGATTGAAAAATATGCTAGCTCATGGAAAAATAATGATCACATAAGGATGGATGGAAATATAAAGGGATCACACATTTGGAATAAGGCCTGGGATAACAGGGGCTTAGTTTAAGAAAATAGCTTCTGGGAAATTAGAGAGGGAGACTTAGCTTTATTCTGGGAGGACAGATGGCAACAAGAACCTATTCTGATAAAAGAGGACTTGGAGGACCTCAAGGTAGAGGCAGATACTAAAGGGCTATCCAAGGTAAAAGATTTTTGGGATCAAAACAACAGTATAGGAAAATGGAGAAACTGGAGGAACTTTGATTTCAGAGATGACAACCCCCTGAAAGCTAAAGTTGAGACACTAATGAAAGTGTTAGAACAAAGGAAAATTTTAGTGTCAGGGGGACATGACCAGCTGAGATGGGGAAACAAAAATGAGGGTACCTTTAATCTTAAGGAAGCAAAACTCATACTCCTTGAATTAGATTCCCATGCTCCGGATAGGATTTGGCAAAACCTATGGAGGCATCAAGGTTGGATGAAAATTAAACTCTTCATGTGGCTAGTTCTGCATAGGAAAATTTTGACCTGGGATAACATTCAGAAGAGGGGTGTCCTAGGGCCTTCCAGATTCCAGCTTTGTGAAGCTTAAGAGGAACAATGGAGCACATTCTCAACAATTGCATTTTTACCTCTAGGTTGTGGGATTCATTTGCCACCTACTTCCAATAGTCTGATAGGGACAAAGGGAGTATTATCAACACCCTAAACAACTAGAGAGGAAACCTTTCGGATAATAAAGTTCTTGGCTCAGCTTGGGCTCTTACACCAAGCTTCATTATTTGGAATGTCTGGAAAGAAAGGAACAATAGAATCTTCAACAATGTAAAGAAACCTCCCCATTGCCTTTATGATCAGAGCTTAAAACAGCTTAAGGAGACGGTTGGAACTACAGTTCGAAATCTCCCTAGGGATCCACCTTCTGTAATAGAATTGAGAATTCTCAGTCAGCTAGGGTTGCAGGGACTTATTCCTCAGGGCTTGGATAGGAAGGTTTTAATTTTGGATCCTAAGCTAGATTTCTGGCATCCTCCCCCTAAGGGTTTTCTGAAATTCAACATTGATGGTGCTTCAAAAGGCAATCTGGGCACGACCGGTCATGGAGGGGTGTTAAGGGATGAAAATGGAAGTATTCTTTTCATCTTCTATTGCCATTTAGGAAGAGCCACCAATAATATGGTAGAATTAATGGCTATGGAGCAATGTCTAGATTTCTTGGTTCAGGATAACCGCCAAAATGTGATTATTGAAGCTTATTCTGAGTTAATCATTAACTCGGTCAAGAGAATTAACCGGGGTACGAAACCGGAAAAAGCCTCAAGAAAATGGAGGCTGATCTAGGTCTTTCAATGTATTCACAGTCACCTCTAGAGCCTGAGAACAGTCAATTTTAAAAATGTGCGAAGAACGGCCAATAAACTAGCGGATATTCTGGCCAATCAAGGAGTGATCTGCATAGAAAATAGGGTTGTGATGAACTGGCATGAGCTACCTCAGAACAGATTAAAAGCGAAATGTCACGACCAAGCAAATGAAGGTAAGCTGGTGTTTCGGAATAGAGCCATGGAGGTTGAGTTCAGATGACTCAACAGCTTTATGTTTAGTGGTTTGCTCGTAGTCGGGTCTTTAGCGAGTTGCAAGCAATGGTCAACCTTCAAACCCGAGTTAATACTTTCATAGCAGTTCCTAGAGGTAATAACGTGGGTGATTTGGTTTTTTGGATGATAGGCAGGATGGCGGGTGCTTCAGCTCACATTGGTTCAGGTAGAGTAGATGCAATGAGAGGACGGAAACCAGGAACTCTCGACGACTACGAAACCAGGGGTTTTTCTTCTTTTTTCACAATACCGCGTCTAGAGCAGTTTTTCAGTGATCGCAGGCCTTACAAGCAGGAAGTGGTTTTTCCAATTTGGGAGTGATTCCATTCAACGAGCTCCATGTGGCAGTGGGGTTGGATGGAATACCGCCCTCATCGCATGCTATTGTTCAGTGATGTAGACTGGTGCGATATAATCCTCAACCATTAGATCTTGCAAGGCAGATCTACGGATGGGATTGATCAAGCATGTTGGTGGGTCCTTATGGGTAAACGTCATGCTTCTAAGCACAACGATATTAGCCATAGCCATGGGATTGGGCGAGGAGGTTCGACGGTTGAGATTAAAGATGTAAGTTAGGAAATTTGCGGGAAGCAAATTATTCTTGGTGGGAAGCGGATTATTATACATTCTTTAGATTCGAGGGTTAGTGAGTAATGTGGATATGAAATCTTTATAGTTTGGCACATATGTTCCTCTTCGGGTTCGATTGAAGTATTTTTCTTTAGAGAGATGTGAGGTTTGGTTGTAGGGGTCAGGGCTTTTGCCTTTGGCCCGTTTACAGTTAATGTTGGGTTTTCTCCTTGGTCCACAACTTATCGAGAAATGTTGTATTTTATGTATTTTATTTAATGATTAATGAAATAGAAGGTCCAACTCTTGCATCAACAAAAAGAAGAAGAAGATATTATTGTTATTAATTATTAGTTTATTTTAATAATTAATTATAATATTAATGAATTATTATTATTATAATCATTTTAAAATACTTAATTTTATTACTAATTATTATTTATTATTATTAATTTATTAGTATTTTTATTAGTTAATATTATTAATTGTATTGTTAATTAAATTTAATATCATTATTAATTAATAAAAATTAATAATAATTAATTACATATTTAACAATAATTAGTTTGTCGTTATTATTATTATTTATTAAAAAATACAATATATTTGTTTTTTAATTGATATGAATTATTATTAATTAATTAAATCCAAAAGATTTATATGAAACCAAAGGATTAATATTGTAAACCCTATGAATAATATTACATCCTAGTTATATGAATTCTTAGGTTAATAAACCTAAGAGATTGATATTAGAAACCTAAGAGATTGATATACTACACCCAAGGGATTAATATTATAAACCCAAAGTATATAAGCAATAAGATACATATTGTAAACCTTAGAATTATCATGGTTGACGATGGTTGATTTTCATATTGAGACAATCTTTGCCACAATGTGACATTGCACCATGGTTGACCATGATTGATTGTTATACGGAGACAATCTTCATCCCAATGCAACGTTGGACCATGGTTGACCATGATTATAAACAAAGGGGATTTATTTTAGACCCAAGGATTAATATTATAAACCTTATGAATAATATTAACCCCTAGGAATAAGAACTTTTAGATTGATAAATCCAAGAGATTGATATCATAAACGAAAGGGAATGTTAAACCAAAGGGATTAATACTAAAAACCAAAAGGATTATAAACCCAAGGGAATAATATTAAACCCAAGAGATAAATATTATAAAGTAGATAAACCCTAAAATAAATATTACAAACCCTAAAATAAGCATGGTTGACCATAGTTGGTTTTCATATCGAGACAATCTTTGTTACAATGCGATGTTGGACCATCGTTTACCATGGTAGACTATGGTTGATTTCCATATTGAGAAAATCTTTATCACAATGTGAAATTGGACCACAGTTGACCATCGTTGACCATGATTATAAACCGATGGGATATATATTAACCCATAGGATTAATATTATAATCCCTATGAGTAATATTATACCCTAGGAATATGAACACTTAGATTCATAAACCCAAGGGATTGATATTATAAACTCAAGGGAAAAATAATTGCAAGGGACTGATATTACTCAACCCAAGGGATTAATTCCAAAACCCGAACATTTTATAAACCCAAGGGAATAATATTAACCTCATGGGATTAATATTATTATCTTAGGATATATAAACCCTAAAATAAACATGGTTGACTATGATTGACTATAAAGTGCTTTGGGGAGTAAAAACCCAAAGGACTAATATTATAAACCAAATTTATAAATGCCCAAAGATAAATATTATAAACCCTAAAATAAACATGGCTGACCGTTGATTTTCATATTTAGACAATCCTTGTCGCAATGTGACATAGGACCATAGTCGACCATGTTTGACCATTATTGATTGCCATATCAACACAATCTTTGTCACGATGTGATGTTGGACTGTGGTTGACCATGGTTAATATTATAAACCCAAGGGACTAATAAACTGAAGGGTTTAATATTATAAATCCAAGGAATTAGTAAACCCAAGGGATAAATATTATAAACCTTATCAATCAACAAAACGAAGCGATCAATGTTAAAAACACAAGGGATTAATCTCTTAAACCCGAGAGATTGATATTTTAAACCCAAGGGATTGATGAACCCACAAGATTATTAATATTATTAAACTCAACTGATTAACAAATCCAAAGGAAAAATAATAAAAACGTAATGGGATTAATAGAACATAAGAATTAATATTTTAAACTGAAGGGATTAATAAACCCAAGGGATTGTTAATATTATAAATCCAAGGAATTATTAATATTATAAACCCATGGGACTAATGAACCCAAAGGTATAATATTATAAGCCTAAGGAATTAGCAAACCCAAGCGATAAATATCATAGAGGTAAGCGATCAATAAACCCAAGGGATCAATATTAAAAATACAAGGCATTTATAAACCCAAGAATTAATAATATTATAAACCAAAGATACTTACAAACCCTAGAAATTGTTAAGATTATAAACCCAATCACATTAACAAATGTAGCTGAAAAACATTAATAAATATTAATAGTATAAATCTAATAATAATAATAACTATTATAATAAAATTATTATTATTATTAATTATTATTAAATTATTTTAATAATTAATTATTATTATAATAATTTAAAAATAATTATTATTCTTACCAGTTATTTATTATTATTAGTATTATTTATTTACTATTATCGTTTTTATAGTTATTAATATTATTTACTATTACTTTTTTATAATTATTAATATCATCATAAATATGATTATTAATTATTATTATTATTATTTTAATAATTAATTATAATGTTAATAAATTATTGTTATAATAATTTTAAAACAATTATTATCATTACCAATTATTTATTATTATTATTATTATTATTTTTATAACTATTGATATCATCATAAATATTATTAGTTACTATATTGTTAATTAAATTTAATATTATTATTAATTATTAATTAATAAATATTAATAATAATTAATTAATATTAATAAATAAATTAAGTAATAATAATTAGTTAATTATTCTATTTATTTATGTATTTTTTTAATAATAATAATAATAATTATTCATTTTTAAGTAATTAAAATTTATTAACTAACAAATTAATTAATTTATCATTATTATTTATTAAAAATTATAAAGTATTTTTTTTAATTATGTTAATTATTGTTAACTAATTAAATCCAACGGATTTAGAATATAGGTAAGGATTAATATTATAAACTCTACGACTAATATTACACCTTAGGAATATGAAGCCTTATATTAATAAACGCAAGAGAATAATTTTACACCCAAGAAATTAATATTGTAAACCAATGATATATAAACCCTAAGATAAATATTGTACACCCTAGAATTATGATAGTTTACCATGATTAGTTTTTATATAAAGACAATCTTTATCACGATGCAACATTAAACCATCATTCCAAATACAAATAAAATTCAATAACCACTCATAAAATTCACTATTCATATTTCATCATTTCTTCATCTACATGCAGAATACAAGTACAATATAGACGAGGAAATGAAGGCAATATCCTTTTAGTGAGTGACTTTAACGCTCGAACTTCAAGAAACCAAGCTATTCTTCTAAGCAATCATTCCAACATTAATACTCTTTGGTTAGACAAAGACCTTCCTCTCGCTAGTCGGTATAAAAGGAGCTCTGAAGACCTCGGGGAGAATTTGTTTGGGTCGGAGCTAGTCAAGCTCTGCAGTGCTTAGGATGTCATAATTTGCAGTGGTCTAAAGAAGTGGCCCAATTCTAGCCAGATGACCTTCATCCGTTATCTCCAATCTCCCTCTATACAACGAAATAACAATTTTTGACATATTAAATGACCACGAGCATGACTCTGATCATAGGCCTTTACTTATAACTCTCAATGTTGTCATGCATAGAGATCCCATAGAAGATAATCCTTATAGCCAAAAGAAGTTAATCTTTGATAGAATAAAAAAGATCTCTTTCTAAATGAATTAAAAACTAATTTGCTTCCTTTATCTAGTATAGACAACATAGAAGATCTCTATCATAATTTTACTACAACCCTCTCATATTCTATTAACAAGTTCTCAATTGAAGTTTCAAGTAATAAAGGAAATAATGAAATGAACCCATGGTATGACGAAGATTGTAAAAGTGCGAGGAGAGAAATTAAGGAAGTTTTTGATGAATCTCTTAAAATGGGTAAGATAAAAATATACAAAGCCCTAACTAAAAGGGAAAAAAGGCAGTATATTCGTAAAAGACAAGAGAATCTCTTACACCTCTCTAAGGTAGCTCCTAAGAAATTCTGGAGGCAGATTCTAACTAGGAAATCTAAAGATAATAATAAAATTTCTTTACATGACTAAAATTCCTATCTTAAAAATATTTATGAATCTCCAAATGTCATGGATAACTTTGAAACCCTACTCACAAGGAAAGAATTTTTCTCATTCGAAGACTAATTTTGGGGTTAATCGCTTGGCTAATGGAAAAGCTAAGGATATTCAATGTTACCAGGCGAAAATCTTAAAAATTGGAGATTTTTTCCTCATCCCCCATATTCACAAGCTTTTCAATCAAGAGGTTAAGCAAGGGTTCCCTAAACCATGGACTCAAAGTCTCATTATTCCTATTTTTAAAAGTGGGGATACAAATAACCCCTCTAATTATCGGACAATTATGATCAGCCCTCTCCTAGCCAAGTTATATGGTATTATTTTGGAAAGGAAGTTGAGCATATGGCTTGAAAGTGAAGGTAAGCAGGCTAAAGG
Organism: Pinus tabuliformis; assembly: GCA_031772625.1. Classification (NCBI taxonomy): domain Eukaryota; kingdom Viridiplantae; phylum Streptophyta; class Pinopsida; order Pinales; family Pinaceae; genus Pinus; species Pinus tabuliformis. The sequence continues at coordinate 1,781,573,366 of CM062818.1, forward strand.
CCAAGCGGGTTTTAGAAAGCAGCACTCAACAACAGACCACCTCGTTACACTTAGGATCATTGTGGAGGAATGCTGCAATGATAAATCCAATCTCTTTTGTTGCTTTGTGGACTTTAGAAAGGCTTTCGATATGGTTCCTAGAAACAACCTTTGGAACAGATTAGAAGAGCTAAAGGTTCCTTTTGAGTTGAGAGTTGTCACTATAAGGTTATACGAGAATGTAATTGCCAAGTTAAAGAGCAATGAGGGGTGGTTGATAAATATTAAGTGTAACATCAGAGTTAAACAAGGTTGGCCCCTCTCCCCTACCCTATTTGGCATTTACATCGACAAGCTAGAAGGTTGTTTAGAGGAAACAGGATGTGTTGGCATGGTCTTAGCTGGGATAGTCATCATCCTTCTTCTCTATGCTGAAGATATTGTTCTTCTCGCAAGGTTCCCATCTGATCTTGATAAGAAACTTATACTTCTTAAGGATTTTTGCTCTACCATTGGTATGATTGTTAACACTGAAAAAAAAAGTTATGATTATCAAATCCAAGACGGACACTTATGCTAATTTTATGTATGATAATAGTAACTTGGAGGAAGTGTCTTCCTACAAGTACGTAGGAATTGATATTCATCACAAGCTCAACTGGAACTATATCATTGAGAAAAGGATTAATGGGGGATAGAAAGCTTATTTTGGTGTTGAAAATAATTGTAAAATGACAAACCTCGTAATGTGGGATAGAAAGAAGTTCCTCTTTGAAACTTTAGTCACTCTGGTTATCTTATATGGATGTGAGGTTTGGGGTTGTAGCATCTCTAGAGAATCCTAGAGAAATATTGAGCAAATCTAGAAGCTTTTTATAATGTATAACCTCAAAATTAAAATCAACACACCCTATCCTATTCTCCTTATGGAAGTGGGTCTTTCCCCTATCGAGAGCCTAGCTATGACTAGGCTTTTGTTGTACAAGCACAATCTCAATAACATAGGAGACCATAAAATTCCTAAGCTAGCTTTAAATTCCAGCCAAAACCACCTAAGGCTCAAACGAGGTTGGTATAAAGACACAAGGGCCTGGTTAAACCATTGGGAGATCGACGAGAATGTTGCATTGCAAAACATTAATAACATTAACGATATTGTTACTTCTAAGTTCAAAGAAAAAATTTGTTATGAGAAAGATTTAGCAACTAAAAGAAAATTAAGATATTATAAGGAGGTCATCAACCCCAGCCTAGAAGATCAAAAGTATCTCTCTATTTTAACTAGCTCAAAGAAGAAAATTAATATAGCCAAGATTAGAACGAACTCTCATGAGCTCCATAGTGAAACGGGTCGTTGGGTAGTTCCTAAAACACCATGGATGGAATGGTTCTGCCATCTCTGTGAGAATACGAACATCGAGGATGAAAATCACTTCCTCTTAGAGTGGCCCACGTACAACCACATTAGATCTTAGTTTCAAAATCTTTGCTGCAATACTGACCTTCCTAGCCTTTTACGTTGTCAAAGTTACAGTGAGCTCACGAGGCTTCTCTCTAAGATTTTTGGGCATAGGAATAAAATCTTAAATCAAACTAAATAATTCGTTTCTTTAGGTCCAATAGACCAAAGTTTGGTTTTAGTGGACGTTCACCACCACCTCCACTTCCACCTCCACCTCCTCGAAACCCCTTCCCCAATGTATATCATGGATAGATTCATAAGTGGGGTCAATACTTCCTTACCCTTAAGATTGTGAAGATTAAAACCTCATGTTCAAACTTCAAAGTACTATTTCCGAGATTCATGAGTGGATCAAGCCTTCCCTGCCTCGTTAAGGGTACGACCATCTTTCTACACTATATATCTCGTTGAGGAGAATTGAGGGGGTTGAGACATCTCACCTAGGGGATATGTCGAAACACTCGCTAATGGGTTTTGTTATCCATAAGGGGAGAATTGAGGGGGTTGAGACATCTCACCTAGGGGATATGTCGAAACACTCGCTAATGGGTTTTGTTATCCATAGGTTTTACAAGAGCTTAGAGAGAATAAAGAAGTTTGACAAAGGAGAGTACTAAAATAACAAACAGTTGGGATATGTTGGCTATATGTGACATTACAATCAAAATAATTTGGTTGGTTAGATGTGACATTACAGTCAAAATAGTCCACTGATTCGAGAGTTCACTAATCAAGTTCCATGAGATATTTCATTGATTTCACTGAGGTTTCCAAGGAGTTTAGAGATGCCTCGTATAGTGCTATAATAGGTCATATAAAATATTATCCATGTGCCATGTTTGGAGTCTTCGTAGCTAAGAATCTCATTGTCTTATTATGAATTTGTGTAAATGTTTGACGAAGGTCTATCACGATCAATTCATCCAACGATGCTTTGTAAAACATGACTTTGTACCAATAACGTTTAGCTCATTGGTTAAACTTATCTCTATCGAGTGTTGCCACCTCTTTTTAGCACAACGATCGTGTAGAACCCCATTCCATGATGTAATGTCCCATACTTTCATTGGTACCATAGGTCAATGTACTGCCAAATCCAATCCCATTGTTTGAGTAAGACCTGCGTATTTATGTATATACGTGTGCGAATAGCACTTTCAACGCAAGCATCGAAATTTGTATTTCGATGCATAGGCCTATGTTTGTATTATGAATTTGTAAACATTCTTTGGCATAATTTTTTTTATTATATTAATTTTGATTTTATATAAGTCGAAGGATATGGATTAAAAAAGGTTTCCTAGGTGGGAAGTTATGATAAAATTTTAGCACGTTTTTCCTGTTTTTCTTTTTCAAAAGTAACAATATCCTACGTATAAAGGTAGATGATAACACTAAGTAATCTTTATAATATTCAAGCAAAATTATTAAAAATCACCCAACTAATAAAATAAATTTATAAATTTAATAATATACATTTTATATTACATTTATTATTTTTTATAGGAAATATTTTCATGATTTTTTTGGAAATATTTTTACGATATACTGTTTTCAGGTTATGGCTGTTTTAATATAAATTAAATAATTGATAAATATCCATCTATAATAAACATCAAAATAATTATTTCATAATATATTTTACTATGCTAAAATTAAAAATAAAAATAGCATAGAACTAACTAAATTATAACATTATTATTATTATTTAATACTTCATGATATTTTTATATAAGATTGGTTGCTACCTATTTTTGTATCACATTTATTATTACAATATTTGATATAAAATGTTTTTTCATAATTTTAGACCTATGCTAACTTCCGATATTTCAAGAGATTTGAGCTCTCTAGACATTGATAGATCGAGAGTTAAGATAGATTTAGGTTGATTTAATTATTTTTATTTTTATTTTTTATTTTACCTAAATTGACCAAGTGGAAACATTTTAATGGATATTATCATTGTTAATTTAATTTAATTTATTTTTAATTTTATATAATTTAACTGAGTTAAAATGTTTACATAGCATAATAGGACAAGACATGACAATACAAGACAACATCTCTTTCATACTAAACTAGGGAACACCTTTCCCCTCAAAAAAACAATTCCAAAGAAAATGGAAATGTTGAAATTCTTTTATCTTCATTACTCGATGATTTTTTAAAATTTTCATGAAACTCTGTGTCTCATATATATCTATTTTCTTTAGAGAGGAGAAAATTTATGACAATTTTGTTGTCAAATACACACCAGGAAGTCATTATTGGTTATCATCTTCCAATATAGACGGACTCTTTAATATTATTCAAAAAATCAATGTCATTTGGAATTTACCCCCATAGTGAGAACAATTTTTCACTCTCTGTTTGAGACAATTAATCTATTTCCTTCCTAAGTGACTTATTTGGTGAGGGGTTAGCGTCACTGGGTGCTTTTGTTCCTTAAGTAAAGTACTCCCCTAATAGTGTTTCCTTTCAGGGTAATGAACATTTCCCACTCCTCAGTAACTTCGTGCAAAGGCCCTCAACAAAAAAAGTAACAAATGAACAATTTCATTTTCAACACTCCAGCCCGGCATGTGGCTACCAACATGCCAAACCCAGCCATGGCTCTAAACATAGGTATATTGTTCTGGCCAGTGGTCTCATCAAACATCTTACGACATGTTTCTCATATCACATCTATTTTAGTCAACATGTTCGTCTTCCATTTAAGACACGAGATGCTAGGTAGATACGGGATGGTTCCATTTTCTTCGTTTGCTGGTGATAATTCAAAGTAAGGCACGAACTATTGATTTGTTCTGGAAGAATTTCTACAACAAAATTTCTGATTCGATATCTAACAAGTCCACTTCTCAACAGTCCAAAGTGACTCTCTATCACAATGCAGTTATCAAGGAGTTGATTGACTCGAAAAGATTTTTATTATCTCAAGGTGAATATTTTAGCCAGGAAGAGTTGTTAGATTTACAAAAAAAATAGAAGATCTTACTATGAATTTTGATGAAAATAGTGTGTTTAAAAGTGTTCCGAACTTGATTCCACTATTAATTTGTAGAGAGATGATTCCTGCTAAGGAGTATCTTATTAAGAAGGGTCTATCCGAAAAGGATGAACCTTATATTCATGTTTTAGGTCGGTATAACAGCTCTGGCAGGCATATTCTCTTCCTGTTCTATCCCTCCCTCATACCTCCCGCATCTGGCCTCTTCGTCCGGCTAGGCAGGTATCTATCTGTTTCAACCCACCCCGCCACGTAGATTCCTCCTTCGTCCGGTCACGACGCAAAACGGCTTATTAAATGTTCGGTTGGTCGAAAGGGGCGAATCACTTCGTTCAACAACAACAGCCATAACAAAAAATTGAAGTCGGTCGATTCGTTGAATTCTGGCTGGGTGGGTGCAATGCTAATCGGGAAGAAAGCAAGCGGGACAATTATACCACCTTATTCTAGCTCATTGTATCGGGCTAATGGAACTCTTTAGGAAGGGAATAATGACTCTATACCGCGGAATAAATAGGATATTTTGAGGTTTCATAACAGGATTTATTAGCATGTATAGTCCTTGAAGATTTCAGAGTTGGGAGATCTTTCCATGTAGAGCAGGTATTAAAACTTAATACATTACTAAAACTATAACTCCCAGAATATTAATTTCCTAACCCAAAAATCAAATTGACTATTTTATTTGGTCCGAAGGGCCCATTGTTCTGTACTTGCTTCTGCCATTGGGACGGAAAATAGAAAGTTACATTGGTCAGAACAATGTAGAGAACTCAGAAAAGCTTAGTCGGCTCGCGAAGCAGAGATGCGTAGATTAATGAACTGGCTCCGAAGTATTATTTAGCCCGCCTCCCAGTCATATATATAAGTTTTAACAATTTTATCTAAGATATTATCCAAAATTCAAACAACCTTTGAAATGGTAAATATTATTCGATCAAATTGTGTAATTTAAATTAATCAATTTTATTTTACCGAATTAAATTATATATAACTTTAAAGATACCATTTGAATAAATAGAAAATTATATTTTAATTAAAAGTCGTATAAAAAAATTGAAATGATTTTTTGTTTTTCAATAAAATATATGGTTAAAATTTCATGGCCAGGGAATATTTTTCCTCTCATAACGACATATACCTATGAGATCTCAAGCCATAGGGGATGGCATATGGCCATGTGTTGCGAATATTGCAATATATTTAATAACCATTATTAATTATTATTTGTGTGGCTGGTACATGTTTATTTCTTTATATCAGTTACATTAAATAAAATAATATAGGTGTACATGTAAATAATATGGTATATATTAATTATATTTATTAATGTTATTGTTCAAATTAATAAAAGAAATAAATACTTATGTTATAGACAACTTTTTTAGGTTTTTTTTGGGAAGATAATTAAAATATGGTCATTTAAGTACATATGTGTTTTTCATATATTAAAACGCTGTCACATTTCTTCAAACTATATAATAAAAAGAAACATAAAAATATATATATTTTAAATCTTACTACAATATATACACATTATGGCTAATCCTTTTTTTATTTAATTGTTTATTCATTGATTAAATATACAACTGTACTTTGTGGAGGATGATATCTATCACCACCTTACCCTATTATTGATTATATGCAATCACATTTATTATGATTACCAAAACGTACATGGTTTGATTTATTCACATTTAAATCTAACTCATGCCTTGGATTCCCAATCGAAGAGCTTGCGAGAGTTTCCTAATGGAGGTTTTGAGTTTCTCTCTAGCTGTCTGCCATTTCACGGGAAGATGTGCCCCATCGATGGTTCTCCTTGGCCTGCCCCATTAGATGGTCGCAAGCTCCCTCGTTTTCTCTGATGAACGATGTACTCCTCGGCAATAGCGACATTTCTCATTGTGTTCAGCAGGAAGGCTTTGTCTCGGCTCCGGCTCTTGGCTCTGGGGTTCCCTTTTGGTTCGATCGTGTCGCGGCCCTCCGATGGCATATATTCTTTGTGCACCCTCTAGACCCTTCTCACTTCTAGCTGGTTGCATAGTGCTTCAGGTGGCTCTGTTGGAACTCTTTGGAGGTTTTTCGCATGGCACCCTTATACATGTAACTGAGTATTCAATGGTTTTTATATATTCCTCTTTCTCACTTCAGTTTCCTTGTTTCTGTTTTGTTATATAGCTCCAGGTTTTAGAATTTCTCTAATGGAGTTTTCTTTTTCCTATTTGTTTGCAGAGGGTGGCGACCAGGGCACAGAGGGCCTTCCGAGTCAAAATCTTCCCAAGCAAAGTGGTAAGCACATTTACCATACCAAAGTCGCGTCCTCTTACCAGGTAAGATGAATGTATGTTCAAATTCACTGAATTTCCGTCTACGGTTTCATAAGCTTTCATCGCCCGTTTCGAATTTTTCTAAGTGTCTTGTTCGTAGTGCTCTTTTATTGAACTCTGCACAAAGTATTGAAGTTTATGGCAATAGAATTTATTCCTCTGGTTCGAATTTGACACTGTCACTATTTGTTGAGTAACCTTGCTGGTTTGCCTACCCTTGAAGGGTAATTTTTTTTTCTACGGCAATACATATGTAGTTTGGGTAATTTCTTTGGTCAGATGGGTTTATGGTTTCAAGGTTTTGAGTCCTATGTAATTATTGATAACAATACAGGCCATTTTGTAGCCTCTATATATTATCCCTCTTAAGGTTTTGTTTGGTTGATATTAATGAGAATTACTCATGATACTCTCAGTGTTTAAGGTGTTATTTTAAGTGGTAAGCTATGTGTGCTACATCTAGCTGGATAGTTTCATTCATTTATAATTTCTGTTTGCTGTCATGAAATTGGGGTTTACCCAGATTTAACATTTCATCTTCCAGTGTTTTCATTTCTTTACTAGAGTTAATACTTTGACATTTTCATGATAGTTTCCATTTTTCCCAAACTGTATTTAAGGATGTATATGTATTTTTATGGTTCAAAAAAATTGTTTTCCACTTATGTATTGCAACTTGGTTCTACTATGGTTATATTCACATGGGTTTGCGAAGTGGCTACTTGTTAATTTACCAAATTCCGAATGGTAGTTTTGTTTCGAGTTCTGCAACAATGGAAATGAAATAACCCGTAGGTGGTCATTTCTGTCTCTTTTACTCTCAGCTAGACACAGGAAATTTTAATCCCTACAGGGTTATTTCTTCTAATGAAAAGAAACTAAATAAGTTTATGCCAATGTCCTTTCTTAAAAGTTTTCATTTATTTCAACAGAAGCTTCTTTTCTTCAGTGTTCATATTTTTAGAGAATTTCATGCTTGTTAAAGTTTAATTCGTAATGAATTCCTAGCCCTTTTTTTCAGTTTTTCCCTTGCATTCTTTTTCTAGGAGAATTACACCTACTTCATTTAGCAGTTATAGTAAGATAATATGTCTAAATTCTGACTTAACTTCCTACAATAGTGCCCCCTTTTCCTTACTTTTAGCAAAAAATCATTCTCTGGTTGTTTGATAGAATATTTAGTTTAAGTGCAGAATTATAAATATAACCCTACTTTAACATTTCAATCCATCAATTTCTATAGAAATACACAGTCCTATTCTTAACAGTGCATTTCATATTTTAGAGTTTAATACTTATTTCGATTCTGAAGATTTTCTTTTACTGTGGTTCACCTGAACTAGTATCAACTATTCGTTGACAATTTTCCTCCCAACCGTGAGACTTGCCTTGAAACCAAAGTCCCCCCGGAGCTCTTCCTGACAAGATAGATGCTTTCTTTGTAAGACTTATCAGTAACAACATCTGTAGCTATCTGTTCACCACCAGACTTTGCTCTTGAATCATTTGACTTATCAACATCGAAACATTCCCTTCAATTCTTTTCTCCTCCATTATCTTAGGTACCAACAATTACCCTCTTGATCCCCTTCTTGGAGAATTCATATTTAGGGAAGTAGTTAGGGTTAGGTAACTACCTATCCTAACTTCTTGACATGTGAGAGTTATAAGATTTGTTAACACTCCATTATTTATTTCATTCGTAACCTATAAAATCTTAAATTCAAATAATAATAAAATCTAGTTTCTGCTTTACTGCAGTAAATAAATAATTGCAATTTTCTGGGGACATCCCCCCCATAAGATTAAACATTGTCCCGATGTTTTTCTACTACAAACAGATCTTGGCAAGTCTCCCTCATAACCTGCTCATCCTCCTAGGTAGCCTCTTCCGGCCCAAAATATTGCCATTTCACTTTAACCCGGGTGATAACTCATTTCCGTAGCATTGCTTTTCTCCAATCGTGTATAACGAGATGTTCAACCGAGAACTCGCCTTCCGGTTCGACCTACAATTTTTTTTTTTATTTAATCTCTTTTACCATTAGTACTTTTCTTTGACATATTTATTAAGATTATTTTACCTATTTATCTTGCCAATTAATTATGTGCTTAGGATCATAAACATATTTGTTTAACACAGAATCATGGAAAACGTTGTGCACACAAATGTGGCTAGGCAAGGCGAGCTAGTAGGCTACTGGTCTGATTCACGCCAGGATCTAGAAAGGGCCATAAAATCAGGGTTCCAACTTAGCACATCTGGTCCACTATAATGTAATCTTCTTAGCTTGTAACCCCACATAGGTGTGATCTCCAATTTGAAATTCCCAGAAATTCCTTTTCTAGTTAGTAAAGTTCTTTTGTCGATCTTGAGTGGCCTTTAAATTGGAACGAGCCTTCTTGACCATCTCCTCCATTTATTTTAACATCTCGGGCCCTAGCATCAACTTATCCTCTGGCCCTCCCCAACTCGAAGGTGTTCTGCACTTGCACCCATACAAAACTTCAAACGGGCTCATTTGTAATGATGTATGATAGCCATTGTTATAAGAAAATTCTACCAAATGTATGTAATCCTCCCATTTGGATGGCTACTGCATTACGTAAGTTCGCAACATGTCCTCCACTACCTGATTTACTCGCTCGGTCTGCCCATTCATTTGAGGGTGGTAAGAAGTACTAAAATGCAACTGTGTGCCTAAACCCTCAAATAAAGCTTTCCAGAAAGATGATGTAAATTTTACATCACGATCAGAAATTATAACTTTCGGTAATCCATGTAATCTGAAAATATTTTGCATGAATATGTTAGTGATCTATACAGCCTTATAGTTTGATTGCACTTGTATGAAATGAGTAGATTTGGTCAACTTATCCATTACCACAATTATTGAATCATTTTTCTTTTTGGACTTAGGTAGTCTTGTAATGAAATCAATGGAAATGGTCTCCCATTTCCATTCTGGAATTGGCAACGGATGCACTATTATGTCTGGATGTTGATGTTGCATTTTCACTTGCTGACATTCCACACAGCGAGTCAAATAATTGGCTACATTCTTCTTCATGCCAGGCCAAAAATATTCTTTTCTAAGTGCAGTGATTAGCTTCTGGTATCCAGGGTGGCCTGCATATGGAATCTTGTGATATTCATCCAAAATTAAGTCTTTAATATTTTTTTGGTTAGGCACATACATTCTTCCTTCATAAATAAGCATACCTTTATGGTTTATTTCATATCCCAACTATTGTTTGTGGTTGTTTGAAATGTTAGCTTTCTGCCATAAAAATTGATATTCCGGATCATGCCTGGCTGCCTCTTTGATCAACTCATTGAAGGTAGTCCGCACCTCACTAAAAGAGACATCATAAATATAGTGTACCTTCCAACTCAAAGCATTCACGACTTGGTTCTCCTTACATTTCAAGTGCTTGACCTCAAAGTCAAAACCACTTAAAATGTCAACCCAATGAGCTTGCCTGGCATTCAAAATGGGCTGCTTAAAATAGTTAGTTAAGATATGATGATCAGTAATTAAGAGAAATTCGTTACCCATCAGATAATGTCACCACATCTTTAGTGCATGAATAATAACTATTAGCTCTAAGTCATAGGCTGAATATTTCTGCTCATGCTCCTTAAGCTTCCTAGATTCATAGGAAATCACTTTTCCTTTTTGCATGAAAACAACACCAACTCCTTCCTTGCTGGAATCTGTACAAACCACATAGTCCTTATTTGGGTTTGAGATGCTCAAGATAGGCACGGTGGTTAGTAAATGCTTAAGCTAGTCAAAGCTCTTTTGTCACTCTATTGTCCACTTGAAGGTTTTTCCTTTCTTTTGTAGGGAGTTATTGGGGTATGCTACTCTGGAAAATCGTTCAACAAATCCCCTCTAGCATCCAGCTAGACCCGTGAATAACCTTATATCTGCCATGTCCTTTGGAACTGGCCACTCATTTATAGTTTTTATCTTCCCTGGGTCCACAAAAATTCCATCCTTGGTAATGATATGTCCTAGATCCTGAATCTTCTCTTTAAAGAAATCACACTTGTTGTACTTAGCATACAGTTGATGTTCCCTAAGGGTCTGCAACACTATTCTAAGATGTTCTTTATGTTCTTCTATATTTCGAGAATAAATTAGTATATCATCAATAAAAATCAACACAAATTTATCCAAGTACTAATGGAATATACCCTTCATGAGACACATGAAGATCGTGGGAGCATTAGTTAGCCCGAAGGGAAGCACAACGAAATCATAATGTCCATAACGAGTTCTAAAGGTTATTTTAGCTACGTCTTCTTCCTTAATTTTGATCTGATGGTATCCTGAACATAGGTCAATCCTTAAAAATTTTGTTGCACCCCTGACCTCATCAAACAACTCGTCTATATGAGGTAAAGGGTATTTATTTTTAATGGTTAGTTTATTTAGCTAGTGGTAATCCATGCACATATGCAGGCTTCAATCCTTATTTTAACAAAATGTATTGGGGCTCCCCATGGAGATACACTTGGGTGGATGTATTTTTTATCTGATAGTTCTTCTAACTACATTTTTAATTCTGTCAACTTCGGTATACTCATGTGATAAGGAGCTCGGGATACCACAGCAGCTCCTGGTATCAACTCAATGGTGAAGTCTATATCTCTTTTTGGAGGAAATCCCAGAATTTCTTAGGGAATACGTATGGAAAATTTTGTATTATATGTATACCTTCTAAGGAAGCAAAATTCTCTTTTGTGTTGGCATATCCTACTTGAATTACATAGATTTGGCATCCTTTCCTTATACACTTTGCTAACTAAGAGGTATTTACTGGTCTTAATTTTAGAGGCCTTAATATGACTTGAATTTCCTGCCTCTTTCCCTCCTCATCCATGTAGAAAATAACTTTGGTTTGACATTTTATGAGGGACAAATGATTTTCCAACCAGTCCATGCCTATTAGAATGTCATACGACCCTATGGGAAATACATTCAGGTCTTCCACTATGGATTGAATTGTTATTTTCAAGGGGAAGTTGTTGACCTTGGTCAACAGACGTCTTTTTGCCCCTATGGCTAGCTGTACTAACAAAGGAATTTTTAACTTAACAAACTGTAAAAAACAATGTTATACTATCTTAGGACTAACATAACTCAATGTAGCTCCTAGGTCAATTAAAATAGATAGTTTGGTCAAAAATTTACCTTTGAATTCCACCATGGTTGGTTCGTATTCCGCCTGATGATCTTCAAGGGTAACATTGATTTTTTGGATGCTTCTAGCCACTTCTCCTATGGTTGATGCCTCCTGAATCTATGAAATCTAATTAGTACCCTTGCTGTCAGGACAATTTTTGACGTAATGTGGTCCTCCACATCCCCAACATTGTACTCGGGGTCTTGCTACTATTTCAACTTCAGTTTTGCACGACTGCTCATTGGTTTTGGATTCACTGGGAAGTCTAAAGCTGGATTGATTTCTATTCATATTTATGTTTACTTGTCCTTTATGGTGTCCTTTATTGCTTATAACCTTGTTTCCCTTGCTGCCAACAAGGTACTTAATTCCCTTTTTGCCAATCCATCTTTTCCCCAAATCTCCCTTTTGCCTATATTTTTGGATAGCATATCCGAGCTTTCATATAACCTCATCCATGGTTTTTGGGTTAACGAATTCAAGATGCTCCTTCATGAACAACGAAAAATTGCTAATAAATCACTGCATCTTCACTTTTCCCTCCCATATGTAGGAAAAATATCAAATTAAGGATGTCAATTTTGTAATGAACTCATCCATTCAGCTGTCCCAATCGTAGATCATGGAACTCTTTTTCGTTTTTTCATAAAATCATTCAGTTAAATATCTTTCCTTAAAATACCTTTGAAATTTTTCCCACATTATGCTCTTCTCACTCACTCCATGCACAGTCTTTACTTATTCCCACCACAAGGTGGCTTTTCCTTGCAGCTAGAAAATGGTCCAGCGAGCTTTTAAGTTAAGGTCGTATTCATACAGCTCAATGTACTTATTCATATTAGTAATCGAGGCTTCAGCTGCCTCTTCTTGCTCACCATCAATGAGGGGCGGTTTTATTTTTCAAAATTGTCCTTGCAGTTCCATCCTTTGTCTTTTCTATGTTTTGTGTTTTGATGCATTATCATATTTTTCTTCTTGATTTTCTTCCCCTCCTTGTATCCCTACATATTCTGTGCGATATTCTTGCTCACCAGTATTATGCCCATGTTCTGGGTTGGGAATTGGTTGTTGTTGATTTTTTCGATCAAACAGAATCTTCATAATATTCTCATGTTCTTGCATCAGCCTTTCGTTATCTACCCGCAATCGAGCCATCTCATCCTTTAACTCTCGCATAGTTTCCAAGGTAGTAGTGTTGGTGTTGCGTGGTTCTTCTCCTAATTGTACCTATACCTCAGGGTTGGGTTCTTGAAAAGATGTACGTCCTAAACCTTTCATGGATCTATGAGGTGTGTTTCCCGTCCTCCTCATGCTAGTTACCCTTCCTTCTTCCACTGTGAAAATCACAAACATTGTTAATCATTCAGCTTTGCAACTTGAGTGCTCTGATACCACTTGTCACATCTCTCCAAACTATACAATAAAAAAAAACATAAATTTTTTAACCTTAAATCTTACCACAACATAAATACAAATTATGGCTAATCTTTAACTTTTTATTTAATTGTTTATTCATTGATTAAATATATAACTGTACTTTGTGGAGGATGGTATCTATTACAACCTTAGCCTATTAGCGATTATTTGCAATTGCATTTATTATGATTACGAAAATGTACATGGTTTAATTTATTTGCATTTAAATCTAACTCAGGTCTTGGATTCCCCATTTAAGAGCTGGCGAGAGATTTCTATCGGAGGTTTTGAGTTGCTCTCCAGTTGTCCACCATTTCACGGGAAGATGTGTTCCATCAATGGTTCTCCTTGGCCTACCCCATCGGATGATCATAGGCTCCCTCCTTTTCTCTGGTGAACGATTTAATTCTCAGCAATTGCAACATTTCTCATTTTGTTCAGTAGCCAGGTAATGTCTCGGCTCCAGCTCTTGGCTCTGGGGTTCCCTTCTGGTTTGCTCATGTCCTGACCCTTTGATGGCTCATCTTCCTTGTATGCCCTCTGGACCCTTCTGGCTTCTAGCTGGTTGCATAGTGCTTCAGGTGGCTCTGTTGACACTCTCCGGAGGTTTTTCGCATGGCTCCCTTATACAGGTAACTAAGTATTCAATGGTTTATATATATTCCTCTTTCTCGCTTCAGTTTCTTGGTTTATGTTTTTTTATATGGCTCCAGGATTTGGAATTTCTCTAACATAGTTTTCTTTTTCCTATTTGTATGCCGAAGGTGGCGACCAGGGCATGGAGGGCCTTCTCAGTCAAAATATTCCCAAGCAAAGCTGGTCAACACATTTAACATACCAAAGTCACCTCCTCTTACTGAGTAAGATGAATGTATGTTTAGACTCACTGAGTTCCGGTCTACGGTTTCATAGGCTTTCATCGGCTGTTACGGATTCTTCTAAGGGTCCTATTTGGAGTGCTCTTTTACTGAACTTTGCACATAGTATTAAATTTTATGGCAATAGAATTTATTCCTCTGGTTTGGATCTGACATTGTCGTTATTTATTGAGTAACCTTGCTAGTTTGCCTACCCATGAAGGGTATTGTTTTTTTTCTACGATAGTACAGATGTAGTTTGGGTAATTTCTTTGGTCGGATGGGTTTATGGTTGTAAGGTTTTAAGTCCTATGTAATTATTGATAACAATACACGTCGTTTTGTGGCCTCTATATATTATCCCTCTTCAGGGTTCTGTTTGGTTGATATTAATGAGAATTCTTCATGATACTTTCAGTGTTTAAGGTTTTATTTTAAGTGGTAAGCTACGCATGATACATCTAGCTAGATAGTTTCATTCATTTATAATTTCGGTTTGCTATCATGAAATTTGAGTTTACCCAGATTTAACATTTCATCTTCCTGTGTTTTCGTTTCTTTACTAGAGCTAATACTTCCTCATTTTCATGATAGGTTCCATTTTTCCCAAACTGTATTTAAAGATGTATACGTATTTTTATGGTTCAAAAAACTTCTTTTCCACTTATGTATTGCAACTTGGTTTTACTATGGTTATATTCACATGGGTTTGAAGTGGCTACTTGTTAATTTAGCAAATTCTGAATGTTAGTTTTGTTTCGAGTTATGCAACAATGGAAACGTAATAGACCCGTAGGTGGTCATTTCTGTCTCTTTTACTCTCAGCTAGACACGGGAAATTTTAATCCCTACGAGCTTGTTTCTTCTAATGAAAAGAGAACTAAATATGTTTTACCAATGTCATTTCTTGAAATTTTTCATTTATTTCAGCAGAAGCTTCGTTTCTTTAGTGTTCATATTTTGAGAGAATTTCATGCTTGTTAAAGTTTAATTCCTAATGAATTCCTAGCTTTTTTTTTTCTTCAGTTTTTCCCTTGCATTCTTTTGGTAGGAGAATTACACCTACTTCATTCAACAGTTATAATAAGTTAATATCTATAATTCTGGCTTCACATCCTACAGAAATTCATTCTCTATTTGTTTGACAGAATATTCAGTTTAAGTGCAAAGTTATAAATATAATCCTATTGTAACATTTCAATACATTAATTTCTACAAAAATATAGTCCTATTCTTAACAGTGCATTTCATATTTTAGAGTTTAATATTTATATGGATTCTGAAGATTTGTTTTTACTATGGTTCACGTGAAACAGTGTCGACTATTCTTTGACAGTTTTCCTCCCAACTTTGAGACTTGCCTTCAAGTCAAAGTCTCTACCAGAGCTCTTTTTCAGAAGAAGATAGATGCTTTCTTGTAAGACTTATCAGTTACAACATCTACAGCTATTTGGTCACCACCAGACCAAACTTAGCTCTTGAACCATATGACCTATCAGCATGGAAACATTCCCATGGAAACATTCCCTCCAATTTATTTTTTCTCCCCTTTCCTCCCAACTTTGAGACTTGCCTTCAAGTCAAAGTCTCTCCCAGAGCTCTTTTTCAGAAGAAGATAGATGCTTTCTTGTAAGACTTATCAGTTACAACATCTACAGCTATTTGGTCACCACCAGACCAAACTTAGCTCTTGAACCATATGACCTATCAGCATGGAAACATTCCCATGGAAACATTCCCTCCAATTTATTTTTTCTCCCCTGTTACCTCAGGTACCAAAAATTACCCTTTTCATCCCCTTCTTGGAAAATTCATATTCAGGGAAGTAGATAGGGTTAGATAACTACCTATCCTAACTTCTTGACATGTGAGAGTTACAAGATTTGTTAACACTCCATTATTTGTTTCATTCATAACTTATAAAATCTTAAATGCATAAATTCAAATAATAGTAAAGTTTAGTTTTTGTTTTACTGCAGTAAATAGATCATTACAATTTTCTGGGGACATCACAAATGCTCGCTGCAAAACATAGTTAACAACCTTGAATTTGAATTAGATTTTATACGAAAAAATGACTATAAAATTCAATTGGGAAAAAGGTTCAAAAATACATATCTTACAAAATAAAATTTATTATTTGTTGTTATACCTTTATATCAACTTTAATCTTACCATTCTCTACCCAATATCAACTTTAATCTTACCATTCTCTACCCAATAGAATTTATTATTTTCCATCACACTTCTATATCAACTTTAAACTTACCGTTTTCTACTATATTTTAATATAAAATTATAAAATTAGCTATTTGAAAAAATAATTAATATATTGTTGGTTATAACTTTTATTTGTTATAACTCTTTTTAATATAGAAATTATTAATGTTCAGAAATAAATATCTTACAAAATAAATTTTAGTATCTTTTGTTATACTTTTATATCTATTATAAATTTACCATTCTCTATTTAATATAATTTATTATTTTTCTGTCATATTTCTATAACAATGGTAAATTTATCATTTTCTACTCTATTTTAATATAAAATCAGCTATTTAAAAATAATATTAGTATAGAGTTTTTCATTTTTCAAATATAAAACTTTTGATTGACCTGCGGGAATATGGAATTAAAAAAAAATGAACTTGCAGTAGCTATTTTTTATAACTGTTTTTAATATAAAAATTTATATTTTTCATTTTTTTTCTATAAAACTGTTGGTCAATAAACAAAAAGTGTGATTTTGTGTTTGATGGCGAGTGGCCTGAGAGGGCGAAAGGTTTCTTCCTTACTTGGCAGGTGTCTTAGGTGAACTAAGCGAACTTGGTATATGTGGACAACCGTAATTACATATGTCTTAGGTGAACTAAGCGAACTTGGTATATGTGGACAAGCGTAATTACATATATCTACGCCTTACTCACTTATCTCCTTGATTTTATTTATGCACTTCACTTGACTTATTTCGCTGCCTTGGCCTTGGTCGTGCATTCGTTAGCCAAGTTGACAGCAAGATCGATACGTAAGCTTGAAACAGATGGTGTGATTATGTGTTGTGTTATACTTGGTGTAATAAGAGGAATGCGAAGGAAGCGAGCGTAAGTACCTTGATAGATGTCATTCGCACTGATTTTTCCATCTAATTATTAGAATAACTTATTTTTGGGATCGATGAAAATGTATTGAATAGATGTTTTATTGGAATCAAACCAATTAACTTATATTATAGAATGTTAAAAGAGCACTTGAAATTGAGACATTTCACCAATGTTCTACCAAGTTTATGGGGCCCCATAGGGATACTTGTCAGAGTATTTCCAAATTTTAAGGGAATTGAGACGGGATTGAGCGTGCCTGTCAATGCGTTTTATAAACATGTTAATAATGAAATACGTTGATTCATGCATCATGAATGATTTAATGAAATAGAAACAATAAAATATTGTATACATTGATTTAAGTTTATCATTTTTTATTCTAAAATTTATTTAGTACTGAAAAAAATAGTATATACTAACTCTATTTTAACTCAAAAATAGTAATGTGTGAGATCATGGGTATTTAAATCAATACCTAAAAAATAAAACTGAAAATAAACAAAGAAAAATGAATTAGTGATATGAATTTGACTAATCAGTGAACCAATTGAATAATAAAAATAGAAATCGTAAATATTTAAACTTTGGAAAAATGCACAAATATCAAACTAATAGAAATTATAGTAATTTTAAAATGCTTTTCTCAATATTTTTTGAACATTATCTTATTCAGGTTCAATAAACCATATATATTATTAATGAATATTAATCATAATCTATTATATTATATATATAATCGATTGTTTAAAATTATTATATAGATTTATTTGTTTACTTATAATATAAAAATTTAAAATAAATAAAAATTATTAATATATAAATTATTAATAATATTTATATTTTTAAATAAATAATATATTTTTTTTATTCTGTTAATATTTTTAATTTCAAAACTATACTACATTTGCTTTGTTTTACTAATGATGTGACCCACAATATTTATCTCACATTCTATTAGAGTAATTATTAATAAAATAAATATGCTAGGTATATATCTAAGTATTTTTTTTGAAATTATATTTAAGTGATTATTAATAAAATAAACATTAGGTATATATTTAATTATTTTTGAAATTATATTTTATTAATATTTATGTAGGTTAAAATTGTTTTCTAACTTTAAATATTTAAATGTTTTTTTTAATATTTTTAACTGATAAAAAGCTATTATAAATTAATGAGTAAGGTATTAATAATAATAGTCATTATTATTTATTATGTAATAAAATTATGCATTATTATTATTCAAAAAAAAATATTTAAAATGTTTTTTCAAATTATTAATATATAATTAAGCCAAAATAATTTTAATTTTAATTTTAAATTCATAAACCTAATATATTTATAAATAATTATTAATATTATTATAATTGATTGGAAGTAAAGACATATTCTACAACATAGTATGAGAGAGATGTGTAATTCTTAAAGTGCTCAACATTGAGTTGACTTGACATGTCACTTTCAAAATAAAAGTAAAATATTCTCTAAATAAAATAAAATGTTGACTCTAATAAAAAGAAAAAATCAATACAAATATTTTTTTAGTTTTAATTAAAAGCCTTATTAAACCTCAATAATCCAACTCTCATCATGTTTCATTTTTTATATTAGAACTCACTTTTGAAGGATCATTTGGTTTGTTGTTGATATTACAACCAGATAAGGAGATGTGATAGTGTAACTTTAAAAGAATATAAAGTAATTATGAGTAAAAAAACTTATATTTTCACTTTTGATTGAAGACTTATAATTCTTATACATTTGAAAAGTATTTGGTACAAAAATTAAAGAAATGATTTAGATAGATTATTTAGATATCTATGTTAAATAAATTATTTTAATATCAACTTGATATTGGGAGATTTGTACTGACAAAAAAAAATATTGCAATACCTAGAAACAAAAAATGATTCAAACTAAATTCTTAATTTATGTGGGTTTTTTTTGTAGGTTAACACCAACTAGGGATTTGAATAAGTAAGGAGTGTTTTAAAAATACGTTCATTTACCATCAATCCAAGGTTTAATGGGCTAATATGTGCCATTTAAAAAACATTAATAATAATAATATTATTATTATCCAATTTTAAGGTCACGGCCAAGTGAGACACCAAATTAGTGTATGATACTCTCACCAAATTAGTGTATGAGGCCCCCTTGTTTGTGGGACAAGGAACCCACCTCCACGCACCGATTTGACTGCTAAATCTACCAAGCCATACATACTCTACCTGCTCTGGTTTTGAACGTGTAACCTCTTAGGAGGAAACACATGCTCTTAACCATTAAGCCCACTCAAAATGTAAGCAATGTTAATTAATATAGTCAATGGCGTCGATAAATAGAATATTTCAATATGCAATGTTAATTAATATACATGTATTTAAAAATATAAAAGAGTCAATGGAATCCATAAATATAATATTTCAATACGCAAGGTTAATTAATATACAAGTATTTAAAAATATAGTAATTAAAGGAAAAAACATATTTTAGTGTGGACATTGTGATTTATAAATAAAATATTTCCATTTGGATACTAATGTTAAGTAAAATATTTTAATGTCAGCTGTATAAATATTTCTGATTTTAACCTTTTTAGCATATATAATTTTGAGTCAGTTTTGTATTCAATACAACAATTCAAAGTTTACCTATACCCAAAAAGATTTTCAAGGCTTGCAATCTATTTATAAACTGAGAAATGCTATAAAGATTATATTTCTCCAAGTCCAAACATTTTTTGAAGTTTTGAACTCTCAAAAACATTTACAAATTTGATTTTTCTTAGCACTAGTCTAGATCCATCTTAAACATTTTTTTTTAAAGCATTTATAAAAATTAAAGTTCTCTAAAAACAAATATTTTTTCAAATTTTAACCTCTACAAAAATTTTGCAAATTTAATTTCCCTTAACACTGACTAAATCTATAATTAACATGAATATATACCCTACCATTTTTAAAATATTCATAAACATCCTTTCTATATAGCCATAGCACGTTCATGTTATGCTTTTTTCTGTTTCTTGTGTATCTTCTTATATCTAAGATTACTGGAAAACATCAACTATTAGGTTAAAAAACAATTACCTAACTGGAAAATAGTAACCATTGCATATTCTGGGTTATGAGTAGACGTGGACAGATTAAAAAGTGTATATTTAAAACAACAAGTACAGAACTGGAAAATAGTCACCACTGTACAGTTCAAAATTTTAATTTATGGATGGGCAACTTAAAGCAGTGAATAGAGCACTATGAATGTCTAAAGCTAAAGCGCTGAATAATCCCTCATTCATAGTTTCGGTTGGCATTCCTAAAACCAAAGGTAAACTTTACATGAATAGACGACTAAAGTTTATACATGACACACCAGTTTCGAGTGATTGATTGCGTGAAGATTAAAGTAGAAATCATATGAAGTGATTGATTGTGATCACATTTTCGTAGATTACGATGCTGATATTAGTTTCAGTCATAAAAAATTATTTAGTTTATAGTTCTATTTTATTTAAAGGCATTCAAACAGGAGGGTAGTATTTAATCTCAATAAACATTTTAGAATATTAGGATATTGTTAATAGTAAGAATAGTGAGAAGTTTACTTCAAAATTAATTATTTTTTATTGATTTTTAATTTAATTAATTAATTTATTAGGTTTTTGGATAAATAAAGGTTAGTTAGTAAAGTATTTTTAATGTTAATTTACCGATTTAGTTTCTCATCTTATTTAGTTGTTATTTTTAAACATAATTATAATATAGCCTTAATAATGTAAAACCTACTAAAAATAATTAATTAGAAACAAATACTAATATTAGAAAGCTTCATATAAAATGAATTATATTTTTTTCAAATATATAATATTAATAAGCCATTATATTAACTTCAAAAAATATATATAAATATATTAATAATAAAATGAAAATAAACTTTTATATATATATAAAATACAAAATTTATGTACATATACTTAATACTGGTTAAAACAGTATAAATACCTATTAATATTTACCAACCACGAGCATTATGTAGCTATTCTAATATTTTATTTTAATAGGAGATAATTCAAAAATGGATTTTATGGATCAACTTTATCTACACCTCTACCCGGGAAGAACTATGAAGTTCTGAAGTTCTGTTTCTAGGGAGTCCAATAGAACGATGAAAGCGAGCTTTTTTATTCACACCTTCGCATGGATAGTATTTCATCGGATAAGTCAGGAACGGAACTATAAGCAAAGAATCTTATGGCACCATGGTTTAGTTGTTAATTAGAAGCTTCGGTCTTTCTGTTATATCTTTTAAACTTCCATACTGATGTTGGAATTGCAGGTATTTTTTAAAAAATTCTAATCTAATTATATTGTATACCAAACCGATGAAGATTTTTCAAAATATTAAACTTAATTTATACATTAAATTTAATGTAATTTAAATAATAAAATTAATAGTAAAAAATATATATTAAAATGACAATTAAAGAACAGAATATGAATATGAAGAATCGTCTCACAGCATTTGATAAAACAAAAAAACGAAAACATAAAACTTAAGACTTAGTGACCAACAGAGAGTTCGAACTCCAGTAGTAGATATGTGGAATGACGAGGTAGTGGGCAGTTAGAGCTCAAGCGACACCATGTGCACTGTTAAAGCTCAAGTCACACCAATAAAATCAGATGAGGTAAATTACAGTGATTAAGTGATAAAGTGATATATGAATGGAGAACAATAATAAAAATGATAGCCCAGTCTGGGACTCAGCAGAGTTCGCTATTAAAAATTCTACACAGGCAAGAGACGAAGTGTGACCTAACTCAACCAGCTCAGTACACTTACTCTATTATCCAACTCAAAGGAAGAGACGCATTGGCAGAATGTACTATAGTCATAATCCCAAAGGAACGTGACTGGACAAGCATCTAGTACACTGCCTTATGTTTTTATGGTTTCAAATTTGTTTTTAAAATAATGGATTTTTTTTAAAGATTTTTATAAAACTTAATAAAAATTTTTGGAAATCTAGATTATAGCGATCAAGTTTCGAAATATCTGATGATCAAGAACAAAATTCAAACTATCAAATTATCAGAATTTTTGAAAAAAAATTCAAAGTAGATTCCGTAACTTTTTCACTGTCCGGGCACCTAGGTAGACAACGTCGTTTCTAATCCAGTTTTTGATTTAGGAAAGGTGCTGAAATTTGGTGCTGCATACGGGATTAACAAATGAATAGAATGTCTCAACGGATGCACTGTTGCTACTCTATCAACCCAAGTAAGCCATAGAATTGTACTTTTCCTACTCTATGACGGCAACCCTTATCCCGATTGCAGGTTCTTGGCATCCGCTTAGGTGGCCCGCTCGGGCCCACCTCTCGGCCTCCGTTTACATAGACGGACGTTGGAAATTGTTTGTGGTCGGAAACTTTCACTGCCGGAAACCCTGCGGTAACTTTCGGGTGGTACGAGATCGAGGAGAAGGTAGCAGGCACGGCGCTATCCACTGTAGAGTCATTAAGACTCTGTCAGTCGGATAGTTGATTAAAATCAAGGACATCCATGACAAATGGTCATCCACCAACGTTTCATTTTCAAATTCAAAAGTTCTGGGCACAACAATGTAGTTGCCTCCTCCCCTTTAAAAAAAAGGAAATGCTCTGAATCTAGCATTAGCATGAGCCAACCTTTGCACCTCGACTAAGCGATTCAGTGTGGAAAAGTGTAGAGTTTTCTTTTTATTATCATTGGATATTTTTAAAGCTTCATTTTTTTTTCAATTTAAATCCTATCGATTGATTTTTCTATTTGAAATGTCTCTTACAAATCGGAAATATTGGAATGGATTTTCTATTTGAAATGTCTCTTACATATCGGAAATATTGGAATGGATGGATGTATTCGAGGGTAATTAAAATTTTACATTAAATCATAAAATTTATATTTTTCAGAAGGGGAAAAAATAAAAAATTACATACAAGTTTTATCAATGTAAAGCGCAGTACAAAATTGTATTTAAATGTTTAGAATGGAGCGTAATTTTTTAACGTGTTAGAAACTAAGCTACTTTAAGGGTTTTGGAATAGGATCTCATCAAGAAAGGTTATTGTTCATTATCTTGGTTCTTATAGTTCCATCTTTTCTCATATTACTTAGAAACTAAGCTACTTCAAGAGTTTTGGAATAGGATCTCATCAAAAAAAGTTATTGTTCATTATCTTGGTTCTTATGGTTCCACCTTTTCAAATAAGGTACTTCAAGGGTTTTGGAATAGGATCTCATCAAGAAAGGTTATTGTTCATTATCTTGGTTCTTATGGTTCCACCTTTTCTCATATTACTTTAACAATTTTACCAATCTCGATGAACATTGCCCATAGAGTAATTGTTTGGATTTTAACTTATGGGTTGAATCTCTAAACTTCTTGTCTCATATTACTTTAACAATTTTACCAATCTCGATGAACATTGCCCATAGAGTAATTGTTTGGATTTTAACTTATGGGTTGAATCTCTAAACTTCTTGATTGTATCATATAGTCTCAGTTATCAACCAAATTTAACAAGAAAGAAATGGCCAACGAATGTGGTAACATCAACATTTTTACAATTTCACTAAACCCAATTTTCCATGGAAGAAATGGCCAACAAATGTGGAAACATCAATTTTCTTGACCATTTCACTTTTTTTAACCATTTCACTAAACCAAATATTCCATAGAAGCAATGGCCAACAAATGTGGAAACATCAATTTTCTTGACCATTTCAAGAAGGTGCATTTAAATGTCCCAATTTTGAGATAAGGTTGGTGTGGTTATGATGTGTTGTAGTAGGTACTCTTTTGAATAGTCACATTTAGTCTATCTACATATTTTCAGTATATTCAATAACAATTTTTTTTTGAAGTAGCTAGTGGACTTCAAAAGAAGCAATTTTAATTATAACTGAAAACATGAGTACCAATGAAAATTATTAAAAAAAACTACCTTCAAATAAAAAATAAAAGAATAGTCTCTTATAAATGTATCTTTTAAAATTATTTGAGTAATGAACGGATATTATTAGATACCATTAAAGTTTTTTACGGTTAAACCAATATTTTTTTATACTTTGAAGTTTTTTATGATTTATGACTAGAGTTTGATAACCATTATCTTATTGCTAATCATTATCATGCTCATTTGAGCTTCTATATTGTGCATGCAATGCAATATTTAATATGTATTCTAAGTCTTTTATGTGAAGCTTTTAAATTAACCTTTTATCCTATGTGTATGGGGCCAATATAATTGTGAATTTTTTCATATACATTTTGTTACTTTCTAATGTTTTTTACTAACTTTGAATTATATTAATGTTTTGAAAATGATGCTAAAAAAAATTGGGTGTTTTTATTCCATTTTTTTTGAAATTAAAAAAAAAAAAAATAGTTTTTTAATTATTTTTTTTATGGAAAAATGTTAATTATCATCCACAATGGGATGTATCTTGGGAAGTTTAATTCCCCTAAAATAACTTTCATTTTCAACCTTCCCATAAAATTTGAACCTAAACTAGCCAGACTACATCACATACTAACCAATTAAACTACACCTCAAAAGTATGTCATATATCACCGTTAATCTATATTAGAATAATATGTTTTGTTCAATGCATAATACATAAATATTTCATATTTTGTATATTTATTATATTATAAATATTTTATGTTCTAGTGTATTTTTTATTAATTTCAAAATTATTTAAACATTTAAGATTATATTTTAATTTAAATGAATATTATTTTTGAAATATTATTTAAATTTTAAAATTTATATAAACTTTAATATATTTAAAATTTTAATTTACATTTTTATTAAAAAGGTTGAGAATTTTGTTTTATTTATAATGTTATATAAATATTATGATTTATATTTTAGATATTATTATTCTAAAAATCAAAATCAAGAAAGGTAAAAAAAATATAAAAACTAAAAATTTAATATAATAATTATATTATTAGTTTTAAACGTTTTTTTAATTTAAATTAGTTGTATTGTTTTTAGTAAATTGAATTATTGTTTCTGAATGTGCATTTGCAATTTTAAAATTTATACTTATAATAATTTTTGTTTATAAAATTAAATTTTTAATGTTGATTCATTATAAATAAATATTAACTATTATTATTATTATATGGGGTATTTTTTATGTAACTATTATTTATATTAAATATGAGTTTTTATTTTATAAATATATTGATGCTTAAAATTTATTATTATGGTATTTATTTATTTTGAAAATTGTAAAAAACTTTTCTTTGGGTTCTTTCTTTACCTAATTTCGTCAAAAACTGCGAAAGTTATACTTGTTACAAGTTTTTCCCAATTTCCTTAGCTAACCATCCTATAATTCGGCCCAAACCCAGCTTGAGTACCCCAAACTCGGAACTAGCGCACAAACCTGGCTTACAATCCCACTCGTCGGGTGAAATTGTCACACAGTTAAACTGTCCATTAAACCCCCAATTCCAAAATTTATGGTTGTATGGGGGCATGTGCCCAGGGGTCAGGGCTAATCTCCTGCCCCCGCCAGCTAGACCCCTAACACGTTGCATCATGGTTGTATGTGCCCGTAAAACCTGGGCCTGGTTCCCACCTGGCGCATGCACCCAAAACTCTGTAGACCGCAGTTATGTGATGAGTTATCTGTCCCAAGGTTGGCCTGGCTGCAAGCACCTAGGTCTAAGCCCCCTTCTACTCTGTGTTGGTGGTCATATTGGCCACATGTGGCTCCGGGCTGGCCTCCTCTTCCTCTACCCGCGATTTTTTGTTATGGCTCTAGTGTGGTTTCATGGTGTGGGCATTGGGATTGTGGGTCGGGGCTAAGCCCTAGCCTTAGGCTCCCTCCGCCACGGTCCTATGGTGTGGGTTTGGAAATGGGCTAGGGCTTAGCCCTGGCCCCTTCCCCCATTACATTCGTGCTACAACTATAAATATAACCCATGGACAATATGGTTAAGAAGCAAATCAATTTTGTGATTGTATGGCTTGTTGCTGCTAGGTGGTAGGTCTTGAGTTCGATTCCCATGGGGTGCTTAGACCCCATACTAAATTTCACTGCACATTTCAGAGGCCACATGGAAGCAAGCCATTGGCCCATGTGGCCCTCCATCATTGGACCACATCAACGACCACACAACTAATTAAAAACTAAGAAACTTCGACCAACCAAATTGAGACACATGGTGAAAAACCATTGTCCCACAAACACACAGTCAATTTCCGAGTCACCTGCATAGTCAACATACATATTACTGACTAGGTGTACTTGCAACCAATATTACAAACATTTTAGTTTTTTGACAAATCAATTAGAACACAAAATTGGTTTTGAGTGAAACGAGTTATGTTGGATTCAGGACAACGAGATATTCACTTTGGCACCAATTTTGAGAACTTTTGAACACTTTGAATTTTGAGAATTTTATTGATACCCTGGATCATGATGATAGATAATAGTGGAGAGTTCTGAAAGAAGGAATTGAAAAGTGTTTTGAAAGAAGTGTGGTATAGCATGGTCAAATATTACTCCATATAGGCCTCAATAAAATGGAGTTACAGAAAGGATGAATAGGATGTTGATTGAAAATGAAAGAAGCATTCTTAGTGGCATTGGATTAGGGTAGGAGTTCTGGGTAGAGGAATTTGATACCACATGTTACTTGTTTAATAGGTCACCTTCATCAGTGTTGGAGGATAAGACTCCACATGAAGTATGGACTGGTAAGAAATCCTCTCTTTCACATCTCAAGGTGTTTGGTTGCAATGCATATGTACATGTTCCACAGGAGAAAAGAACCAAGTTGAATAGTAAATCTGAAAGGTGCATATTTATCGCATATTTATTTGGTGTCAAGATGGTTTAAAAGGTTACAAGCTTTGGAACCTAGAAACGAGGAAGGTTTGTATTGTCATGATGTGGTACTTAGAGAGGTGAAGGATGTTATGAAATAGGAAGTCCTATCAAAGGAAAATGAATGATAGAAGTAGAGTTTGAACTAAATGAGGAAGAATCAAACTCTACAAGAGAATAGGAATCAGAAGAGGAAGAACTGCACACTCCAGTTTTGAGGAGATTAGCTCAAGAAAGAAGGAAGCTAGAGAGGTATAGTCCATTTAAGTTTTCAATTTTTTTAATTATTTTTTACTGATGGTGATCCTAGAACTATCAGGGAGGTAGTGGATTCAAAGGATGGAAAACTCTAGAATAAGGCCATGATGGAAGAAATAGTAGCCCTAAACAAGAATGATGCGTGAGATCTGGTAGAACTACTTGCTGGAAGAAAATCGATTGGAAGCAAATGGGTGTTTAAGAAGAAGATGAATGTTGAAGGAAAAGTGGAGAAGTACAAAGCTCGATTAGTAGTGAAAGTTTATTCATAGGTGTCATGAATTGATTTTGGTGATATTTTCTCTCATGTTGCCATGTTAGCTTCTATTATATTACATTTATATGTTTCTACTACTCTATATTTTGAGGTAGAACAAATGAATGTGAAGACATCATTCCTACATAGGGATATGGAAAAAGAGATCTTCACGAACCAACCAGAAGGATTTTCGTTTAAGGGTAAGAAAGAACAGGTATGCAAGTTAAATAAGTCTTTCTATCGGTTAAAGTAATCACCAAGGATGTGTTATTAGAAATTTGATACATATATGCAGGGACTTAGTTTCACAAGGAGCAAAGCGAATAACTTTGTGTATTTTAAAATAGTTGGTGATAGCGTTATTTATTTGGTCTTACATGTGGATGATATACTACTAGTTATAAATGATAAATAAACTATCTAGGATGTGAAGACCTAGCTGTTCTCTAAATTTGTCATGAAGGATATTGGTGCTGCAAACTTAACATTGGGCATGGAAATTAAACAAGATCAGTAAATGAAGAAGCTCTGGTTAAAATAGAGGAATTATGTCAAGAAAATATTGTGAAATTTTAATATATAGGATAACAAACCAATGAAGGTTCCTATTCATGTAGGTGTACAACTATCTGTAGAGCAGTGTCCGAAGACACAGGAAGAGGAAGGGGACATGTCCATGTTTCATATGCAAGTGTAATTGGTAGTTTGATGTATGCAATGGTATGTACCAAACCAAACATTACACATGCAATGGGAGTATTGAGCAAGTTTATGTCGAAACTAGGGAAGGATCAATGGACAATAGTAAAGCAGGGCGTGGCACTAGTGATTATGGTCTGTGCTACCAAGTAAGACTAGAATTGGACAAAGTGTTGGACATATGCAACTTTGTTTATGCATCCTGGGTTGGAGATTTGGATCAGAGAAGATTTACAAGTGAATATGTGTTTAACCTATTTGGGGGAGCAATCAGTTAGATAAGAAAGAGACAATATGTAGTGTTACTTCAAACTATAGAGGTTGAATACATGGAAGCCACTCTTGCAAGCCTGGAAATAGTTTGGTTGTAGATATTGTGTTTAGGTATGGGGTTGGTACAACAAGCTATAAGGATATATTGCGATAGCCAAAGTGCATTGTTCTTAGAAATGAACCATGCTTATCATTCAAAGACAAAGCATATTGGTGTCTAGTATCACTTTGTGAGGGATATGGTTGAAGACAAAAAGGTGTTGCTATTAAAGGTGGAAACATTGAAGAATATTGCAGATGCATTGACAATTTTTGTGAGCACTGAGAATTTTTCTTGGTGTAGAGAAATAATGGGCATTACAGCCCTAGATTGATTACTTATGTACTCTTGCGACCCCTTGTGTGCAAAGAAGACAATAAGAGGGAGACTATTGGGTATTGTGTTATATCCTTTGCATGACTACCACCAGGAATTGTCATGGTGCGTAGGGTCTAGCAGTGAAGTCGTAAGCGGTTTGGAAGAGCCCCATGCTAGGGGGATTCCAAGGGGGTAGGGGTTCGTCCAAATTTTTTTTTATCTAGCCCTAAGGATGGTTGGGTGGACCAAGGATGACGGTGGACCCAAGGATGGTGTGTGGACCCACCCATGGTTTTATGAACGGTTTTGAATATAATGGTTTTACCCATGATATTTTGTACATCTATTCAAGGGAACTATGATTATGTTCTAATCCATGGTTAATGGATTGGGGGTTTATGAATGATTTGACATGTATATAATGTATTTTAAAATTGGAAGGAATATAATGAAAAATCAATATGGTTTTCCCATTTTTGGGTTCTGGGAGAAATTTTTTTATGTGTATTTTATTTTCTTGCCATTGTATATTTTTCTTTCTTTAAGAATTCATTTGTAGGTAGTTTTTGTTCAAGGGTTAAAACTTTCAATTCCTTTTTCTTTCATAGATTCAAAGGCTATATTTCCCTTGTTAATGAGGAACTTTGACTAATGAGAACTTTATTTCGAAACAACTATGGCCACAAGAAAAATGACGTGGAAACTTTGACTCTGAATGGAAATATGACATTTCTCCATCAGTCATAATTCTAGGGAATACTTCCTTTGTCACCTAGGAACCTTGACTCATAGGAAGTATGACCAATGTTTATTAGTCTTATTTAGAGGGAATTTATCGATCATGAACTTTGATAAACAAACTATTATGACCATTGAGCTATAATCATCTTATCCATTCATTGATCAAAGTTCTTGCCACTTAGAGTCACTACATCAATATTTCCCATTGGATATAGTTACTATGGGTTACAGTTCCTATTGGCTAGAGTTCTTAAAATCATAGTTCTTGTCAAATTGATTCCAAAGTCTATTTTTTCAATGTATCCATTATTTAATAAAATGTTTTTGAGATGGTTAATTTCATGTTCTGGTTATTCCTTATCTAAAAGAATTATACCTTGAATTGTTAGAGTATTTATTAATTAACCTTTGTTGGGTCATTAATCAAGAACTCTAAGAGCTATGTCCATAAGAAATATGATGAAGGAACATTTAAAAAAAAAGGAACTATGACCTTCACTTGTTGGTCATAGTTCTCGGGAATAGTACATATCAATCGAAGTTCTTGAGATCATAATTGGAGGGTGACAGAGTTGGAGGGTGGAGAGAGGGAGAAAGAGAAAGAGAGAGTGATGGGGGAGGGAGAGAGAGGGAGGTGAGAGAGAGGGAAAGAGAGGGAGGTGAGAGAGAGGGAAAGAGAGGAAGGGAGAGAGAGAGGAGAGAGGGAGGTGAGAGTGAGAGGGAGAGGAAGGGAGAGAGAGGAAGAAAGAGAGAGAGGGGATAGAGAGAGAGAAGGAGAGAGAGAGAGACATATATATGGAGTTGGAGGGGGAGAGAGTGGGAGGAAAGAACAAATACATAGAGAGATAGAGGTGGAGAGAGAGTGAGGGAGAGAGGAGAGGAGGTAAGAGAGAGAAGAGGAGAGGGGAGAGACAGGGAGAGAAGGAGAAGAGAGAGATAGGGAGACACATAGATGGAAGGGAGAGAGAGAGAGAAGGAGAGAGGGAGGGAGATAGTGACAAATTTGGAGGGAAGAGAGAGGGAGGGAGATAGTGACAAATTTGGAGGGAAAAGAGAGGGAGAGAGTGATGGGGGGGAAGTCAGAGGGAGGTGGGAGAGAAGGGAGAGAGATAGGAATAAATAGAGAGTAGGAGAGGGAGAGAGGAAGAGAGAGTGATTTGGAGGGGGGAGAGGGAGAAAGGTGGAGAGAGAGAGGGAGTGACAAGGGATAGATGGAGAGTGAGTGAGGGAGAGAGGAGAGCGGGAGAGAAGAGAGGGAGAGAGAGAGAGGGAGAGAAGGGGAAGAGAGAGGGAGAGAAGGGGAAGAGAGAGGGAAAGGAAGAGGGAGTGAGAGAGAGATAGATAGATATGAAGAGAGAGCGTGTATATTTTGGGGGTGAGATAGAGAGAGGGAATAAGAAAGAGACACATAGATACAAATATAGATAATATATAACTAGCCTAGATCCATCTTAACCTTGGATCTATAAAGCACCAAGAGGGATCAAATATCTTGAGGTGAGAACCTTTCCTCAAGTTTTGCACTCAAAAAAGAGGTTTGCACCTTGAGAGATTTTATCCCTCTCAACGCTTGATAGATAGGGATTAAGATGGATTTAGGATGGTTTATCTAAAACAATGTTCGTAATTTTATTAATAAAAACAAACTTACTATATAAAAAAAATTGAATTTAGAAAATATTTATGTCTAACTTTTAACATCTAACTCCTACATATCTAGTGATTAAATAAAATATTGAAACAAAATTAAAAGAGGAAAAAAATTACTTATAACTAATATATTTTTGTATGAGATTTATTTTGTTTCTATTTTTATTTAATTTCTAATGTCTTTATATGATATTTGTTAAAGATATAATTTAGTGCAATGGTTTACAAAAAACATTTTAAAGTTAGAGAATTGCACATTCCACAATTTGGAAGAATGATTAAAATGAATTCAAACATTCTATAACAAGTTAAAAAAAGTAAGACATCTAACAAATTAATATATAAGAAATTAATGTTTTCATATGAAATTTTTGGGAAATACTTTTACATTTATCCTTTTTGTGATTTATATTTTTGTATAAATAATAATTTTACTATTGTGGACTAAGTTATGATGAGGATAATTTGGTTATCGATAAATGTGTATAACCATTCAAAAAACAAAAGTAAGTTGAAATTATATAACTTCATGAATATGAGTAACTTTATGTGAATATAAAGGTTTATTATTACATTTTAGATATAATGAGGTTTATATAGTTAATTGAGCGAGGATAAAGGAATTTGGAACCTTACTTAGTGCTACAAGGGCGAGGGAATATAGATACGACCAATAAATAGTTGTAATGTGTGTGAAAATAAATTTTAATAATTATTTTATGAAATAATTTCTTTTATACATGTCCTCATATTATAATATTTCTATACTATTAATGAAAGTAACAACCTAGTGATCATGGCATAGTTTGAAAATGAAATTCCAATTGATATGAATGATGGGTCAAATAAACAATGAATTCAAGATAATTGTTGAGCCTGACTCCCAATTAATGATTATTGGATTGTCTTTCTTTGAGGATGTTTCATTTTGAAGACGGGAATAATGGAAATAAAGGCCTAACCATGGACATTAAGCAAATAACATCAAATATAAAGTAACATACAATCACGTAATATGTTAAACTGGTCATCGTAACATGTGGTAGTAAAGAAGACACTAGTCATTTAGGAAAGATGTGCAGATGATCAATAAATTGTCGTGATTATTCAATTGGAACAATTCATCATAATAGATCTAATAAAATATTTAAAATTTTAATGTAAATATTAATTCCTTGTATATCTCAGATTCTTTATTCATTGTTTGTATGCTTGATTATAAATTAGCTTAAATGCAAGAAAAATAAACTGAAAATACATACAAACACTAACCAAAATAGGCACAATTTTTCTTTGGGAAACCTTTCTGGAAGAAACCTAGCTAGAAGGTGAGGTTTCTTTGATATCTATTCTCTAGAATGGAAAAATGTGTAGAAACAAAGAAAGAGGTACTCTCTATAGAGTTGCCTAAGACCTATGCCTTGTAAAGTTGCTACAAAATCTTAATCCCTTTTGTCTTTCTCTCTGACATCCCACTCCTAATTGCTTTGCTCAAATATGGAAGAAAATATAATACCATGAAATGGAACCCCTACTCCTCTTAGTGGCTTAGTATTTAACATAACCTAATATCTAATTATATGAAAGGTTTGACTCCCTCAACCCTCAATTAGAGTTATAATTTTGGACCTTCTAGAGCCTTTTTGAAATTCCATACATGGCTATCCCAATATGCATGAGTAACAGGGATTAATGTGACATCGACTTGTACCATGGCAGTAAATATGGTAGATCAACTTGTGAGAGGCATAAATTTTGTATACAAACTTTGAGTACCAGATGGTCTCACACAAGTGATAATTTTTTTACCCCAAAAAAATTTGTTTAATGCCTCAAAATGGTTATGGAAGGTTTCATACCCAAATTTTCCAAATTGGGACCCATCGATAAAAAATACCCTACAAGCTCATTCATGTAATTCTTCCACTCTGAAAGCATTAAGATAGATAAAGAACAATATAATAATTCAGTTTGAATCAAGAGAAATTATAGATGAGAAATAGTATCACAATTACCTAAATTACATATGAATGAAGTCAAAATTGGAAGAAATTTACCCCTCAAAGAATACAAAACCTATGAGAAGATAGAAAAATAAGTATAAAGAAATGGTGGTTTTAAGAAATGAACGATGATAACCTATTGTAGTGCTCATAACCATGATCAACCTAGAATGATGATATGAACATAAAAAAGTAATAAATGGATACATAAAGTTAAATATGTGAAAGTTTCTCAAACAAGTGTAAGAAATCAACCAGAACATTATGGAGGCTTTTATAATTAGGGAATAGTCATGATGAAATAACTTATCACTCTACTCGTATA
This sequence comes from Pinus tabuliformis, assembly GCA_031772625.1. Taxonomy (NCBI): domain Eukaryota; kingdom Viridiplantae; phylum Streptophyta; class Pinopsida; order Pinales; family Pinaceae; genus Pinus; species Pinus tabuliformis. The sequence continues at coordinate 1,781,607,188 of CM062818.1, forward strand.
TTGTAAATAAGCATGTGGCAAGTGGTTGTGGAATCACATATGTGTGGCAATGACTTCATATGTGGAAAAGGAAATAAACTATGTAGACTAATGAGAAAACACCTAGCATGAAGTGTATGAAGGAATGTTGTGAGAAATTCTATAATGAGACCTTGAGAAGGATTATGCATAATTGAAAAAACTAGTGAGAATCAACTAAGGGAAATTGCACAAGAATAATGACCCCAGAAGTGAAAATGGGGCTATTGAGGAACACATGCCCAGAAGAATGTGTGCCTGTCCTTAGGAATGCACACATGGTCCTAGTTGTCTAGGCTCTGTAAGGCCCAAACTAGGCTACCTGCTTAGCATGGCTCAAAAGTGTACGTGCGTTATTAGGAGATTGTAGAATTTTTTTAGAATTTTTCCTACAAATCAGCTAGCTTTGATACCATGTAGAACTTTTTCTACAAATCAGCTAGCTCCGATACCATGTAGAAATTCCCATTGTAGATCAACCTGATAATGCAATGTACTAAAGCAAAACACTTGATCTACTTCTACAAACAATTTAGTGGAAGCTTAATAAACCATGAGCAACATCAATAAGAACACATATAACTGATAAGAAGGAATCAATCACACCTAACACAAAAGAATTTACCTGAGGAAAGAACCTGCCTAAAACCCCATCTCTGTATTATCATACAAGTGGAAATATAGTCTGGATTACACAAAGCCTTAGCTTGGAAGCTATCTAGCTCTCAGTACAATCCCTCTACTGATCATAGACAGTCAAAGGCTTATCACAAACTTTCTCCTCTACCGTCCAAGCCTCCTATTTCCTTGTGTAGATTTCCTTGGGGTCTAGTGCTACCACCTGTGTGAATTGGCCTCTTCACACACTCACTAACCTCTGATCTAGCTGCACAAACCTGAAGGAGAAAAATCCTCATCATGGATGAGCTTCCTTTATAGGAAAAATATTCATCCAACTAATAGTACATTGTCCCTTCTTTGATCTCAACTGGGTCTCTGTCTGAACTGCCATGCATCAGTTATCCATGAGAGAATACTGAGTTATCTGAAAATAACAATTGTCACATGCATGCAAGCATTAACAAAATGTATCTCATTAAATTAACAACTTGTTAAATTAATCTAATTGAAATTCACTAAGTTAAACTAAGTCAACTAATCCTATCAATATAGAACACATCCTTAATTCCTCAATCAGTGGAGCAAATCAAGGACACATTCCCCAATCAATGGAGAAATTATTGCATGTTCTCACAAAGACTTCAAGTTTGATTTTCATTAACTCATTAACTCATTAAGGATTAATTAATTAATATTCAAATTGCTGGTAAGACCAAATTCGAATTTTACTTCCTATTTTAGACCAAGTACTGTCTAAAAATAGGAATCCAACTTGAAATGCTAAAAATAGAACTTCTATTTTAGCACTTCCATTTTTCATTCCCTATTGCCCAATCTAGCACTGCTGCCCAAACTGCTATTTTTTACACTTCTATTTTTAGCAATTTCTTGTTGCCATTTTTCAACACTCCCTCTCAACAAGAAAGCATTCCTCTCGAACCCGATCTTGTACCTCTGGAATGTTCTGCATGCAACACATCTACCAAGTGTGGTTGCTCCAGCAACTCTCGGAACAAAAAAACTCCCAACTAACCTCTCTGTTGGGATAGAAACATACTCTAATGCTGAAGCTCTACTTGCTGCTAACAAGTGCTCCCTCTCTGACCTTTGCGCTACTGCAACATCTCCATGCATCTCGCACCGTTGCACCCTTCTCTGTGGTACCCTTCACTGCAGCCTGCATGCTTTGCGTTGCCCTGGGATTCCCTGCATTGTAGCTCTCTCTGTCGCTCCATCCGCATCTGTCTCTACCCAATCAGTCAATTCCTGCTACTCCACATCGGGGCTCCCGTAGCAAGGTCTTATCCAAGAGGTTGGGTACCTCAAGGATCTTTCCCCTCCTCCTTGGGACGATCACTCCACATTGCCCCACCTCTTACCTGGAGTTATGGCTACATGTGATCCCTCTGCCCACCTGGCTTGAAATTTTCCCCTACTGGAGGTCTCTACATGAGTAGATGTCTCTACTCGATCTCCACTCAGCTTCTCTAGCTGATCCACAACCTCTTGAAGTTGCTCCACCAATCGTGGCTCATCCACAATTGTCTGAGACTTCTTCTGGCGCTGCATGTTGAGAGGTAATTTACTCTCCCTCTCAACCACCAAGTATGTAATATTTTCCTTACTCCTCAAGGCTTTGCATACATCTTGTACCTCAAGTGTATACATGTTCTTGGCTAGCACACCAATCTATTTCCACTTTCCCGCCGTCACGAAATTTTCTAGAAAAAGAGCTGATTTTAATATCTCCCTCATCCGAACTCTGATTCAGCTGCTTTTTTTTTTTTGGGTATTTTTCGACAAGGAATCCCAATCTGCTATTTATTTCTGAAAATTTTGTACAAAAAGTTTTATATATTCTCTGCGAACTCTAGACCAAGAACTCAAAACTTTGAAATCTCCTCCCAGTATATTGTTCTCTCCTTGATCACCTGTGCTCCAATACCATGTAGAAATTTTGTAGAATTTTTCCCACAAATCAGCTAGCTTTGATACCATGTAGAAAATTTTCTACAAATCAGCTAGCTCCGATACCATGTAGAAATTCCCATTGTAGATCAACCTGGTAATGCAATGTACTAAAGAAAAACACTTGATCTACTTCTACAAACAATTTAGCGGAAGCTTAATCAACCATGAGAAACATTAATCAGAACACATATAATTGATAAGAAGGAATCAATCACACATAACACAGAAGAATTTACCCAGGGAAAGCACCTGCCTAAAACCCCATCTTTATATTATCATATAAGTGGAAATATAGTCCAGATTACACAAATCCTTAGCTCGGAAGCTATCTAGCTCTTAGTACAATCCCTTTTCTTCTCATAGACTGTCAAAGGCTTCTCACAAACCTTCTCCTTTGCCCCCCAAGCCTCCTATCTCCTTGTGCAGTTTTCCTTGGGGTCCAGTGCTGCCACCTGTGTGAATTGGCCTCTTCAACCACTCACTAACCTCTGATCTAACTGCACAAACTTGAAAGAGATAAATCCTCATCATGGATGAGCTTCCTTTATAGGAAAAATATTCATCCAACTAAAAGTACATTGTCCCTTCTTTGATCTCAACTGGGTCTCTGTCTGAACTACCATGCATCAGTTATCCATGAGAGAATACTCAGTTATCTAAAAATAACAGTTGTCACATGCATGCAAGCATTAACAAACTGTATCTCATTAATTTGACAACTTGTTAAATTAATTTAACTAAACTTGACTAATTTAAACTAAGTCAACTAATCGTCTCAATATAGAACTCATCCTTAATTCCTCAATCAGTGGAGAAATTATTGCATGTTCTCACAAATACTTCAAGTTTGATTTTCCTTAACTAATTAACTCATGGAGAATTAATTAATTAATATTCAAACTACTGGTAAGACCAAATTCGAATTTTACTTCCTATTTTAGACCAGGGACTATCTAAAAATAGGAATCCAACTTGAACTGCTAAAAATAGAACTTCTATTTTTAGCACTTCCATTTTTCATTCCCTGTTGCCCAATCCAGCACTGATGCCCAAACTGCTATTTTTAGCACTTCTATTTTTAGCAATTTCTTGTTGCCATTTTTCAACAGAAATATCATTATGCAATTTGAAAACCTTAACTTTATGCACTATGAAAACCCTAGCTTTGTGGAATTTGAAAACCCTATCAATGTGGAATGTCGAAACTCCATTATAGTGAGTTCAAATTTGAGTGCATAATTAGACAATGTAAGTACACAAACCATATTTACCTTGCATCACAAGTTGGTGACATTTGTCAATGTATATTGAAGTGAAATTTGAAGACCTTGATTTTGTGCAATTTGAAAACCCTACTTTTATGCAATTTGAAAACGCTAGTATTGTAGAATTTGATGGAATAAAATCGTATGGATGTATTTGTTGTTTATACCATTATGACTAATTTATTTCCAACACTCTATATCTCTCTATTTCCATTTACACATTTTCTACTCTCTCTCTCTCTCTCTATTTTTATTTCCCTCCCTCCCTCATTTTCCAACAAGCACTTCATTGACTCTCATTGAAGAAATTTTATGAGCTTTCTTATCATTGGAATCTCTAACCAATAGAAAATACGACCCATGATAAATATGACCATAGTAACTATGACATACAAGAATTATGAACTTGAGAACTTTAACCCTTACGAACTATGACACATAATAACTATGACCTCGAGAAGTTTGACCCTCATGAATTATGACCTTAGGAATCATTCCTTTGTTGTTCATAGTTCCCTTGTCAATTAGGAACTTTTAATTTATTTTACAAGAATCATGACCACAAGAATTATGATGTGGGAGCTTTGACAATGAAATTAAACTAGGACCTTTTTTTTCAGTCATAGTTCTAGGGAATAATTCCTTTGTTAGTTAGGAACCTTGACTCACAATAACTATAATCAATGTTTATTAGTCATAGCTATAGGAAATTTCTTGATCAGATAACTATTATGACCAACCACCTATAATCATCTTAGTCATTCATTGATCAAAGTTCTTGTCATATAGAGTAATTGTGGTAATATTTCTCATTGGTTATATTTAATATGGGTTACAATTCCCATTGGATAGAGTTATAAAGGTCATAGTTTTTCTTGAATTGATTCCAAAATATATCTTTTTAATGTATCCATTATTTAATGATGAGTAGTGGGAGAAATCTATCCATTATTTAACGATGAGTAGTGGGAGAATGATGAGAATTATCCACCAGGATGAAGAGATCTTAAGATTACGTTATCCAGATGTATGCATGTATGATATTGATAATCTTGGCACTTTTACAACATCCTCTTCCTCCCATATTTTGGTCATCCATTTTCTGTCAACCCCTTCGTCTGAAGTAATATTCATTAGGATCACCGCTATAGTTTCCAAATGGTTGAGTAAGTGATATGGTGAGTTGACAAGGTAGTTTAAATATTAAATGTGATGGGGCATATTTTTTTTTAGTTTTAAATTTAAATTCAAAATCTTAAAGTTGCAGTATACCACCTCTCATTTGTCTCGGAGACTATTTCAAAAACACTTTGTTTAGTTTGAATCGATGCAGGGATATGGAAGAAAGTAGAGCCAAGACATAAGCAAGAGGCTCCATAATGGACATTTCATTGTAGTATATGTTTTGTGTCTTTTTCATTGTTGGAAGTAGTCTTAAAATAATATCTTGAACATTCTATGGTCTCTGCATTTTCTATTCATGATCTTCTCTAACAACAATTTTACATGGGGTATTTCAGACAATGAGTCTTTCATTGGAAGTTTGGACTAATCTTTGAGTACTCTCTAGTTATCAATCTTAGATATCAAGCGACCTCAAGTTTGGATAACTAGTTATGGCATCTAATTACCTGTTTTCTCATTCTTTTCCAAATTCCAGCAAATAATTGTATTCAAATATTCCACATTACAATTAGTAGGTCGATTGTTGAGTTACTACTTCCAGAAAGCATCCATTTGAAGTAAATTAAGCCAACTTGCAAAACTATAATGACGAAATTTTCTAACAAAGAAAGCCAAATGTTTGTAGCGGAATTGCACATGAACGAAATGGAATCTTTGTGTACACAACTAGAATCTCCATTGTTGCCACACCACTATTTATACAGATAGACGCTTCATCAATTCCTTTAAGACACCATCCTCTGATAAGGGAAAGGATGTGCACACCTAAGAGACCCTCAATGAGAAACCAACATTGCAATCCAAAGTAGACAAAATATACATATTATCATATGGGTCATTAGTATAATATAATCTATGGAATCCATCTCCATGACTAGGATCCTACACATAGAGACATATAGAATAGTAGGTAAAAAACAAAAACAAAATCTTATATCTTTATTAAATACTTAATTGATAAGTTATCTTTATTTTGTAACACATTTATTAGATTATTTAAATTTATATGTTTTTTTGTTACTTTCTTAATTATTTTACTTCTAACCCTATGTTTTCAACAAGAAAGTGTGTTGGTATCTAAGCTTTTTACTAATTTAAATTACTATAAAGGTTTTTACAAATTTTAAACCCATCAATTAAAGCAATTATAGTTCACAATTTTTTTTTAAACAATATGACAGACATGATTTAAATACTTCACTATTTTAAATACCAGTCAAGGTGAAAAGTTTGTAATTACAAGAGAAGAGCTTTTCATTCCATCACCACATAGAACCTTACCATAAAACAATGTATTAACAATTTTTTTGATGTTTCCTTGAATTTATGCCTTCTTACTGAAGTCAAACTGACAAAAATAAATTGAGTACTATAGAATGACTTAGCATATTACAATTAAAAATCCATAAATATTTTACCCTCTTTTAATAGTTGAAATATTTTTCCATTTATCTTATTTATTGAAAAAAATTGTCTAATATATTCTTATGAATAAGGATATTGTGAGGCTAAACAAATAACTTAAAATGTAATATGATCCTTCTAAAAAAATTAATTTCAAAGGACGATTTCAAAATAATACATTTTACAGCCTATTCTTACAATCATGTAAGTGAGAATTTTTGCATTTGGGAATCCTCTAACTTCAAGTCTGCACTGCTATTATTAGCAGTTAAGTTAGTTTTGGTAGTAAATAAATAAAAAAATTATTGCGGTTAAGTTAGTTTTGGTAGTAAATGAATAATTTTTTTATTGCTCATTTTATTTGTCAAATTCTTTTACTTTGAAGTTCTAAAATCAACCAAGTTATAACATCCAACATATTAAAGTAGTTTCTCCCTCGAAAAAAAGAATTAACACAAAATTTGAACTAACAATTTCAAAAAAATATTGTCAACTAATTTATATCTAAAGACTTGTAAAATTTATAATTAAATTTATTTTTATACCCACATGTTTTTATTATCAAAATTTTGTTTTTAACAACCTAATCCAGAAAGCCCTAAAAACAACAACGTAATCGAGAAACCCTACAACCAACAACCCAATCGAGAAAGCCCTACAACCAACATAAAAATAAGAATATAATTTAAATCTCTACATTCATCATCAAATCGAATCTTAGTGTCCCCTGATCTCAATCTTGAGAGTGGTTTAGTAAATTTACCATGCATTGTGAATAATTTACACATTTTTACTGCATTGGACAATTCACCAATGCCTTATTTGTATTCAGGATTAGCTTTTGTTTTTAGGATTATAGTAGTTAACGATTCAGAAACCAACCTAGACTGATTTTTCTGAGAATTAAAGCCAATTTTATTAATTAAATGTAATATGGTCATACAAGACAAAACAATTTATCTAAAACAACAACTTCAAACTCAGAAGTTCGACCACACTTCCTTCATTGATAGTTAATAAAATGATACAATGATATGTAAATGCATCCAAAGTACATCTCTTCCTACCAAAAGCGTTGCTAGACTTGCACATCATTAAATTTTTCTATTTGAAATTGAATCGAGCAGCCTTAATTTGGTACTTCGCTGGAATTAGTTGAATCGACCCTGAAAATATTTTCTCTGTTCGGTTACATTGGCCTCACCAAAGAGATAACCTGGGATATAATAACCCGTTACAGGATCCAACATCCAAAACCTTTTTAATAACTTGCAGCAAGTGTATCAATAGCTTGTTTTGGTTCTGCTCGAATTAATCCTCTACTTTTTTCCTTCAATGCTACTGAATTGTATCCTCGCCTGCACGGAAACATCAATTAAAAGGGAATGGAATCAAGTAAAATAGTTTTTTATTTCCAATATAAACTTTGATTTTAAAAGTGTGGAGATCATAATATGGTGTTGGAGATTTTAGTGGCGTTGTGAAGGGAGCTTACATTGCCTGAATGCTTAGATTTGATCCGAAATCATCAGTTTTAGCTCTTCATCCTTCCAGTGCTGGGCAGTAGATTTGCTGAAGGTCATAGTGCCGATATATTTGTTTTTGGCAGTTTTGTGTGGCAATTTGGTATGAGCTTCATTTGCCTATCTCATGAGATAATTTGCTGAAGTTCTAAATGCCGATATATTTTGTTTTTGGCAGTTTTTGTATGGCAGTCTGCTATGGGCTATATTTGTTCTTCCATGAGACATTTATGCACTTATCCTGTTTTAACTATCTTTTTCATTCTATGGGGTTTATCTGCTTCTTCCACAGAGGCAGTCTACTCTCCCCATGTGTGCTCAACAAGCATATGCTGTATATATTGCCTCAATATAATATTAAAGCTTTTCTTTCTGAAAAGATTTGATCCGAAATCATATCCATGCCCCTCAACTCGAGAAATTGCTCTAGAAGCCACAGATGAGGAATAGATATGGCCATGAGAAGCCTCCCACTGATGTCCATTATGGAGTTGCCTTGGATGTTGTTGCAGTGGAGGACGGTGCCAAAGTCGGTGCATTAGAGGTTCACAATGAAGCAAAGAACCATCTCTTCCCTAATGAATAATTTGTTGCAGAAACTCCGCGCTCAATATTTCAATTTGAAATCCCAGGCGGGAACGCATTTGAATTTTGAAATCTTTTGGTGCTGAGGTAGCATTAAATGCATTTAATTTCATGTCTTATCCACGGCTTCTGGAGTCAAAGTTGTCGAGGTATCAGAAATCAGGAGAGATGAGGAGTTGTCGGAATATTGGAAGTATTAACGGAACTTATTAACAAAATGGGCAACGTAAATGGATGGGCCCCGCTAGCCACGTCAATAGGTTTGAGCAACCTACAATCGAGATAAGCTCGTTGCTTTATGACGTCGAAATTGTTCATGTAATGTTTTCACGAAATGATTGACAGACGCAAAGTAGTTACAGTAACTTGAACTGATATAATTCACTGTTCCCACTTCGTTTATTTCGTCATCAACTGGAGCGCACATTTCGTCATTACCAGTAGCACATTGCAGCTCCTGTCAATGATGAAATAACCGAAGTGGGAACCATGCATTATATCTATTCGAGTTACTGTAACTACTTTGTGTCCCTCAATAGTTTCGTCAAAACATTAAGTGAACGGTCATACCTCATTTATTTATTCCTTTTTAGGGTGAATACAATGTAAGATTAAAACATCATGTTCGAAGTACAAGTGGAGTTCACCAGCCAGTTCACACTACTACACTAAGGGTATTTTTAAAACAAAAGAATTTTTTTTAGCTTTTTAGTTTAGTTATTTTATATTAAAATTTAATATCAATTGAATTGTCTTAAATATAAATTTTAAGGAAAAAATAATTTGAGACAAAAATATTTAAAGACACAATTTTATATTTAAGACAAAAAGATTTTCACACAAAAATATTTTCAGAAAACTTTGTATTTAAGGCAAAAATATTTTAAGACAAACTTTATATTTAAGACAAAAATAGTTTGAGACAAAAATATTTTAAGACAAAAATTGTTTGAAACAAAAATATTTTAAGACAAAACTTTATATTTAAGACAAAAACAGTTTAAGACAATTATTTTAAGATAAAACTTTATATTTAAGGCAAAAAAAATTTGAGACAAATATTTTAAGGCAAAACTTTATATTTAAGATGAAACCAATTTAAGACAATTAACAATTAAGACAAAAACATATAAATTTAAGAATTGACTATGAGGATACCTTTGCTCCTGTAGCAAGGTACTCATCTATTAGATCAACTCTTTCTCTGGCTATGCAAATGAGCAAAGTACTCATCTATTAGATCAATTCTTGCTTTGGCTATGCAAATGGGGTGGAAGATCCACCAGATGGATGTAAAAACAACATTTCTCAATAAGGTTATTAAGGAGCATGCGTACATCGAGCAACCAGAAGATTTTGAGACATTTGAACGAGAGTCTCATGTGTGCAGCCTCAAGCGAGTGTTGTATGGTTTCAAACAAACACCCTATGCTTGGTCCACCAGGATTGATAGTTATCTCATCAGTTTGGGCTTCACCAAAATTGAAGCGGATGGAAACCTCAATCACATCATTGTAGAAGGTAAATTTCTTATTATTGTCTTATATGTTGTTGATTTGGTTCTAAATAATGATGAGAAGCTTATCAGATCTTCCAAGGAGGACCTTGCAAGGTTATTTGAAATGAAGGACGTGGGTCTCATGCAGTACTTCCTCTGGTTGGAAGCATGGGAAGACTACAGTGAATTGTTTGTCTCTCAAGGAAAGTATGAAAATGGGATACTATAGAGATTATGCATGGATAGATGTAAGCCCACGGAGACACCTCTAGAAAATAACTGGAGGAAGGGTGATGTCACTTCAAGTGAAGAAGTGGATGCTACCATTTATCAACAACTACTTGGCTCACTCATGTATCTTGTGAACACATGACCATATATGTGCTATGCAGTAAACCAGCTAAGCCAAGTTATAGTTAGGCCAACCAAATTATTTTGGAAGGTAGTTAAGCATGTTTTACGGTACCTCAGAGGCACTACTCAGTTTGGACTATGGTATAGATAGGCAGAGGGAGTGAAGTTGTGTGGCTTCATAGATGCAGATTGGGCGCAAAGTCCATCAGACTGAAAGAGTACATCAGGTGGAATTTTCAGTGTTGGGTTTGCAGTTGTTTCTTGGTACAACATGAAGCAAAGATATGTGGCGCTAAGCTTGGAAGAAGTAGAATACATGGCTACAAGTCAAGCAACATGTGAGGTGATATGGAGAAGTAAGATATTTGTTGGACTGTTTGGTGAGATGATGGATCCAATTGTGATCTACTGTGATAACCAGAGTTGCATCAAACTCTCTAAGAATATTGTATTTCACGATTGATCCAAGCATATAGATATCTAGTATCACCATTTACGGGACTGTGTGCAAAGACGGATAATGTTGCTACACTACATTCTGATAGAGGAACAAGATGCTCGCATTTTGAAAAAAACTTTGTCAAGAGGAAAGTTTGAGTTCCATAGGTGCAGGATAGGGGTAGTTGATAATCCCTTTTTGGCTAAGAGGGAGTGTTGAAAAATGGAGAGAAATTCTCAATTTGATTTTTCCTTGATTAAATTGATAAAATTTGAATTTCCACAATTGGATGAAGTTAACTTGTGTGACATGGATTGTGTCACCCGGTTTACTCAATAAATTAGTGTTGGAGGAGATAGAGTTTAGTTAAGCATGTGGAATTTCTAATTTGTAGCAACCAAAGTTAGTTATCTCAAGTTGTTTTCAAGTAAAATAGTTCCAAATATTGGAGGATCTAGTGGAAGGTCAGTTGTGTAGTGGGACCTTAGTGGCTAGACACATGTGGGTGGTGACTGCAAGGTGAGTTGTGAATTGATGAATCGAACAACAGACCTTGTTGATGATGGTGAAGCTTCCAATAAATAAGTGAATAACACGTGTGATTTAGTTGGTATGATTGTAGTTGATGATGATCTCTTTGCATAAGATTTTGAGGCATTTAAGTTTGAGAATAGATTCAAAACATGATATTATTGGTATTGATTGCACCTTATTTGGAGACATCATTTGATTGTACGGGTTGGTACATTTCAATTGGACGGGGTTGGTGATGTGAATAATACTCAACTTCTAGTAAAGATTCATACTAACTCTAACAAGCCTATGGATGCTTGTTTACAAAGGGATATCCCTCTCTAGTCATCTCATTGGATTATTTGTTTGTTCATGCTATTTGCTGTTCTCAACCTTCCTTCTCTAAGGGTTTGATACTATTTTCTTCATTTATTTTACATGGCCCAGTGAAAGAAGAAGAATGGATCTTGTATCCAAAACTTTTCCATTTCTCTAAGTTACAAATGCAAAGAGTCCAATTCTATATCCAATAGACTAGTAGCCTCTTGATATACCTTTGGTGAGCTATGCATAGCTGTCACCTATCATTGTAGCTCAATGAAATGGAATCTAATAGCTCTAGTGGGAAAGAGCTCAATTTTATGCCCAAGACACTAGTAGAAATGGAGTAGCTGTGAAGGCAATGATCTCCATTGGGGACTTTCATTTTAATTGCAACAAACAAAAAGAATCTTGGTGTTGGAGGAAGAGATAAAATATATCTACCAAAAACACAATAGCATCACTCTCTTGGTGCCATTAAGTTTTGTTAACTCATTTTAATGTAGGTAATGTATAAGGATTTGTTAGTGTATATGGAATTTTCTCTCTTTCCAATAGAAAAATAGGTTCATCCTAGTATTAATATATAAAATAAGGTTCATTAATATGTATGGTTTAATTTCGTTCGATGATCCTATTTCTCCAAAGGAAATATATATTTTTTTTTATTTTTTTTTGGTTTAAGAGATGGTGATACCTTTAAATATGAGGTAATTTTGGGTAAAATTAGAAGTGGAACAACAATTTGGGGTTTGAATTTCGTTTGTAGTAGTAGGCTACTTGAATTTTCCATCGAAATGTTTTGTTATGGCCCAACATAGAATAATCTTTGGATGGAAAGGTTTGTTATGGGTGGTATGTTTTTTAGTCCTTCAACTCATTATATTCTTTGTTTGTTCATGATATTTGTTTTTCTCAACTTTATTTTTCGAAGGGGTTGATACTATTTGCTTTATTCATTTGTCATGGCCCAGTGAAAGAAGAAGAATGCGACTTGTCTCCATAGCCTTTCCATTCCTCTGAGTTGAAAATAAAACAATCCAATTCTATAGCCAAAAGACCAATAGCCTCTTGATACACCTTTAGTGAACTATGCATGAAGACCTTGGATGAGGGTATAACTACAATCTAGGTTTTTGAACTCAAGAGTTGGTTCTTGCACACATTTAAAATCTACCCCTTTTCCCATTTGATCATTGTTTTCATATTGATGTTTTATATTCTAGATCATTTGATTAAAATTTGTAAGTCTATCTAAATGTATTCATGATTTGGCAAGCATATTCTGATGTAAATGAAGCTTTTATATCTTTAAGAAAGACTTGTCCTAGAGTGGACAATGAGGTGGTGCAAAAATTTATATGTTGACAAATGCTTTGTTCATAGTGTTTGGCTTATCATCTTCAATTTATTGGTTATATCATTGCTTCCACTTCTTGCATCTTAAATTACTTTGTTCACATTTTATGCTCATGTTTCTTGGGCTATATTGATCTCATTTTTTGGTTTTTCTCTAGATATCTTAGTGAATTGTTGTCACTATATTTTAAATAAATGGTTGTAGATTCTTCACTGGCATCATAAAGTGGAGGAAAATAGCCACAAATATTTTGAGTTCCATGGTTATAATGTTCACAGTTGTATAAGCACTTGAAATGTTCTAAAACAACCCCATTATAGTTGTAACCAGATTCCAACAATCTAGATATGTTAACATGATCAACAGGATCCAATGTTTCATAATGAGAATAAATTAATAGTTCCATATTCAGGGATCTCATGTAGTCACTGTCATTCATGTATGATGTAGTGAAAGTCCATTACTTTTTTCCGAATTTGGATTATAACAAAGGGAGCCTTCAATTGGCTTATAGTTGTTGTAGCCATGCAATGTATTTGAAACTGGGAGTTCTTGAACCTGTATATCATTGTGCCATTATAATATATATTGAAAATTATGGTTCTTACATTTTTTGTTTCTAGAGATGGTTAAAATTCTTAAATTTTTAGCAGCTTACTCTCATTGGTAAGAGATGCAGATTCTTCAAACAATCAGTATGGAAATTTAATATGTACTTTGGAAGCCTCAACATTCTTTGAGATTATCTCACCCTTAACAAGCTCTTTCTTTATCAAAGAGTTCTAGTAATTTTAAATATCATTATCTATTCTTCTAGGTTGATGGAATGCTATGTATTCCCACATGCACATATTTAATCCATTAAAATATATCTTAATGTCAATCCTTTAATGCACCACCAAGAACTATTAAATCGATGAAACTTAAACCAACCTTTTTCTAAAAATGGTATGCAGATGAATGATAATATTTTATTCATTTGGACTAAAACTACCTCACTTGATATCAACTCTCAAGTAGTTGATCCATCACAATCTGTAGCTCTTTCCACAATGAACGTTGAAGACCTGCCATGAAAGTAAATATGAATCGATGCACAATAATACTAAAAAAAACCATATTTTTAGTTGTTTTTAGGCATGTTATTGATGGGTAAGGAGGGTTTATAGCAATAGGCATTATTGGTACCACATTTGTTTAGCCAATATTTGTGCAAGGATGGAGTTTTGGGAGTCTCTCGATTTATCAGAGATTTGACAAATACCCATGGCCTTACTGTCTTCACATCGGAGGAATCCTTGGAGTGGACGCACCACGTAGAAGCTTGAAAATTTATTTTCCTTGCTAGACTCATTGTGAAGAGCCCCAAAAATCTATTTTTCGAGCTATTGATGCGATAATTAATTAAAGAAACTTTACCGACTACATTCAAACGTTATGTGCTTAAACCCCATGATGGGAGAATAACAATGTTCAAATATTATGAGTGAAGCCTAGTAAATGACACATGGCCAAAGCTAGATCCTTTGAAGGAGAGTCTCAAAACTGACCCTATCTTCATGACTCATCATTGTCACTCATAGTTTGGGTTGCGTCCACACTTATGTTGAAGAGGTTATTGAAAAGGATCTATTATATTTTCAACAACATCAAACAAATAAAGCATATTGAAACATAGCAACAAATTATGAAAGTGGGATAGAGAAAGCATTAAAGAGTTTCCACAGGTAACATCCCTCACTATGGATTCATTGAAAACACTCAGGAACACTAAAGAATTTTTTTTAAACAACATCTTTAGAGTGCACTCAAAACACACTACCCCTAGAAAATAAATAAAATCAAGCATATATATAAGTAATTACAAAATTCAAAATATTTCAACAGAGCAAGAAATTCATTGAGAGCTTGCTAATTCATTGTAGTTCATAGTCTCTCTTTAGAGTTTGGACTTTAATCTATGAGACATGAATATGGGAATATTTTTCTTATTAGTCCTTCTCATCTATGACATGGGACTATAGTAATTGATTGTATTAGTCAACATTAGTACTTGTGCATATTAATCTAGAGTTTTTATGAACTTTACCATGTTCATAAAATGACCATTGTTCTCAATGTGTTCTCAACCTATAAATTTATCGATTTAAATTTGAGGACGAATAAGATATTTGATCATATTATTTGGCCTCTTCCCATGGATTACAAACCATATCATTGATATTATTCATACAATATCTTTGTTCCATGCATTTATTTGATTTGTATTTCCAATATCTGAAACTAATGCTAACATTAGTTTATAAATGTTAAATGCTACCTATAACCATGGAAACACTTAAGAGGGCTAGATGGATGTGTGCATGTTGGTGTGGTGTATAAGGAACGAGACACTTGTTAGTCTTATTATTCTTCTCCTGAGAAAAAATAGTGGCTACCTTTATATTTAGTTGTAGCTCTAGACTTCTTAGTAGGGTGCACAACCTCTCCTCTGCTTTAGCTTGACAACCTAAGGTGGTAGATTATCTTGAATCCATTTACCCTATGCTTTTATTGCAACAAAATTTCAGTCATCATTGATCATTCCAATGAGTTTTTGATGACACAATGTGCATGATACTATATTTTTTGTCAAAAAAATATGATTTAAGACCATTGTTGTGGAGTCTTTTTCATTATGTGTCCAAGGCCATAGTGTTTAGAGTCAGTCAATTTGTTAAGAAGTAATTAGTGTTTCATCAAGTAATGAGAATATAATATTCCTATGAGTCAATGCATGATTCATCTCTATTAGGTGTTAAGGGATAAATTCCCCTAGGGTCTTGGGTTGATACCCTAGCAGATCGAAGGTTATCTACAAAGAAAAACACACATTCCACACAACCATGATGCTAATATAAACAAACTATATGAAGAGAGGTGCACTTGGGGGTCCTTCGTTTGGGAAGATCCAGCCAAGGTCCAAACCCTCTTGGAGTTCCTTTTAGTCCTTCAACATGCAAAACAACCAATTCCAGAAAGGACAACAATATATTAACCAAGCATCATAAAGAAATCATCTTCATAGCATATTGAAAGGTAGTTAGTTATACAATTAAAACAACCATTCATATGTGAATCATAACATTGATATCATAAACATGAAGAAGATTTATATCAGGAACAAGACAAGTGTTTCTTTTATTATAGACAACTAAAGTACAAAAAGGAATGATTTTGCCTGAGTATTCCTTTCGCAGGCTCCAAGCGGAACCATCCTTCGGATTCATCTAGTCTCAATCCTTGAACAAACTCCTTCCATGACTTACTCCAAGATATCTCAAGTAGTAGAAAGACATGATAACACAAGGAAACAAGGGTTTCCTGTAATGGGGGAAGTGTTGGAAGCACAAGGATCTTCAGACCTGGTCAGGGATAATCTTCGTAGAGTGATATTTCTCTCCCTCTTCTTCTCCCTTAGGCCTTCCCATTGAAGCCTTTTATACTTCTCCCAAAGTAGTTTTTTATTTGGGAATTCGTTGGGAACAGTTGGGCCACTGGAACTAACAGGTAAAACCCATGATCTCCACTCGAAATTAAGGAGATTTAATTTTTTAAAGTGTTTTAAGACATATACGCAGGTTGGGTATACACAGACCCGTGTACACACATGTTTAGCTTAGGTCAATGTTGCGTATAGGGAGTAAAACACTATTTTTTAAGTATTTGGACTAGGTTTGGAAGGAGGGGTTTCCCTAGGCCATGAGTGCAACATCACAAACACTAGAGTGAGATTTGGTGCTGTAACATTAGGTTTGTTATCTAACAAATTCCCTTTAGATGAAGTTCAGTTAGTGTGTGTAGGAACTATATTATTTAATACATAATCAAGCTTTGTCAATTATATTAATGAGAGAGACCTAGCACTCCTCAACACTCTTGGCACATCTTAACATGTTTTGGCCCACACTAACATTCCTTGGCACCTCGCATGTCTTGGAACATCTTTGTACCTAGAAAATCTTGCCATGACTAGGACACCCAAGCACATGTTGGCAGGCCCTAGCATAACATAGCACTCTCCTAACATGTGTTGACATGCCTTGTAGTCCCTAACATGCCCTGGAACACTTTGGCATGCATTAACATACATTAGCACTTGGCATGTATTGGAACCTATTATTAGTGTGCCTAGCATGCCCCTTTTGAAAAAGATAAAGTCTTGACTTATTAACCCTCTTATGTGTTCATTTCCTTGCATTTTAGCTTGGTTCTTCCTTATGTTTCCTTAACACTCCTTGACACATATTGGCATACCCTGACACCCTGCACATCCTAGCATGCCTTAGCATATGTCATGTCTTGGCATGACTTGGCACTATTTGGCACATTTTAACACACACTGGAACTCCTTAACACACTTTGGCACTTCTTAACATGCCATGATATTCCCTAGCATGACTTACCAATGCTCAACATACCTTGTCACTCCCTCCTTGGCATGCCAGCTAACACTCATTGACACACCCTAGCACACCCTCATATTCATTCACTTCCATGCATTTTGACCTAGTGCTCCATTGTGTTTCCATAGTACTCCCTAAAACTCCTCAGCATGCATTATCTCTCTCTAGCATACCTTAGCACTCTTCGACATGCCCTTCCACTTCATAGAAATATGTGTATCACTCCCTAACACACATTGGCACTTGGGACATGTTGGTGCTTGGAAAGTCTTATCATGTCTAACATTCGTTGAGATGCCTTGGTATGCTTTGGCATGGTTTAATATTAAATTTATTTGAGATCAACTATTGGAAAGTAAATGAGAAGTAATAGAAGAATATTTGGCACTTAGAATTCTCTAACACTTGGCACCTAGTGTTGGTGTGCCTAGCATGACCCTCTTGGAAAAGGTAAATTAATGACTTATTAACCCTCTTATGTGTTCATTTCCTTGTAGTTTAACTTGTTTCTCCTTTTTGTTGCCTTAACAGTCCTTGGCATATATTGTGACACCCTTGCACATCTTGGCATGCCTTAGCACTTGGCACATCTTAGCATATTTGACATGCCTTCACACTATCTGGCACATGTTAGCATGCATTGGCACTCACACCCTAACAACTAGCCTTACATTTTTTCACGACTTGGGAACCCAATCAAGTCCTTAGCTACTGCAGTTCATGTGACATTGGTATGCTTCGATTGCAATAATTAGACCAATTGCACCTAATATAAGTAGATTGTGCCTTGTTCACCTAAGAATTTCCTATAACTCATCTTAGGTCACTCATGTTCAAGCTCAACATGTCCCACTTAAGAACTTACCAAGGCAAGGATCACATATAGCCATGGACATAAAAAAACTAAGCAACATAGCTTACACATACAATATTTCACATGTATGTCCGGTTCATATAAAATATAGAGCATTAACTAAGAGTTTGTAAGAACCACAAGATGCAAAAGAAACACATGATATAAGCCGATACAAGTTGAGTGCCCCAACAAGTATACACAATAATGTATAATATGCAACTGTATAAAATAGTTTTAGCATACCCTAGCATAGCATAGTACTCTCCTAGCATGTGTTGGCATGCCCTATAGTCCCTAACATGTTGTGGAACACCTACACATGCATTAACATACATTAGCTCTTGACACACATTGACACTTGGCATGTATTAGAACCTACTATTAGTGTGCCTAGCATGCCTCTTTTGAAAAAACTAAAGCCTCTACTTATTAACCCTATTATGTGTTCATTTACTTGCATTTTAGCTTGGTTCTTCCTTTTGTTTCCTTGGCACTCCTTGACACATATTGGAATACCCTGGTGTTATATTGGAATATATACTTTGGATATTGGGTCACTTCAATGCCCAAGTGGTAGTGAAGATGTCCCAAATTTATCATCTTAAAACCCTTTTCAACTTTTTCTTTATTGATGCAATATATATTTCATTATTCCCTATCATCAACAAATCATCTACATACATTACAAGATACACAACAATTTTGACAACTTTCTTGTCAAACATAGTTGCATCATCAAGATTAAAGTGTTTGAAATTCAATTTTAGAAGATGTTCAATTAACTTTTCATACCATGCTTATGGTTCTTATTTTATGCCATATAAGGATTTAATGAGTTTTCACACTTTTTATTCTCTTTCCTTCATAACAAAGCCTTTTGGTTGATACATGATGACATTATATTTCAAGTCTCTGTCTAAGAAAGTACTGTTTGCATCCATTTGATGGGATTCCCATCTATTTTGTGTTTCCAAGGAAAAGAGAGTGTACATGGTGGCTCATTTTGTTGTGGATGAAAAATTCTCTTCATAATCAATGCTTTCTTTCT
Source organism: Pinus tabuliformis (assembly GCA_031772625.1). Lineage (NCBI taxonomy): Eukaryota > Viridiplantae > Streptophyta > Pinopsida > Pinales > Pinaceae > Pinus > Pinus tabuliformis. Next base: position 1,781,626,594 of record CM062818.1, read on the forward strand.
ATGCAAATCAATTTTCAATGAGCCTTACTTTGCACTTTTTAACTGAGTCATCTAATTTGTACTTGTTTTTGTAGACCCACTCATAGCCAGTTGGTTTGGTTTCAAATGGAGGGTCCATCAACTTCCAAGTTCTATTCTTGATGATATCTAACATCACCTAAAGTGTCATGTTGACCATGATAGGGATATCCTTCTCAATATTCATGTTTATACATGTTATATGTTAGTATTTCTATCTCATGGTTTTGAACCAAAACCTTTACAACAAAATGACATTAGCAACCCCTCTTTTTCACAAATGAGGGTCTCCATTTCATTTTTTGTTCTCCTCTTCTATCCTCTAGGTCGTATGAGGAAGCATAACTACACAAAAAATACTAAAATGTCAATACATATGACGAATGAAAAAATCCTATCAATACCAACAACTAACCAATGCATTTCTAAAATACTTACACCTTATATTTTAAGGAAGCACTAGCCCTTGCCCCCTTTTTTTTGGCGAGTGAAGAACATCAAGTTTTTGAGTTCATTTTTTCTCCTCTAATAAATTCAGGAACTTTATGTAAAGGAATTTATTTATTTATTTCTTTATTTTAATTTTTTTTTTTCACGTGTGGTTCACGGACACCTGTGGTCACTAGGTGGTTGTTATGTCCACGGAAATATCTGATCTTGATCAAGGGTATCAAGCCCCACGGCCAATAGCTAGGCCTAACCCTAAGGGTTTCAGGGAGAATTGACCCTGTGACCTCCCGAACGACGAGGCACTTATTTGACCAGTTGAGCTAATCCTTGGGGATTTTTTTTTGTTTTTTTGTTATCTATATATATATATATATATATATATATATATATATATATATATATATATATGTTTATATGTATGTATATTTTTTTTTTTTCCATTTCGATCAATATTCATGTTCATTCCATATACTTTAGACCAAACTAAATATTTACTAGAAAATAGGTTCTTGTCTTTAAGGTTTTGCACGAAAAGGCTCATGATAGTTTGCCATTTTCCTTGATTTACCATTTTATATCAATGCCTACAAACAATGTGGGAACAAATTAGCAAGAGATCCATCCACATTAGAAAAAGAACAATATCATCATTTTACTATTTTTAAATGTTTGCAAAATTTCTATTGCTTAATTTTGAGTTGAGTGGTGTTTGAGAAGATTTCTTATTTATAGTGAAGTGCTTTCTTTAAAGAGAGTTTGCATGCACTTGTTAAATCATAAGATCTATAATATAGCCTAGGAAGGGGTGCCTTGCTTGAGGGCCTTTTTCTCTTTTGACACACCTTATCCTTTGTTATTTTAGTCGCTAGGCATCATACTATTTTAGAGAAAATAAACCTTTATTCCCACACCTTGCATGTGATCCTCTTCTTGGAAACTCATGATGCAATTCAACCTAGCCATATATGCAAGGTTTCTTTTCTTCGTGAAGTTGAATTAGACCTACATTCATCCACACATGCTAATTATTACAATGAGAAAGGAAAATATTGAGAGGTGATGTAATTAAAAGGGATTATTATTGGCAACTTTCGTGTTTCAACCATGAAAATTGTGAACAATCTTGGAGAGGGTGTGCTCAAGGATGATCATTCTAGGAAATGTTTGTATTTCATCCATACAAAAAACAATCAATAGATATATATGGTTACTAAAGGAAAACAACAAGTTATTACAAAGGGGGCACCATATTGAACTATTTCCAGTAGGTTGGAACTTCATAATAAGAAAAAAATAGATATCATGGAGAAGTAGTGCCATAGTGTTGTGTTGACTTGTTGCTCATACATTTAATGCGTTATCATGAGTATTACGTGCTAAAATAACACATATTTTAGAAGACATGCGCCTCACTAAAGATACTTTCAACATATTTGTCAATTAAAGGAAAAACATTAGCTACAAAGTGTTTTGAGCAAGTGTGTACTTTCAACAAACCTAGTTTTGAAAGAGAGAAAATTCACTGGAGAGGAATTGTGACATCCAAAATGATCTAGCACATAGGCCTTTAACCATAATTTGATCATCTTCTCTTTCTTCGACTACATTCTCTCTCCTCCTATTTTGTTCTATAAAAGAGAGGTGCAAGTCCTCATTCTAGAAGGTGGAGTTACTTATATAGGTGTCAAGAGCTTCTCATCATCTACGATCATCCATTTTAGACTTGATAACACTTCCAATATGGCCTGTAAAAGCTTAATAGGGTAGCCCATGTTATAATGTATCTATGGTTTACTTTCTAACACTTCATTCACATATGAAATGGATTATAATATGGTTATTTTATAGCTCTTCGAGTTCATGCGGTTGTTTTGTATATGTTATCATGCTACAAGGACTATGTTGTCATTACAATGCACTTATTTAAATTTGACTTTCATATAGAGTGCATTATTTTCATATAGGGTGTATATTCTTTGCTACTTTTCCATATAATCGCTACAGGAATTTTAGTTAAGAAAATCATCACAACGCTCTATAATTTAATTTATATTTTAATCTCTGTCCTCTTTAGAGCATTCAAGGGTAGCATTATCTGTTAGATTATTTTAGAATTGCACCCAAATTACACACAAACATCTTAAGGTAATCCTCATGAATAATTTTTTTTAGTAATAATCCTCCTTGAGATAAAGACACTAAATGATTAAACAACCACAAGCATTATATCATTATAGGTAAGGGTATTTTAAAACGTTTTTTTGAAGGCCAAACTCATATTTTGTCTTAAAATCCTAAATAATTATTTTAATTTAAAAATTCAAACTATTTTAATTGTCTTAAGTTAGAAATTAAGACAATTATTTCGATTAAGTTATAAGTTAAGACAATTCGTTGAAATAGTAGCGAAAAAATTATGAAAAAAAAGAGGGAAGTAAACACAATGACGGTTGGAAATAGGTAATTGTTACAAATAGGTCAAACGAGGAGTAGGAAGTTGATTGGTCGACTCTTCTGACGAAAGAATTTTTGCATTGTTTTCCCTCTTGAATTATAGGGACAGGTCCAACCTCACCTCCTATTTCAGGGGTTTTGATAGGGCTAGCCTTGCCTCCTTTTGTAGGGATTTTGATAGGGCTAGCCTCGCCTCCATTTACAGGGATTTTTAGGCTCTTCTTCATCCATATGGACTCTACCACTGCATCTAACAAATTGTGGAACATACAATTCTAGGGAGGTAGTGCTCGGAACATGGTCATAAACCTGGAGGCATAGGAACTCCATGAGATGAATGCGATGAATGGGGGGCATCACTTTCCATGCTAGCAACTTGCCTCTAGCAGTTCGAGAGCCTACAGCTAGAGCTATATTTATGCAAGAAAATCGTGAGTGATGTGATATGATGTTATGGCCCTCTATTTCCCAAGGCTTAAGCAACTTCGGATGTTAGGGCTGAGGGATGTCGATGGGGTTGCTATTAGGGCACTTGTCAAGCATTGTCGTAATATTTCAGAGCTCAGATCCTTCGATTCGATGAATATTGATGAGACAAAGCTAGAAAATGCAACGTCTCTTCGGTTTTTGTTTGTGGTAGTTTCTCGGAACATCAAGTGGACAATAGATTTGCAACTCTGGTTTAGTCTTCCGAAATTGGTTGCAGTGGATGTATCACGTAGGGATATAACCCTAGATGTGACTTTCAGGTTGTTTCTTTTGGAGAGCTTAATGGTTTTGTGCACATTGAATTATCGAGAGCAGTCATTGCACTTACGATGTTTGTGGTGATTGATGATGAGACTCTAATTGTTGATATTGCTAGGGCAGAAGTTGCAATGCATGAAGGTAGTATTGAGTTCTGTTGAATCTTGTAAAGTCGTGTTGAGAGGGGTACAATGAGAAGCAACAAAGGTACATTGCCCTTTGCATGACTTTCTCAATATTACTTGTTCATAAGTGATCCTGTTAAATCAAAATTCCCAATTTATAGGCTAGTAGGTCTCTTTTTGACTTGCTACATTTCCCTTTGCATTAATTTCTCAATCTTATTTGTTCATAAGTGATCCTGTGAAACAAACATTCCCAATTTATAGGTCAGTCGGTCTCATTTTTCCTTGCATTCTGCACAACTTTCTCAATTTACTTTTCCATGGATGATTCTATGAAATGAATCATCGCTATTAGTTGCACTTGTTAGTTGTGTGCAGTTGGAGAGTCAACACTCCTCCAATTACATGTTGAAATGCTCAATCAGGCTGTCCACAAGTGAATTTTATGTGTTCTTCTACAAACCATAGCAAATTTATTAGTCAATGTAGATGTTTCTAAAGAAATCAATGCATATGTTGTCAAATTTGTTGCTATGGAAGGGGGCATTGGCATTTTCATAGTCTTTTGTTAGCTTCCCTAATAGATGGGTTGTTGAGGAGGCTGTCAGGGACTATCGAACCTATCTGTAGGAGAAGAGAACAATGCTTTCATTGTGCATGTTGGTGGTGCTGCCTACTCATTGTATGCATTGGAAGTGCAATTTAAATTATAGTTGTCATTATTGATTGGAAAAACTAGGACGATTGACTAAATACTACTTCACTTTGATATCATCTAAATAATAACAAGTTTTCTTCCTTCTTTCCAAATAACACATGAAGCTGATGTTTTTTTTATTTGGCTCCGAGTGCTATTGCAAAAGTAGGTGGCATAACGAAATTGGTGGTCCTTGTATTCAAATGGCCTTCTGGCAGGAAAAGGGTTATAGTGAGCTACAAAATCTGATTTCCAGAAGTTGACACATAAAAATTTGAAACTAACGATGATATGTATCCTTAAGAGTTCTCTTTTATGATAATAGAGTCGTGGTAAATCATTCTACTAGATAGATAGGTCTTTTTTTTGTCTCTGCTTCACACAAAAAGTGTGCAAATAAACCTCATAGTCTCAAATGATGTCTTGATGGAAGATGTATTTTCTCTACTTTTGTTTGAGAAACAAATATTACTTACTTTGTATAAGATTCAATCTCTAAATAGATTTTGAAGAGAAATGAAAAGTAAGCCAGACTATTTGAATTCATTTTAGGGACACTCTTTGTAGAATGTGCCTATCATTACTCCTTTCAGGTTTTGAATCATTAAGGATTGGAGCAGGGAAAAAACAGGAGCATGGAAAAAAAAGAAACAAGAAAAACCTAGGTAATGCAAGGAGAGAGTTAGCAGCTGGGGAATCAGTTGTACAAGGGTGGGAGCCTAGTCTTGCCGAGACAACATAAGGAGGGATACAACAAAGCAGATATATATATATATATAGCCACAGGTTAGTGTCAAAAACCTATAGAAAATTTAGGGCAATAAAATCTCTCTATTATTGTTGTCTTTGCGTGTTGCTGTAGGCAAGGATTTTAGCAATAAGTTTGTAACTAGTTCCCCTGTTGTTGCATATATTGTGCCATTTTCACATCGAATTTCCTTTCTGTGGTACTAGAACCCTTGCGGTCGTGTTGTTTGCATAACGAATTTCCTTGCTGTTGTACCAAATCCCTTGGTATTGTATATATGTTAGTATTTGCATAAGCGATTGTGTGGGCTTAATTAACCCTATGCTACAATGTTTTACTATTTTCATATTGCATTATGTGGGGGTAGATAACTCCTAGTCTCAGCAAATAGGATGCACCAAGAAAATTTCCATGCATAGGTATGTGCAAGGCTTCACAACCTAGAAAGAATCATTTCAAACCATCCATGTCAAAATAGAAAGAGCTATGCCCACAAAATCATATCCCCCATAGGTAACAAGCTCTAAAATTTGAAGTGCATATAATGACAAATGTAACAGCCAACCGAGGACCGAATACTCAATGCTTTAGGACTAAACTTCCCAAGTGGACCTGTCTACTCATCACACTAGGTTACAGTTCATTTTAGGATCATCACTTATACCAGGTGATGTTATAGCCATGGGATTAATTATCTTAGTTATCTTCTTCGATATGAAATCCAACTGAGCATAAGTGTCTGTCAAACCATAGCCTTGTCTCTGATTTAGGAGAAAGCCCATAGACTTTCATATCTATCATTAGAGCTATTAGAGGCTAATCATAGTAATATATATCCAAACATTTCATCGATCTCCTCTTTCCAGAAATTGTGGGATAATTTTAAGGAACATATTTCTTATGGTACCATCATGCAAACCAAGGGTAACATTTTGCTCCTATTGAGCATATACATCCTTCTCGGGATCACTTGAGAATCCCAAACTCTCAAGATAAAGCTTCCAAAGTGAAGTCCATAATCTAAAGTAACCAATTCATCATCTCCAGATTGCAATATCCATTTCTGTTGTGTTTGATCATTGTTGAAAATAGAGACACATTAAAATCCAAATAAAAATATGTTGGGATCCCCATCACCTCTAGACTGAATGGTCCATTTTCAACAACTCTCATATTCTCAACAATTTAATTGTTTGTAACAACATCTTGAGAATGTCCATTTCTTCCATAGGGAAGAGAGATGGGAACCAATATTTCAGGGTCTCTTTGAGCAATTTTAGTGGAATATTTGATTAAATAGTCAGTTCCTCACTAAAATTTCCAGTAATATTTGTTGTTAGAGTTCATTCCAAGACAAATGGGATATATGATATGTTGGCATTATGTGATACTGTAAGTTTGTAACTTGTATATTCTTTGAAAAATACCACAATTTCATTAATCATGGTCTTATAACTATTTATAGGATATGATTTTACTTTTGTTCTAGGACTTCTTTCATGTTATAAAATCATTGCATTTAAAAAGAAAAAAAAATGTTTGTTAACTAACTAAAATCAATTTTCAGAGCTAAAATTTCAATGCCCTTTCATATGTGCACTTGCTTGTACATTTTTATTTGTTTGCCTGTGTGGCATCTAAGATCACCATAGAGGTTGAGAACATTTCATGCCAATTGAATATTTGGTTCAGAGATGCCAAGTCTATGTTTTCCATGCTGATTCTGATGCATTGATATATTCACATCCTATTCATTCTACTTACTGGTATATGTACTACCTGTCATGCAGCTGAAAAGTATGTTAAGAAGAAAAAAACTAGAACAAGCACTTGTATAATCAAGAAATCTAACGTTATATGAAAATTTTGACAATTAAAAAGAGGATGATATTTATTAGGCTCGTAGTCTAGTTCATGGTTTGTAAGAGACTCAATGCATAGAACTTGTGTTTTTTAGCATTTGAATTGTGATGTACAATAACTAATATCTTCAATAGCATGTACTGAGGATTTCCTTCCTGTTTTACTCTGTTGTAGAGGTTATTTTAGCCTGCTTTGATACCTTCCTTTGATCTACGCATTTCATTTGTTGGAGATGATGGTGTTGTGGAGAGGTTGGTTGTTTTGAGTCTTGGTAATGAGAACTCAAGTGTCGTTATTGAAGGGATTTCATCAGATACTTCTGGAAGATCTTTTTTGTTAAGGTTACCTAGTGGAAAACCCTCATATTTCTAGTAGTCAGAGAAGTTTAAGTTGGTTGGAGATGAGTTCCTCTCAAAGGTAGACTACTAACTATAGTATACGAATATAATTAAACAATATTAGTAATTGAAATAAACTTCCATATAGGTAATTGAAATATGCTTAGAGTGTGATATTGATGATTTCGATGATATGTAGGTATTTGATGTAGCATGTTTTTGTTGGGCCTTGGGTCTTAGCACTTGCTCAATTATTTATGAATCTTTATCTATATTCTAAATACTTTCAATACACTAGTTTACTTTGGGACACATGTTGTTGTCTAAGTTGCATGGTATAGTGAAACAAGAATGCATATATATATATATATATATATATACAATGTTTCTAGCACGTTCTTGTTTTGGATATATATATATATATATATATAATGTTTCTAGCACGTTCTTGTTTTGGATATATATATATATATATATATATATATATATATATATATATATATATATATATATATATATATATATATATATATATATATATATATATATATATATATATATAGATACAATGTTTCTAGCACGTTCTTGTTTTGGATGTATGCATTCCTGTTTCACTATACCATGCAACTTAGACAACAACACTTGTCCCAAAGTAAGCTAGTGATGTGCCTAACTCCATCGACCATCAATGCTCTGCTCACATCTAATGGTAAGTGTTTGTTTCTCCCAAGTATGGACACATTATCATTCTTATGCTACGAGGAAGGAGAATTAACTACGGAGTACAAAAGGTAAAAATGTGTAACATTGCCTCTTTGTGAGAAGGTGTTCTCCACTAAGCCTAGTCTCTCCCTCAACATCTCAATCTCCCCCTTTGATAGGGGCTTAGTAAAAATGTGTAAAAATTGCAAATTCAAAGGAACATACTCAAGAACCACTGCTCCCTTCTTCAACTTATCTTCTAGGAAATGGTACCAAATGTCAATATGCTTGGAGTGATCGTGAAGTATTGGATTTGTAGAGAGTTGAGCAACTTTGATTGTCATAACACTTAAAGCCATCGGCTCCAACACATGAATGCCATTATTGCTTGCTTCCAACTAATCTAGGATATCATACTTGGGACCCCAAGTTGAAACAAAACCTGGAAGTGCTCTTCCTAGAACTAGCCTCACCTTGCTATTTTGAATCCACAAAGCTATGCAACATCAATTTTCCATCCTCAACATACGTTAATTGATAATGAAATGTGCCCTCCAAATAGTGAAGAAAATACTTTGCAGTAGTTGAGTGAATTTACCTTGAACTAGCTTAATGTATTTATACAAAGAAAAAAGAAAATATGAGGTTGGTTATTCACCAAATACTGGAGGCAACCTCTCTTTCTGAAAATCTTCAGCCAATGAATCTAGCATTGTACTTCTATCTTCTCTTGTTAGCCACATGCTTCGTCTTATACAACCCCCAAGGCTCAACCATTGTTTCCAAAGAAACCTCATGATTTTTTTTTCTTAGGAGAACACCTTGTGGAAAACCATTCAAGTACTTTTCCATGATCCATGGACGGTAAATTTATTAAAGTGATGGCCCTAATTAGGGTACTTAACTGCTAGGGGATCAAGATAGTTGAATCTGTAACCTCCATAACTTTGGGTGAGAGGTGTCACATTTGGCTCATGAATTTTTTTTATACATGGCTTACATATCAGTGAGCTAATGAAAGGTGCTGACTATCACAAAACCTGTGAGCTATATCAACAGTAAAACATAGACTATTCAGAGCTTTAAAAAACAAAAATACATCATTGTAGAAGTCAGAGTATCTGTTTGTAGGGTATTTTATAGTTAAGCTTCATGAACGAAATCATTTGTATGCCCATTCTTAGAAATTGAAATGGTCCAAACACCTTGCTCTAGTCCCAACTCCTCTTTGAAAGGACATCAACTACCTTTTCCTGTCCCTGTATATGTGAGACAAAGAAGTGTGGGAAGGTTTTCATTTAGTGTTGTATATCATGATGGAGTGGCTATAAAGTGAAATTTTTGAGTGTTGATTCCATATATATATTATTTTTTCCTTTTTTTCAAGGAAAATTTCATGAGGAAACCCACAGGATGCTTCACAACACTTATGGATGACATCCATAGTAAACCTGTTGACAGACTAGTGCAACTTACCTAGGGGGAGTCAAATTAGGGACTTGCTTGCATAGCCAAATAATCAATAACATTGGTAGCAATTGGTTGTACTAATCCCTCATGTGTGTGTACTTAATACAAAAAACAGTGCACCACAAATATAGTTGTGTAAGAATAAACACATTGGGGGGGGGGGTGGGGTTTGGCAGCGATGAGTAGAGGACAACATTGTATGGTGGATCATCATGGTTTCTATAAGTTTGCCCTAGTTAGTAACATCAAGCTTTGGGTTAATAATTATTGACTCCTAGCCATCAATGTTGGACCCAAATGGTTTCTTGTTAGGGAGCCAGTGGTTTCCTGCCCCTTTTCTTTAATAGCTTTTCTAGCCTAGAGATGAGGTTAGCCTCCCAAACCCTGAGATTGTTGAGATTAGTGTGGACATGTTGGAGAGGATGTAGGTTTTTCCTTACTCATGGTACATGGGGTCCCTTTGTAGCTTAATTCAATGTGTTTGATATATTTCAAGGATCAAGATTGAAAATTGACGTGTTTAATTAGTATCCACACCAATTCAATAAGGTTTGGCCAGTTAATTTGTTGTTCAATGCAATTGTCATTTATTAATTACTTTTAACTTTGGTTCTAAGAATTTTTTCATATGGTGATGCATATATATTTACATATGCAATAGTTCATATGTATCCTTATAGGTTCTTTGTATTGAATATTGACATTACTAGAATGGTTTCCATTGCCACAATGCCTTGCTCATTAGTGCATGGATGGAATCTCTTGGAATGATTGGAAACATGCCTTGGCTCTCTTCCCACTAGCCAAGGGACACATTATCCAATGGACTGAGGTAATTAGGTTGCTGGTATATGAAAAATGTTATGATGTGATTAACTCATGAATTAATTTGCTAGTTTTAATTTGATATCACCGTTATAAAATTATATAAAATAAAAAAAATGTATGCTCATTAGTGCATGAATGGAATGTCTTCGAATGATTGGAAAGATGACCTTGGATTTCTTCCCACTCTCCAAGCAGCACATTACCCAATGGAATGAGGTAACAAGGTTGTGGGTATATGTAAAATGTTATGATGTGATTAACACATGGATTGATTTTCTAGTTTTAATTTAATATCATAGTTACAAAGTGATCTTCCTTCATGCCCTACTCCATGACCGAAACAAGAGGGCAACCCTAATGAGTGAACAATGGGGAGAGATTTGAGCCTTTCCTTGCTAAGTTGTCAACAGGTCTTCTGCATGACCATCCATGTTCCCCACGGGAGCCCCCGAAATTTGTAGTTCTTGGCAAAAGACCACTATGTTTTCCTAAAGGCTCTGAACATTAGAGCCGATGTTGACAGGTTCAAAAGTTTGTAATGGGACGCTAGGGTTTAAGCTGGCCTCAATGAAATTTAGGGCCTCAATCAAGAAAATTGGTGAAAGAAATAGTTGTTCGTTCAAATCCGTTGATATTACTGTCAGGAACTCAGATGTCACCTCCTTATGTTGCAGGGAGGAGGCAGACTCATTGGTTCTAGAAAAGTATGGGGAAAAGGGAATCCCTTGTTATATTTTCTAGTGATGAAATTTTTTTTGAGTTTGGTGTCGCTTCTGCCTCCATTCCAAGCTACTGAGGTGGAGGGTTTGTCCAGATGGAGATATTCTTTGTCGGGTCTTCCAAGTAATTTATCAATTCCTCCTCCATAACTATATTTGCTAGACACTATCGAGCCTTTCAAGGGAGTAAAAAATAAAACCTTCATAGCAAAATACCTTAACCTATGGACACAACGCAAACCCTAACCCCCACCTAGCTGCAATGCACGACATTAACTCCTTGATCCATTAGGGAGGACCACTGACTGAGGCTTCTAGATGAAACCACCTGAAGAGGTCCGACATCATTCCAACACTTATATTATTCTCATTGTGGCTGTAGTCATGGTGAAGCGTGCTAGAATACCTTGAAATTTGTTAGAGAAAACTGCATATCAACTTCTTTGTATGCATAAGTAGGTATATTTTCATCATGTTCAAGAAAAGCCAAACCCTATCTAAAACCTTTGATTTCAACAGTGGCAATGATGCTGACTAATGAACTTGAGATATTTAAAACATTAATTTAAAATAGAATAATAATTTTGTATTAAAATTATCATTTTTGTCTTAAGTCTTTTTTTTCTTAAAATTATTTTATGTTAAACCCTTCTTTCAAAGCCACCTATGTTGGATGCTTTTCAAAGCCTTTTTTTCTTAAAATTTTATCATATCCTGGCTTTTCTTGCCTTTGGTGCACCCATGCAAGTTTGAGTCTTCTATTCTGTGTGGTGTAGGGCCCTGAGAAATTTTGGGTTCCTCTTCTCTATCCTCTGTGTGATCTAGGTTATTGAGGCATCACGGCAAGAAGTTATGCATCAAGCCACCCCTGAACTCTCTCCAATGAAAATTCTCCACATAGAGCCACCCATGAGCACTGTGATGTAGCAGCCGAGAGATGCTATGGAAAGAGCACTCTGTAATGAAAATGCTCCACATCGAGCCATGCTTGAGCACTCCGATGCAGCATCCGAGAGGTGCGGGGCAAGAGGAAGCTCTGCTTTGAGTCACCCTTGAGCACTCTACAACATAACCATGCCTCAAGTTTTTCTACTACCTAGGTATGTTCAACGCCCTCTCTGGATTGGGGGAAGTGGGTAGGAGAGAAAATTCATAGCCCTGGTGCCCATGTGGGAATCCTTTGTTTTTTAAACAAAAAATTTAGGGTATTGAATTTTACAACTCTTTGTGCTTCAGACGTATAATCAATGTGTATTCCTTGGGAGGTGGAGCTCCAGAGTACCCTTGACAAGTAGTATGATGTAGAGAGCAGAAAGAAGCCATGGCGAAATTTGTATCAAGGATCGTGGGTTGGTTACACCTTAGCACACTAGTTGGGATTAACAAGTGAGGCAACCGCTACTTCACCAGAACAATGAATGTGGATGGAGCTTGTAAGTACTATTTTTCTCTCTTCGTATTAATTCTTAGCTGTAAGCATCTTATTTGTATGAAATTCATGTATATTGGCTTCAGAAACAAAACAATATTGTATGGAAATAATGAGAGACTAAAGTTTGAACACACGCTTTGCAAAATTAATATTTGTTGGATTACTTCAATTAGGAAAACAACTGCCACAAGCTGAATATCATTGTTGAATTTGAAATTTCATGGTTTCACCCTGGTTCTTGGATCAGAAAAGGAATTTTATCGATGTACATTGAACAGGCACCTAAAATAGGGTTTCGTTATATTTCCTTGGGAGCAACTTAGCCTCCCAAAATGGTACCCTGATATCTGCCTATACATGGGAAAATACCACATTTTTTATTTAGATGTCAAAGGTTAAGGCTTAAACTTGACTCCAACCTTGGCATAGGAGTCCCTCTACCAAAATATTTCTTCCATTCCTATTGCTAAAACAAATGGATATTATCATCACATGGCTGGTAGCAAAGAGAGAGCATGAAAATGGGCGGTTGGGGTTGACACTTTTCATTCTAAAAAAAATCCTTCCAACCCTACAAATCATCATGCTATTATTAAGTGAAAGGCCAAAACTGGTAAGGATTCCAAGAAGCCCAAACAGTCAATCTCTCTAGGCAAAAAGCTCACAAAATTTCTAAGTTATCTCTTTATGGCTGGTGGTACAAAGAAGGAAAAGTGTTCATCACCTCCTTCTGTAAGAGACTCCAATTCATATTATTCTTCTACAATAAAACCCTCCTTTTTTTATTCATATTATTCTTTTCTCCAGTCCAAGCCATGTTTGAGTAAAACATCTAAAGGGTACTTGAACAAAAGGAGTGGGATGAGTCAAAACTCTGTCACATTCTCCCAGACAAGTGAAAATGTGGATTGGGACTTTCACCCATATGGGGATAAGTGTCTCCACAGAATGGAAGGGTTTGATAAGATGGAGAAGATGTAATTAAGCCATTATTCATGTGCCATAATTACTGTGAAGGAAAATTTTAGAATATGTAAGAAGACACAAGAAATGACAAAAAATGCATGACATGGGATATATTGTTAAGGTATGACAGTGGTATCAAGAATGAAAGATCAATAATGATGTATTCACCATATAGTCAAGTTCCAAAGGCCTTGATGGCACAATGAATCATGAGACAACAACAAACTAGACAAAACGGTGAAACCGTGAGGTCACATGGTTGATTTTCATTATGCATTAATATTCCCTATGACAAAATCCTCTTATCAGTGCTCTAGGATTAATAATCACGTGAAAGAGAGTCTTTTTGTAGCTTATCTCTTGCTCAAGGGTTCTTAGATGATCATGTAATGGTGGATAGAGAAATACACTATCGAGATAAAGGTTAGAGGGTGGGAGGCTATGCAATTAGTTAAGTTTGGAACTCAGCCCTGATATATATGGATTTGCAATGTGCCACCAAATTTTGTAGTAGTATCATGAATATGAAACAATTTATAGGGAATAATAAGAGGAGAGATCAGAAATATGACAGTGCTTTCTAGAAGCTTATGTGAATTCTACCCAAATATCTACCTCAGATTCGCAATCAAGTGAAAGTTGCAATAATTTTATTAATCACTTTATGATACAAGTTCTAATGTTATTACTAGCATGGAGAGAAGTTCTCCTGGAAAGCTATCCAAAATAGATGATGTGAAATAGGATATGGAAAACCATAAAGCTAAAACATGGTCACAAATAAGACCATCTCTAGATGCCATAGAATAGAATTTGAGTTTCCATGTTAGGAAGAGGAAAATTACTTAACTCATTAACAAGGAACCCAACAATAGAAGAAAAAGTATTTCTTTGTGGAAGTCCAGGCTATTAAAATATGGAAATGTTATCTCTTTAGACTATTTGCAGGAGGAATTCAATGATGTGGAGTGATCCAATCTAGGACGCATCCACAAATGATAGCATAGTGTTTGGTTCTGTTGCAAATTCTTCTGAGAGCTCATATGTAGATTCATGTGTTTGGAAAGAAGAATTAGAGAGCCTTGTTTGTGGAGGTGTCCCCATGGCTCTTAGAAAACAACCTTGAAAACATTTTGTTGGAACTCGAACACAAAGGATTTAGAAATGTTATAAGAAGTTACTTATTCTAGGAGGTGATGAAGGGTTTCAGAGAACATAAGTTGGTGGTATTCTAAGAAGTACCACCATGAATGTTGTTTCTGAAACATCTGTTGCTAATAAATGGAAAAGCTAGATTAAGAAGGATTTTCCTCAAACCTTTCTAGGTTATCTGGCACTAGGCATAGATGGTCAAAATGCTTTGATATGTCTGTTGACTGAATATGTGGGCCATAATCTACCAATAAAATGGTGGAATATTAGTTGGACCAACTTGTTATTTTCAAAGGAATAACAGATGATTATGTGACAAAAGTTGTAAAAAGAAATATATGTTTATGTTTTGGGATATATATCAAGGAGACCCAAGCAAGATTTCTACAATTGAAGTTGACTTGAACTATATTATATTAGATGGAGAAATATGATTCTTGATTAATGATGTGCGGTTGGAAATGGTTTTCATGGATATGATAAAGTTAAATGATGGAACTCTATGGAATTTTATAATAAGGAAAAAATATTGAAATTTGAACCATAAATTTGACAGTGGCATATAGTATGATGAAGATGATTGTGAGTTTGTTTTTTCACAGTGCATGAGAACCTCAATGATTTTAATTTTTATTTAAATGTCTCAGTACTAAATGGTTTCTCATATTCTCAAAAGGAGAAATGGTTTTGTGATTTACCATAATCTATTGTGACATTGAGTTGATGAGGCAAGTTATTAATCCCAGAGCACTGATAAGAGGATTTTGTCATAGGGAATATTAATGCATCATGAAAATCAACCATGTGACCTCACGGTTTCAGCATTTTGTCCAGTTTGTTGTTGTCTCATGATTCATTGTTCCATCAAGGCCTTGGGAACTTGACTATTTGGTGAACACACTATTATTGATCTTTCATTCTTGATACCACTCTCATTCCTTAGCAACACATCCCATGTCATGCATTTTTTGTCATTTGATGCATTTTTTGTCACAAAAAATAGCCATGGTCCCCTATTCAAACCCAATATCTTTGCATAATTTCTTCAATCAATTTTTTAAGAAACTACAATGTTATTTGTCTCAATACTTGATTGGGCAACCTCTCATTTCCTCTTACTCCAACTCAAAACTCCAATAAAGGATAAATAGATAAGCATATGTAGAATTTCCATTGTGCATATCATCTGCCTAGTCACCATCAACAAACCCATGCAACTGAAGGTTTTTACCTCCATCTTCCTCATAGAAAATAACATAGTTATTAGTGCCCCATATGTACCTATAGATCCCCTTGACACCTGTCCAGTGATATGTTTGAGGACAAGATCTTTTCTGAGTTGATGGACATGAAGCCATGTGGATTCCCTTTTCCTTTACCTCAAAATATGCTGGTTGTAATTATGACATTTTTTTTTGTTGCTTTTATAGTAGCTATTTTCTACAGCATGGAATGGTTCTAGAGTTCTCGAGTTGGTCATATGAGGAGAGATCAGAAATATGACAGTTCTTTTTAAAAACTTATGTGAATTCTGCCCAAATATCTACCTTAGATTCACTATCAAGGGAAAGTTGCAATCATTTGTTTAATCATTTTATGATACAAGTCCTAATGCTACTACTACCATGGAGAGAATTTCTCCTGAAAAGCTATCCAAAATACATGATGTGAAGTAGGATATGGAAAACCATAAAACTAAAACATGGTCACAAATAAGACCATCTCTAGATGCCATAGAATAGAATCTGAGTTTCCACGTTAGGAAGAGGAAAATTGCTTAAGTCATTAACAAGGAACCCAATAGTGGAAGAAAATGTCTTTCTTTGTGGGAGCGCAGGCTATTAAAATTTGGCAATATTGTCTCTTTATAGGATTCATAAGAAGAGTTCTATGATGTAGAGCGATCCAATCTAGGATGCATCCACAAATGATAGCATAGTGGGTGATTTTGCTGCAAATTCTGCTCTGGGCTCATATGCAGAGTCATGTGTTTAGAAAGAAGAATTGGAGAGCTTTGTTTGTGGAGGTGTCTCCATGGATATTAGAAAAGAGCCTTGGCAAGATTTTGTTGGGACTCAAACACAAAGGATAGAGAAATGTGATAAAACTTTACTTATTCTAGGAGGTGATCAATGGTTTGAGAGAACAATAGTTGGTGGTATTCTAAATAGTACCACCATGAATGCTAGTTTTGAAACATGTGTTGCTAAGAAATGGAAAAGCTATATTGAGAAGGATTTTACTTGAACCTTTCTAGGTCATCTGACACTAGATGAAGATGGTCAAAATGCTTTGAAATGAGTGTTGAGTGAATATGCAGGCCATAATCTACCAATAAGATGGTGGAAGCTCAGGTGGACCAACTTGTTATTTTCAAAGGAATAACATATGAAGATGTGACAAAAGTTGTTAGAAGAAATATATGTCTACGTTTAGGGATAAATATCAAGAGGACCCTTGAAAGGTCTCTATAATTGAAGTTGACTTGAACTATATTATATTGGATGGAGAAATAAGATTCTTGACTAATGATGTGAGGTTGGTAATGGTTTTCATGGATATTTAATAAGACAAAAATATTGAAATTTGAAAATAGATAACAACCAAAAAGCAAAGATGGCCCCCAAGGCATGACACCAAAACCACTTAGTGATGTTAATGACAGAGTGAAGGAGGATGCTATAACATTGGGGGGCTGCACTCTAAAGGAATGGAATCCCAACATGGGAATGTGCCACTTTGGTAATGAGACTTGAACTATTACAAACCCTATATATATAGTAATTATTTTTATTTTTTGAAGGAAAATCTCATGGGAAATCCAAGGGATGCTTCCCCACATTTGCGGATGATATCCCTTGTAAACCTGTTGACATAGACTTATTTGTTTAACCTAGGGGGATTTTGTTTGGAGCTTTAGAAGCAAATGAGCAAGTGTTGGAATAGCCAATCTTAGGAATTTTGAGCATTTCAATGGAGTGGAGGCATAGTGATTTCTCTTTCTTTGTATTTGTAGAATCATGTGACTGCTTGAGGTTTGGATTCAATAGGCATGTGTGTTTGGGTCATGCTCTTGATTTAGGACCTTGTGATACATTTTTCTATTTTGTATGCCCCTATCCTTAGCTTTGAGAAGGAATAGATGTGGAATTAGATGGCCTCTTCTTTGTTGACAACTTAATGCATCTTTAGTGGGGGCTTGACCATGTTTGAGTGCGAGGGAGACAAGTGTGGAGGTGGGGTTTTATATATGGACTTTATATATTGCACATATGTAGTAGTGATATCCATTCTTCTATATTTTCTCTTTTTGCTTTGACAAATAGTGTGGGTGCTGCCCAAGATGCTTATTGCATGATAATCCTTTGTAAGGTCACTATTAAGGACAATGATATGTTGGTTCAAGATATTATAAGATATGATTTATGTGATTCCTTTAATTCCAAACCACTAATCCAAAACATCCAAAACCACCAATCCCAGTGAACATCCAAAATCACCGATCCCAATGTCCTTGTAGTTCTCCCCAGTTTGAGCTACAACACCGATATGAGTTTCTTGTGGTTGAATCTGGTGTTCGTGTTGCCCTTCAAGAAAAAGATAGTTCCCATTTACACTTTACACTTTTCATTCGATTGATTTTTTGGGACATTGTTGGTCTTCTCTAATTTTACTACATACACAAGATAGGTTGGGTTATTCTTAAAGAAACTTGTAAACAATGGTGAAGTAGTGGCAATAAATTGGAAGTAGAGATGTCGACACCGATGTAAGGATGCCAGTTGCTTGGATGAAAATTGGCGTGAAAATGACTCGTAGATTTTTCCCTTTGAATTCTGTGGATTAGACTCGTATTTGTATAGTCCCTTCAAGCCCTTGCTACCACTACAAGTATGCCCATGCGCAAAAGCTTTCGATGTTTATACTTTTTTCACCGAACTATGATTATTTTTTAAACTTTATATTAGAGATCATGAGTTTGAGACTTTTAAATCTATAATGTACTAAGTCGCACATTATTCGGCAATTATTTATAGTGATCTAGGTTCAATCTTCGAAGTTCAATCTGTTACGGTTATCTTTACTATGAAAACTTTAATTGATCTGATCTTTACATTAATACAACTCATGGCCTGTGAAAACTTTAATTGATCTGATCTTTGCATTAATACAACTCATGGCCTGTGAAAACTTTAATTGATCTGATATTTACATTAATACAGCTCATGTCATGTTATTATGGAGGAAAATATTATGAGGAAATGGAAATGAGGGCTTTCTCAAATATGTTTTTTTAACTATTTCACCTTAAATATTTGGCAACTATCGGATTTTGCTAAGATATTTTGGGATCAAAACATTGAAAGATCTCATATTTAGGAAGAGTACAGAAAACACCTAGCAAATAATCACACTTAGATGTTTCTATTTGAGTTAAAGATATAGATTATTTGAAATCTGGGCCTATGTGGCATTAAGCTACTTTGCTTGTGAATTATTGATGCCCAGATGGGCAGGGCCTACATTTTCTTCAAGGTATGCATGGACACTAATGAGCTTTGACCATTCACTTTCTCCTTTGAGTGATTGGGATGGTGGCTCGCGTCAATTTACAAATTGTGTTATGCATCATACAATATGCCTCTAGTCCAAACCTTACATTGGACCCTACATCTTCCCTTCAAATTGGATCATCAAGAGCTCAAACATCCATTGATTATGGTGGCAACTCTGGAAACCTCAAATCAATATTGACAATTTATTTCCAGTTCACTTTTGAGAATCATTTATGGGATAATGTTGCATCCATGGTTTGTCAATATGTGCGTGGTTTTGTAGCATCCATGCAGAGGATTACCATGTCCCTAGCCCCTTCTTAATTGGGTTCCCATCTTTGGCCGAGGCTACCTCCTGGAAACCCATAAGCACTTACCCTTGCACGTTGGCTTCGTCAGAGTTACATGTAAAGTACAAGCCTGACATGTAAGATGACATTTTTTCAAGGGTTATTGATATTCTTCGTTGGCAAGATATCATTTTTCTAGATTCCATTTGGCGGTAGAGCTTCTTAGACATAATTATGAGGTAAATGAATCTATGCTAAAAACAGTTTGGCATCACTCTGATGCCATCATGTGTTGCTCCTTGAAATGAATAGTGTTTGAATGGTTTTTCCATTTCAAACCACTAATAAAATTTTTAGAACTATTTTTACTTTCCAGCCAATGTTTGAATGATTTTGAATCAATCTATGTCCTTCTATTTCCACTATTAAGCACCTGAATGAAAGAATAGGTTGTTTGCCTTTTGTCTGTGTGATTCATTTTACATTTGTGCATATTCACTAAATATCTAATGTCACTCCAAACATTTTCCAAATTAATATACAGTTGTAGAAAGATATAATACTCTTGTAATGCATTTAGTTTTTTCCCATATTACATTGTTTTGCAGATTTTATTGATAGACACCACCACAATGGATAGGGTCACTCTGTCTTTTCTGGCCATTGTATCAATCAGGACTTCTCGGTGTTGCAAAGATTATCAGTCTTCAGAATTTAACTTTACAGCGCCTTTCATACTGTAGCCTTTTTTTCTTAGCATGGTTGTGTATATTGGCTACTTCTCTTCTTGTTTCTTGAAAAGGGTGAATTTTGTACAAGGCAGAAAAATATTGTGCCATTGAAGTCTATTGAACCAGAACCAAAATTTGGTGACATGTACCTTCAGATATGGATAGTTTTGGGAGTCACATATAAAAAAATATTGAAAATCAAACTTAAACTACTTCTAATTGTATAAAAATGTAGAATCAAATAGAGATCTTGGTCCCCTTTCCTTTAGTGTCTAAATTCACTTTATATGACTTGATGTCATCCCTAGGATCATTAAGGTTAGCATTAGAATGCACCTTGTGAGCCATGTTGGTGTGCATATTAAAGTCTATTATCGGATTCCATAATACACTTGGAGATTCCCCTTCAGAATTATATTCAACATGTGCAATTCATCATGTTCATATATATTGGTAACTACCAATTGGATTTTACCTTCTGTCTATGTGATTCATTATAAATTTCTGAATATTCACCAAATATCTAATGTCACTGCAAACCTTTTCCAAATTAATATACAGTCATAGAAAGATATAGTAATCTTGTGATGCATTTAATTTTTTCCTAGATTACATTGTGTTTCATATTTTATTGATAGACACCACCACAATGAATAGGGACACATTGTCTTTTCTAGCCATTGTATCAATCAGGACTTCTAGTCATTGCAAAGATTATCAGTCTTCAGAATTTAAATTTCTAGTGCCTTTCACACTGTAGCATTTTTTCCTTAGCATGGTTGTGTACATTGGCTACTTCTCTTCTTGTTTCTTTAAAAGGGTAAAATTTTGTACAAGATAGAAAAATATTGTGCCATTCAAATGTAATGAACCAGAACCAAAATTTGGTGACATGTACCTTTAGATATGCATAGTTTGGAGAGTCACATATAAGAACATATTGAAAATCAAACTTAAACTACTAATTGTATAAAAGCGCATAATCAAATAGAGCTCTTGGTTCCCTTTCCTTTACTGTCTAAATTCACTTTATATGACTTGATTTCATCCCCAAGATCATTAAGGTTACCATTAGAATGCACCTTGTGAGCCATGTTAGTGTGCATCGTAAAGTCTATCATCAGATTCCATAATACACTTGGAGATTCCCCTTCATAATTACATTCAACGTGTGCAACTCATCAAGTTCTTATATATCGGTAACTATCAATTGGATTTTCCCTAGAATAGATATTTCTCATTCAAGTTGGATGGTAACTGAAATTAAAACTCCATAGAATTTCTATTTTAAACATTCATAAGAAATACTAATTGCATAGTTTGGCCTTCAGATATGCATAGATTGGAGAGTCTGGATTTGGTACTTTGAGTTCATAGAATTCATCATTTTTGATCTAATTTTGAATTATTGGAAAGTGTTTCTTAAAAGTCCATATAATGAGTGATACAAGACACCCAAAAGAAAGGTTAATGGGTGTCCATACTTTAGAAAGCATGATTATGGACAATACCTTGAGGGGCTTGTAACTTCAACACGTTTGCTAACAAATTGCTTCTTTGTACCATTCTGAGTGAATAATAGATTTATGTATCCAAGTAGTTGCTTGTGGTTTAATCCCCTAATGTGATCATATTACATCCTAGAGAACGACGAGAGCTATCCATTATTTGTTGAGATCTAAAAGTAGTTCCCATTTTTTGTTTCGCTTTTCATAGCATGCGTAGGGAAATTGATTCCAGACAAAATGTTAGAAATCACTATAATAATAGCCTCATATGTTTCATGTAAAGGTCAA
Source organism: Pinus tabuliformis (assembly GCA_031772625.1). Classification (NCBI taxonomy): domain Eukaryota; kingdom Viridiplantae; phylum Streptophyta; class Pinopsida; order Pinales; family Pinaceae; genus Pinus; species Pinus tabuliformis. Next base: position 1,781,648,676 of record CM062818.1, read on the forward strand.
AATAAAATTGTTTTGAAGTTTTTTTCCATTTCCAGCTTCCATATTGTTGAGGTTGATTTCTAGATTAAGGGTCAAAACTTGTTGTCAATTTTTTTTTTTTGTTTCCATCTGCCGCAATGTGGCATGTTGTTACGGTTGATTTGGGGATTGAATGTTAACCAACTTGAAGTTCAAAGGCCAAAAGTCCTCAAGAAAATGAATGCTCTTGACAGTTGAATTTCCAAAGTAGCTCATTAATAGAGAATGTTTCTTTATGCAAAAACAATGAAGACAAAGATGGAGAGGAAATGAAGAAAAAGTGCAATAGGAAGAAAAAAACTCAGGAAGAAAATCCTACTTGAAGATTGGAGGAGGAAGTGACAATTGAGCCTGTCCATGCATGAGGAGCTACAATTGTTGTCAGTGAGTAATAATACATGAAATCTCAATGTACGTCTTATTCTTTGTAAGCATTTCCAAAGAAAAATAAAGTTTCCAACAATTTTTTTTTTTCATTTTGGGTTTTTGCAGTAAAAATCTATTGTCTCTATGCTGTTGTGTAATAGATTCAATTTTTTGGGAATTTTGCTATATAAAACTACATCTGACATTACTTTTTCATTCAATTACCTATAGCCATATATTATCCTAATAGCCACAACATTGGATTCCCTGGCCAACATTATCTTGTTAGTTAATTCAATGCAATGCTGAATCACAATGTTATCTTCAATTCATAATTTCACTAAGGTTAAGTGAATGCACAACCAACCTTGTTATTAGAATGGGCACTCTACTTATGAATTATTTAAGTGCTGATAGTCAAATAGCCCTAGAGTCGTTGGTGTATTTATGTGGAAACTTCAAGCCATTTCCATTAGCAACAGTCATCCATGTTGGGCTTTAACTCATTGTTTTATTGCTTGGTTTAATGCCATCATACTCCCAGTGTTTCATCTATTCGTCGTATGATGGTTATGGTATATTCCTCTGAGTAATAGCTCTAAATCATACTACAACACTAAAATATTTTAGTTGGTTCACTGACTAGTACAGACATCATTTCAACAATCTCATACCTATAAATTCACTGGAACATTATACCTACAATTCATATATATTCTTGTGGGATTTGCTGTTGCCGAAAAAGCTTGTGCTTTGTTTCTGATGTTAATAACCAACACACCATTGTTTAATTTTGGCATCAAAGGCCAAGGCATGAGCATGGGTTCTCATGAACAGTCGTTCATATTTAAATCTATGGGGGTGAATTCGGAGATTATATTGTGTTATGTTCGGTAAGCTAGGATGAATGTTATTATATTGTGTTGGTTCTCCCTGTTGTGGGGAAAAATGCCTATGCAGGATGATCCTATCCACCTAAGGTGTGACAGTGCCTTAGCAACAAACAGAGACAGCTATTCTAGTATTCTTCGTTTATGAATTAAGAATGAAGAGAGATGGATGGACTAACCGGTGTCTTCCATTTTTCCCTCGATCCGGTGTCTCTTCTCTCGGAGAGTTCCCAGCTACTTGCCTTCTCGCTCGCCCAGCTTCAAGAGGTTTCTGCAAGATCACAAGAAGAGAACACTACACAAGACATGGATTCATATTCATAACTAGTTCAGGATTAGAAGTAAACTAAACATACTAATGCAATCATACATCAAATATACACCAGTATATAGGAGAAACCAAGATAACTTTATTGATGAATAACAAGGTTCAGGAAGAGATACAACCCAGAGGGCTCCAATCCAGCATCTCCTTCCCAGCAAATGGAATTCCTATCTTCACCCCCTTCAAAGCATTAAGCACCCAATGATTCCTATCTCAAACCAACAACAATTCTTGCAATAACAAAATTCCAGCCTCTAGATCTCATGGAGGAGAGATCCATATATAGATGTTTGGAGAGAGGATGAGTCAGCTTGAGATCTGACTAGTGTCCTCTCCCTCTGTTAGTTCTTGATTCCACTTGGAGGTTCTTGCTTCCACTTGGAGATTAGGAACCTCTTACTCATCTCCAGTCGAATTCCCTGAGGCAAGTGTCATTGAGGAATATTTTGGAAGCTTCCTGGGTTTTGACACCTCGTGGAATGAACTTGCCACATGTCAACTCTCGCTCAGCGCAGGTCGCCAGTGTTGGCTTTGACATTCAGCGCAGGTAGCCAGTGTTGGCTTTGACATTCAGCGCAGACAGCTAGTGGAGCCACTGAATTGATCCTGAATTGACTTGTTTTTGAGCAGTTTCTGGTGGAGAACTTCTGTGAATTGCTGTGGTTTGTTAGCCTTGTTCCTCTAGGGGTAGGAAAAACATGTTTAGGGACTTTGGATCCCTTATATTATGGAAATTTCATGCTCAATGTTGTAAGGCACAAAAATATCTATAACAGTTGCCCCCTAAAGTATGAGGTTGTTTATCGGGTGAAATGCTTTATCAGGAGGATCCGAAGTTCATCCAATGCTGGGAGGAGACCCGTAATGAGATACGATACAATACATTATTTTTCATACTGCTTTCATGATCTAGCTGAGGTGGGCATTCCCATGCTCAGCTTTATAAATTCATTTTTCTGTACATAGAACAGACAATCGTCTGGTGGTAGACTGATAATTTTGATGAAATTATCATCCTTTGAGTAGGATGATTATCTGCTGCAATGATGTACATGTCAATGTCTTTATCTTTCTTGAATATATATCGCAGCCCAGATGGACGAAACTAGATCCGGGGTCTTCAAACTCGCTCGATCTTCACTCTAAGTACAAGTCGATCCATGTGAGAAATGTCCTGAGGTCGAACATGGAAAGACATCGCTTGATTACCGGTCAATGAGGTAAACCATTAACAAGCGCGAGAGGAATCATCGATAATGATAATGACCCTCAAGGTACTGCAGTACAATTCACGTGGTGTGAATAAAGGACTTGGCGTCGAACACCACGCAAAATCTGTCGGTCGAAGGTCATTGATGTATACCTGCTGCCGGAAGTGAGAAACTTGCCATTGAGGCATGCAAGCTTCAAAGTACTGAAGGGGTTGTTCCTAGATCAACTTCTTGGATAATGAGCTGATGTCGACAAGAAGTGATCCGTCAAAGGAGGGCCTTAATGAATCCCACATCAGTGACACGGAACAGAGCTAATGATTTTAATGGAGGTGAAAACGTTCTGTGACATATGATTCAGGGTGGCGGTCATGAAAGGATGAAGGATAATGTACGGCAGTGGATGGGACATGGTTGACTTTTCTGAACGACTTATCTTGAACATATGGCGACACTGATGCGATGGATCGGTAGCATTACCCCAAATATGGATGGTATGGCGAGACCATGGTGATGTGACCGGTGAATGAAACAACCCAACCCGATTGTGGTACGGAGGAAAAGTGTCATGTTCAAGAGCGACTTGCTACCATCAAAGTTTTCTTGAGTTTCTCCCAATTTTTCCCCAGTCATTTCTGACCAGTACCTCTTTATTTTTGTCAAGCTTGAGGAGGATAACATATGCTTGTTCTATAACCTGTCCTTCGGGCAAGCCCATCGCTATGTTTTAACGAGCCTAGCGATAGTGAAACTCGTTCTCGTCTAAAGACAAGTTTGTCGCTATTTAATGATTTTAACGAGTCTAACGATAAAGATAACTCAGTTCTTTTCATTTTTAGAGAGTCTGAAAAGATACATAAAGTTAACTCCAAAAGTCCTTTTTCGTCATCTAATCCCTTAGGTCTGAAAAAGTATAAAACAATACAAAAGGGATGAGTTTTCGATAGTTTTAACAAGCCGAATAAAACAAGCGCTCGATATTTTTGTGCAATAATCCCTCAGGTCCAAAAAGATTAAAATCTAGAGGAGGGATAGCACTTCCTGTCCCTTTAACGAGCTGGAAGGCCAAGGACTCGGCAATCTTTTCATATTTTACGAGTCAGATGAAAAGAGCTTAAAGAAGACTCGTCTTTTGAGGAACGAGTGATAAAACGGGTTAGCAGCTGATTCCAGGTACAGGTTGGAATTTTCCAATCACGGCAGTGTCATAAGGATGGCTAGTGCAATCACTCTTCGCAGCTGTTCCTCAAAATGGGTAAACAAACATATGGAGGTGAACGATCGGCCAATGGAAAAGTGGAGGTGACGGTGCAAACACGACCAAGGCTTTAATGGCTGATGATATTACATTCACAGTGGTTATTTACCGGGATAGTTCATTTTTTAACGAGCTTAAATGCGGGTGGAAACATTTGCTCGATCTTATGTTTATTTTTTAACGAGCATGAACTATGTGCTAAAACTGCTCAGATCTTGCGTTTATTTTTTAACGATCATGAACTGTGTTCTAAAATTGCTCGAAAACCCAGTCATATGATAAGAATGTCTCATTGAAGATGCTATTTTTATGGAGCTTCATCTTACAAAGCTTTGCTCCGGATCCTTTCATTATGCAAGTTCGGAAATGACTAATCCTACGAGTTTAAAGGGTTAGACCTACAGGTTTAAAGGGAGGACCTAAAAATTTAAAAAATAAATAGTCGCCCCTTGCTTGCACTCCAAAAGGTTTGCATGCCCCCAGGTATAAAATATGATTTCAAGGTTACCCTTACTTTGTCCGCCAAAACATTTGTTTAAGCAGGAAAGGCCTACCTCTTTCAGGTTACCCAAAGATTGTCACGGTAATCTTTCAAACAAAACAATTCTTCGGCGATATCTATCGAGATAGACAAAGGTGAATGACCTTAGTGCCAAACACGTAACTTTGACAAAAGAATCTTATTCTAGAATAACCCTCTTCCAGCATGGGCGGGGTACAGACTAGTCATATTCTCCCGCGGAAACCTACCTTATACCCGAAGTTTTCTTGCCGAAGCAGGCCAGGACGCATGCCCCCTGGGTTCCAGTCATATCCTCCTGGATTACTCGCGCTCATCAGGAGGATGGACCGTGGGTTGAGACATTTCTTGAGTGAAGAGACCATTTAGGGATGGTATATGACTATTTGCGATGCGTGATCCGGGAAATGAAAGCTGGTCCATGAGCTTGACCACTCTTCCTTCGTGTAGAAAACACATTACTCTAAAGAGTGAGGAGACGATGGCTCCCATGCAATATATATAGTCTCGTCCAAGGAGTAGGTTATAATCCAAGGGTCCTTGAACGACCATCACGTTCATTTGAACGGTCTTCCCTTTCAATGTGATCGGCGCATTGGGGAGGATCCCTAAAGGTCGACTGGTTCCTTTATCAAAGCCTGATAGATTTCTCATTTCAGGCAAAAGCGCTGGCGAACCAAGCACTTTCCAAGCAATAGAGGAAAGGATACTCACAGATGCCCCCTCATCAATGATAGTGCCAGCCATTACCATTCTGTATATTTGAACGATAATTCTGAATGGTATGCTTGCTGGCAACCGGGGTCTGCCTAGTTGGTTCCAGTCGAACGAGACAACTAGGTTGCTTGATGTTGGGACCGAATAGATGGCCGGGTATGACTCTGACGAAGTTCCTTCCTGCGATAAAGGAATGGGCAAATTTCCCCCTTGTTCGTCGGAGTCTGTGTTGATGAAGAGAATTTGGACGGTGTCGTCTTTACTCTCCTCTGTGATGGTATCATTCGAAGATAGAGCCTCTGAAGGCAAAACCGGGTCAAATGCCATCTCAACCTTTAGACTTTCGTCAGGTATGGATTCAGACGGTTCATCTTCAATGATAGGTGCTTCGGCTGACCACCTGAGCGGGCCAGCCGGGTTCTCAACTGGTGAAGGACTTGGCAGGAGTTTTTGATATCCAGGAGGAAGTTGCACTCGTAAAATCGGGCGATCTTCCAAAACTCTTTTAGCCTCGTCTAAGAAGGGACAACGGTGGATGGCATGGTCGCCTTCACATAGTTTACAGGGAAATCTAGCTTTCCCTCTCTGTCTTGTGGCTTCACTTTCACTAGTTGACGGTGTGCTGTCAACATGGCTATCAGAGGTTGACGCCACCGAATTGTGCAAACGGGGAGACCAGTCCCTTAGTATCTGAGGGATGCAGGGACAATCACTGTGGAAGTGGTCTCCCTTGCATATGACACATGGCGATTTAGGCCTAGTTAGTGCTGTGTGTGGATTTTTTTCAAACGCCACTTGTTTGCCCCCAGTCGCTTTTGGCTCCTTCTTCTTCTTCTCTTTCTTCTTCTTTTCTTTCTTCTCCTTAGGAACTTGGTTTTTTGTTTTACCAGTTCCGTCAAGCGAAGAGGAAGGAGGAAAGGAAGAATTAGATGAAGTAGAAGGCTGGTGGGTAACTCTGGTCTTGTCTAACTGTTGATTCGACTGTTCAGGAATAGTGGTGTTTTGAACGACATTGGTCGAGAAGAGCTAGACTGGCAGGCCAATTGTCAGTCCTAGAAACGACAATGTGGCCATATGAGGCGCACCAAAATCTCCCCAAGAGGAGAAGGGACTAGGATTTCCACCAAGGGGAATTCCTTGGTTGGTGTGCTCCATTTTCTCAACTTAAAGATCAAAACAGGAATAAGGGGTGATTGTTCCGTTTAAAATAAATTTTAACGATGCTTTAGACACAACTTGCTTTTTCAATTTTAAAGAGTCGAGAAAAAGCTAAAGATGACTCTAGTCCCCTTCGATGTTTTAACGAGCCCGAAGTGACAAATTCTCGGATGGACTTTTTCCGTTATAGAGTCTGAAAAAGGCCAAAAGGAACTGCTCTGGAGTTCTAGGCAGAGGGTGTGCCAAACTTTTCGCAAAACTGCAGAATACTTTTTAGGGTACGGGCGGTCGATCTTCCTGAATGCTTTGTTCAGTGCATTGCGATCAGTAGGGCGGCCGACACGGCTTCTTAAGGATAAAGGTTTTATGCCTATAGGGGTCTCCCAATATATACGCGACGGTACGTGGGAGCACAATCCGTACTGGCGCTATCGTCCCTCAGGAGGAATCACCCACCATCCACGAGATCGACAGTCACCAGGCTTTACGACGCTGGAACACGTCTCTAGCCTAGACCTCTATGTTTTGCGTTATGTTGCAAAGCGTTGTTAAGTTCATTCAATTTATTTTAGGTTGATCTTTTTAGAAGTTTGCCTTTTTAGGTTCACCATGAGATGTATGATACAATTCCTAAATGCAGTCTAAAGATGATAAGCAAGCTTTATATCTTTTCAACTTTGAAAATCCTAGCTACTAAGGGAAAAGAAAGACACCATCTTTTCTCAAAGAGCAATCGGCACACTCTAATGCACTTTTCCTAAATCAGACATGCAAACTATCAAGATGCAAAATGCATAATGCAGGTGTTTGTTTTCGCTTTCTTAGTATTGATGCCTACACAGAAAGCTTTTTGTACAACTTTGAATTTGCTTTTAAATGACAAATACAAACAAGTTTACTTTTCCGAAATCAGAGAGGGTAGAAGAGATTACAACACTTAACGATTTCCGAAATGAATGCTTGTTTCGACACTTAAAAGAGACAAACTCAAACCAATAAGCAAAAGCAAATTTATAATCAACTGTAAACAACCAATGAACTCTCTCCTAAGATCACAATCAACAGATCTGAATCAAAGGCTACAGGTTGATTATTTCACTCTTGCAAAGGAAAACTGTAAATGACGCCACAAACACATAAAAACACTCACAGTCTTTTTGTACAAAAGGAGGCGGAATTTAAGCAGAGAAAAGGAGTTATCAGACTGGTACCTATGCTGGTTACAGGCTGCAAAAATCAGAGATCAAAACAAGGCAAAACAGAGAAGAGAACCCCAGCTGCACAAGGCCTAACTGGTTCAGCGCAACCTCAACACAGGGGTTTTGACATTCAGCGCAGGTAGCCTTCACGGGACTTGTGTTGAAATGCAGAACCTCTTCACAGCTGTCGCGCTGAAGGAGAAACGAGAGTTTCTCACTGGTTCTGGGTCACAGATTGCTATTTAATCTACTGTTTTAGGCCAAATAAAAGCAACAAGCAAGGTGCAATCAAAGGGATGCTTTGAGGGAGTACTAAGATCTATCACAAAGGATCATCAAATCATTTGTGAGTCCATTGTTCAGATCATAGACAAGTCCAGTGATTGGATCAAAGCAGCAACTGTCTACTTTGCATCTGGGAATAGCAGATGCAGTTCGATTGTTGCTGTCGAGTCTATGAAACAAACAATGATAGAAACACAAATAAAATGACTAAACAGATCTCCCCAGCGGAGTCGCCAATTTGTTGTGGGGAAAAATGCCTATGCAGGACGATCCTATCCACCTAAGGTGTGACAGTGCCTTAGCAACAAACAGAGACAGCTATTCTAGTATTCTTCCTTTATGAATTAAGAATGAAGAGAGATGGATGGACTAACCGGTGTCTTCCGTTTGTCCCTCGATCCGGTGTCTCTTCTCTCGAAGAGTTCCCAGCTACTTGCCTTCTCGCTCGCCCAGCTTCAAGAGGTTTCTGCAAGATCACAAGAAGAGAACACTACACAAGACATGGATTCATATTCATAACTAGTTCAGGATTAGAAGTAAACTAAACATACTAATGCAATCATACATCAAATATACACCAGTATATAGGAGAAACCAAGATAGCTTTATTGATGAATAACAAGGTTCAGGAAGAGATACAACCCAGAGGGCTCCAATCCAGCATCTCCTTCCCAGCAAATGGAATTCCTATCTTCACCCCCTTCAAAGCATTAAGCACCCAATGATTCCTATCTCAAACCAACAACAATTCTTTGCAATAACAAAATTCCAGCCTCTAGATCTCATGGAGGAGAGATCCATATATAGATGTTTGGAGAGAGGATGAGTCAGCTTGAGATCTGACTAGTGTCCTCTCCCTCTGTTAGTTCTTGATTCCACTTGGAGGTTCTTGCTTCCACTTGGAGATTAGGAACCTCTTACTCATCACCAGTCGAATTCCCTAAGGCAAGTGTCATTGAGGAAGATTTTGGAAGCTTCCTGGGTTTTGACACCTCGTGGAATGAACTTGCCACATGTCAACTCTCGCTCAGCGCAGGTAGCCAGTGTTGGCTTTGACATTCAGCGCAGACAGCTAGTGGAGCCACTGAATTGATCCTGAATTGACTTGTTTTTGAGCAGTTTCTGGTGGAGAACTTCTGTGAATTGATGTGGTTTGTTAGCCTTGTTCCTCTAGGGGTAGGAAAAACATGTTTAGGGACTTTGGATCCCTTAGATTATGGACATTTCATGCTCAATGTTGTAAGGCACAAAAATGTCTATAACAGTCCCATAAAACCAGAATGCGTTGGCCTGTAAGAGAAACTCATGAGGTTGGAATTCATCTAGCTCCTAGCAAGAATAACTCCACCAAGAACAAGGGGTTGGACTTGTTGAACACCTCTAGTAGAGTCTGGGAAAGATGGCCGATAATAAGGCTATCTTGGTTGAATCCCTCCAGCTGGATGATGGTCAAGCTTTGAGTAAGTCTGTGAGTGCTGAGCTTGTCCGAATGGATCATGAAAATGCTTAGCAAGAGGTTTCTTCCAAGAGCAGATCCCTTGGGCTTGATCATATACCGTCATAGAATGAACAACACTTACTGGATTTTCCATAAATTTACTATCACAAACATGTCACCAACAATAAGAGGCTAGGTAGGACACATCCCTTCAGTATCATCTCGATTGGGATTTGTATAGAATGATCCCCAAGGAGGAGGTTCGCTTGCAAAAGTAATCAAAACTTAAATTTGTTCTCTAGAGTATGCCAATAAAGTTGTAGGTGGTATTGACTAGAGGTAAAATATTGAAATTAAAAAATATGCAACCTCAAGCTTGGTGACTACACTTTAGCTTGGCGACCTTGAAGGCACATATCAGGCTCACTTGGAAACATTAGGGTGCATATCAAAACTGGGTTCATATTGTTCTGTTATAGTATTAATTTAGCCATCTTTTGTCTATTTTTGCGAAATAAGAGTGCAAGTATAGAAACCTGTATTGTTTAAGATGGGGATAGTGGCTGGGTTTCTCTTAGGCTATGACTTTCGTGACACTACAGATTTTCTAGAAGCCTTAATAGCTATTTAGTGTGTTAGTTACAGGTGTTTTTTGTTACTTTGGCATTCATGTTTGCGAAATAATAGCTAATATGAAGATATTGTAATTCTCTTTTCATAATAAGGGAAGATGGCCTATGATATGGGTAGTATGACAACAGTTGCCACTTCTATCTCCCTTTGTAACATTGGAAGTGAGAGGAAGTTGGGTGCAATATTTGAAACAATGCCACACAATTGTCTTCTCTTGTTGCTTTTTCACTCGTCTCCTTCAATTTCTTAAGCAGAAGATAGACCACAAGATTACGTAGCAGAGAGAGGGTAGTCAATCCAAGAGCTATGGCAAAGGAGTTGTACTTCAACCAAGATGGGTCAGCAACAAAAAAATTGTAGGTCAGAGAAAAAAAGTCCATCTAAAGGAAGGTTCTTTTCACATAAAACTTTATTGTGGTAGATCTTTCTTTGTCCATATACATTTGATGTTAATGTGTGGTTTGTATGTAGGTTTGGTATGACATATATTCCAGCATTTCATTGTGCATCTATTGAAAATATTTTCAAATTGTCTTGCATTCAGGTGTCAACAAGCTTGCTGATCTTGTCAGAGTCACCCTTGGACCAAAGGGCAGAAATGTTGTTTTGGAAAGCAAGTATGGTTCTTCGAAGATTGTCAATGATGGTGTGACAATAGCTAAGGACGTAAATTGTAGATGTGGGTTGTAAATTTTTTATATTCTATATTATTTTTCCTTGCCTAAATGTCTTACTATCTTATACTTGGGAGGAAAATTTCTCACAGGTCATAGAAAACATATTGCTCTTTTGATGATTTACCTGGTCTCTGGAGTAACCGTAATAGAGTAAAGAATCAAGCTTTAAACAATTGAAAAAAAAAGACTTGTGTGCCAGATGTTGGCGAGTCAAGGTCAAATGTTATTACCAGTCTAGTTAATGCATTTCAATGTTGCACCCTACTTCTGATAGGTTGAATTAGAGGACCCAGTTGAAAATATTTTGGCCAAGTTGGTAAGACAAGATGCAGCAGAGATAAATGATTTATATGGTGATTGAGATCACATGGATACACACCCACATAGGTGGCCATAGATTTAGTGACTACGACATAGGTGTAGTAGAGATACAACCAGTTTAGGCCATGAAACATTATGGCATAGATATAGCTCTGCTGGGCACAATGCTAATAGCTAGGGAATCAAAGATTATCTAGATAAGGAGAGAGAAGGAGACCCTGCAGATGGAGCTAAGGAGATATAAGGAGGCTAGCACGAAAGATATGAAGAGGTCAGGGACATCACATATAGTGAGCAGTGTTAGAGTTCAGAGAGTGAGGACCACCGCCTCATATATGACCTTATGAGGCATGGGATATACATAGGGGATTCACTGGGGGAGAAATACCATACCACATGGGTTCATATTGTGGGATATATATTCAACCAAAAATGACATAATATATTGGGGGATTATAAGGGGTAAAGTGTTTTTATATTGATAGGTATAAGGAATGGAGCTCAAAGTTAATGAAAAAATATAAACGGGTATAAAAAATGTTAATGAGAAAATGGATAACTACAATATCTAGTGAGATTAAGGGTTTTTTAAATTGGGAAGGTTTATTGTGTTAGGATTGGTAGGGGGTTAAATAATTTGATTTTTAGTGTAATTTCCAATATGTAGTCAAATTTAGGGTATTGTTTAATATGCCATGAAAGCACGTGATATGTTGGACGTTCATTGAGTGAAGCCCCTGTGGGGATATAGATGCAGATAGGACTTGCAGTAGATACAGAAAAATGATCCTCTTGACGGAGAGGGCAAGAGTCAGTGTTATACTCCTCTTCTGATGTACTGTGTATACATGATGTATCCACGACACACATATGATGTATTCCATGCGATCTTTTCACTCAACCATCATATTTTTTATGTAGCTATCCCGGGGGATGTGGGTGAGCAGCCGTACACTGACACTGTGTACTGATGACTGATGACATAGATCTATATACTGATGTAGAAATAGAATAGATCCTATACTTTCTTTTTGTACTACCTTAGTTTTGGATGCTTAGCTTGACATTGTTTTTTCACCTAATTGATATATAGCTCGAAATCACCCACAATCTTCAACATTTTCATTCCTATCTTCCTAGCAGTCTTAAGACCCAACACCATGGCTTCATACTCAGCCACATTGTTGGTACATTAAAACTCCAATCTGAAGGAAAAAGGATGATGAGTACCCGCAGGAGAAACCAGAAAAACACCTACCCCAAAACAATCTTTAGAAGAAGCCAGATCAAAACTAATATTCCATAAACTAGCAGGCTCAGGTCTCTCATCCTCGTTCATCAAATCCTTAGAAATTTCCATAGGCTCAGCATTAAGACTCATTACATATTCACCCATCTAAGACTCATTACATATTCACCCATCTCATCAGTTGTATACATGAGAGAATTTGTGTAATTGGTAGGGTTCCCTCTATAATCTATAGGTTTTCCCTCTGAACACAGGGACTATGGAATATTACAAGTCAAACTTAATATTTCCCCCCAAAGGAGTACCCTAGCTACATGACATCAACAAACCATAAGTAGGATGGACATTTATGATCACTGATTCACTACATCCATCATTACATGCTTTCATGGCATCTGTACCAGCTTAACCACTAGATATTTAATATTTAATCATTCTTTAAAGTGTGCTAGCTCAATGGAAGAGTGTATGCCTTACAAGCAGGGGGTTGGTGGTTCAATCCACTACGCAATAACATGAATTAGGCAACATTTTTTTGGTTTATCTTTAATTATTTTTTTTTATATCAATTTATTTCAATGGTGAGATATTTATGGATTCATTGTTTTATATTGTCTCTAAAGAGACAAAAGTGATCATTAAATAATTTGTTTATTGTCTCTAGAGAGACAATAGGTAGTATTAAAAACATACTCTCTAATCTGAGTGTTGTCTCTAGAGAGATAAAAATGAAATTGTCTCAAGAGAGGCGAAAATGAAATTGTCTCAAGAGAGGCAAAAATACTTGTGTTATAAAGACAATAATCTTTAAGACAATAGTTTTTAAGACAATAATATTTAAGACAATATTTTCTAAGACAATAATCTTTAAGACAATAATTTTTTAGACACTCGCTTGAAGACAATATTTAAGATAATACACAAGCTTTTTTTTGTCTTAAGTTAAGACAATCTACCCAAAAATTGTCTCATATATTGTCTTAAAACCCTCGTTTATGTAGTAGTGTTATATTTTATTGTTTCGTCATCTCCAGGTAGAGTACAATATAATATCAAAAGCTCATTTACGAAGTGTCATGGACAGATTCATGAGTAGATCAAGGCTTACTTACCATAAATAATATATCATGGACAGATTCATGAGTGGATCAAGGCTTCCCTGTCCCATTAAGGTTCACCTTATATATTTATGAGGAAGTAATGAAAATGATTATCTTTATGCACTAAATTTATATCTCATGGATCAAGGCTTCCCTGCACCATAAAGGGTATGACTATCCTTTTGCACTAACTTTATATCTCTTTGAAAAGAATGGAGGGGATGAAACATCACACCTAGGTGATATTTCCAAGTATCCCTAATGGGTTTTGGTATTCTTGTGAAATTAATTGAGAAAATTTGTTTCACGGTTGTGTGTTTAGTGTAGACTTAGTTCTTATTTTTTAGGAGATAGTTTTGATCTCTCTGAATTGAATGTAATCTTATTTATTTATGATGTTATGATCAATGGATGTGAGCGGTACTATTTGGGTAGTCGATGTTTACCTCATCTCACCTGTGAGTTGCAAGTTTCATTCTAATTTGTCTTTCCATTTTTTATCATGGTATCAGAGCGCAGGTGACGCTGTTGTTGGAGACAACAAAGGGTAGAAAGAGGAATTATTCAGGGACAGGCTCGAAGTGAATATTGCATGTGAGAGGTACATTGATACATTTTTTTTTGTGTGACAGAGCATTGATTTTTTTGAATAGAACAGATCAGCTCGCCCCCAACAAAGAGAGGTTGTGATGATAAACACTGGAAGTACATAGGGAAAGCGTGTTGGTCAATGCTACTCCTACATTACAGTAAGGTGAATTGGCACTGCTGTTTTTTGCATGTTAGAGATGGCCTGATACCAAATGTGTTGGTTTTCTTGTCCAACGTTTTTTGTATATTGAAGGTCATCTATCTGGAGTTGGATCTGTAGCACCTAGATCTAGAGCTATTGGAGGATATGGAGTTAGATTCGTGGATCGATTGTTGGATGATTTGGAGGTAGATCCATAGATTGGCTGTTGGAGAATTTGGTGTTATATCTGTAGATTGATTGTTGGAGGATGTGGAGTTAGATTCCTAGATTGATTGTTGGAGGATCTGGAGGTGGATCCATAGATTGGTTGTTGGAGGATCTGGTGTTAGATTCGTAGATGGATTGTTGGACTTTTTGGTGTTGGACCCATAGATCAGTTGCTAGATTACTAGATCTGTGGATTGGACCAGTGGATCTATTGATCGGACAAGCTATTGGTGGTGCTCGTGAATTAAAATAAGGGCACTGTTGAAATTGTTGTCACAATGAATAATAACATTGCAAAGAAATACCTTAATGAGAGCAATAAGCTGCATGGTTTAAATTACGCCACCAAGAAGTTCAAGTTGCAAAAATTGCTCGAGGGTTCTGGTGCATGTAAAATTGAAAATGAAGATGAAGCAAAGCCAACTGTAGCTAGTGGTGCCACAACCGCATCAGTTCAAGATTTGGAAAAGAGGGAAAATAAAGTGAAGGTGTTGTTGTGTTATGAAACCAACTCACAAAAAGATAGAAAAGATAGATCAACGCCTTAGAAATAAGCCTCTTGAAGGGGGAAACCTCTCTTACATTACACAAATAAACAATTCTTAGATGATACAAATGACAAGACCTATTTTCTATATATAGGAGTCTAAGGGGTCATAATATAATTAGAGCTGATATAACAATAATAATGTAACGGCATAATAATAAAAATAGTGGGCTTCTATGGGACACAATAATAACAATATGGGGACTACATAGGAACAACAATATAATAAGGGGTTTTTACTAATAACAATAAGGGTTTACACTAGTAGTATAGGGACCTAACATGCCCCTCTCCTTCAAAAAGTGTTGTCCTCAACACTTGAGTAGTTCTTGATGCTTCTGTATAAAATTCTTGTCCTCCCATGTGGAATCTTTAGTGGGTAAGTTCTTCCACTTGATGTGATACTTTGAAATTGATCGATTTTGTAACTGTCGGGTTCTTATTTCTGTGACTGCTCCAAGTTCCAATATGATTTTTCCTTCCTTTTCAAGTTCTGGCAATATTGTTTGAACTGGGATCTTCTGCAACTTTTGAATGAGTGGCCACACTTCTTCGTCATTCTTCCATTCATCCCTTGCTTCATTTATCCAATCTGGTTGGATAATAGAAATAGTAGAAAATAATCCTTCCACATCCTCATCCTTTCTTGAGAGTGCATCTGCAACAAAATTTCTCTTCCCTTTTTTGTAGATGGTTTCAAAGTCATAACCCATCATATTTGTCACCCATTTTTTATGTTCTTCTAAAGATAATCTTTGTTCTAAAATGTATTTAAGACTATCATGATCCATTTTTACCTTGAAGTGTCTTCCCATTAGGTAGGTTCACCATTTCTTAAGTGCATGTAATATTGCCAACATTTTCTTCTCATAAATAACTTTCTTGAGATGTAGCCATACAAATACCCAATTGCCTACATAAAAACTTATTTCACTGCGATGTTGATCTGCTTATTGTTTCATTAAATTATACACCAAAGTGGCATTATCCTTTAAACGTTGGAGAACTTGTTGTTGATGCTCGATGTGATCTTTCACTGCTTGAATCTTTTTCTTCTTGATATGTCCTTCTATCTTGAGAGTTTGAGGAGTGGTAATTTCTTCCAATGCATTACAAGATATGGTCAGATTCATTTCTTGATGCTCGATGTGATCTTTCACTTCTTGAACATTTTTCTTCTTGATATGTCCTTCTATCTTGATAGTTTGAGGAGTGGTAATTCCGTCCAATGCATTACAAGATATGTTCGGATTCATTTCTTATTTCTCGATGTGATCTTTCACTTCTTGAACCTTTTTCTTCTTGATATGTCCTTCTATCTTGAGAGTTGGAGGAGTGGTAGTTCTTGCCAATGCTTTAAAGGATATGGTCGGATTCATTTCTTATTTCTCTAGGGTTGGTTCCTGGTGTATATCCTCTTCTTTTGATATTTCTTGATCCTTTTCTTCCTCCTCTTCACAATCAATGTAAAATAATTTCTTCCCAGCACACTTATGACCTTTAATGTATTTGTTATCGCAATTGTAACAAGTCCTTTTGCTCTTTTTTCTTCCAATTGTTGTGGTGTCAACCGTGTATGTTGTGGAAACCCACAACAAACAACACTTCCATATTTATAGTTGTGAGGGGTAGAATTCCTTGTTACCATAATTTTGCTTTCCACTTTTCTTGCCAACCTGAATGCCTTGTCCAATTAATCAGGTTCCCAAAGATGAACCTCATGTTGAATGTTATTATTTAAGGTCCCTATGGGGACATCAATCGTTTGCTTCTCTGGAATATCATTTCCCCTTATATTCAATTTTTGAAAGTCCTAAATGTGCTATGCCATTGAACACTATTGTTTGAGATTTATCAATTGGCTAAATAAGGTGTTTCTCTTTGTATCCTCATAATGTGCTATCATTTCCTCCCTGAAAATTGACCACGTAACAAGTGGTTTACGAGAACAAAGCCCTTTATACCATAAAAATTGATCTGTTTCTAAATAATTAGATGCAATATGTACCTTTTGTAATAGTAGTAGACCATGTAGGTCAAAAACTTTCTCCATATGTAGTATCCAATTTACCGGATCCTTGCCATCAAACTTCCTCATATTTCCTTTTCTTGATTTTAGGAGATTGATCTTGAAAGGACTATAACTCTATAATTTTGGATCTTCCAGTTCTAAAATCGTGATTCATAGTAGCCCTCTGTGTCCTCTTTCCAATGCCACTAGTCTTATCAAAACTGGATTCTCCAAGAAAGAGTTATGCACAATCTCCCAAGATAACATGATTATATACCTTGTCAAACGAGAAAACTTGTATGAAGTGCCACGTGTCACTGTTTTGACCTATGGATCTGAAAATTACACACTAAAAACTACAGTCCATCCTCTTTCTTTAAGTTCTACCGAAATTTCAATCTGATGCTCAAAGAGAAAGTTAAGATGATTTTTCCAAGGTCACCTGTTTAAGATGTCATTCGGCAGTCTGCAAACATCCTAAGGTCCTCAGATCATATATCTGAGAGTATAGTGAGACAAGATCTGAAATTCAAACTCGAGGTTTAGACGGATTTTTTCTCAAATGGGTTTTTGTTTTAGCTTTTAAAGCTACGTAGCTAACACGTTAGAGTGAAACTTCCACGATGACCTGTTTTAGATGAAATTCTTGAGCTTAGAAAAACCCTAACTTCCTAAGATCATATCTTCAAAAATATAGTGAGACAAGATTTGAAATTCAGATCCCAGGTTCAGTGCGATATATTCTCAAATGGGTTTTTTTGTCATCTTCTAAAACATTGTAGAAAAAAAGTTATAGTGACAAATGTCACGATGACATGTTTGGAGCAGCAAAACCCTAGAATCCAAAGCTCAGATACCAAATGTTATGAAACCAGCTCACAAAAAGATAGAAAAGATAGATAAATTCCTTAGAAATAATCCTCTTAGAGGGGGAAACCTCCTTTACATTACACAAATGAAAAATTCTTAGATGAACAAATGACAAGACCTCCTTTCTATATTTAGGAGTCTAAGGGGTCATAATATAATTAGAGTCAACATAACAATAATAATGTAAAGGCACAATAATTGAAATAGTGGGCTTCTATTGGGCACAATAATAACAATATGGGGACTACATAGGAACAATAATATAATAAGGGTTTTGTAATAATAACAATAAGGGTTCTGGTGAAAATTGAAAATGAAGATGAAGCAAAGCCAACTGCAGCTGGTGGTGCCACAAGCACATCAGTTCAAGATTGGGAAAAGAGGGAAAATAAATTTAAGGTGTTGTTGAAGATGTCAGTAAAAATAGTATAATTCCTCATATATGAGACTACAAAACCGCCAATGAGATTTTGGTGACACTGAAGGATTTGTATGAAATGAAAAATATAAATCGTGCGTTGTTTCTTAAGAGTAAGGTTCTCTCCATTAGAATGGAAGAGAATGAATCTATTTCTACATTCATCTCATGCATTAAAGCACTAAGAGACAAGTTAGGAGACATAGGGGATAAAGTATCCAAAATTGATCTTTTCAAAATTACCTTAAATGGCATGACAGAGGATTATCAAATTTTCATTACAGGGATTGTAGCAAGGGAGAAAGCCACCATCTTTGAAGAGTTGTTAGGGATTTTGATGTAGGATGAAGAGAGACGTAAGAATTTGAAGCCTCAGAATATAGATCTGGCATTGGTGGAAAATAAAAATTTCTTCAAAGGGAAACAAGGAGGAGGACATAAAAGCAATGGTCCATCTTAAAAAAATCCATTTCAAGATATGTCATCCTCTAAAAATGATTTAGGAATTAAGTTTTTCTACTATGGAAGGATGGGTCATATTGCTACAGACTATTATAAAATGAAGAATCATGAAAACATATATAGACACAAGAGGCATACATGGCATTTTGTTGGCGAAGATTTGAATCATGATCCTAAATTTTTTGTGTTTGACGTTTCTCTTTCTACTGAGACTGATGAGGTTGGAACTTGGTTTGTGGATACTAGAGAATCCACTCATATGACATGTAATAAACACTGGCATGAAAATTTTAAGGAGACCAACAATAGTGCTAAAATCTACCTAGGAGATGACAAGACATATTCGATTAAAGGGTATGAAGATATCCCTATGGTATTTCCTAGTGATAATATCAGGTGCATCCAAAATGTCATATATGTGCCTATTATTAAAAATAATTTGATCTCTGTTTCCATGATTACAGATCAAAATTTAAAGGTAGATTTTTTCAAAACTTACTATATTGTAAATGATTTGCTAGATCATCAGAAGATGGTTGCATCAGGAGTAAGAGTTGGAGGCCTATATAAGTTGAATGTTACATGCATTCCATATCAAAATTTAACTTCAACGACTATGACAACAGAGAATCTTTTGCATCAAATGTTTCATCGCATCATCCTTCATGACTTATTTTTGTTGCAGAAACAATGTATGGTTGACGGGCTTGGTATTATAAGAAATTACCATATTGTTTGTGGATATTGTGCCCTTGGAAAAATGCACAAGGATGAATTTCCCTCTAGATTAAATAGGAGAAAGAAAGATATACTTGAACATGTGCATACTGATATTTGTGGACCTATGCAGACAAGGTCCTTAGGTCAAGCTTACTATTTCTTGTTATTTATTGATGATATGACAAGGTATACTTGGGTATACTTTCTTAGCAGGAAGAGTGATGCTTTTGAGTACTTTAAAGAATTTATAAATATGATTGAAAAAAATACAGGGAAGGTCATTAAAATACTCTGCTCATATCAAGGGGGAGAATATAGTCTTGGAAAATTCATCAAATATTGCAGAGATCATGGAATAGCACAACATTTTACAGTACCCCACACTCCACAATAGAATGGGGTTACATAAAGAAAGAACAAAACTCTACTGGAGTGTGCAGATAGCATGATTACAGGTAAGAACCTATCTAATTGTTTTCGGGAAGAATCAATTAGTACTTCAGTTTACTTAAATAAAAGAAGTCCAACTAGGTGTCTTGATCTGAAGACTCCATTTAAGGCTTTGTATGGTTTTAAACCTGTAGTCCATCACTTGAGAGTATTTGGTTCTAGATCTTTTACACACATTCTTAAGGAAAATAGGAATAAATTGGGTGCTAAAGCTATAAAATGTATATTTGTAGGGTACTTATATGATTTAAAAGCATATAAGATGTTTAATCCTCTACTCACAAGGTATTTTAAAGTATAGATGTTATCTTCCATGAATAAGTTGATGAAGGGAATAAGGACATAAGTTATGAAGAGTGGCACATGCCTTTAGTTATTGATGATAGAAATGATGAAGCCAAAGACAATAATTTACAACAACAACTACAAAAGAAAGAGGAGTCTAGTGATGTGGATACATTCAATAGTCAAAGTTCATTCATAGGTGAGCAAGAAATCAAATAGGATATAATTAAGGCAAGTCTACTACAAAAGATATTAGGACAGTAGATTCCCTTACCTACAAGGTACGCAAATTATGCTCTTATGACTAGTGTTTTAAATGGTGTTGAGCACATGAATTATAATTAAGCAAATCAGTATGATGAATTAAGGTCAGATATGAAAGAAGAGTATGAGTCCCTAATTAAAAATAAAACCTGGGAATTAGTTGAACTACCAAAAGGAAAAGAGCCCATAAGTTGTAAATAGTTATATAAACCTAAGTTCAAAGCAGATGGTAGTGTAGACAAATATAAAGCTAGATTGGTGGCCAAAGGGCAGTCACGGAAATAAGGAGTTTATTATGAGGAGATATTTTCTCCTGTAGCTAAATAAAATACTATTAGGATGTTAATATATCTAGCTACAAAGTACCATTGGAGTTTACACCAGCTAGATGTAAAATATGTTTTCTAAATGGAGATTTGAAGGAAGAAGTATATTTAACACAACCTGAAGGGTTCATTAAAAAGGGGTAGGAATACTTGCTTTGTAAATAAAAAAAGGCATTGTATGGGCTGAAACAACCTCCCAGATCTTGGTATGAGAAAATAGACTCTCTCTTTTTACATCATGGTTATAAGAGAAGTAAAAATGATCCAAATTTGTATACCATATTTCATTCAAAGCAACAGATTGTGTTGATTTCCTTATATGTTGATGATTTAATTGTTATTGGTTGAAGAAATTAAAGTGCCGATGTCACAGGTATTTGAAATCAAGGACCTTGGAGAGATGCATTATTGTCTGGGTCTTGAAGTCTTGAGGGATACTGGCCATACTTTTTTTACTCAAGGAAAATATGTCAGGGAATTGTTGAAGAAGTTCATAATGGATCAGTGTAAATTTTCTTCAGTACTTGTAAAATTGAATGTTAAATTTCAAAGTGATAATGGTTCTAAAGAGTTCAATGCTACACTGTGCAGACAATTGGTTGGAAGCTTGATTTACTTGACTACAACCAGACCTGACTTAGCACATTCAGTTAGTCTGTTGAGTCAGTTTATGACAACACCTCTTCAAAATAATTGGATGGAAGCAAAAGGTGTCCTAAGGTATCTTCAAGGAACCATAAATTTTGGCATTAAATATACTAATTATTTTGATGTTGAACTAAGAATCTATTCAGATTGGGCTGAAAATTGGGATGATATAAGATCTATAACTAGGTATTCTTTCAATATGGGGTCTGTCGTAATTTCTTGGAGAAGTAAAAAGAAGATTATTGTATCTTTATCATCAGTAGTGATCTAGGTCCGGGTGTGACGAAGGACCCTTCCAAGACATTTTTCTTTCGTGATGTGTTCAATTACATTTTTAAGAGAACATAAATGCATACATCTACATGTTGTAAAGAAGAGGAACATGACAGTCATCAGCACATGAAAACATAAGTTGTTGATAATGCAGTTTGTCTAGTAGAGACTACATCTCCGGGCCCCAGTGTCAAGATGGTGTAGGCCGCTGCATTAAGTCCTGTCAATAATGATGATGTACAAAAGAGGTGATGTCGTGATCGCACAGGGAAAATGCCCTCACGCAGGAGTGGCTCAAAGAGATGTTACAATATAGGAACTGTCAGTTAAAAGACTGCTATCAGTATGACACCAACTCATGCATGATGAGCATCCCACCAACATGGCATAAAAGGGATCTCAATGAAAACATACATGACAACAACATGAGTATCCCATGAACATACAACAAAGGGATCTCAAAACATAACATGATGAATCATGAAAACAAGTACATCACATAGACGATTCCAAGTCACATCAAGTAGGAATCGTGAAAACAAGTAATAGACAAGATCCCTCATCAACATCAAACAGGGAGCTATGCAACACAACGCATACCAAAAGAAGTACATGTACAGACTGCATATACCTCACAACCAGGGGCCATATGAAGAAGCAGATGTCAACTGCTGAAGTTGTTCGTGCCATCGATATCGCGACATCAATCGCATGGTAATGGCTGCTCGCACATAAACGCTGACACCTGCATTCCACTTAGAAAATTCGTTGGAAAATAAAATTAGAAAATGAAAGATCTGAGTGCACTATCATATTTGTGGCATCGAATAGTGCAAAATCGACTATCAAATTTCTAAATTCTGAGAAATTGAGAATCTGGAACTGAAGGAATCTTTTAGATTCCCCTTAGATTCCTTAAAGATTCTACTTCTTGGGTGGATTGGAAATATGCAACTCAAAAGGCGAATCTGCCCTCGCCATTGCGATCCCTACGGAAAACCATGAAAAATGACTATAAACTTGACTATATTCCGACATGGAGAAAAATTACCTCCTTGGGAAAATTTCAAGGATCATGGTTCCGCTCCCTGTTTCTGCAGCAGTCATGATTCCAGCTCCATATTGAAAAATGGCCAAATAATGCATAACTCTGATGGAGAAACAGATAACAACATTGTGTTCATGGTGTCGAGAAGTGCTGAAACCATATAAAATTTGTCAAATTCTGACAAAGTGAAAATTCGGCTCTCTTGCAAAATTTTGCCTCGAACTGCATACACTACCACCTCTCCCTGGGCGCACTAATAAAGTGTGTTTAAATAAAAATTTGTCAAGCGATTTTTTGAAGTGACAGTTAGCTAGGTTGGTTAAGGAGCCCAGTTCATATGGAGGAGGTCGGGCGGTCAAACTCCTCCTCCTTTTTTCATACATTACAAACAACAAAATTTTAAATTTAAGTTTCGATTGGGCAGGGCTTGCCTTGGGCAGCCTGCCCACCATACCTACCTCCCACCAAATCTTGTTATAAATGGTGGTGTTTGAGGCTGGGTCCACGCCCAAAGCATTGGCCCACCTCAATATACGTTTAAGTTTTGTGTTGAATGGGTTGGGTCAGTGCCCCAAGGGCTGGCCCACTCAACTCCTATTTACGTACATGGTTGTTTGGTGGGTGGGGTAGGGGGTCATGGCCCATCCCTCCACCAATCTATATTACTTTTTTATGTTGAAGAGTTGGGGTGGCGGGGTTGGTGTCCTGACACCCTTTTTTTATATATTTTTTTGTATTTAATTAAAACAATATGTCATTTGCAAAAATTTTGATTTTAAGCCGAACGAGTTATTTTAACGAGGCAAAATTTTTCCCCAGAATCTGGCCGGAGTTGGCTGGATTCTGTCTGCTGGAAAATTTTAAATTGCAGCCTCCTTAAGCTTTCCCAATCAGCAAAAGTCAACCCAACTTTGATTTCCTCTATCTTCCTCATCCAGGCTCAGATTGATGAACCATTCACACCACCACAAACATGACAATGGGATATTTAACATGAACCTTGTTCGAGCATAATCCAAACGCTTTGATTTTTCAGCATTCATAAGCCCTCTTTGCCCTATGTGGGTCTTTGCAACCACTTGGATCAATCCTCCCCACTGAAGAGTGTTTGGTCCTCAAAAAGCATGAAAAATACCCTACAACTTCTCAATATCTTGTCTGCATGACAAGCGTCCTGAAAGGTCTCACTTCCATCTCCTTCACCCTTGTTCTTCGGAGGCTTAAGCGATGAACCGACACCTGCCACCTCTGCAACTTGTAGTACATTGTTTTGCAAATTACATGCTTGAATTTCATGACCAACTAATGACCCAAGTGTCCCACACTTGCCACGAGTTTATAACACATAGTCGGTGGTCAAGTTTACATCAAGATGGACACAATACCCCAGCTACGAAAACAACGCCAACATATCATTGTTGCTTCAAAAGGTGATGGAAAACACATCATCACTACAACACATGATTTACAAAAACAAGGCCAAACACTATTTTGTTTTGACAAGTGGTGGAAACACAATATCACTTTCAAGTTTATCATGCAACTCAAAATAAGACCAGACATCATTGTTGTTCAACAAGTGATAGAAAACACATCATCACTTTTACATTTTGAAATGCAACAAATGATTTACAAAAGCATGACAATGACACACTAACATATCTAGAAAACATTTTCCACATATCAATGTGAATGGGTAATCTCCTTGTGGTGGTTTTTCTTGTCGAATGACTGTTTCATCTGGTCCATGCAGTGACACTTTGTCTTTAGGGTGATGCTTTGGATGGAGCCTACAACAAGTGGCTCTTTGATGGCCACTTCTATCGCAATGACTGCAATAGCTTTTCTTCCTCTAGATCTGCATAACATGTTTCTTTACCTGCTGTTGAGAGGGTATTTCACGCCTCATCCTTTTTTGTGCTTCCATTCTTTTCCAATACGTAGAAAATGTATGGTTATGTAATCCACAAAAGTTACATGTTTTTCGATTCCATGTTTTACATTCATCTTTAGCAACATGATTAGGATCGAAATGAACATTCAAAAATCAAAACTGGTTATACCTTTCCTTGCCATCTCTGGTCTAAGTATGGCGATGAGAGCTTGCTTCAGCTTTCTCCCTACAATGGAAACTGCCATGGGATGATGGGGATGTGTTCCCATCATTGTCTTTTCTTGACGATTTCAACGATGTCTCGGAAGCATATGACACCTTCGAGCACTCTCCCTTGGTGTGTCTCAAGCCTGCAAACTGAGGTCTCTACACAACCTCGAATGGTTGAGTCATGTCTTGGTTATTAACACCAAGTTTTTCTTCCTCCTCATTCCCTGTCCTTGTAAGGAGCCTCATGTTTGTCCCTGTAATTGGGATCCCAAAATATCCAATGGAAAGCATACTATGTGAAGACAAAACCAAAAGGAAATCAACATCTTTTACCTCCTCTGTCAATTTAGAAAGAACCGATGAGGGTTACTCATCATCTGTTGTTGGTGGTTTGCTAGCTGTCTTGGCGGTTTCTCCAACATCCTTTCTGACGTACCCAAGTCCTGCCTGACGAGGTAATTTTTCTAATTTTATGGGGTTGACAATGCCTTGGACATTAACGCCCAAGACGTTTCCTTCATACCCCATTCTCTTCAATAGTTTGGAGGCAATTCCTGTGGTATGATTTTTGAAAACAACGAAATCATCATCGTGACACATACATGAATTTGGAGAACTACTTTTTACCTCACACGGGTCACGTTGCAGTTTTTCCAAGGCCTCGTCCTTTTCTTGCAGCTGTCGTAGCAGACTATGTTTCTCCTCTTTCTCTTCATGTAAACGCATCTTCAATTCAACGTTCTCTATTTGAAGGTTTTGGTTGTTGTGCTTCAGTTCTTCCTGGGCCTCTTCCGTGGCTTGCAACTAAAGCTGCAATCTTTCCTTTTCCTTTGTCTCTTTCTGTAGAGTTTCACACATTATATCTACCCTTTTCGAAATGTTGAGCATGGTCTCATAAATCGCTTTTTCAACCTCTGTCGCTGCATGTTCCATTGTTCATGCTGCAATTCACATCAACGCAAGGACTGCTCTGATACCAATTGATCCAGGTTCGGGTGTGACGAAGGACCCCTCCAAGACCTTTTACTTTCGTGATGTGTTAAATTTCATTTTTAAGAGAACATAAATAAGTACATCTGCACATTGTAAAGAAGAGTAACATGACAATCATCAACACATGAAAACATAAGTCATTGATACAGAGTTCATCCAGGAGGGACTACGTCTCCGAGCCTTGGTGTCAAGATGGTGTAGGCCACTGCATTAAGTGTTGTCAATAGTGATGATGTATAGAATAGGTGATGTCGCAATCATACAAGAAAAATTTCCTCACGCAAGAGTGGCTCTAAGAGATGTTCCACTACAGAAACTCTCAGTGAATAGACTCCTATCAGTATGACATGAACTCATGCATGATGAGCATCCCACCAACATGGCATAAAAGGGATCTCAATGCAAACATACATGATGAGACAATATGAGTATCCCATCAACATACAACAAAGGGATCTCAAAAGATAACATCATGAATCATGAGAAGGAGTACATCACATAGAAGATTTCATGTCACATCAAGGAAGAATCATGAAAACAAGTAATAGACAAGATCCCTCATCAACATCAAACAGGGATCTGTGTAGCACAATGCATAGCAAAAAGAAGTACATGTACACACTACATATACCTCACAACCAGGGGCCATCTGAAGAAGCGAATGTAAACTGCTGAATTTGTTTGTGCCATTGATCTCGCGACATAAATCGCATGGGAATGGTTGTTTGCACATAAATGCTGACACCTACATTCCACTTAGAAAAGTGGCTGGAATATAAAATGAAAAAATGAAAGATCTGAGTGCACCATCAGATTTGTTGCATCGAATAGTGAAAAATCAACTGTAAAATTTTTGAATTCTGAGAAATTCAGAATCTGGGGCTCAAGGAATCTCTTAGATTCCCCTAGATTCCTCAAAGATTTTTCTCCATGGGTGGACTGGAAATATGCAACTCAAAAGGTGAATTTTCCCTCACCATTGTGATCCTTAGGGAAAAGTGTGAAAAATGACTATAAACTTGACTATATTCTGACATGGAGAAAAATTACCTCCTTGGGAAAATTTCAAGGATCATGGTTCTGCTCCCTGTGTCTGCAGCAGTGATGGTTCCACCAACATATTGAAAAATGGCCAAATAATTCATAACTTTGATGGAGAAACAGACAACGTCATTGAATTCATGGCATCAAGAAGTGCTGAAACCATATAAAATTTTTCAAATTTTGACAAAGTGAAAATTCAACCCTCCTGCAAAATTCTACCTTGAACTACGTGGACTACCTCCTCTCCATGGGCGCAATGATAAACTTTGTTTAAATAAAAATTCATCAACATATTTTCCCAATTGACGGTTAGCTGGGTTGGTTAAGGAGCCCTATTCATATGAGGGAGGTCGAGCAGTCAAACCTCGCCTCCTCCTTTTTTCATACATTACAAACAACAAAATTTTAAATTTAAGTTTTGGTTGGGCTGGGCCTTCCTTGGGTGTCCCACCAACCATACCTACCTCCTGCCAGCTCTTGTAATAAATGGTGGTAGTTGAGGCTGGGTCCGCACCCAAAGGGCCAGCCCACCTCAATATACATTTAAGTTTTGTGTTGAATGGGTTGGGTCCGCACCCCATGGCCCTGCCCACCCAACTCCTATTTACATACATGGTGGTTCCATGGGATGGGTTGGGGGTCATGGCCTGTCCCTCCACCAATGTATATTACTTTGTTATGTGGAAGAGTTGGGGTGGCGGGGTTGGTAGCCCGCCACCCTTTTTTTTAATATTTTTTTTGTATTTAATTAAAACATATGTCGTTTGCAAAAATTTTGATTTTAAGCTGAAGGAATCATTTTAACAAGGCAACAATTTTTCCTAGAATCTGGCCAGATTTTCCTGGATTCTGTCCACCGAAGAATTCGAAATTATGGCCTCCTTAATCCTGCCCAATCAGCAAAAGTCAACCCAACTTTGACTACCTCTATATTCCTCATCCGGACTCAGATTGACGAACCATTCACACCACCATGATCAATATGACGAGATCTTTAACATGAGAATGGTTCAAGCACAATCCAAACAAATTGTATTTTGAGCATTCATAAGCCCTCTTTGTCTTGTGTTTGTCTTTAGATCCACCTAGACCAAGTAGAATTTGTGTATCAACTTGTATGTATAGCCACTTGTGAAGCAATTTGGTTGATAAATATTTTTCATGATGCATGAGAAGAATAAAAGGATGCTACGATGATGCAACAACCAAAGTTCAATAAAGGTGGAAAATAATATTATTTTTCATAAACACACAAGACATATAGATACTCAATTTTATTTGATTAGAGAAAAGGTTATGTCCAAAGAGATTTTTCTTGAATATTTTAACAACTAGAAAATGTAGCTGATATCTTCACTAAGCCTGTTGGGAAGATCAAAGTTGAATTGTTTAGGGATGATGCAAGTGAATCATTTCTACATTAAGTGGGAGAGTTGAAATTAATGGAGAATGTTTGTTTCACAGTTATGTTGGTGTCTTAGTTTAGACTTATTTCCTAATTTCTAGGAGATAGTTTTGATATCTCTAAATTGAATCTAATCTTATTTATTTATGATTTTATGATCAATGGAGGTAAGTGGTACTGCTTGGGAAGTCTCTTGGTGTAGCACATCTCACCTATGAGCTGCAAGTTTCATTCTAATTTGTCTTTCTATTGTTATCAGTTTTTACAAAAAAAAAATAGAGGGGATAGAACTGATGATTACAAAGTTGGGTATTAAAATAACAAACTACTATGATTTATAGAATCTTCTTGGTTAGATGTAATATTGTTGTTTTGGTGTGACATTGAAGTCAAAATAGTCTAGTAATATTTTTAGGGTTCACTAATTGAGTTTCCTAAGATATTTCATTGATGCTTCCAAGGAGTTTAGAGGAGCTAGTATAGTGTTAGAATAGGTTATATATTTCCAAGCAATTTAGAGTTGGTACAGTGTAGAATAGGTCATATAAAATAGTTATTCATAGGTCATGTAAATTGTTTTATTCTACTTCGTCATTTACTTGTGTAAAGTTTTAAGGAAGCTCTATCCCACTCAGGTCACCCAACAATGATTTTTGGTGGACATTGAAAATACAACTCAAAACATGCCTTTGCATCGAGATCAATATTGTTTATCTCATTGCCCCTTCAACATGAAATCCCTTAAATCTCTGCATGGAAAGTGTCAGCTACCTACCAAACATAGTACCCTATATGGCCATTCAACATCATTCAATGTCAACCACATATTGTTAGCACAATAGTCATGTAGAACCCCATCCCATGATTTAATGTCACATGTGTTCATTGATACCATAAATGAATGCATTGCCAAATCCAATGCAAGTGTTCAAGGTTTGAATTTGTAAACACATTTTGTTTCATCATCCATTTTTATGTATTTCCATTTTTATTTATTTATTTTGATTTTGATTTTGTATAACTTAAAGTATAAAAGTTAAAAATAAAAAGTTCCTATGTTGGAAGTTAGGATAGTGTCTTAATATGCCCTTCTCTTTTAAAAGAAATATTGTCTTTAAATATTGAGTTGTAAAAATTATTTTAATGTCACTAATAGTTGGTCCCTTCATATTGTGTATCCTTCCACTAGATTTAGACTTTTTAAATATTAGATTTGCGCTATTGACACTCTCATGTTTCTACAACTACTTCTAATTGTAGTTAGGATAGAGTGGTAGCATGACCTTCCCTTTTAAAAGAAACATAATCCTTCAATATTGAGGTGTTAAAATTATTGTAAAATCACTAATAGTTTTTAGCTGGTCCCTTCATATTGTGTATCCTTCCACTATACCTAAACTTCCTAAATAGTACATTCAAATAATTGGCACTCTCATATTACTACTACTACCTGCAATTGTAAGTTAGGTGAAACCTTTTAAAAAAATAGGGAAGGATTGTATGAATTCAGGGATTCAATCATATACTTTCTTGAAATAAGACACATCAAATATATATTGGTTCTTGGAGTGGACCCTAAGAGAAAGTTTGTACGACACTTGTCAAGTATAATATAAAATTTGATAAGATCTATAGAACTTTGTGTCTATCTTCTAGTGGTCCTTATCTTTGAAAGCTTAATGCTTATATGGTTGGAGATGAGGATATCCATGATTTCCTTCTTCAAAAGAATGTTATGGAGTGTTGTTGACATTTCTCTTGACTCTATTTTGAGCCAAAGCCAAATTATCTTTAATTGTACTAAAAATGGTCATTTTGTGTGTATTCTACTTGATAAATCATGGATGTCCCTAGAATGTATGAGGTGATAGATGCACAATTTTTTATGTGGATACCTTATATAGTGAAATTTTTGTAGCACCATGATAGGCAGTATTGGACCACCATTTTGCAAGGGTTAACAACTGAACCCATTATCATTGTTGGTTTAGTGCAAACTATCACAACTAAGTTTCTAGGAAATTATTGTTTGTTGAGAAATGGAAACAAGAAATTCCAATTTAATTTGTCCTTGAATTAAACTGAGAATTAAAATTGAATTCTATTCTCATATAAAATTGTAAATAGATAATTAAGTTTAATTAAGTTAACTAGATTAGGAATTTCGAGTTGGAAATATTTTCATAGTCATGTATATGTTCTACCTAAATTTTTGGGATATAGTTTGAGTTTAAATTGAGTTGGAAATTAGATCACTCACTTTACTAAGTTAAGTTAAGTTAAATTAGTTCTAAATTGTTTTTGGAACTAATAGAGGACTAACAGTCAGTTGGTGTACTAATGCATCCACTAGTGCTACTCCAGTTAACTAAAGATTCCCTCATGAGAAACACATGCATGTCGATTATGAGAAAGACGTAGTTGAGACTAGAGTGGAGGGACAATGTACTATCAATGGTATTATTTACTGGAGTCTAACTAATGTGCATGTATCACAGATTGATCCTATGTTTCGATTGGGAAGTTTTGGAAGCATGAATTCCATTTAAATAAAGGCTATTAATCCTAGGAATTACACAATAGATTAGGGGCAGAGTTGCTGAATAGGCTAAGGATTTGGCTTGAGCTACCTTGTTAGTTGAGAGAGTTGAGTATACTTGTGTGGAATTTTTCTAGTGAGAAAAAGATTTAATCTTCACTCATATTTCTAATATATGCAATACAGTAACGAGGTTTTGAGTAGTGGCTTTCCCCAGATACATCTTGTGTTATGTGCCATTTATTTATCTTGTTCTTGTTCTTATTATTTTCATTGATCTATTGGATTCCACTGATTGAAAGTAGAAGTAGATTCTTGTCTTGCACTTTAGTACATTGCATGAGCTTGTGAATCTATAAGATTTTCTAGATGGTATCGGAGCTGAGAACAATATACTAGAGGAGGTTTTGAAGTTTTGAGTTTTCGGTTACAGGTGAAATTCGCATTTGCAATACATAATTAAAGATCGGTAGATGGCATTCTACAGTTTGTGGCTCGAGTATGCCTTGGAAGGCAACTTAAATTTTATAGACTCGAGGGACAGAATGGAAGCTGTGCTAGAGGATAATTTCTTGAAGGAATTCGTTGATCAATAAATTCTTAAGACAACAGCATCAGATGCAGAGAATTTGGCTGAAGGGAAGAAGTGTGTGGGGAAGGCAAGGCGGATAATACTTGATGGAGTTCAAGATCACATTGTCTCAATTCTCCATGGCATGGAAACTTTGTATGCTATGTGGAAAAGATTGAGGGAATTGTATCAGAACAATAGTGACCAAAGGAAATTTCCACTGAAGGACAAAATTTTAAATATCAAAGTGGAGAAAGGCAAGACTATTCCAAAATACTTGACCAATTTCACTTAATGTCGTGATGAACTTGGAACTGTTGGAATCATGACTGCCAAGGATGATATGGTGAGTCTTTGTCTTCCATGACTCCCAAAGAGTTAGCATAGTTATCGAGACTCTATCAATCGTCGATAGAAGGTGCTAGATTGGGAATGACTATGGTCTAATTTGATGTAGGAGGAGATCAGGAGGAATGGCAAGGATGCCTCTTCATCAAATATTGATGATGAAGAGAATTGTGCCTTAGTGATTAAGGCGAAGAAGGGAAAGAGGAATCTTCCCATTCCAAGTCGGATTTTTATCATGGAGGTAAGAAGAAAGACATGATGAAAGTTAAGTGCTTTCATTGTCATGAGTTGGGCCATTTTTCTACAAATTGTCCGCTCAAGAAGTCGAAGAAGAAGTCCGCAGGAGGAGCGGTGGGTGAGGCTTGGCCTCTCAATTCGAATGGGAATTTTCCCTCATTGCATGCATGGTGTCCGTAATGATGGGAAGTGTATGGTGCTTAAATAGTGGAGCTTCATTCCACATGGCTGGTGACAAAGAGCTATTCAGTGACCTAGAGGAGAAAGATCTCCAAATGCATATTGAGATGGGTGACAACAGGAAGTATAGTGTTACTCGATTGGGAACGATTACTTTTTAGAAGGAGCATGGGGCTCCACTCATCTTGAAGAATGTTATGTATGTGCCTGGGATGAATAAGAACATGGTGTCTATTTGCATGCTTTAGGATAGGGGCTATTATGTGATCTTCTCAAAATAAAAGGTGTTCATTCGACACATAGCCATGGGTCAGGTAAAGAAGATAGGGATTGGGTGAGAATATCCATAAGCTGGAGATAGAGGAGTGTGCTACTTTGAGCATAAAAGAAGAAAGGGTGTAGATTCGAGACATTGGTAAGTTGTGGCACAGGTGATTGAGCCACGTGCATCATGGGGCTTTGAAGGTATTGTAGCAGATATCTATCGGTCTTTCCTAAGGTACGCTTGAGCAAGTTGATACATGCAAGGGGTGTAATTTGGGAAAATACACCAAGTCTTCCTTTCATGATAGAGACAATCGAGCGAAGGCTATTCTAGAGCGAGTCCATTCATATGTGTGTGGACTATTCTTGACAACATCCATGGAAAAACACAAGTATTATGTTATATTTGTTGATGATTATTCTCGTAAATGCTGGATATTTTTCATGTAGAAAAAAGATCAATTTTCACAAAGTTTTGTGAGTTTAAATCATTGGCGAAGAAAGTGTCGGGCAAGAATATTAAAGCTATATGGAGTGATAACAGTGGTGAGTATGTATCAAATGAGTTTAAGAAATTCTATACAGTGGAAGGGATTAAATGAGATTTGACGGAACCCTATAACCCTCAGCAGAATGGGAAGGCTGAGAGGAAGAACAAAAGCATAGTAGGGTCACGAAGGGTGATGTTGCATGATCAGTGCCTACCAATACACTTGTTGGCTAAGGCATGCAACACAACAATATATGTTAACAACCGTAGCCCACATCGGATACTTGAGATAAAGACACAACAGGAAGCTTATTTCGGTAAGTGGCGAAATGTTGGTCACTTTGAGATTTTTGGGTCATCTGTATATTGCCATGTGACCAAAGATGCACGGAAGAAGGTTGGGCCGACAATATATTTGGAGATATTTGTGGGGTACACTAATACACCTCGCAACTATCGAGTGTACTTTCTGACCAACAGGATGATAGTGGTTCGTAGGGATGTTAGATTCGATGAGGAGAAGGCCATGCAAGTTTCCCTTGAGAGTGAGCTTGAGCTACATGCATATGAGGAGGTTTTCGCTCCTAAGGTTGAGGAGCCTCAGATTGATGTGGAGTAGCCACATGCAGAGGACCTGAGAGTGGAGGCATCCACTCAAGCAAAGTCTTTGAGAGAGGGAATAAAGTGCACTAGAGAGGCTGACAAATTTTTGAATGATGCACAGGAGAATGGGGGAGCACTCACTTCTCAGTGTAGGAAGAGGAGTTCACCTGAGAGATACACTGGATACATGGCTCTTATGGTGAATGTGTGATGATAGAGCCATCTTCCTTTAATGAAGTAGCCAGTTTGGGTTTATGCCATGGGGGAGGAGTATGAATCAATAGTTCATAATAGTGTTTGGGATGTGGTCCCAAGATCGGAGGATAAGTTAGTGGTGACATCCCGTTGGCTTTACAAAGTAAAGAGAGATGCAGATGGTAGTGTGGAAAAGAATAAGGATAGATTTGTCGCTCATGGATTTTCACAATTAGAAGGGATTGATTATGATAAGACCTTTTCTTATGTTGCAGGGTACTTGTCAATCAGATCTATATTGGCACTATCAGCACAGATGGGTTGGAAGATACATCAGATCGCTGTGAAGATGTCCTTCCTTAATTACATTATTGAGGAAGAGGTGTACATAGAGAAACCTAAAGGTTTTGAGACCTTTGACCGTCAGTTGCATGTGTGTCGACTCAAGAGAGCATTGTATGGGCTGAAGTAAGCACCCTATGCCTGGTATACCAGGATAGATAACTACTTCACTGGGTTGGGCTTCATGAAGAGTGAAGAGGATGCGAACCTGTACCACATAGTCATGGAAGGTAAACTGTTGGGCATTGTAATTTATATTGATGATCCCATAGTGACAAGTGATGATCAGTTGATCAAATATTGCAAGGAGGACTTTGCAAGAGAGTTTGAGATGAAGGAAATGGGGCTTATGCATTACTTTCTTATCATGGGGGTATGGCAGGGAGATGGGGAGTTGTTTGTGTCTCAGGGAAAGTATGCCAATGAGACACTTAGGAGATTCTGCATGGAGAGAAACAAACCGATCGAGAATCCTATAGCATGTAACTGGATGAAGGATGATGGTACTTAAGGGGAAGTAGTGGAAGATACTATTTACAACTAGCTTGTGGGTTCACTCTTGTGCTTGGTGAACACATGATTGGATATGTGTTATGCAATTAACCAACATAGTCAAGCAATGGTTAGGACTACCAAGCTATATTGGAAGGAGACAAAGCATTTGTTGAGATACCACAGGGGCACTACTCAGTATGGATTATGGTACAGACCGCTAGAGGGAGAGAAGTGTCAGTGCTTCACTGATGCAAATTGGGTAGGGAGTCCATCTAACAGAAAGAGCACATCAAGATGGATCTTCATTATTGGGTCAGTGGTAGTTTCTTTGTACAACATGGAACAATGATCGATTGCACTTAGTTCAGTAGAGTCAGAGTACATGGTTGTGATTCAAGCAACATGTGAGGCTGTCTGGATGAGGAAGATCCTGGTTGTTTTATTTGGTCAACAAATGGATCTAACTATGATTTACTACGATAACCATTGTTGTATCAAACTCTCTGAAAATCCAATTTTTCATGATCAGTCCAAGCATATTGATATCTGATATCATCATCTCAAAGATTGTGTATTCAGGTAGATTATGTTGTTAGAGTTCATTCCCATGGAGGAGCAAGATGCTGACATTTTGACAAAGGCATTGTCAAGACGTAAATTCGAGTTTCACATAGATAGGATCGGGCTAGCTGATAATCCATTTCTTGGGATTATATTCTTCCTTTATTCCTTTGAGAGGGAGTGTTGAGAAATGGAAACAAGAAATTCCAATTTAATTTGTCCTTCAATTATAATGAGAATTAAAATAAAATTCTATTCTCATAGAAACTTGTAAATAATTAATTAGTTTAATTAACTTAATTAGCTTAAGAATTTTGTGTTGGAAGTCTTTCTGTAGTCATGTATATGTTCTCCCTAAATTTTAGGCATCCAATATGATTTTAAATTAAGTTGGAAATTAGATCACTCAGTTTACTAAGTTAAGTTCACTTAAATTAGTTCTAAATTGCTTTTGGAACTAATAGAGGACTAATAGTTAGTTGGTGCACTAATGAATCCACTAGTGCTACTCTAGTTAACTAAAGATTGCCTCATGAGAAACTCACGCATGTCGATTCTGAGAAATATCCAGTTGAGAAAAGAGTGCAGGGACAATGTACTATCAATGGTATTATTTACCGGAGTTTAAATATCATGCGTTTAAATATCATGCTTAAGAATTTTGTGTTGGAAGTCTTTCTGTATTCATGTATATGTTCTCCCTAAATTTTAGGCATCCAATATGATTTTAAATTAAGTTGGAAATTAGATCACTCAGTCTACTAAGTTAAGTTCACTTAAATTAGTTCTAAATTGCTTTTGGAACTAATAGAGGACTAATAGTTTGTTGGTGCACTAATGAATCCACTAGTGCTACTCTAGTTAACTAAAGATTGCCTCATGAGAAACTCACGCATGTCGATTCTGAGAAATATCCAGTTCAGAAAAGAGTGCAGGGACAATGTACTATCAATGGTATTATTTACCGGAGTTTAAATATCATGCATGCAGGAAAGATTGATCCTTTGTTTGGATTGCATAGTTTTGGAAGCATGAATTCCCTTTAAATATAGGCTATTCATCCTAGGAATTATGCAAGAGATTAGGGGCTTGGAGAGCTTCTGAATATGCTAAGGATTTGGCTTGAGCTAGCTTCTGAGCTGAGAGAGTTGAGCATTCTTGTGTGGAACTGTTCTAGTGAGAACAAGCTTTGTATCTTCACTCATATTTCTAATATATGCAATACAGATATCGGGGTTTTGAGCAGTGGCCTTCCCCAGATACATATTGTTTTATGTTCCATTGATTTATCTTCTTCTTATTCTTTTTGTTTTCATCGATCTATTGGCTTCTCTGGTTGAAAGTAGAAGTATATTCTTGTCCCGTGCTTTAGTACATTGCATGAGCTTGTGAATCTGCAAAATTTTCTACATTGGTCACCTCTATTTGACCATTTTCTTTGGGGATGACAATCCATGCTTGTTTTCAAGTATTTTCACTATCCATTAGCCAATTACTTCGAAAAAAATTGATGTTATGAATTGGATCCTCACTAAAATTTGCAATTAAAGAACATGGTAATTTTACCTCTTGTAAATTTTGTAATAAACATCTTTTTATTTTTTATTTTTTGGAATTGGAAACAACCATCATGATGGTTTGATTTCTAAATGAAACCCATTAAAAGAGAATATTGTTAAGAAGGGCATAAATGCATGAGATAAAATAAAAAAGGTAAAGCTTGAGGAGTAGAGATGAGAGCTCAAATAATGAAAGCTACTTTAAAATTGATAGACCAAGAAGTCAAAGAAAATGTCCATTATGAGTGAAGGCATCTATGAAGCAAGGGGCACATATCCTCTAGAGTGTAAATATGTGTGATATTTTTAACATCTAAAACTCACACTTTTAGTATAATACGTGTTTTCTAGTTCTCTTTTTTCCTATGCAAGTTTCTAGATTAAAAAAACAAACAAACAAACAAACATTTCTATTACGGTTTCTTATATGAGTGAAATTATATTTTTTATTTATCATTTACTCTTTAATTATCAAGCTTTTGGATTTATATCTTTATACATATTAAGAATTTATTGATTCAAAAGAGCATATCCACTATCTAACTATTGTTTATATTGCTTCTCCTTCTCCCATCATATTTATGACCAACCTTAACATCTAAGAGCAATGATCATCCTTTTTAAGGCACCTCCTATCACTCACTATCCTACTAACTTTTCTATATAAAGGAAATACTAATACACACAAAATCATATATTTTCATGGAGTGTAAGTAAGTCAAATAATATATTTTTAGCATATAATTGGACTCTCCCATCATATCTATCATGAACATAACATCTAAAAGTAATGATCATCCTCACTATTATACCAATCATTTGAACACCTCCTATCATTCACTATCATAGTCAGTTTTGTTTCCATTCTCTTCATGTTAAATATGGATTCAATAGTACCATGCAATAAACCAGATTCGTTCATGGAGTATAGGTAAAATAATACCCTTTTAGCATACAATCAGATTAATGAAAAATTATAAGCTTTTCCACCCAATTATATTGTTAAAGGTTCATATTTAGTAAGTTTTTCATGCCAAACAATATTACATCTAGTGGATCACTGAAAATTCGATCAGGTGATTCATTTACATAGGGGAGTGATATTGTGAAAAAATAGGTAGTGAATGGCCCAATGAAATAAGAAGTGTAGACTCTAGTGTTGTGATTTAAGGACTTACATTAGCATATTCTAAAGATTGAGAATCATTATGAAAGAAGTTATAATATTCACATCAAGGATTAGGAATTGATAGATTGTAGATGGAAATCATATTTCAAATACCAACGATTAACATTATCTTTAGACTAATGTAAAATTTCAATAGAGACATTTTTAATGATTTTTAGTAAATTTACATTGCATATTATATTTAAAAGTTCATTTAAGCTTTGGTAAAATTGACTCTTGCAGCTAGAACTAAATTTAATTTGCAATGGATTAGTGTTGGGAAAAAGGACAAGCCATAATCTCACCATTTATGAATCATCTATTACAAAAGTAGGTTTTGAATACTTGGAGAACACATAGAAGTTAAATACCTATAATTAACATTTACATAATGAATAAGAAATATTTTTATGCCTACATTAAGGTGGAGTAATTTTAATGGTACAAAAACCTCTTGAAGAATAAGGCAAGGAAGTACTAGAGCTTGAGTTTTCTTGCCTACAACAAAGAATTGATTGATAAAATTAGTGACATAGCTATTGTTGAAGAAATATAGGGAAGAAAAAGCGAAGACTAAGCATTAAGAATATAAGGCACCCCAATAAGATCCCATTTGAAATGATTTGGGAAAAAACCACTATGTTTTCCTTATCTTATCATATTCGTTTCAAATATCAAGAAAATGTTAAAATACCCATGTTTGATGGACAAATTAATTCCTAGATCTTGAATATCTAGTAGAAAAAAATGGAAATTTACTTTGGTGTTTATTAAATCCAAGAAAAAAATAGATTTCTTTGATACATTTGAAGATAATCAAACATTCCCTATTGTGGCCGGAGATCAATGTGTATGCATTGATGATATGAAAGAATCCCATTATTAGAAAATGTGAGGAATTAAAAGAATTATTGAAGCACAGGCCGTGAAGAGGAATATCCCATAAAGTGGCATTTCTATCAGTAATAATAGGGACAAAGTATGCAAGAATCAACTTGTGATTTTAAGAGGAAGGCCATCAAGTTGGGTATCTCTTTGGAATAACTAAGAGTGATAGTGAAGTAATCTAGAGGTATTTTCATATATATTTTGAAGATAAATGTAGTTTCTTAGTTTGAAACACATAAAGAAAGTGAGCAAGAAGGTAGTATATATTGAGTTGGACTCCAAGAAGTGGTAGAAATCTACGGTCTACGAAGAAAATATCTGTAAAAGAGAAAATAATATAGTAGCCATGGATGAAAGAGGGAAGGATACTAATCAGAACTTGTAACAGTGTAATGTGGGTGGGAAAATGGAAGAAAAATATTGGAAAATTAATCCATAATTGCATCCAAAGTGGTTAAAATCCAATGGAATGGAAAACATAGTTATCGAGACGAGGAATACCTGGTACAAATTACCTCTAATCTTGATGTCGCTATAGTTTGCAATACATTGCAACAATAAAATTCTAGTGGAGATAAACATGCAATATCTCAAATTAATACAAAAGTGCATGGTTGGAAGGTAAATTCTCTAATAGATGATGGCTCTTAGTGCAATCTAGTTTCTGAAATATTATTTGACGGCTTAGGATCTAGTCTAGCTAAGTTAACTATCATGGTTACAAGGGAAAATTATTATGAGAATAACTAAGGGATGTAATTTCAAGTTTGTCATTCGTGCTAGCTATGTTGATGAACTAGAACAATAAATTACACCATTATATACTTATAGAGTGTTGTTTGATATCTATTACTTGCAGAATAGGGATTATACATTCTACAAGAGTGAAAATAAATAGTTGTTTCTCAATGGTGGCAAGGCATACATTATCAAAACATATCTAGAGAGAAAGAGAGAGTAACATTTCTATTAGTCAAATAGTGCTAAACAAGCATGAGACAAGTACCATTTATTAGAAATGATATCGGTAATATGGAGACAAAATTCAAGGGCATGTATTTTGATCTCCATAATGGTCGAAAATTTGGGGACAAAAAATCTTGGAATGGGGTGGTGACTTGAATTGGTGTTATATATTATTTCTTCAATTCATGGAAATTAATGTTGTACCGCTATGCTTCATCATCTAAATAATTATTTCCGTTAATCCCCAAAGGAGATAGAAGGAAATACTTTCTCTGAAACATAAATATATTCTTAAAATCTCTTTAAAAATTCCATTTAAAGAGGATGTCATGGGTTGCACATTGACAACATGCGACATAACTCATTGTCATAGGTTGCATAAGTTTTACATGCGATATTGTTGCAGGTTGCTTATTCGAAAGGTGTGCACTATTTTTACAAAGGAAAAAATGTAAAGAATAGTAAACTTCTAGAATATAAACCTCGTGGATGGAATCTATCCTGAGTAGTTTGGATTTGACCTACATCCCTGATTTGGATAGATATTAACCTCCTCTTCTTATGCTCCTATAATCCTATAAATACAACAATCCTTCATTGCGAGAGGGCTCTTCGTTGAGTTTAGAAAGGCTTTGGAGCTAAGATTCTAATTGAAACACTGCTAAAGTATCCAACTTATGATCCTAAAGCATTGGAAAGAATGGTGTAGAGACAAGGAATAACTGGAAGGGGACTCTAAAAAATCAAGGCATTAGGTTGTAACCAATTCATTTTTATAATATAATTATGTATTGTTTTCCCACAATCATTGTCTATGTTTGATGATTTTTGGTGTATATGTCCTTGATCATATATATAGGTCTTGTCAAATTGTATTTGGATTAGATGTGATTTTATTCTTGTTTGTTTGTGTTTTCTACATTTGTTTCGGTTCATGAGCATTAAAGGCAATGCTGGAAGCTATATCATCGTGAGAAACTACTAAGGACAAACTTCGATAAACAAGTATGAATTGCTCAACTCACTCCTTCCATTAGTGTTTTTAATGTCATTGCTATATACTTAGGAAAGTCATATATTTATGTTTTATTTTGTTCTAGATATGGGTATTAGATGTAGGGTGATCACTCTTTTTTGCAAGAAAGATTTATCTTATAACAAAATTGGTGACTCCACTAGGGAATGATGTTTAGATATGTCCCACAAGATTCATTTTTACTATTGAATCCTTGTATTTTCTTTAGTTTTATACTTTCTCAGTCAATGGTGATCTAGATATGACACTTAAACCTCGATTCTACTTATATCTTGGAAGATTATTTGATTTTTTTCTTTCTTTTTTGCACTTGTCACACCTTCCTTTCATAACAAGTGCAACAGTGTTTCACTTTCTACTTTCAAGGTTGTGACATAGTCTACTTGTTGCACTCCATCCTACAACACTACCTAGAAATTTATTTTTTCTTAAGGTTTTTCCAATTTGATCATATATATGTGTTTGTATGGTTTTTTGCGTTTCTTTGCTACTTTTCAACAGTTATACTTTACAGATCAGGTCTCCTTATACATGCCATTTTTTTTTTAATTTCTATTATTTACTACTTTCACCTAGTTGTTCTTAATTTCTTTTGAAAGGCTTGTAATCTATTAGGCTTGAATATTTTATTCATATCTTAGAGTGCCTTTCTTTTTTCATTTGATCATTTATTTAAGTGACTGTTTTTTGGATTTTTTTGTTAAAAAGAGAAAACTTCTTCCTTTTCCTTAAATAATTTGTTTTTCAAGAAAGAAAAATATATTCTTTGAATTGGTTTTTTGTTTCCTAGAGTGAATTTGCTACATTCATTGTGTGTTTTAATTCCTTCTCTGAAAACAAAAAGTTTTTAAATTCTTGCAATTGCAAGAGATCATACTTTTGTTTTTGAATGAAAGCAATTTTAAGTATTGAATTATCATGGAAAACATCTTGGTATTAAATGAATTTGATTAAATTTGTTACATTTTGCATTTGGGAATATTGTGTAT
This sequence comes from Pinus tabuliformis, assembly GCA_031772625.1. Classification (NCBI taxonomy): domain Eukaryota; kingdom Viridiplantae; phylum Streptophyta; class Pinopsida; order Pinales; family Pinaceae; genus Pinus; species Pinus tabuliformis. The sequence continues at coordinate 1,781,690,301 of CM062818.1, forward strand.
TTTCCTTCTCATAATATAACATTCATCGAAACGAAAACTTTCATGTCATTTCCTTGTGTTAAGATTTATAGTCATATCCAAACACCATCTATCCACTACATATTCCTACTTGTGTAAAAATTAACCATTGAAATTAACACATAATAAAACTAATTCAAGATTTTTAGATTTCTCAGGTAGCACGCCTACTTTAGCTTAGCATTAGGGCCTTGGAATAGTTGGTGAGTTTAAACTCTTCAAGGATGTCACACAAACTTAGAATATTGAGCTAGGGATTGAAAATCAATTTAAAAAATCATGTTATCTGGGCAACCCTTCTCACACGAGGGTTAAGCACAAGGTAACATTGTGTCCAACGCAATAATTAATGCTACTACATATGTATTGGTGGAATTGATATAAAAATATTATGAATGGTGTTATAAAACACTTAGGGATCACCTAGGCAGAGTACAAATCATTTTGAGGAATCTCTTAAGAATATTTCGAGCTTAACTCACCTATCCTTTCTTGTATATTTGACTGTTAATCATCCCCCCAGGTTGGGCTATTGTAAGTGGTAACCTTAGTGGATATTATCATATTTCTCATACATAAGGTGATAACAACGGGGGGAATTCTTGTTGTATTTAGGACGGATGCTTGTAAAACTCACTTGAAACATCCTGGAGTATGTGGCATAGTTGTGAGAGTACTTACATCAGGTTTCGACCATTAAGTGAGTCACCAATGTAATTGTTCCACCCACTCTCTAATCTATGGTTACATTGGATTGTATTCTTGCTTAATTAGATTTTGTGGCATGTGTTGTTTGTTTTCCTTCTTAGTAGAACATAGGCATGTGTTTATTTGGTTATATAAATTCGCCGAGACGTAACATCAACCTTGTCAATCACATAGGATGCAAGAGTTACTCCCTGAACTAACTGAAGTTACACAACTTGAAATTACAGAACTTGAAACATCAGAACCTGAAGTTGTACAACATGAAATTATGGAACTTTAAACATTATATCCTAAAGCTGTGAGGCCTAAAATTGTTGAAACTGAAACTTTGGAACCAGAGATTGGAAAAACTAAAACTTTGGAGTTGAAGGTTATTGAACCTAAAGATTTGGAACAAAAAATTATTGAACTTATAACTTTAGAAAGTGACATTCCTCCTTCAAGAGGATTAGTGTCTACTCCTTTAATAGTTAGTCCTCAAGAATCTGTTTCTTTAGGAGAAAAAATTGTAACTTGTCTTCCATGTAGTCTACTCCACATAAAGTTTGTTTCTCAAGAATAACATTCTCCAATTAATCCTCGAAAAGCGATATAAGAGATCTTGTTCTTGATGAATTAACTATCGCATCACCATGGAGATATAATAATTGGTATGAATATCTTGGTGCCATCCCACTTGCAAATTGACCTCCACATTTAGAGATTGACACACATTCTACATCTAGGAGAATTCCACCTTTACGCACTCCTTTATCTTTTCTTACTAGTATAATCATGCATCATTTGATGTCCACAAAATCTACAACTAGAAGTAATTTAATGAAAGCTCCACCTTCTATTATGGGTGGGTCTTCTGAGCCTAGTACGTCTTCCATTTTTCCCTATATTATTTTCCTAGCAGTTTTATTGATCCTAGTGGACCTAATTAATCTTACATTTATAATGGACCTTATATACCTACTGGATATCAATCACTAGGTGGAACACTTTCTCGAGCTGCTACTAGTCCGTTCATTTTTAATTATTCTTATTCTAGGAGAATTTCGTTTCATTCATCTATTCCATGTATGGTACAAGCACATCAAGTATGGGCTTCTTCTTAAGCTTTTATGTCTTGTGTCCAACCAACATGTAGCCAACGACCCATTTTTATGTCTAGTAGGATATGTTTTTTACAACAACCTCCCATAGGATCTCTTTTGTTTACTAAGGGGAAGGCTCCCATAGTATCTTTTCCACTTACTGGGGGGAACTTCCCCAAGGATTGTTTCCTTCTATTAGACAACAACCTCCCATATGATATTTTCCTTCTACTAGAAAACAACCTCCCATAGCATGCTTTCCTTATACTGGACAATAACCTCCCATAGAATTATTTCCTTCTAATAGAAAACAACATTCCTTTGGGTTTATTCCCTCTACTAGAGGACCATATGAAATAGGTTTTAGGAAACTTACTAGTAGTCAAATTACTAGTGGTGCTACATTCCCCAGAATTGTAGGTACCCCATGGAATTTAGCTTATGGTAGTGGAAATCAAACACCTATAGATAGAATGGACTATAGGGTTGTTGGATATGACAAGGGTTGTTGTGACTCATTTATGGCCAAGGATTGAGTTTTCCTTTTCCATCAATTGCCTTTGCCATCAATGACAACATATTTACAAATGTAGTTAACTTTTCCGATATTTGTCATTGCCTTTGCCTTTGCCATCAATGAAAACATATTTCCATCATTCTCCCCGTAAGAAATATCTTGGTTCCATGTGGAGTCATTTGAAGGTTTGAATGATGTTATTAAAAATATAGTTTTTTTCTCACTTTCTCCAAATATAGATTCAGTTGGCTATATTCCACTACTGCCTCTCGATAAACTGATTTATCTTTCGAGGCTTCATGGAGTTTTTTGATGGGGATTTTTGTGGATGTCATATTTGTTTAATTATGGAGAGATTTTTTGTAGGTGAGTGACATAATAATTTGTAGTTCTTAATGAAAACATAGCCATGTGAAATTTCTATAATCTTTTTTAAACATTAGTTGTATTGGTCTGCAAATTTTCAAGTCGTAGAATGCAGTGAAATGTCAATTTTTTTCCATGCATATGTGGATTGTGTGAGGTCTTTTGTTATATATAATGTATTTATATATTGCTTTTTCAGTATTTAATTTGTGGACTATGTTGATTATTGAGAATTGAAAAGTAAAATTTCTGATTGCAACAAATGTCTATAGAATTTTGAAGCAAAACAAGGAAATAACTATCAGTAATAAGTTTAAAAAAGTTTTTTTAGAATTAGTATGTGTATGAATTTTGTTACTTGATAGGAGAATGTGGAGCTAGATAAAAAATATACAAGTAAAAATGATGAGAAAACAAGTAATAAGTCAGAAAAATCACAATTCTAGAATCTTACATTTGTAAATTATTTTAACATCCCTCCCTCAATGTAGAAATGGTTTGTGTACAATGCTTGGCTAGTCTTCTAGATACTTCAAATTGAGGAGCAAGCAAGTGAGAACGAGATTATGAGATGGAAGTAGAGTGGTCTGTGAGTGATTTGGTGGTGTTTGTGGAGAAGTATGTAATGAAAAATGGTATAATGAATCAGATGATAATAAAGGAAAAGAGGTAATTGTGATCTCAACGCCATTTCTTTTTAATAGCATTACTTTACTGAAAATCAACTAACTCAATACAAATAACGAGTAGGTCAAGTTTTGTATCGTGGTGAACGCCAAAAATTTGTGAATGAAAGTTAAAAGAAAACATAGGTCCAAGAGACCCATTTATTAATATACAAGGTTACATTGTAAACTTCCTGTATGGGAGGGGTGTGACTATTTTTCTTGGCTCTTGATGTTTTCACTTTTTAGAGTTGTGTATGTAGAGAGGGGATGGTATGCGTGTTGATGAAGTTATTTATTCTTTTGGTTATGATGGTTCCTCGAGGAACTTGAAGGAAGGCTTTTCAAGCCTTGCATTTTGAGTGAGATGGGTATCTACTGCTAGGATACTCACCTTTGTAGTTGGGTAGATGAAGCTTTTCTACAACAACATGGAGATACTTTCAGGATCCAAAAGGGTTCATGCAAAAATGACCTATGTGAGGGGAAATGTAGCCCCTTCGGGTGTGGAAGATAAACTTGTGTGGAATACTAAACGTTGGAGCATGAGATTCACCATACATGGAATTTCTTTTCTGAGTTCGGGGAAAGTAGAAGGTGCCGAAAGACGTCAATGAATGTACATCGAAAACTCAGGAGGGGTACCACCAGAGAACGTCTCAAATAGAGAAATATATTGGGAGGAAGGAGGGGTGTGGGTTTGGGGATCTGTTGAACCTCTTATGTAGAGACATGTTTGAGGAAATTAGCGTGACATGATGGATGTAGACATGATACCTATTTTTAGGGCAGGAATGAAGGTCTTCATCTGATACACTTGACATGGGAGGGAAGGGATACCATTTTCAATTCATGGTGATCTCATAAAGCTAATTCAATGTGCTTGAGAGATTATGGGTATGCCTTTATAGCAGAGATTGAGTGCACTTTGTAGCACCCCCTAGAGGTAAACCTCATGTGTGGAAAAACTAGCTAGTTGGTGCGACGATCAAGGGCGGTTGTTGGTTGGAAAAGGATGGTATGCATGGTGAACGCTAGTTGGTTGGTGCAACAACTAAGGGTGGTAATTTTTGGAAAAGGATGGTACACATGGTGAATGATAGTTGGTTGGTGTGATGGTCAAGGGTGGTTTTTGGTCTGGAAATGATGGTATGCATGATGATGGCTGGATGGTTTCTAGGGTGGAAATCCTCGTGGTTTGTCAGAAATATAGCGGTTGTGAAGTTAGGCTACGAAGCTAAGGTCAGAGGTTGAAGGTCATGATCGGTGGGGAGGAATAGCAGGGGGAGGAGAGAGTTGACCCTAACTATGGCGACGAAGATCGTTTGTCAAGATGGGTGGGGAGGAGGGAGTCGACCCCGGCTATGCCAATGGAGGTCAAAGAATGGGAGGGGTGGGGAGGAATTATGTGGGGGTAGGAGAGGGAAAAACCTAACTATGGGACTGTTCCATGGTGCAAATTAGTTTGAGTGCAAGGAAGATCGTAGAAAAAAGAAAAAATTGTAGGTTCTGTTGGGATAGCTACATGCTGGGAGGAGAAGTTTCACAATGGAAACACTCCCATCTTATGGATGGGTGTGCTAGGAAAGTGAAATTTCCATTTTTCAATGAGGATACATTGATGTAAATTTGCGATTTAATTTGTTGCATGTTATTTATGTTGATATGTTGTTTTCCAAATCGAACAATAAAACTTCAATGTTATTTTATTTGTTATGTATATCTGGATTGTGTTGAGTCATTCCCTATTGGTTATATGAGATTGCATAAGTGGTGGTTTTCTCTGTGTTGTAGTAATAGAGATGTTGTTTATATATATATATATATATATATATATATATATATATATATATATATATATATATATATATATATATATATATATATATGTATGTTTATGTAATATGGGAGGCTGACTGTAAGTATTAAAAGTTTATTTATTATTGACAATTATTTCTTGTGTAAGGTGTGTGTGCATAAATACTTATGCTTCTTGAGCATGTGCAATGGGAAAGAAGATTGAATAGTGTAATTAAAATTGAGTTGAATTTTGGTGTACAAATGTCAAGTGAAGGAACAAGAAAGCATGGTTTGAAAAGAGCTACATTTCTCGGTTCACATGCGAGAGTGAATAAATATCATCAGCAATGGTATGAACAGAACAAGGATGCAGTAAATATGTGTAGAAGAGTTGCATACCAGGAAAAGAAAAACACATTAATAATTCATCAACATGATGGAGTGTACAATGGCATGTATAGGAATATGAGTAGTATTATGGGAAGAATATCTGTTTGGAATTGCTCCTATGTGCAGATGTTTAACATGTTGAGATTTGTTTGGAAAAGAAAAGTTTTCATACCATTTTGCTTTTTTGTGAACATTCTGTTTGCAAAGAAAGTGTTGGTGGAGGAGAAAATGATGGTTCCTTTCTAGGCAATGTAGGAAATGGAGTATTGGTACATGAGCACATTAATGGAAGTGAGAGGTTTGTAATATCAGGTTTAATTGGTGGTAAAAATATGGTCGGTGACATGGTTGGGAATTTCAGGCAGTCTTTTGGAAATCTGCATTCGGCCATTCGTTCCAGAAATTATATAGTGAATATTGCAACTTCACAAAATTTTGTTCATGCTCAGTCTCGTGGAAGAGAGAAAGTGCCTAAAGTAATTTTTTTTTGATAGGATTTCTACATGTGAATGGAATATATTAATTGTTCTGTCTTTTTTCTTATTTCGTTGATTTGTGTAGAACAGTGTTGGAAGTAATATTGTGGAGAGAGAGAGAGAGAAGAAATAAAGATTGTGCATTCATCAAGTTGGGTTTTAGGCCATCGAAGGTTTTTTCTGATAGTAGTATGCTTGATAGGATGGTTGACAATTTGTGACAGCTAGCTCTGAATGTCTAAAGAAGCGTGTCTAGAACAAAGTGTGTAGATAATGTTGCTATTTGTAAAGAATATATGGTGAATCCCTTTCATCAGATAGGATAGGTCGTGAAAGTGCAATATTGGAGTGAACAATGCTTGAGATGTAAATTCAGAAATGAGGTAACCAAATTTTTTGGCTCGTTAAATTAAGTTTAGTCAGTGCACTGGGAAAGAAAATGTATGTGTTTTATTTTTAAAAGTTAGTAAGTGGTCATTTTTTTTGTCTCATTTTGGCATTGTGATTTTAATTTTATGCACGCAGAAAGAACCCAACTGCAACCAAAATAGAAGAATGCATTCCCATGAATTTATGTAAATAAGTTTTCAATCCAATGCTCAAACCTAGGAGGTTGTATTAGATCATCCTCAATCTCGGTTGGTGTTTCGTAGAGATAGTGGTACTAGCCAAAATCATTTTAACAAAGATATAATTTAGGTGCATAATAATGTTTGTTGCAGGATTTATAGTTTGTCCATTATGGAAATGTGTTAATGTTAGGTCCCTATACTACTAGTGTAACCCCTTATTACTATTAGTGCAACCCCCTTATTATATTTTTGTGCCCATGTAGTCCCATATTGTTATTATTGTGCCCCATAGAAGCCCACTATTGTTATTGTTGTGCCCTTACATTATTATTTTTATGTCGCCTCTAATTACATTATGACCCCTTAGACTCCTATATATAGAAAGGAGGTCTTTTCCTTTGTATCATCAAAGAATTGTTCATTTGTGTAATCTAAAGGAGGTTTCTCCCTCGAAGAGGCCGATTTCTAAGGTGTTGATCTATCTTTTCTATCTTTTTGTGAGCTAGTTTCATAACATTTGGTATCAGAGCTTTGGATTCTAAGGTTTTGTTGATCCAAACAAGTCATTGTGGAATTTTCATATAAATTTTTTTCTACGAAGTTTCAGAAGCTAAAAAAAAACCCATTTGAGTCGAAATCGTTTTGAACCTCAGGTCTGAATTTTAGATCTTGTCTTGCTATATTTTTGGAGATATTATCTGAGGAAGTTAGGGCTTTTGCAAACTTGAGAATTCCATTTCAAATAGGTCATCATTGTGTTTTAGCTATAATTTATTTTCTACCAAGGTTGGGACTCTACAATTAAAACCCATTTGACCCATAATCATGGTGAAGCTCGGACCCAAATTTTAGATCTTGTTTCACTACATTTTCGGAGATACTATCCAAGACTGATAGTATTTTTGATGGCTCCCAAATTACATTCCAAATAGGTGACCTAGGGTAAATGGTCATAACTTTCTCTCTGAGCATTAGATTGAAATTTCATAAGATGCTACAGAAAGAGGATGGAATGTAATTGTTTTTGTAGAGTTTTCAGGTCCGAAGCTAAAAAAAGTAACACATGGCAATGCGTACTAGTTCACTCTATTGAAAAAGTATATAAGCAGGTCATCTTGGGAGATTGGGCATAACACTTTCTTGGAGACTCCAATTTCGATCATACTAGTGGCATTAGAAAAAGGACACAAAGGGATACTGCAGGTCATAATTTGAGACCTTAGAGATCCAAAATCATAGTGTTATAGTCGTTTCAAGATCGCGCTCCTAAAATTAAGAAAAGGCGATATGAGGAAGTTTAATGGAAAGGATCTAATAAATTGGATAATAGAGATGGAACCATATTTTGATCTACATGATGTACAACTATTACAAAAGGTACATATTGAATCTTTATATTTAGAATCAAATAAATTTTTATGCTATAAAGGGCGTTGTTCTCGTAAACCACTTGTCACTTGGTCAATTTTCACGGATGAAATGATAGCACATTATGAGGATACAAAGAGCAAGACCTTCTTTAGCCAATTGATAAGTATCAAACAAAACTGTTCAATGGCAGATCACGTTGATGACTTCCAAAAATTGAATATAAGGGTAAATGATATTCCAGAGAATAAAATGATTGATGTCTTCATAGGGACTTTAAAAGATAATATTCAACATGAGGTTCCTCTTTGGGAATGTGAGTCATTAGAGAATGTATTCAGGTTGGAAGGAAAAAAATTAAAAGAAGAATTACGGAAACAAGGAATCCTACAACTCACAACTATAAATATGGAAGGTTTTTTTCTACTAGCCTTCCACAACCTAAAAGGTTTACAACAAAACAATTGGAAGAAAAAGAGAAAAAGGGTTTTGTTACATTTGTGATAGCAAATACACTAAAGTTCATAAGTGTGTTGAGAAGAAATTGTTGTACATATATTGTGAAGAGGAGGAAGAAAAGGATCAAGAAGCATTGAAAGAAGAGGATATACACGGGGAAACAACCCTAGAGAAAGAATAAATAAATATGATCATATCTTGTAAAGAATTGGCAATAATTACCTCTCCTCAAAATCTCAAAATAGAAGGACATGTCAAGAAGAAAAAGGTTCAAGAAGTGAAAGATCACATCAAGCATCAAGAAATGAATCTGACCATATATTGTAATGCATTGGAAGGAATTACCACTCCTCAAGCTATCATAATAGAAGGAAATATCAAGAAGAAAAAGGTAACAATGTTGATTGATTCAGGTAGTACCCATAATTTTATTCATTGTAAGATAGCGAAGGAATTGAATTGCTTCCTATATTCAGCACCAACATGTCAAGTTATGGTTTTGGAAAGTGACTTAATATCAAGCTATCCATGGGAGAATATGTTTTGAATATTCCAATTATTTCCATTCCAATGGGTGGTGCTGATGTTGTACTAAGAGTCCAATGGCTACAATATTTGGGGAAACCAGGAAAGGTAATCAACTCTAACAACATGAAAAAGATTCTAAAGGAAGAACAATGTGGCCTAATTACATAATTATGTTCGCTAGAGGTTCCCACGTCGAAATCATCTATTTCTCCAGATCTCCAAAAAGTCTTGGAAAATCAATGATCATGATCATGCTATTAATTTTCTAGGAAGTGTTCCTCCAAACATCAGGCCTTACAGATATCCATTTGAACAAAAGAGTGAAATTGAACGTATAGTTGCAGAAATGCTAGAGCTTTGTATTATTCAAGCTAGTCAAAGTTTTTTCTCTGCTCCAGTAGCATTGGTGCACAAGAAGAATGGATCATGTCGCATGTGTCTAGATTACAGAGAGCTCAACAAGCTCACTATTAAAGATAAATTTCCCATTCCTCTCATTGATGAATTATTGGATGAAGTGCATGAAGAAATTTACTTCAAAAAGTTGGACCTTCATGCAGGATATCATCAAATTAGAATGAAGACTGAAGACATTTTGAAAACAACATTTAGAACTCATGAGGGTCATTATGAATTTTTGGTCATGCCTTTTGTCCTTACTAATGCACCTTCTACATTTCAAGGTTTGATGAATTCCATTTTGAAACCCTTCCTTAGAAAAATTATGTTAGTATTTTTTGATGATATACTAATCTACAACAAGTCTTGGAAGGATCATGTTGAACATGTTGATAGAGTGCTCAGACTATTGGTGGAGAAACAATTATATGTAAAAACCTCAAAATGTCTCTTTGGAGTACAAGAGGTGGAATACTTAGGTCATATTGTATCTCATGAACATGTTAAGGTAGACCCTCAACAATAACAAGTTCTCCAACTCTTAAAGGATAACGCCACTTTGACACAAAATCGAATGAAACAACAAGAAGATCAATATCACAACGAAAGAAGTTTTGATATAGGGGACTGGGCATTTTTACGAATATAACCATACAAACAAATGTCCCTCAAGGTAGCTAAGAAAGATAATAAATTTTCACCAAAGTACTATGGTCCTTAAAAGGCGCTGCAAAATATTGGTACTATGGCATACAAATTGGGGCTTCCTGTATCTTCCTAAGTGCCCCCACTGTTCCATGTTTCATGCTTGAATAAGTATATAAGTTATTAAATAATGAATCCATACCTATGAGGAAAGTTTTAGATAGAGGAGGAATGAGTTGTTATACAGTTTTATGAACCCAACATTTCGGACTACCAAGTGAGTCCACCATCAGGGGATGCATCAATAGATATGTTGAAGATATTAATGATGTATCCATGAGCAGTATTTCAGAGTATATATATGGGTTATGAAAGAAGTAATATGAGAAATTTAGTCAGCCATTATCTTATTAATTTGTTAATATTTAGATTTTTTTAATTTATTCATTCATTTATTATTTATTTATTTATTTAATTTTTTAGGTTTTTGATTAATTAAATTTAATGTTTTATTTTTATATAAGAAAACTATTATATACCATTATTTATTTGTTTAATTCTTATTAAGAATTCTTAATTTTAGGTTAATAAATGGAATGTCTTATATTGAATTTAAACACTTAAGGATTTGTTGAGTTAATAAACTATAATTTCATTGGAATATATAAATTCTAGTGTTGATTTCTAATTATTTTAATTTGAGTTATTACAACTATTTGCTTAATTCAAATTCATATGTTACTTATAATATTATAATTAATATATTATGATTCGAGTTTTATTTTAATTTTATCAAATGATTAGTTATGAAACAAATTAGATTAGGGAAATGTTTTATTATAAGAAAATGCATACATTCAATAGAATAATCATTTACTTATTTATTTATTTTATTATCTTTTAAGGAGGATGTTAGATAATTTTTGTTTGTTGTTTTATTTTATTATTTTATTAATTTATTAAATGAGAGAGGAGAGATTAAATTATTATAAGGGGTATGAGTTAGTTATTGATTTTTTAAGATTTTGAGTAAAGGTTTCTAGGTGTTGCTTATTTTTAATCCATCATCACGGTTCATGTTGTTCTTCCTTTTTCTATTTCAATGGCTTCTTTGATTTTCCTTTTAAGATAGTGGTCTTGTTTTCTAACTAGTTTGGCTTCTTCCATGTAGATGTAATGAGAGGAAGAGTGAACATGTTCTGCTAAGGCTGATTTTGAGGTCCTCTCTCTTCTTAAGTTGGTAGTGTGTTATTTAATTCTGATGTTGAGAGACCTACCCATTTCACCTATGTATTCCTTTCCACATGAGCAAGGAATAACATAAACACCTTACAAGGTTTGTCAATGACATATTTTCCAAGTGGAGTCATGGAAAAGAAAAACTTGTCCTATTCCTCAATCACTTAAATAGCCTCTTCGACCATATAAAATTCACTATTGAAATTGAAAATAACAACCATCTTCCCTTTCTGGATATCCTTCTAACTAAAAAAGAAGGGTCACTTGGTTTCCAAGTCTATAGAAAGAAAACCCATACAAAATGATATATGCATGCCAATTCTCATCAACACCCTAAAAAAAAGATTGGCATCATAAGGACCTTAACCACTAGGGTGGCCAGAATATTTGATCTTGACCATTTAAAGGATGAAATCAACCATCCTCACAAATTGTTTGAATTAAATGGTTATAACATGTTCATACCATTAAGAAAGCCATGCACCTATCCCTAAACAAGAATAATATTGATATCAAGGGTCAAAATTTGTCAACTACTAAGGTCTCCCTTTCGTACATAAAAGGCATGACCGATAAAATTACTAAAATTCTTAATGAACACAACATTAATGTAGCCTTCACTCCTACTAACACCATCAGACAATTATTCAACCCAGTCAAAGATCCCATAAACCCTAACATTCAAAAAGGTGTTCATGTTATTCCTTGCTCATGCGGAAAGGAGTACATAGGTGAAACGGGTAGGTCTCTCAAAATCAGAATTAAAGAACACACTGCCAACTTAAGAAGAGAGAGGACCTCAAAATCTGCCTTAGTAGAACATGTTCACTCTTCCTCTCATTACATCTGCATCGAAGAAGCCAAACTAGTTAGAAAAGAAGACCACTATCTTAAAAGGAAAATCAAAGAAGCCATTGAAATAGAAAAAGGGAAGAACAAATTGAACCATGATGATGGATTAAAACTAAGCAACACCTAGAAACCTTTACTCGAAATATTAAAAAATCAATAACTAACTCATATCCATTATAATAATATAATCCCTCCTCTCTCATTTAAAAAATTAATAAAATGAAACAAGAAACAAACATTATCCAACATCCTCCTTAAAAGATAATAACATAAATAAATAAATAAATGATTATTCTATTGAATGTATACATTTTCTTATAGCAAAACATTTCCATAATCTAATTTATTTCATAACTAATCATTTGATAAAATTAAAATAAAACTCGAATCATAATTTCTTAATTATAATATTATAAGTAACATATGAATTTAAATTAAGCAAATAGTTGGAATAACTCAAATTAAAATAATTAGAAATCAACACTAGAATTTATATATTCCAATAAAATTATAGTGTATTAACTCACCAACTCCTTAATGGTTTGAATTCAATATAAGACATTCCATTTATTAACCTAAAATTAAGAATTCTTAATAAAAATTAAACAAATAAATAATGGTATATAATAATTTTCTTATATAAAAATAAAACATTAAATTTAATTAATCAAGTCCCTAAAAAAAATAAAAAATAAAAAATAAATAAATAATAAATGAACAAATAAATAAATCTAAATATTAACAAACTAATCAGATAATGGCCGACTAAATTTCTTATATTATTTCTTTCATAACCCATATATATACTCTGAAATACAGCGCATGGATACATCATTAATATCTTCAGAATATCTATTGACACATCCCCTGATGATGGACTCACTTGGTAGTCTGAAATGTTGGGTTCATAAAGCTCTATAATATGTAATTCCTCCTCTATCTAAAAGTTTATAAGTGACAAGCTCCCAGTTCAAAAAATATTGTCGAAACTTGACAAGGAAGGAAAAATCATATTGGAACCTGAAGAAGTCATAGAAACAAGAACCCGACATCTACTAAATTGATCAATTTCAGAGTATCTCATCAAGTGGAAGAACCTACCTGCTGATGATTCCACATGGGAGGATGGGAATTTTACAAAGAAGCATCTAGAACTACTTAAGCGTTTAGGACAACACTTTTTGAAGGAGAGGGGCATGTTAGGTCCCTATACTAATACTGTAACCCCTTATTGTTATTAATGCAACCCCATTATCATATTGTTGTGCCCATGTAGTCCCCATATTGTTATTATTGTGCTCCATAGAAGCCCACTATTGTTATTGTTGTCCCCTTACATTATGACCCCTTAGACTCCCATATATATAAGGGAGGTCTTTTCCTTTGTATCATTGAAAAAAATTTCATTTGCGTAATGTAAAGGAGGTTTCCCCCTCAAAGAGGTTGATTTCTAAGGCATCGATCTATATTTTCTATCTTGTTGTGAGCTAGTTTCATAAAAACTGAGTTTATAATGAATCATATCTTGGATACACATTGTGAGATTGCATGAAGGGACCATTTGTATATATGTAAGGGAGAGAGTTGCTCACCATTTCTCTTGCTTTAATAACATGGATCCTGGTGAGCAACATGAGCACCTAGGAGTTTTGATGCAGGTTGTAGAAATGCTAATAGAACGAGTGAATCCAATATTGCAAGTGAAACATGACTGAGGTGGCCAATATAAATATAGTGGGCAAAGGATTATTTTTGCTCAAGACCTATATTTGATTGCAAAGAAGCTTCCATGATGTATAGAGCAACTCGATTTTGTGATTGTAATGAGACGTGTTGCTGAGTGCATGTATTATGAATGCTATGTGAGGAGAAAATGTGTGATGGATGCATTTGTATACAAAATTCATATGGATATAGGGACGTTGAAATCGATATGGATTTTGTGGTTGCTTTGGTAGAATGAATGATTGATGTGTCTAGAAAACTATAGTATGTGGATACTAATTTGGGTGAAATACAGAGGGATGATGAGGATATTGAAATGTTGGGCGCTGGTGGTTTTCACTTCCATCAATCATCATTTATTTTATGGATGCCTAATGAGTCGGAAGTAGAATGGATAAAGATATTAATTGAAAGTGAAGATTCTAGAAGCAATGATGTAGCAGAATGGCTGAATATTGGCACATCCCCTGTTAATGAATACAACACTCAGGGGTTGCTTGACATGGCCTTCCTAGATTTGTTTCCCACTGGTGATGTTGATTGGATACATCAACATATTTGCAATGTTGAAATGCAAGAATATGGTTTTCATGTACTTAGGTATTGTGATCATAGATTCGAAAGCCATCATCGTTTTCGATATTTCCTATTGAATATGATTATGTGTCATAGTAGCTAGGGAACAACTTCTTTATTCTTTAAAAAAAAAATCCACGAGACTGCAATAATGATATTTCCTATTGAATATGATTATGTGTCACAGTAGCTAGGGAACAAATTCTTTATTCTTGAAAATCAATATCCATGAGACTGTAATTACAACTATTCAAGAGTTGCATTAGTAGCTCAGGAATCTGCCTAACAATAAACTGACAAAGAATTTAGTGTATTTTGGTTGTTGTCTAAGCATTACAAGGACATATTGGGCAAAGTGTTATTCTAAGCTAATGGACATGATCATGTAATTGGGATACCAAACATTATTTTTTACATTGAGTGCAACTAAAACTAATTGGCCTGACTTGTATTGTCTTATGCCTTTAGCGACATGTTTTCATCCACAAAATAAATATGAAAAAAATATTGGCAATCTTATTCGGTATCGACATATAGTTTCTATGTACATGCACCAAAGATTTAATATATTTCATGAAGTGGTTCTTGAGAAGTATCTGGTACCTAAAGAATTCTTATATAGCTTTGTGGTTGTTTCTTTTGATATATTGTCTATGGGCTTGGAACGATGCTTCTATTTTTTTGGTTTGTTTTTATATGCTAACTATAGATTAATTTTTTTTTGGCGGGTATGAGTAGCAACACAGGATATTAGTGCACATCCACGGTTTCATGTGGCTACTAGGAGCTTCGAATATGGAAGCACTATATTGGACCAACCATCTGGATGTTGATGAAGCCAAGTCCTACTTTGAAAAATATGTAACAATGTGGAATCCATGCGACATACATTGCCATAATGTGATGGTTCCTTGAATTGTTAACATTGACCTATACCTTTTGAAAACATCGCAGATATTTTCATGCAATCCTAATGAAGATTATGAGCATTTGGACAATAGAGTGCAAAGACACAGAAAATGCAGTGTTGATTCATGTTTACACAAAAAAGAATATATCCTTTCATGTTATTGCAATGCTCCATGGGAGGTGTGTGCTACGTTTTCAATGCACATAGATGAAAAAGAGAGGAAGAAATATGAAGCAACACAAAAAGATGACCATTTGAATGTTCACAATGTGGACCTTCTCACTATGTGGTGAGAAAACATTGATTGTCAAGCAGTTGTTTCTCAACATGCACTGTTGAAATATATTGGGAAATATTCTTTGAGGGAAGAGAGAATTTATTAAAGTTATAATGAGATGTTGACAATGGTAGAAAGTGCAGATGGATCTAACACTGTTGCCCTATATGTATATAGGAGGTTTCTTGCATAGGCACTTTTTGAGTGAGACATTAGTGCATGAGAAAGATGACATATGTTGCTAAACATGCCTCTTGTTGTGTGCAATCACAAATTTTTTGCATTGAATTTTGGAAAGAAAGTGTTGCAAAGACTCGCATAATAGTCTGATTAAATTTCATGTGAGAGAATTTTTGTTGAGATATATCAAAATCTCCCCCATTTACTCAAGAATTTGTGCTTGATAGAAATAGCGAGATCATGGAGCTATGATGAAAAGCGGAGGCGAGAGCCATGGATACTGTGCAATGTGCATGTTATTTTTTGTGTCTTGCCTAGTTTCTATGGTATTCCAAACGTGGGGTCAAAAGATTTTGAAACATTTGTTGGAGTGAGTTGATTTTGTACAAGCTATTTTGTGACATTCATTCATGCATAGGAAATTCAAGAAAAATTATCATTGAGAAATGCAAGAGTCTAAGATATAACTTGTGGCATGTGGATCGAGCCCCTTTGGAAAATGAGAGCAATGAAGAGGACCTAGATCCCCTTATTCATGAAGATAATGTTGAAAAATATTTTGAAGAGTGGCAAGTTATTTTTTGAATTGTTCCTTCAAATAGTGTAATGATTTCCGACCTTGACAACTTGGCAGAAGGGATTTTGATATTGATTATAATTGGTAGGAAACAATTGTTCGAGTTGAAGTTGTGGAACATGTTATCAATTTTATAAAATATGGCTAGTTAGTGGGTGTTGTTAATAGTGACTCAATTGGGGAGACAATAGTGCTACATTTGTCTTTTTTTGAGAAACAACGATCTACTTTTGAGATTGTTTTGTGCCACTTTGTTGATGTTGAAAGGAATTATGTCTTGAAAATGATTATTCAAGGAACAACCAAAACTCATAATTCTACTCTTATTCAGTGTATTTGTTTTTCTATTTCGGCTTCTACAACGGGTGGTAGAAGCACACTGTTGTTATTCACACCCACCGGAATTGTTGCTTTCAATATACATGGAAAGAAAATACACCCAGATTTAAAAATTCCTATAAAATATATGAAACTGAGAGCGAGAAATCCCTAGAAACCTTTTAGAAAGAAACAAGGAATATTGTTATGTTTTGATTAATTACATGAGTTTTATACGTTTGAGGATTTTTGTACAATTATATGCACATTTGCTAGAAGCCTTTCCCAAAAAAAAGGGCTCTCCTTTTGATGGGAGGTTGATGATTCTTGTGGGTGAGCTTGGGAAACTACCTCCTATCAAGGATTGAACTTCATATGCAAGGAGAACATCATGGAAAGTGTTGTGGGAAAGCTTCAATGTTGTTGTCACTCAGGATAAAATCTTCAGGCAAGAGGGAGATGATCCTAGACAAGTGTATTCTCGAAATATTTTAATGAATATCATAAATGCATATCCTACTTTTCATGATTGGATGAATCATGTTACGTGTTGAAAATTTCCTACGTCCAGAGGAAAATAACTAAGAGTTCACTCAATTAACCTCTGACATACCATGTGTGTTCGTGGCATTCTAAACAATACCTTTAATTTGACTACATATTGGAAAATACCTCTAAAAATGAAATTATTTAACCCCCTACCAATACTAACACAATACACTTTCCCAATTTAAAAACCCTCTACTTTCACTAGATATTCTAGGTATCAATTTTATCATTAACATTTTTTATACCCCTTTACATTTTTTGATAAACTTTGAGCTGCATTTTTTATACTAGGTAATATAAAAACCCTTTACCCCCTATATATCACCCAATCTATTATGTCAACTTTTCCTCAATATATATCCCCCAATATGAATCCATGTGGTATGGAATTTCTCCCCAATGAAGCCCCCATGAGGAAAATATTTTGTTTGATTCTTTGATTCACTTGTTTAAAATGAATAATTAGGTGAAGATGCACGATCAGAAGATGCTAAAATCATTGAATTGGGTGATTGCAAGGTGTGTCGCAGATCGGACCAGAAGAACATAAATAGCTGAAAACGACGATGATGTTTTGGAGCATGAGATGTTGCTATGTCATGGAGATCATGTCATGTTGACATGTAATTTGTGGGTTGAAGCTACACTGGTAAATGGTGTGCTTGGATGTGTTGAGGATATCTACTATATTCCTCATTCGAAGATGCCTAAACTTCTAGTGTTTGTTACAAGTATTTTTGAGAAGTACATAGGTGTTCCATTTAATATAAATTGTCCAACTATTTTTCCAATAACACCAGTTGTAAGAGGGAATCATAAACATATTCCTTTAAGAATAGCATGGGTGTTTAGTATACACATATTGCAGGGGATGCCTTTGCAATGAGCCACTACTAATATACGAGAGAAAGAGAGGCAGCGTTTGGCATTTATAGTTATATGAAGAGTGAAATTGTTATATGGTTTGCGAGTTTCACCGCCTTTTTCTTTTCAAATTTTTTCTAAAATTCAGAACAATACATATGTGACACTTAAGAAGAAAGAGGAGGAGTGATTAAAGACAATATGATTGTAAAATAATTATTTTTTTAATTACAATGTTGTAAGAAAAATATTATTGCATGTACCGTGAGGAAAAACATTGCTTGCAAAGAATTTTTTTTGAGAAGGAGATGGATTACGTGTATTATCATTTCAATGTCAAGGTCTAGAGTAAAAAATATATGCAGTCAAAAATTACATATTTGTTTTGTTTAATTCTAATATTAAAAAAAACATTGTTGCATGCATAGCAAGAAAATATATAGATTATTGTTATATACACGCAGAGAAAGACATGATTAACGTTAACAAAAGAGTAGGAAATACATGCACCAAGAATTTTTTTTTAAGGAAATGCATGTGATAGCTAAATAAGCATTCAACCCATTGTTTTGTTTTAGAAAAATTTTACACTGCAACAATTGATTGGGAAATGAAAATGAGAATGTTGTTCCGAATATATATTTTCATGTTGTGAGAGGAAAACGTTACTTGAAAAGAATTTATGAATAAAACATAAAAAATTAAGTGCATTGTAGTTTGAATAAGAGGGTTTACTATCAAATACATATGCAATCATATAACAAAAACAAACAAACAAACAAACATGGAAAAAATAAAAATAAAATAAAAATTTGCTTTAACAGAAAGAATATGAAACAAGGTAAGATGAAAAGTGTAGAACATAATATATTTTTATCCCGTAATAGATATAAATTAATAAAGTTAAAATTCAAGTAGAAAAATTACTTGTAAATATATAAAAGTCATGAGAGAAAACGAATGTGGTGGGTGATTCCAGATTGAAGTAAGAGTTTTGTTCTACAGAATGATGTAACTTCGAAAAATTGATGTCGAAATAGTAAAATTCTTCCCAAAATATATTTGTATGTACTGTGAGGATTTTTTTTACATGAAATCAAACTATCTTCAGATCATGAGAAGTTGAGTGCATTGTAGCTACAATACCATAGTTGTGTGTGAAAGAGATATGCAAGCACATAGAAGAAAGTAATTTTCTTTGATAGAGGAAAAAAAATAGATTGCCATATCTCAAGGAGACTTTAAGAGAATGTGGAAATATTGTGCCATATATAGAAATGAATAAATATAAGCATTGAGCATGATATACATCCATTTAAAAATGAAATAGTTTGTGGGGAATGAATCCCATAGGTTAGTACACATTCAACTGGTAGTTTTGATTTTGAAAAAGACTTACACTTTATAAAGTGGTTGCAAATTTATTTTAGGAAGAAAACAAGGTGTATGATATGAAAAAAATTAGTCGAGCACATTATGCTAATATTGAGCTAGATATAAATATCTATAAAATTGACAAGCGAAGAGTAGGAACATCCATTAAAAAATGAGGGTGATTAGAGGAACAAGATTCATTCAATTCCAAGTATTCATATTCAAAAAGATTTCACTTCAAAAAATACTTTGGAAAATAAAATCCTTGGATATCATCAATATATAGACCCCTAGTCCAACGTAAGAGGTGATATAAATAGCATTGAATAAAAGGAAAGTTTCTTCAATAGTCTGGAATCAGAAAATATATAAGATTTGTATGCAAGAAAGAAGTAATCCTACTATGAAATTTTAATCCATCCCGAAAGGATTTTGTGTAGACGAATCTCATGGGCCATTTAAGCTCCCTCCTTCTCATCTAAGTATTCTTAATTGATGATGACCAAATGTGGTGCATTTTCATTGATGTAATTAGCCAAATACGAGAAAAACTAAGAAACTACTGAGAAATGGATATGATGAAAATGAGTAGTATTCACTTCGTACATAGATAGCAAATTTTGCACATTTTTTTTACTTGATTCTAATTTTGAAAATGAGTGAGATCTGCTAGAAGGGAAACTAGAGAAATATCTGGAATTTTATTTGATTCCAGGTTTTGACGTTGCCTATGACTCTCTGGTCATTTGTGGCAATCTCTTTGCCATTGTGTTGCATTGAGTTGGGTTTTGCATATTTTAATGGTTTTGATCCCAAGAGATCAAATTTCTATACAAAATTTGTCCCCATTATACATACTAACAGACAGTGTTTAGTGGCCCTTTTGATGCATCATTTGATTTATTTTTCCTCAAACTATTGTTGACCCAAAGAAGTAAAGATTAGTCATTTATTTTATTTTGGAGAATTTTGAGGTGTTTTTAGGTTGTGTTGTAGCGGCTAAAACAACCCTCCAAAATTTTGGATTAGGTTCATTTTGGAGCCTCCCTACAAACCATCCTTAGTAGCATGTATTTCACTCTAAAGTACATAGGCTCTAGTTGAGTTTCAATGGCGTGCTAGCTTCTGCATGTCAACTTGTTTGTTTCCCACCTGCATGTTGTCTTTTCAGACTTAGACAATTTTCTGGATGAGATGCTCCCCCTAAAAATTGCACAATTCTAGAGGGGAACTAGCCTTCCCTCCAAAAAAAGTGCGATCGTGTTGGGATTCCTCCTAGGCTCCAGAATTGCGGAATCCAGCGAGGCTGCCCTCCCTCTGAAAATTATGCAATCCATCCCAACACTGGGCTTCACCCTAGAAATTGCACAATTCTGGGAGAGAGTGACCTGCTGACCCCAAAAATTGTGGAATGCCTGAGGGACAACCAGCCTTGCTCAGCCCAAAAACTACACAAATCTATTTCCCAGGCTTGCACACTGTTGCATGTAACTTGAGGTTGATTGGTTCCCTTCGGGATTGAGCAATCTTGATTTTCATGCATGGGATGATTTTCCCGAAATAGTGAAAGGTAACATGCAAAAATGATCGCTAGACTTTAGGGATCTATTTTTAGAAATTGGAGGTCACATGCGAAGGTCATTTTAGAAACCTCCCACCAAGTGTTTCCTTTTCCTAAGTTTGTGGCATGTGCATCATAACCTCAATCTTATAAAAAATCATTCGACAGATGTTGGAAAGCTCATTGCTCACATTGATCTTGTAGCTTTGACATCCCACATCGCATCTAGGAGTCTTTGACACATTCAGCTCACCTTTTTAGGGTAGGTTTGCTTTTCATGTCTTATGCTACATTTATAACTCTTTTGGTATTTCTCTTTGTGTGAGTGTTGTCTACGTGATTTCAATGAGCGCTTGTTGTCGTTTTGATGTATGTTCACTTGTGGAAGCACTGTTTTAGTTTTTATTTGTATCTCATTGCTATCACATACATGACACTATTTCTGTACTAATGATTGTCATTAAAGCGACTCACTTCAAACACATGCTCGCTTTCCCATTTTATGAACCATGCACTGTTTGCATGCATGACCATTCACTCTTGCTTACACTCAGTCTCCCCATGCATCAAAACCTTTTCATGTTTTTAATCAACTGTCGACGGGTCTGTGTTGCCTTGACCGAGATCTTGCCTTGCCCGGACAACAATGTACATTTCTAGAAGTGAAGGCTCAACCTTCCCTACAGAAACTGTGCAAAACTTGCTAGCACTTCCCTCTATTCTTGCTCTTTGCAATTCTAAGAGGCAATGCCCTATTGACCAAGAAAATTGCACAATGTAGTCCCTCGGCTTGCATGCCACTGTTGAATGAAATTGCGCATTGCATAGTTTTAGTCCTCAGCAGGCCAAACTAGAGTATGCATTGTGCATTTCCAGTAGTTATTCAGCCTCCTAATGGCCCGAACTATGCCCTGCGTAGTTTTGGCAGTCAGTATCCCAGCCTCTCAGTGAAAATTGCGTAATCTTCACAATCAGTCACAAAAGTACGTTGCATGAAAACCCTCCAATTTGTTTTTGTTTTCAACTGATAGATTGCTCTCCATGAGTGTTTCTATGTCTCCAGGTATCACAGGTGTTCTTATTCCTCTCAGTAGTATAGGTACAATTACCTCCACGAGAGCAGTGTCAAAGGACACCATTGTGAGCGCAACTGGATATACAGTTGAGAAAGTGTCTATGAGCTTTCCTATTATGAAGACGTCAAGCCATTCATAGACAAGGATATCAAGAAGTAATAGCAGTAGCATTGCAATGAGCAGCACCATCAACATTAATAGTGGGTAGTAGACTTGCCTGTGACAAACACAAGAGGAAGGTTGTTGACAGCGCAGAGGCAGAGAAAAGATGCAAGTTCAAAGAAGATCCATTTTTGATGAAAGAAGGTTTGGATATTGAGGCTATAATGTGACAACATGACAAGAGGATCACGTAAAGGTAGAGAGAGAAACAAAGAAAGAGTTGTAGGTGTTGAAGCGACAACTCAAAGAAGAACTGGAGCTGCACAAATGAGAGAAGTAATCTCAATAGGAACAGGTACATCAGGAGGCGCAACATGCGTAGACTGATGAAACTGCACACATATAAGATATAGGCCCATCACAACAGCTGAGATAGAGAAGAAAACGTGAGTAGTGTTGTTGATCACATGCATGGGTGTTCGAGAGCATGGATGTCAATGTGTGCACGGATGCGATCCTGTCCATTGGCACACTCATCGAGGTGAAGACAAAGAACCAATTTTAACTGGAGCTAGACATGTACATCGACGAGTTGTTGCGCATAGCCACCATCACACACTTGGAGATTAGTGCAAACACTATGCATCAATATGTTGTTGGTTTGGCTGCACTCAAGACTATGATGCACATGTTATCAGACACGTTGGATGTTGGAGCTGAAGCAGTGTACCTAGATGGAATAGAGGCAAGAGTTTGCTTTTAGCATGATGTCGTGATTGAGCACGTGGACACCATCACGAACTGCCAAGCTTGGCATCTTCTCACCACCATCAATCTTCACGCGAATGTCGAATAGTTGGTCTTCCCATAGCTGTCTGAATATTAGTGAGGTTTTCGTTGGCTTACTCAAGCCTATTTTGTCTCACATGAGTACATGTGTAGATTGTTATGTAACATCTTGTAAAAGTGAAAGACCAAGTGTCGATGGTCAAAAGTAACAGTCATGTAGTAGTTGAAGAGTCATGAGGGTAGGTTCAGAGTCACAAATGGGAATGTCAAGGGTCACCCCAGGTTTTTCTATTTATAGAACCTCATAACTCATTGTACAGGCTTTTGGCAGCCAAGCTTCACATAGGTGAATCTTAGAGAAAGGTTGGAGTGTATTGTAACAAGCCTTGGCTTCTACACAGTGTAGAGCTAGTATATCACTTTAGAGGTGCAGGCGAGAGTGACTGTAACGTTCCATTGTCAGGACTAGTAGTTGTACATGGTTGTGTGTATGATTGGAACTTTCACTTTCTTAATATAACAAAGGCAACACATTTCATGAATTATTGTTATTGCATTTCAACTGTCTTGGTTATAGTAACGATATATGTGTCTGCTTTCTTGCGCATATATGTATGGACACTTTCTATATATGTATGTATGAATCTGGTTGAGATGTGTTGTTATTTTAACCATCACTTTGGATCATTGGTTCACCTACCTTTCAACTAGTTATGTATCTTTGATCATGTGTTCCCTTCCAAGTTGTGTGTTCCCACAAGTTTCCAAGGGGCGCACTTATCCCACTTCTTGTGTGTTAGAACCCTTCATGCACCTTCCTTGCCTTGTTGTGTTGGTCACACCCTTGCTACCAAAAAGGACATCTTGCTTGCCTCTACACGCAACCACAGTCAAGGCGATACCCTGCGACCCACTGCTGAGACTCATACACCAAATGGTCTGAGGTCTAGTTAGGACTTCATACCGGGGAGATCCCCTGACATGTTGGAGGGTCTAGCATCGCTAACATTTTTGTGCTAGAAAGAGGGCCAAATGACAAGCTGAGTCCTCACATATGTCTTGAATCTCTGCATATTTATAATGACTAACTACAGAGTTTCTGTTACGGAGTGTATGTCTTACGAAAACAAATTTGAAGTCTCGAAAGAGCTCTGGGATAACTTGTCACATAGAACATACGATGGTGGAGGCTACATAGCCTTGGTTATGCATGCGGTCGACATTATAGGCTCATACGAAAGAGATGAAATATTTGAAGATTACATGACCTTCGCGTTGTTTGTCATTCTCTTTCTCATTTGGTCGCAGAGATAGACTATGATTTCAATCACTTTCATCGTAAAGCACTCAACAAAGAAATTATGGAATTATAGAAAGCACCTGATGAATCTATTGAATATTTTTACATGCGCTTTCATGATCTTGCATGCCGATTTCTCGAAGCTGTGATTGATTAGGGATTCCTCTATGGAAGAGTTGAGTATCTTTATTACATATCTGAAAATCTTCAATTCTTGAAATCATCTAAACCCCGCTCAACAGACTTCAGTGATGGAGTTGTGTAATCACATGCATGCAAAGTTTCTATCACAAGTGACTGTCCACTTTCACCTCATCAAATAGCTCCACCATCGTAGAGTGATGTGGGAGAGCATGCACACACATCTGTTGAACTGTCACATCCTCCCACCCCACCTTCTCTTAATATCTGCACAAATTTGGCTTGCAACCTTTCTGGTTATCACGTAGATTTGTTCCCACAACCTCCGTCCCCATATTCTGTTGATCCTCTGCATTGTACTCTTTTTTGTTCTTCAAATCTGGACTGCACACTTGTTGTGAATGAGGATCAAATTGTTAATGAAGTTGGTGTTGTGCCGCCAACTTGTGCTAACATTCATAATGAGTGTGTGTGGGAATCTAGAGAACAACCAATGATGAAGGATGAATCCCTTCCACCCGCACCTCATCCACTCCATCCTAACATCCCTTGTGATTCTGCCACTATTGATTCCCCCATGAAAACTCATTTCCGGATGTTTCTACTTTCCATCGTTCACAAGACACATCGAATGTCAATTTGTCATTAGATTGTGGAGAGGACACATCTTCCTCTGAAAATCCATCCAATCCATCATCTATCATTTTAGAAAAGACAAAGGGCGAACAATATTGCTTCTCATCTACCCCTCTGCATGATTCATCAAATCATGAGGATGCCGATGGACATCCTGAATTTTTTGATCGTTGCTATCATGATCTATGTATTTCTTCATTAAATTGTAATGTTGATTCACTCAAGGTTAATATGTCTAAGCCATTGGTCTCTGATGATCTACTTGTCGATGAAGTTGAAACCCTGCAGGCTGTTAAGGAACTTCAGCCCCAGCTAATGGTTATGTCAGGCTCGCACTATCTAGAGGTTGGTTCTTCTTCTGATTAGGAAATTACTGAAAGACACAAGGCTCCTCATCACTCTCTTCTTTGCATTGAAGGTCAACCAAACACCCAGATTTCTCTTCCACCACTCGAATCACATGATCCCATCACTCTTGCATTGGAGGTATATTATAGAGAAAGCACACTTTCACAATGTAAATGGTCTACCTTTCTCACGTTTTCTTGCATGTCACATCCAAGACAATGCATATTCTCAACATCTGCACACAACTATAGCACAACAACATGGCAAGTCCACAAAGTGCATGTCATGCTCTTTCACCCATTTCATCATTATATCTTTCATGTTTGTTGGTTTGCATTACTGTGCTATCCGCAAACCACACCTTCAACAAAATAGGTCGACCAATTTACTGGTGGCTGCATTGGAAGTATCACTTCACATGATCAGGCTCATAAAAGTAGTGTTTGCTTCTTGTTTGTTTTCTTTCATGCATGTTTTATTTCTTGTTTGTCTGTTGGTTTGCTTTGATGTTTGTTTTATTACTCACTTTTCTTTAGAATTTTAGCTTCTGCTCTTCGCTCTTTTGTTGTTTATTACTTGTTTATGTTCGTAGCTTAGTTTCACATGAACTATGTGCAACTCTTGAAACAAGAAGGGGAAGTACAAGAGGACTTTTGAAGCTACCAATACTTGGTTATCTGTCATCTTGCCCCGGTATGAAGAACTTGTTGAATTCACTCCATGATACACTAGTAGAAAATAAGTTCAGTTCGAAGTGAAGCTTGATGAAAACACAATGCTTGCACTCTAACTAGTATCACCTACTCTACTCGGTTTTTTGTGGGTTAACCCTTGTCATGTTAGTCAAGTAGAGTAAGGTGAGGGGGAAAACATTAACAAGTTTTTCACAGGTATATATAAAATATTTCTCTAAAGGGTTCTCAATAAGTTGGGATTCCTCTTCCACCTTCAAAATGAAATAATGAAATGAAAAAAATGAAAATATGAAAAATGTTGAAAAAATTAAAAATGAATAAGGCGAAAGAGGAGAAAGGATTCCTGCACAGAAAGGTGATGCAAGTAACTCCACCGGGGCACTGACTAGGCTTGCTGGCAGTGAAGCAAAGCTTGTGTTCCTGCATGACTCCTTCGGGGTATTGTCCAGGCCTACTCACAGCGAATAATCACCGAAGATGAAACTTAAACTCTGATTGTCATATTACTTGTGTACCAATACACCCCTCATCCCCAATCGAATGTGTTGACATGGCTTGGAATGTGTGTTGACCGACCAAGAGCATCATAGGTGTTGCATCTTTTAATCAAGCTAGTGAGGAAATCAAGATGATCAAAGAACCGAACAAAACTTCCAAAGGAGTTAGACTCACTTTTCATAGAACAAGGTCCATTGAGAGAGTTGTAGTTCTACCAGTGTGTCGCCAAGTGTTGTAGTGAGTATAATCACCCTCCACAATTTTTCCTTATCTTCATTTTGGAGCCTACGTACCAACCATCCTTAGTAGCATGTGTTGCACTATCAAGTACATAGGCTTTGACTATGTTTCAGTGGCATGCCAGCCTGTGCATGTCAACTTGTTTGTCTCCCACCCGCAGGTTGTCTTTCTAGACATAGACAATTTTCTGGCTGAGATGCTCCCCTTGAAAATTACACAATTTTGGAGGGGAACTAGCCTTCCCTCCAAAAATTGTGAAATCTTACTGGGCTCTAGAATTCCGCAATCCAGCCAGGCTACCCTCCCTTAGAAAATTGCACAATCCATCCCAACACTGGGCTTCAGCCCTGAAATTCCGCAATTCTGGGAGACAGTGACCTATTAACCCCAGAAATCACGCAATGCCGAGGGACAACCAACCTTGCTCTGTCTAGAAACTACGCAAATCCCTTTCCCAGGTTTGCAGACTGCTACATGTTCCTTTAGGTTGATAGGTTTCCTCTAGCACTGAGAAATCATGATTGGCATGCATGGGCAGCTTTTCCTGAAATAACAAAAGCCAACATGCAAAAATCACCCCTAGACTATAGGGATCTATTTTTAGCAACTGGAGGTTACATGCAAAGATCATTTTAGAAACATCCTGCCAAGTGTCACTTTTTCCTAGATTTGTGGCATGCATATCATAACCTTGATCTTATCAAAACTCATTCGTTGAATGCTGCAGTGCTCATTGCTCACATTAGTCTTGTAGCCTTAACATCCCACATCTCATCTAGTAGTCTTCAACACATTGAGCTCAACATTTTCAGGGTAACTATATTTTCCATTTATTTTGTTGCATTTCTATCGCTTTTGTTATTTCGCATTGTGTGAGTGTTGTCTACCTCATTTCAATTAGCGCTTTTTGTCATTTTGATGTATGTTAGCTTGTAGAAGCATTGTTCAAGTTTTTCTTTTCATCTCACCGCTATTTCTCCACTAACGGTCGTCATTATGATGACTCGCTTCACACACATGATCACTTTCCCATTTTCTTAATCTTGCACTCACTATTTGCATTATGATCATTCAATCCTTCTTACACTCAGTCTCTCCATGCATCCAAGCATTTTCATGTTTTTAGTCACCCGTCGATGGGTCTAGACTGCCTTGACCTAGACCTTGCCTTGCCCAAACAACGATAAACATTTCTGGAACTGAAGGCTCAACCTTCTCTCAAGAAAATGCAAAAACCTGGTCAACACTAACCTCCAAGCTTGGTCTTTGCAATTCTGGGAGGCAGTACCCTCCTCACGTAGAAAATTGCACAATGTAGTCCCTGGGCTTGCATGTCACTACTGACTGAAATTAAACATTGTGCACTTTAAATCCTTAGTAGGCCACACTAGAATGTGTATTATGTAGTTATAGTAGTTATTCAACTTCTTGATAGCATAAACTGTGCCTTACGCAGTTTTGGTAGTTAGTATCCCAGCTTCCCGATGAAAATTGCGCAATCTTCACAATGAGTCAGACATGTATGTTACACGACATCCCTCCAATTTATTTTGGTCTTCAACTGACATATTTCTTGCCATGAGTGTTTCTATGTCTCCAGGTATCACAAGTGTTCATATGCCTCTCAGAAGTATAGGTACAATTGCCTCCAGGAAAGTGGAGTCAAAGGACACCATTGAGAGCGCAATTGGGGATACAGTTGACCAAGTGTCTATGAGCTTTCCTACTATGAAGACATCAAGTCATTCATAGACAAGGATATAAAGATGTAATTCCAACAACATCGTAGCGAGAAACACCATCAGTAATAGAAAAGGGTAGCAAACATGCGCGTGAGAAAGTCAAGAGGAAGGTTGTTGACATCAGAGAGGCAAAGCAAAGCTGCAAGTTCAAAGAAGATCCATTTGTGATGAAAGAAGCTTTGGATATTGATGCTATGAGGTTAAAATGCGACAAGAGGATTGCACAAAGGCGGAGAGAGAAAAAGAGAAGGATTTGCAGTAGCTGAAGAGGCAACTCAGAGAAGAACATGCGCTGCAAACATGAGAGAAGAAAGTGTAGCAGGAACAGGTATAGTAGGGGGCGCAACATGCATGGACTGATGAAATTATGCCCATACAAGATATAGACCCAGAGCAGACAAGGTGAGTAGTGCTATCGATCACATGCGCAGGTGTTCAAGAGCATAAATGTCATTGTGCACATGCATGCGATCCCATCCATTGGCACAATCACCAAGGCAAAGACAAAGATCCAACTCTGAGTGGAGTTGGACATGTAATTCGACGAGTTGGTGTGCATATCCACCAGCACACACTTGTATATCAACACAAACACTATGCATTAGTATGTTGCTGGTCCAACTGCACTCAAGCCTATGATGCACATATCATCAGACAAGCTAGACAGAGGAGCCAAAGAAGTGTACCCGGATGCAACAGAAGTAAGAGTTCGCTTTCAATAGGATGTCACCATTGAGCACGTGGACACCATCGTGAACTACTGAGCTTGGCATTGGCTCACCACCGTTGATGTTCACGAGGATCGAAGAGTTGGTCTTCCAATAGCTATCCAAGTCTAAGTGATGTCTTGCATGGCTTACTCAAGTCTATTTTGTGTGACATGAGTACATGTGCACATTGTAATGTGACATCTTGTAAAAGTGAAAGACCAAGTGTCGATGGTCGAAAGTAACAATCATGTAGTAGTTGAAGGGTCATGATGGTAGGTGAAGAGTCATAAAAGGGATTGTCAAGGGTCACCCTAGGGTTTTCTATTTATAGAACCTCATAACTCATTGTACAGACTTTTTGGAGCCAAGCTTCCTATAGGTGTATCTTAGAGAAAGGTTGGAGTGTATTGTAACGAAGCTTGGCCTCTCCATAGTGCAGATCTAGTATATCTCTTTGGAGGAGTAGGAAGCAGTGACTGTAACATTCCGTTGTCGAGACTAGTAGTTGGACATGTATGATTGTAACTTTCACTATCTTAATATAACAAAGCCAACACGTTTCATGGATACGTTGTTATTGTATTTCAGTTATCTTGGTTACACTAACGATATATGTATATGTTTTCTTACGAATGTATGTATGGACTCTTCCTATATATGTATGTATGAATCTGGCTGAGATATGATGTATGTTTAAGCATCAATTTGGATTGTTGGTTTACTTTCCTTTCAGCTTATGATGTATTGTTGCTCGTGTGTTCCCTTCCAAGCTGCGTGTTTCCACAAGTTTCCAAGGGGCGCACTTATCCCACTTCCCGTGTGTTAGAACCCTTCATGCACCTTCCTTGCCTTGTTGCGTTGGTCACACCCTTGCTACTAACAAGGACATCTTTCTTTCCTCTGCACAAAACCGCAGTCAAGGTGATACCGTACGACCCACTGCTAAGACTAGTTGGGACTTCTTACCGGGGAGATCCCTTGACATGTTTGCGGGTCCAACACCGTCCATAGGCTAGAATTGTGTTTCCCATTCAAGAATTGATGTGAATTTTCATTTGATGTAATTGTATTCTTCCACCAAATATTCTATTATGTCATCAAGATCCATATTCTATTGAAAATATGTGCAAATTTTGTCGATTTCTTTATAAAACTTAGCATGGTATTTGCACAATATTTCGCTTGCCTATATTTCTTGCATCTTAAAAACCTCTAGGCTATTCTCCACTTTTTGACTTTGAATTGATTGAGACTTAAGAGTCTCAATTTATTATTTCATTATTGTTGTGATGGTTAGAATTTTATTGTCACATTCTTCCTTCAATATGCATATTTTTTGTGCATTTTCATATTCAATTAGCTGCATGTCTCCAAAGTGTTTGCGTTCCAATTCATTCAACTGATTTTTGTGTTCATTAACCAAGTTTGGCCTTTCGATGGTGAACCCAACTACAGGCGTGGTGGAATTCTTCTGCCAAATTTCCTCAATGAAATATTTGGATTTCTCAATCTGATTTTCCAAATGTTTCATCTTCTGTAGATTGTTCTTATAGGTGGTGGAAATTTTTCCAACATGGTGCTAGTTGTAATTGACAAAGGATCCTTGATATTGAGAGGATTATTTATCTTTTTCCTCAACGTTTCTTGTTGCTTGCTAGTTTAATTCCAAAATGGGTTTGAAACTGTCAAGCTTTATTTTCTTCATTTTTTTGACAAATGACTTGGTTTGAGCATTAAATTAATACTCAGTCAGGGATGGAAAAATTTAAAGAAAAATTTTTACTTCAGTCATAGGTTTAAATAAAAAAGACTCGAGAGGGAATTTCGTATAAATTGAAGTCATGGATGTGTCGTGGCAAGTCTATGGAATAGATATCTAGGTTCCTTATTCTTGCTGCTGAGGAAACTCTTTTTCTCATCTAGAGAAGGTGGTCAATGTTGACATAGGGTTCCTTGTAATTTGATATTCTGTATTTGTGTCAATCTCAATTTATTCAATTTCCTCATTAATTTTATTTTACTCTATATGTGCCTTGGTTGTGTCGTCTGGGCTATCAATAATAATGACATTGTCGCCAGAGGAACTATATTTTCCCATTGGCTTTTCTTTCTCCGGACTCTCTTGTTTCTAACCTATGACTTGTGTGTTCCTTCCTTCCATCCTGCTTTTGTAGAGTAGGAAACAAGCTCTCAAATCATTCCATTGAAATTGTATTTCAAAATCTCAACAGATTTGATCTCTTCAATTGTATATTTGTATGAAGACTCTTCCAGTTAAGGAAGTCCTCATAGAATTTTTCTCTAAATTGTTGCATTTACTTCGATCCTCACTACTCAACAATTTCCCTCTTTGAAAATCTTGGTCAAAATTATCAATATTAATGAAAATTTCATCAAAGGTGGGATGTTTATTTGTGTAGGTTTTGATGTAGCTGACAATAATATAATGGTAATTGACGATTCTGCAAGGTTTATAATCATGAAGGGAAAATTAATAAAACCAAACAAGGTTGAGTTCTTCGGCCTCCTTAAATGCATGTCCTTGTTCCTTAAGTGAAACATTTCCAAAGTGAACTGGGAAGTTTTTCTAGGTTTTCTTTTGAAGTTTGCTCAATTTCCGAGCTTGTCCTTTGAAGGAATAATTGATTGCCTACCTCTCTTAAATATATCCTCTTTGGAATATATCTAGGAAGAATATGATGGCCAACTTCACTTCAATATAATTTTATATATGTGAAAATTATTTCCACAAACCAACCTCCTATTTCCTGTAATGCCTCTTTAAGGCCTTCACTAACCCTTGGAGGGTTTTATCTAAATATAATATGATGGGAAGTAGTCATCAAATAATTAAAATGTCATTAAATTGAAATTTGAAGTTACTTTCTCACAAAATTGGTGTATAATTCTGAATAGGAAGTTCCTTATCGTCTCGGCAATTCCATTTCATTAGAGGAAATATAACAAGAACAATTACAATATTGATAATGTAGCTTGTAATGCAAAATAGCGGACCATATCGTGGATTAGACATAATGGAAAACATAAGGGCATATATTAAATTATGGGAAATGATTTCAGCCCAATTGAAATGCTTTGAAATCATTGAGTAGGCTATGCATTAAATCCATCAATTGCAATTTGCAATGCTCAAGGTCTTTCTCTCCATATAGATGGGACAACATTATCATGAGGAACCTAACGTGTCTTATGAAAATGATGATCGAGTATTATTTTTATCCGTTAAGTTTAAAGCCTTCTTTATGTTCTCATAACGAATGTTTCACAATTTTTTCATAATTCCCTTCACACTTCCTAAACACTGTGTTGTTCAAGTTATTGAGAAACAAGGAAAGTTGGGGAGGATAAAGCTTGTAAATTGTTGAAAGTACATTTGGACTACAAGAGGCTATAATATTTTTGTTCTAGTCTATTATACTGCGGATGGGAAAATCCGGATGTCACATGGCCCATGAAACCATGTCATAATAGGGAAACGTTTTAGCTCTAGCAACAACTTTGTGAAGTTATGTACCTCTAAGTTTTTCAAATTGAGTGTTTTTGTCCTCAATTGAAGCTTCAAAATTTAACCAAATTCTATTCTCAAAGAATTTATATATTTATTCCCACTTTATCATACCTGCGATTTTCATTTTGAAGGTGGTGTCAGAGATGGGAGCTCTATTGACAATGAAGAGTTATGGTTTAGGTTTTTCTTCTCCATTTAGGAATTCTTTGAATGTGTTGTATGGAATGTTTTGACATCATGGATTTATCTTCTTTCCCATGTTGTGCCTTGCAGATGAATAAAAAAATTATCTTTCAATGAGATATGTCAAATTAACTAATGCAATTGTGTATGACCATCTATGTTTACAATAAATCACAGGAGTTGCAGCCAATTTGAACTTCATAGTTTGTAATGAGGGAAAAGAATCAGAGAACCACTATAAATGGTGTGAGGAGAAGAGAGTGAAAAATATAGAGTGAAAAGCAGGAAAGTTGTTATATTTTCTTGAAATCCTTAGGATGTCTAACAACCATATAGGGAATTGTATCTAAAGGCATTTGATTTCCACCAACATAATCTAGAGGAGGAAATCCTTGAAAAGCTTGTCATGTAGAAATTTGAGCTCTACTAGCATAAGCTAAATTCCATGGGGTACCTTCCATTTCGGGGAATGTAGCACCACTAATAATTTGACTTCTAGTGAGTTACGTAAAACCTATTTCATATGGTCTTCTAGTAGACATAATAGATCCAAAGGGAGCTTGTTTTCCAGTAGAAGGAAAGCATCTTATGGGAGGTTATTTTCCGGTATAAGGAAAGCATGTTATGCGAGGTTGTTTTTGAGTAGAAAGAAAATGTCATATGGGAGATTGTTGTCTAGTAGAAGGAAGAAATAGTTGGGGAAGTTCCCCCTGGTAAATGGAAAAGAGATCCTAAGGAAGGTTGTTGTTAAAAACTTATCCCACTAGACACACAATTGGGTTGGTGACTAGATGTTGGTGGGACACTAGGCATAGAAGCTTGAGAAGCAACAACAATTTGAGGTGTTTGTACCACACATGGAATAGATGAAACATACGAAATTACGGTAGACTGAGGAGAATGAAAATTTAAGGGACTAGTAGCAACTCCAAAAAATGTTTTTCTTAGTGATTGATATACAATAGGTACAGAAGGTCCACCATAAATATAAGGTTAAGTAGGTCCACTAGAATCAATAGAATTTCTAGGCAAAGAATATAGGGAAAACATGGAAGATGTACTAGGCTCAGAAGATCCACCCATAATAGAAGGTAAATATTTCGTTAAAGTACTTCGAGGTGTAGATTTTATGGACATCGACCCATGCATGGTTAGACTAGTAAGAAAATAAGAAGGAATGCATAAAAGTGGAAATCTCCTAGATGCATAATGTGTGTCAATCTCTAAGTGTAGAGGTTGAATTCCAAGAGGTCTAGCAATAAGAGATTGATACCAAGGATTATCCCTCCATGGGATTGCGATAGGTAATTCAACAAGAACAAGGTATCTTTTATCGGTTATTGGAGGATTAATTGGAGAATGGTATTATTGAGAAACAACCTTTATGTGAAGTAGACTAGGTGGAAGACCAATTATAATTTTGTCTCCTGAAGAGATAGATTCTCGAGGATTAAATATTCAAGGAGTAGACACTAAACCTACTGAAAGAGGAATGCCACTTTCCAAAGTTAGAAGTTCAATAATTTATGGTTCTAATGTTTCAGGTTCAACAACCTTCGACTCCAAAGTTTCAGGTTTTTCAATCTCTGGTTCAAAAGTTCTAGTTTCAGTAGTTCTCGACCTTGCAACTTTAGGCTCTAATGTTTCAAGTTCCATAATTTCACATTGTATAACTTTAGTTTCTAATGTTTCAAGCTCCATAATTTCAGGTTGTATAACTTGAGTTAGTTCAGGGAGAAAATAAGCCCATTGGGTAGTCTCAATATGAAAATCAAGCATGTTCAACCATCATCATCCATTGTAAACCATGATCAATCATTTTCAACCATGTTCAACCATTGTAAACCATGATCTATAGTCACAATGTTACATTATTTTGAATTTCGTTCAATGTCACATTGTTACATTACAAAACCTGGGTTTAATACAAGGTTTATAGTATTACGGCCTTTTAATATTCAATTTATAATATTAAAGTTTAATGTTGGGTTTATAATTTGTACTATTAGGGTTCATAATATTAATATTAGCGTTTCATTTTAATCTCTTGGGTTTTTAATATTAATCCCTTAGGTTTATAATATTAATCCCTTGGGTTTGAAATTACTTCCCTTGGTTTATAATCCATTGAGTTAAAAAATCCTTTGTCGCATTGTGAGAAATATTATCTCAATATGGAAATAAATCATGGTCAACCATGGTCAATAATCATGGTGAGATTGTGACAGATATTGTCTCATGGTCCACCGTCACATTGTGACAACCATTGTCAACCATGATCAATGATGGTCAACAATATGAGAGAAAAATCCTTTGGTTTATTATCCTTTTGGTTTTCAATATTGTTATCTTGTGTATATTAATCAGTTAGGTTCATAATGTTGATCCTAATGTTTATAATATTAATCTTAGAGTTTCATGTCTATATCAGGGTTTATAATATCTATATTAGGGTTTATATCCCTTCGATTTAAATTGTTAATTCATTATGTTTAATATTATTCTTGTGGGTTTATAATCCCTTGGGTTTATTAGTCACTTTCCTTAATGATATCAATCCGTTAGGTTTATTATTTTAAGGGTTCATATTCATAGGATATAATAATAATGTTAGGGTTTAATTTGAATCTCTTGGGTTTATAACCCATTGGGTTTACAACACAAATTCCTCGGGTTTATTAATATTTTTTGTTTTAAATATTAATATCTTGGGTTTATAGTATCAATATGTTTGGTTTACTAATAATTGATCATTAATAAATAATAATTAATAATTTTATTAATATTATAACTAGTAATTTTTAGTATATATATTTATATTATTTATAATTAATAATTATTTATATTTATATTATTTATTATATGTTTATTTAATAATAATAATAATAATAATAAGAATGACAATATATAATTTATAAATAAAAATAAAATTATTAATGTTAATATTAATAAATAAATAATTGTATATGTAGTTGATACATGCATATGGGTGTTTATCAACCACATTTATTAATATGGTCGTGCATGTGATTGATATATGCCTATCAAAACATATAAACCACATTTTTTAATGTGGTTGTGTTAGATTTTCTCAATATGAAAGTCAACTATAGTCAAGCATGGTCAATAATGGCTAGCATTGGTCAAACATGGTCGATTATGGTCAACCATGGTCCAACACCACACTGTGAAAAATATTGTCTCAATATGAAAACTAATGATGGTCAATCATGGTCTAACATAGCATTGTGAGAATGATTGTCACAATATGAAAATTAATCATGGGCAACCATGTTCAATCATGGTAAACCATGGTACAAAATCACATTGTGACAAAGATTGTTTCAATATGAAAATCAACCATGGTCAACCATAGCCTGATGTCTCATTGTGGTAAAGATTGTCTTGATATGAAAATAAATCATGGTCAATTGAGGTCAACCATGGTCTAATGTCTCATTGTGACAAACATTGTCTTGATATAAAAATCAATCATGGTCAATCATGTTCCAACCTCACATTGTCATAAATATTGTCTCAATATGAAAATGAGCCATGGTTAACCATGTTTATTTTAGCGTTTATAATATTTATATTAGATTTTATATAGCTTGGGTTTATAATATTAATCCCTTGGGTTTAATATTATTCCCTTTGGTTCATAATTCCTCGGGTTATTAGTATTAGTCCCTTGGGTTTAATATTATTCCTTCGTGTTCCCCGGATGCGGGTGTATTTAACGCATGAACGGCAGGTGGCTTGTCACATGGGCAGCTGGCAGCCCGGACAAGCCACCATATATCAACATGTCGAGGTATTAACTGCGAAGGAGGGTGAAGCCATAGGGAGGCTCAGTTCGGCTCGCTTGACATTCAATGCGGAGGGGATTTTTCTTGGGATGTCCATTCCGATTCAGGCGCCATTCAATGCGCAACGTTGGACAAGGGAAATGGCGATCCATAAGTTTGGAACCCATGCTGTATTCCTGCATTCTTCCAAGCGGCTTCAGCAACTTTTGGAAGCGACAGAACATACTCTGGAAAGGTGTAAGCTTTCTTCGAGGAATTTGGTTAAGGAAGGCAGTAGCAGGATGCCAATTGAGAGACTCAGGATGGGCAGTCGACGCGGCGGAACAAGGGGTCGCCCTGCTACTCAGAGGCCCGCTACTTCACCCTCCGCCTCTGTGGACAATCCTTCTGGGAAGAACAGAAGCCTGAGCGGCACAGTTAGCCGTAGCATTGAACGAGATAGGGGTGAAATCCTGGATTGCGGTCACAGGGAGCACCCGGCAGTCAGATATCGCATCCCCTGCACGCTGAAGAATAATACGCTCATTGTTTCAGTCACTGTGGAGCATTGCAGCGACCTCCGGAGGCCTGGGGACAACCTGACAATGCCAAGGGTGGATATGTAGGTTCCCAGAGTGGATATGAGGCGACCCACGCAAGCAGAAGAGGCCGGACCCAGTGAGTCGGCTCTGAGAATGTCGTGCCAAGATGCAGAGGATGACAAGAAGCTCAAGGGCTTGGCGACAAATGAGCCTTACCTCACTGATGAGGATTAGCTCAGAAGCCTCTGTCCTCATGGCCAGGAACGCTACTCTCAGTCCATCTCCTTCTGTTTTTTTGGTATGTCTGTTTGTCATAGGGTCAATGTCCGCCACGAAGGTTTACGTGTCTACTATGTTAGTCTACGTGTCAATTGTGTCAAGTTATGGGTTCATTGTGTCAAGTCATATGTCCGCTGTGTTGGCTCAAAAGCCTGTTGTGTCGAATACATGCTGGTTATGTCGGAGGAAAGAAACTGGTCCCTTTTTGCCTGTTGCTTAGAATGGCTAATCATGGGAAATTCTCTTCGGAGATGCGAGGCTTTGGCCCTTTTGTAAATTTGGATGTATTTTTGTTTTTTGTAATATAAATTAGTGCAGTTTTACGAAGAAAAAAAATATTATTCCTTCGTGTTCATAATTCCTTGGGTTATTAGTATTATCCCCTGGGTTTATTATTCCCTTGGGTTTATAATATAAATCCCTAGAGTTTATTAATCTAAGGGTTCATATTCCTAGGGTATAATATTATTCATAGGGTTTATAATATAAATTCTAGGGTTTAATATATATCCATTGGGTTTCTATATCAAGTTTGGTCCAATGTCGCATTGTGACAAATATTGTGTCAATATGAAAATCAACCGTGGTTAACCATGTTTGTTTTAGGGTTTATAATATTTATCTTAGTGATTATATACCTTGGGTTTACAATATTAATCCCTTTGTTTTTTAATGTTATTCCATTGGGTTTATTAATCCCTTAGTTTTATAATAATAATCCTTTTGGTTTATAATATTGATAATCCTTTTGGTTTATAATATTAATAATCCCTTTGGTTTATAATATTAATAATCCATTTGGTTAATAATATAAATATTTATTTGGGGAGGAAGGAGTGGGAGGGGTGCTTTATAACCTTGATCGAATAATTGAAAGAGTGCCCCCCCCTCCCAAGGACTAGAGAAAGCAACAAATAATCAAGTTGAAGCTTTATCGCTCTCGCAAGGTTTTAAGATCACTGTCTCTAAAGGAATAAGCTACTTAATTATCTTTTTCGACAAAATGATTGTCATATAAAAGTGTTCAAGGTCCCTTAGGGATAGGCACCTCATAGAATCTAAATCTTTTCCTATGTTCATAAGGATTATGATTCTTCTCAGTATATTTGAAAAATAAGATTCTACCATGTAAAACGAGAGAGTAATCATGAGGCAAATTTTCAAAGCCAACATTGGTGGTGCATTGGAACAATGAGTCTTGTTCATTGATCAAAATAAACATATATGTCATCTCTTGTACTTAATCATATAATTTTACCTTCATTGGCAGATAGTTGGAGTAATGCAAGTATTAAAGAGCATATATAAAACCCATTCAAGTTATGTCTCGGGGAAAGACATGAATTTCTTGGGAGGTGGAACAGGAAATTGGTGGGTATTAACTGTAGTTGTAGGCTCTTGAATTTACGAGCCATGGTGAAGCCCAGGTGGAATCCCTTTCATTTGTTATTAAATTTGAAGGCTGACGAAGGTTATTTTAGTACTCTCCTCCAGTAGATTTGAGTGGTAGCAAATCATTTCAAATGTAATATGGTGATGCAGATAAACCACAAAATAATTTAGGTGCAGGGAAGGATAGCCTGCAAAATGGCTTCTGCAAACCTTAATGGAAATCGTGATTGTGTATAGGAATAGGGAAACTCAAGCAATGAAAATGTGGTGACCTTGGTAGAGTAGATCGGGAAGTAAGTAATTCAAGAGTTATAATATGAAATAATGGTGGTTTTGACTAACCTTATAGGGATTAGAAATGATCTGGAGCTGCTTTAGAAATCCATGGAGCATTTGAACATTGATATGATTAACCTAAATTTTAAGGTGGATAATATAGGGATAAACATGGAGACAACTACTATCAGCATGCTCAAGCAGCTCTCTTGGCTGGAAGGAACCCCTTCTTCCACTTCTGAGGCTGAGGGGAGGCAGAACAGGAGCGACATGGGTCTGAGTTGAACTTGGTCTCTGGTCAATTCGTTGAAGTGACCTAGGAGGAAAATCCCATTGGAAAAATGCAAAATAGTGGGTAGTCAGTCATTTCATACTTTTTATGCTTTGTTGTGTTGTTAAGTTTTGTGGTGTATTTTGGAGAAGCCATAGTATAAATGATCTAAGCAGTATAGTCATAAATAATAGGGGTAGTCTTGGATACTCTATGGAGTTATATATGAAAATCTTTGAAACGGAGCAGATTTGGAATGTAAGGGACCTAGCCCATTTCCAACTTTAATATATAAAAATGTTCCCCATTTCTTTGAAAAAAAACCCAAGATTTATTATATTATTGATAATATCAATAATATTATTATAATACAACAATAATTATTATAAATTTTCATTGTAATTGTTTTAATTATTATGGTAATTATAATAAAATAATATAATAATATTTTATAATATAATTATTATTATTGTATTATTATTATATTTATATGTTTATTAGTTTAATATCAATATTAATATTAAATCTATATTCATTGATGTCTATTATTATATATCAACCACATTCATTAATGTGATTGTGCTACTTAGAAGCAAAAAAAAAGAATAATGTACTATTTTCTATAGCTTGTAAAAATAAAGATTTTTTAAAAATAAATTTTAATAAGATTTATAAACTTTTCTGATCCGGCTAATAATGACACTTCCTTCTCCGACCTACATATTTTGTTGACACTTCCTTCTCCGACCTACTTACTTTGTTATTTTCAATATATAGTAATGAGTGACAAGATTTGGTTTTAACATGGCTAAGACTGGGTAGGAATTTTAGCTTTTATCATAGCTAGGCAATCGACATAAGGCTACTCTAAAAGAGGCCATTTCAGTAGGGTGATCAACCACCTTGATGTAAATGGAAGGACGTGTGGGAGAATGAAAACGAAAGAAAGAAGAAGAAGAAGAAGAAGAAAACACAAATATTTATATAACTAAAAATATTTAGTGAACAAAAAATATAAACCATACACCTAATAAATTCATTATGTAATTAAAAAGCGCCACACTTATGGGGCCTAAGTTGTATATATTATTATTATAAAATATTGTATATTTATACACTAAATTAGTCATTAAAATATACCTATTTTATATAAATGTAATTAGTTGAAATAATAGGTTAATTATAAGTTAACAATCATTATTATATCATAATTATTATCTAGACAAAAATAATTTCTTTTGGGTCAATTTTATTAAAATTGTTAGAATTTTTTTAAAGTTATAAATTTAAGTTATTTAATTTGTAAAGTCTAATTATTTTAAAGTTTTTAAGGGTTTTGTATCTATTTTACATTCAAAAATGCAAATTATAATATCACGAAAAATTATATCTTTTATTATTTTATGTAGACGACCATTATTATATCCCACAATAATACAGGTTTGATTTAACATGTTGATTTCAACAACATTTTTATAAAATTTCATTCAAAATCTAAATTACCATAAATTAATACCATAGATTATTAATAGCATATGTCTAATATTATATAGTATTTGATAAATAAATTAAAATAACATTAAAAAATGCTAACCCTCTATGCTACTATTTTAACCCAGGTCATGGAAGTAAATCATAATTGTTAGAAATTTCACAGGTGATTTCAAACACAAAAGACCAGAGAACAACGCTCTGATACCAATTGTTGGGAATTTTTTTGGTAAAATTCCAAAAAAAAAAACAAAAGACCAAACAGAGAACAATGCTCTGTTTTTCAGCATAGGATCTTCACACAGTGGAACAACAAAAAAAATGTTTCCAGAAGACAGAGTTTTACACACACACATAAAAACTTGTATTCATTAAAAGAGTGCTATTACAAAATATGGTTCTTCCTCTCTCACAGAGGGATTTACAAAAAAAAAATCACACACTGATGTGTCTACTCTATATGCTATTTCACTGCTGCGACTTCCTTTTTCATTCCGCGCTGTTGCATGTTACAGATGAACTGCTGTGATTTTTCACATTCCTTATTCACACACTCTTACACTCTCCCCCCTTTTCTGTTACATTGCTGCTCTGGGTATATATATCATCTATTACAAAAAAATATCTGCTAGGTTATGCGTGGAGGTATCTTGATGAAGGACCAACCATATTTAAAATCTAAGATGGGTTTCTGACACAAATCAGCCCTTTCTGGTGCTCCGCTGGAGTAGACATAGTAAATAGTAAATGAAACCCATTACCTGTTAATGCTTTCAGCTGCTCGAGGCACGTCGTTCTTGGTCTTGACCAATCTTCTTCTTTAATGTTGTTGGTGAGCAATTATGGTGCAAAGCTGCCTTTCTTGTTCGGGAATACAAAAATAGGTTAAAACATAAATAAGGCATGGTGAAGGTGTACACTATCTAGAACAAATCTCCGCCGTCGGATCTACATATGAATGGCGGGACTGCATCGCAGAAAGAAAACTTTATCGGGGGATGAGGCGAGGTGAGAAGTGGCGATGTGCGATGTGCGACGATATCGCTTCGCAATATCGCAATCAGCGGATACAAAGGCGGAGGGATTAACGCACAATGGGCAAAAGTTTGCGATCTGCGATCGCTTCGCACGAAAACAAATAACGTAGCTGGGCAACAGATTGTGGACGCGATTTGCGATATGCGATAATATCGCATCGTCGCATCGGGAAAAATTTAAGAGAACACACAGAGACAATGGTTATGAATTCGATTTGTGTTCTGCGATGAGATTGCGTCGCAAGGGAAAAATAGTGATGCAGTTGAAATTATCATTTCAACACTCCCCCTTTAATTTTAACTGCTGGGTTATCAGTCATACCCAGACATTTCCTCAAATACTCAAAACTTTTCTGTCCCACAGGCTTGGTCAGAATGTCTGCAACCTGTTCCTCAGTGCTGCAATGATGTAAAACAATTTCTCCATTGTTCACCAATTCTTTGATGTAATAGAACTTTGTATCAATGTTTTTCGTTCATTTATGAAACACATAATTCTTGGACAATGCTATAGCTGAGCTATTGTCACAAAAAATAACCATTTCTTTTGCCTGCTCTTGGCCTAAGCTCCTTAGCATTCTTCTCATCCAAACGGCTTGACACGCTGCTGCTGTAGCTGCCACGTACTTTGCTTCTGCTGTAAACAGCACCATAATTGGTTGTTTCTTGGAAGTCCATGAAATGGCTCCTGAACCCATATGAAAAACGTAACCGGATGTGCTTTTCCGGTCATCTGTACTTCAAGCCCAATCACTATCGGTGTATCCAACTAAATCTGAATTTTCTAAAAAAGTATATAAGATGCCAAATCTTCTTGTACCTTTAACATACCTCTGAATCCTTTTTGCTGCCTGCCAATGTGCTTCTTTTGGCCTCTCCACGAATCTGGAAATTAAACTAACAGCAAACATTATATTCGGCCTGATTGCAGTCAAATACATTAGGCTGCCAACTATGCTCTTATACAAGCTAGGATCAAAATCCTTGTTGTTGTCCTCTTTGCTG
This sequence comes from Pinus tabuliformis, assembly GCA_031772625.1. Lineage (NCBI taxonomy): Eukaryota > Viridiplantae > Streptophyta > Pinopsida > Pinales > Pinaceae > Pinus > Pinus tabuliformis. Next base: position 1,781,733,366 of record CM062818.1, read on the forward strand.
AGTTTCAATCCCATCACTGTGGGAGTGATTACTACCTTGCTGTCTTGCATATTAAATCTGCCCAACACTTCATTTACATATTTTTCCTGTGAGATAAAAATTCCATTTTCATTTTGATCTACGTCTATTCCTAAGAAGTATTTCAGCAAACCCATGTCAGTCATCTCAAATTCTTCTTTCATGACTGATTTGAAATTTTTAATGAGGTAGTTATCATTACCTGTAAAAATCACATCATCTACATATAACAGTACAATTAAAATTTTACCATCCTTTTCTTTGATGTAGAGGGTGGGTTCTCCCTCAATTCTCAAATTCATTTTCGAGTAGATAGGAATCTATCCTACTGTACCGTGCTCTTGGCACTTGCTTCAGCCCATAAAGAGCTTTCCTCAATCTGCATACTTTGTGCTCATGACCTTTCTTTTCATACCCTATAGGTTGTTCAATGTAAACCTCTTCTTTTAACACTCCATTCATAAATGCTAACTTCACATCCATTTGGTAAACTTTCCACTTGTTTTGTGCTGCTATAGACAACACTACTCTCACGGTTTCCATTTTAGCAATCGGTGCAAAAGTCTCCTCATAGTCCTCCCATACTGCTGCTTGTATCCCTTGGCAATCAGCCTTGCCTTGTGTCTTTCTATTTTGCCTTCACCATTGCTCTTGGTCTTGTAGACCCATTTAACTCCAATGACTTCTTTACCTTTTGGTAGCTCAACCAAATCCCATGTCTTGTTTCTTTTATGGCATTGATCTCCTCATCCATAGCTTCTATCCATTTCCTATCTTTAATAGCATCTTCGAAATGAACAGGGTCATCAACATGAAAATACAAAGCAAACAAGGAATTCATTCCTTCATCATACATATCAATTAAATTTATGAATTTATTACCTCTTTCACTCGGTGTACAAGTGCTTGAAGACGCACTTGAATTTCCTCCTTGTGGTGTGCTTGGAGAAGCACTTTCATTTCCCCTCAAGGGTGTCTCTTGTTGCCCTTGTGTTGGCGTTGCTGTTTGGGGATGTATTTCACTCATGTCCTCATCATCTTCATCATGAGGCAAACAATTTTTAACATTAACTGTTTTCTCTATGCTTCCATCCCAAGCTTCCTCCTCAATGAACTGAACATCTCTGCTCACAAAAAACTTCTTGGTAGATGGGATATACAACCTATAAGCTTTGAATTCCTCACTGTATCCAATGAGAATACATTTCTCCCCTTTGCTGTCCAACTTCCTCCTTAGCTGATCCCGAATGTGTGCGTAAGCCACACATCCAAAAACTTTCATGTGGGTGACTCCTTGCTTTCTCCCACTCCATGCTTCTTCCGGCACTTTGTTCATCACAGCTTTTGTGGGACACCTATTCAAAATATATATTGCACAATGTACAGCTTCAGCCCAATAATAATTTGGCAAATGCTTTGCCTTTAACATGCTCCTTGCCATATCCATGAATGTTCTATTCTTCCTCTCGGCAACTCAATTTTGCTGCGGAGTGTACCTTGTGGTAAATTGCTTACGAATTCCGTTTTCTCTACAAAACCTTAGGAATTCTTTGGAGATATACACACCTCCTCTGTCAGTTCTCAAAACTTTGATGCACAGCCCACTTTGATTTTCCACAAGTGCTTTGAAATTTTGAAAATTTTCAAACACTTCACTTTTGTTCTTTAGAAAATAAGCCCAAGTCTTTCTTGTGAAATCATCAATGAATGTTAAAATATAGAGGCTGCCTGCAAGTAATGGAGTTTGCATCAGTCCACATAAATCTGAGTGGACAATCTCTAAGGGTGCTTTTGCCCTTATGCTTTTCCCTGATGGAAAACTTTCTCTGTGTTGTTTTCCTTGTTGGGTTGTGTTATATTCTTTCCACGTAGTTAATAGGGGGTTTGAAGGACACCCGTAACCCCACTTTATGGGATCCGGGGCAGCGCCCCGGAAAATTTTGGTTTTGGACCATATGTTAGGTTGGGCGGACCCACCTATGGTTTTGTGCATGATTTTCGCACATGTTTTTTGGACGCGATAGTTTTCGGTCCATGGTATTGGACGCGATGGTTTTCGGTCCATGGTATTGGATGCTTCGGCATGTATAAATATGTATTGTAACATTGAAAGGAACATAATGAAAAATCAAGCTGGTAGTCTCGGTTTTGGGATACAGGGAAAAATCTCTGTGCATATGTGTTTTATGGGTTATGCTCTCGCATTGTTTATTTTCTTTGTTTAAGAATTCATATGCAGGTAATTTCTGTACAGGGTTAAAACCTACATTTGGTATCGGAGCTGTTTTGGCTTCAAGGGGACGCCTTTGTTGCTGAGGGGTTTCGCTCGGGCCTGTGGTAGACCCTGTTCAGTGGGAGATCTGCGAGATCGATTCTGGTGGTGAAAGAAAATGGCGAATAGTGGAAAGATAGAGATTGAGAAGTTCAATGGTCAGAATTTTGAGTTGTGGAAACTTAAGATGGAGGATCTGTTGGTGGATAAAGATCAGTGGATCGTGGTAGATCCGGGTACTAAACCATCGGGAGTGACCAATGAAGAATGGAAGAAGTTGGATTGGAAGGCAAAGAGCACAATACGATTGTGTGTCTCAGATTCAGTATTGTTGAATGTATCAGGGGAAGCTACGACAAAGGCTTTGTGGGTCAAGTTAGGGACTTTGTACTAATCTAAGTCTCTGGTGAATAAACTATTCCTGCAGAAAAAGCTGTATAACCTGAGGATGAAAGATGGAGACTCGGTGATAGAGCATCTGAATGCGTTTAATACTGTGGTAAGTCAGTTATTATCTGTTGATATTAAAATTTCAGATGAAGATAAGTGCATCAGTCTGTTGTGTTCTCTACCAAATTCGTGGGATAGTCTGGTTATTGCAATAGGTAGCAATGCAACTGCTTTGCAGTTTGATGAAATAGTCTCAGCCTTGCTGACAGAGGACATGAGACGGAAAAATATGGACAACTAGAATGGTGATGCCTTTTCTGTACGAGGACGGTCCCAAAATAGAAACAAAAATAAGTCATCGAGTGGGAGATCTAAATCTAGAGGGAGATCTAAATCTCCAGGAAAACCTATAAAGGTGGTGTGCTGGAAATGCGGAAAGGAAGGGCACTTCAGAAGGGATTGTAAATCTAAAGCTCCTGATAAAGGAAAGGGGTCTGATGATGCTCCTTCTGCAGAGGCGAAAACCACCTCAGATGAAGGTGGGGATGTGTACTTGGCTTCTTCAAGTACACATGTAGATCATGAGGCATGGTTGATTGACTCAGGTGCATCCTTTCACTTCACTCCCCATAGAGAGTGGTTCTGCGAGTATGAGAAATACGATGGTGGTGATGTCTTCTTAGGATATGATAGAAGGCTAGAATCATTGGTCGGGGAAAAGTAAAGTTGAAGTTGCAAGGTGGAAGGGTTAGAACACTTCCGGGTGTTCTACATATTCCTGCATTGGCTAGAAATCTGATTTCTGTAAGCAAGTTGGATGATGCAGGTGTAAAGACGATGTTTGAGAAAGATACCTGCAAGATGGTTCGAGGAACAATGATATTAATGCGGGGAGTTCGGATTGGAACTTTGTACAAGCCTGCAAGGTAGCACTGTTGTTGATGGGTGCAATAGTTCTATGGTTCCTGAAAATGGAATAGAGAATCTAGTGGTCTCTGGAGAGAAGACCATGTTGTGGCATCAAAGGCTTGGACATATTGGAGAGAAGGGCCTTCGAATACTTCATGGTAAAGGTATGGTAGAAGGTATGAATAATAGCTCTCTGGATTTTGATTTCTGTGAAAATTGTGTATATGGGAAGTAGAATCGAGTGAGTTTCCCCTCTGGTGGTAAGAGGACGAAACATATATTAGAGCTTGTGCAGAGTGATGTGTTTGGACCTGTGAAGGTTCCATCACTGGGTAAGTCTGTGTACTATGTATCATTCATAGATGACTTCTCAAGGAATACATGGATATATTTTTTTAAGAAGAAATCTGAAGTCTTTGACAGGTTTAAAGAATTTAAGGCTCTGGTGGAAAATCAGACAGAGAAGAAGATAAAGGTGCTGAGGACAGATAATGGTGGAGAATTTTGCAATAAGGAATTTGAAGAATTTTGTAAGAAGTGTGGTATAGCACGGCAGAAGACTACTCCATATACACCTCAGCAAAATGGAGTCGCAGAAAGAATGAACAAGACGTTGATGGAAAGGACAAGAAGCATGCTCAGTGGTGCCGGGTTAGGACAGGAATTCTGGGCAGAGGCGGTGGATACTGCATGTTACCTGATCAACATATCACCTTCATCAGCGTTGGAGGATAAGACTCCACAAGAAGTATGGACTAGTAAGAAACCCTCTCTTTCACATCTAAGGGTATTTGGATGTGATGCATATGTACATGTTCCAAAGGAGAAACGAACCAAGTTGGATAGTAAATCTGAAAAGTGCATCTTTATTGGGTATAAGGATTGTTTAAAGGGTTATAAGATTTGGAATCCAGTCACACGGAAGGTTGTGTACAGCCGAGATGTGTTGTTCAGAGAGGTAAAAGATGTTATTCAACATGAAGTCCAACCAAAGGAACCTGAGAAGATAGAGTTTGAGCCAAAGGAGGAAGAATCAGACTCTGCAGCAGAGGAGGAATCAGAAGATGAAGAGCCACAAACTCTGGCTGTGAGAAGATCAGTTCGAGAAAGAAGGCAGCCAGAAAGGTATAGTCCATCTGCTTTCAGTTCAAATTTTGCTTTGTCTGTTACTGATAATGATCCCAGAACTGTGAAGGAAGTAGTGGATTCAGAGGATGGAAAACTCTGGAAAGAGGCCATGGTCGATGAAATGGCATCTTTGCACAAAAATGAGGCTTGGGATCTAGTGGAGTTGCCGGCTGGAAGGAAACCCATTGGCAGCAAATGGGTGTTCAAGAAGAAGACAAATGCAGAAGGAAAGGTGGAGAAATACAAATCTCGGTTGGTAGCAAAAGGTTATTCCCAGGTGCCGGGAATTGATTTTGGTGATATTTTTTCTCCTATTGCCAAGGTAACTTCTATTAGATTACTTTTATCTGTTGCTGCTGCTTTTGATTTTGAGGTAGAACAGATGGATGTGAAGACAACATTTCTTCATGGGGATTTGGAAGAGGAAATCTACATGAAGCAACCTGAAGGCTTTGCGGTGAAGCGTAAGAAAGAACTGGTATGCAAGTTAAAGAAGTCTTTGTATGGGTTAAAACAGTCACCAAGGATGTGGTATCAGAAATTTGATACATTTATACGGGGACTTTGCTTCACCAGAAGCAAAGCAGATCATTGTGTGTATTTTAAATTAATTGGTGACCGTATTATTTATCTGGTCTTGTATGTGGATGATATGTTGTTGGTTGGAAATGACAAAGAAATTATCCGGGATTTGAAGACCCAATTGTCCTCCAAATTCGACATGAAAGATCTTGGTGCTGCAAACTATATTTTTGGCATGGAAATTAAAAGAGATCGGTCAAAGAGGAAGCTCTGGTTAAACCAGAGGAAGTATGTCGAGACAATACTCCAGAGGTTTAATATGCAGGATAGTAAACCGGTGAAGGTTCCTATTCCTGTAGGTGTGAGGTTATCTGCTGAACAGTGTCCCAAGACACAAGAAGAGGAAGAGGACATGTCCCGTGTTCCATATGCAAGTGCAGTGGGTAGCCTGATGTATGCAATGGTCTGTACTAGACCAGACATTGCACATGCAGTGGGAGTATTGAGCAGGTTTATGTCAAAACCTGGGAAGGAGCACTGGACAGCAGTGAAGCGGGTTTTCAGGTATTTGCGTGGCACTAGTGATTATGGTTTGTGCTACCAAGGAAGACCAGGATTGGACAAATTGTTGGATATTCATGGCTTTGTTGATGCAGACTGGGCTGGAGATCTGGATCAGAGAAGATCTACAAGTGGGTATGTGTTTAACCTATTTGGAGGTGCAGTCAGTTGGATGAGTAAGAAACAATCTGTAGTGGCACTATCAACTACAGAGGCAGAATACATGGCAGCCACTCATGCAAGCAAGGAAGCAGTTTGGTTGCAGATATTGTGTTCAAGTATGGGGTTAGTACAGGGAGCTATAAGAATAGACTGTGACAGCCAAAGTGCAATTTTCTTTGCAAAGAACCCTGCTTATCATTCAAAGACAAATCACATTGATGTTCAATATCACTTTGTGAGGGATATGATAGAAGACAGAAAGGTGTTGTTGGTAAAGGTGGACACTTTGAAGAATACTGCAGATGCATTGACAAAATCTGTGAGCTCTGAGAAGTTCTCTTGGTGTAGAGAAGCAATGGGAATATCAAGGCTGAAAAAATGACTAAGCTCTCCTGTGGCCCCCTGTGGAAAGAAAACAACAAGTGGGAGATTGTTGGGTTGTGTTATATTCTTTCCACGTAGTTAATAGGGGGTTTGAAGGACACCCGTAACCCCACTTTATGGGGTCCGGGGCAGCGGCCCGAAAAATTTTGGTTTTGGACCATATGTTAGGTTGGGCGGACCCACCTATGGTTTTGTGCATGATTTTCGCACATGTTTTTTGGACACGATGGTTTTTGGTCCATGGTATTGGATGCTTCGGCATGTATAAATATGTATTGTAACATTGAAAGGAACATAATGAAAAATCAAGCTGGTAGTCCCGGTTTTGGGATCCAGGGAAAAATCTCTGTGCATGTGTTTTATGGGTTATGCTCTCGCATTGTTTATTTTCTTTGTTTAAGAATTCATATGCAGGTAATTTTTGTACAGTGTTAAAACCTACATTCTCAATATACAACCTTCACAAACGCTGTTTGGTTTTTCTATCAATGGTAATCCTCTTACCATTCCTTTTCTACTCAACAAATTAAGACCTCCAAAATTAAGATGTCCAAATCTCAAGTGCCACAACCAATTTTCATCTTTTGGTTGGCTTTGGAAAGCCTCTTGGGTAACTGCTGCAATTTCCTCTTTGTTTTTCAAATCTGCCCTTAGTCTGAGAGGGGACATCTTGTTCCTTTAGAACAAGTTGTCCAATACTTAAGAGGTTACACTTCATTCCAGGAACGTAATAGACATCCACTATGGTTTTCCTTTCACCTTTCTTTGTAAATATTTTAACTTCTCCTTTACCCATAACAGAAACTTTACTATCAGACCCAAGTGTGCCTTGTGACTTCACACTTTAATCTAAAATAGAAAACAGGGCTATGTTTCCTGTCATATGGTTATTACAACCGGAGTCTAGAAACCATATATCATCACTATTTGTTTTAGCCATATTACAAGCTAACAATACATTATCTTGGCTGATATTTTCTCTAGTGATATTTGCACTAGATCTATTGTTCATATCATGTTGTTTCTTCTTACATTTACTGGCATAGTGCCCATATTTTTTACAATAATAACATTGGACATTGGATTTTTCATACCTTTGTCATTGAGCATGATGTTGTCCACTTTGTTGTCTACTCCCTTGGCCTTGGTTCTGATTTGATTTGCTGCCTCTTCCTTGAGCATTTGCTGGACTATTCCTTCCACCTTTGTTTTGGCTTCTGCCTCTTCCTCTCTTGTTTCCTCTGCCTTGACCTATTCCTCTTCCAAAGGACATCTGGGTTTTAAAGGCTTGTTTTAGAGATGAGTTTTCATTTCTACTCAACCTCTGCTCATGTGTTATCAGTGATGCATGAAGTTCATCAACTGAAAACTTTGTGAGATCCTTTGTCTCCTCTATGGTGGTGACAATCACATCGAACTTTGAGGGTAAGATCCTCAACAGTTTCTCCACAATCCTCCTTTCTTCAATAATTTCTCCATGAGTCCTTATTTGTGTGACCAGACCAATCACATGTGTGAAGAATGAGTCAATATTGTCTGACTCCTTCATGTGCAGATTCTCAAAATCTTTCCTCGACAACTGTAGTTTTGCTGTCTTCACTTTCTCCATGCCTTGATAGGCTGTCTTGAGAGTTTGCCATGATTCTTTGGATGTCTTAGCTGCTGCTAACCTTGGAAACACGCTTCCATGCACTGCTTGATACAAGAAGAAGAGGGCTTTTCAATCCTTCTTCTTGTAGCTCTTCAACAGATCCTTCTCTGCATAAGTTAGATTATTAAACTCATTTCATCTGCTGCTTCTTTAAAACCATCTTCAACTATTTCCCATAAATCTTGGGAAGCAAACAAAACTTTCATTGTTATTGCCCAATAGTCATAATTTTTGCCATCAAATAGTGGGAGTTGCATACTCATGCTATTGTTGGCGCTGGTGCTAACCATTCTTTCACTTTCAACTAGGCTTCAAATATACAGTCAGGTATTAAATAACTGGTTTGAGGAATACCTTGGATTTTTGACTGAGACTTTACTCTGCTGGAGAAGCTGCTGCAGCAAGAATCCTTCCTTCAGCTTCTTTGACACCTTCAAAGAGCCTGGACAAGCTCTGATACCAATTGTTGGAAATTTCACAAGTGATTTCAAACACAAAAGACCAGAGAACAACGCTCTGATACCAATTGTTGGGAATTTTTCTGGTAAAATTCCAAAAAAACAAAAGACTGAACAGAGAACAACACTCTGTTTTTCAGCACAGGATCTTCACACAGTGGAACAACAAAAAAAATGTTTCCAGAACACAGAGTTTTACACACACACATAAAAACTTGTATTCATTAAAAGACTCATGTTACAAAATATGGTTCTTCCTCTCTCACAGAGGGATTTACAAAAAAAAATTCACACACTCCTGTGTCTACTCTATATGCTATTTCACTGTTGCAGCTTCCTTTTTCATTCACGCGCTGCTGTGTGCTACAGATGCACTGTTGTGCTTTTTCACATTCCTTATTCACACACCATTACACTCTCCCCCTTTGTTGTGCTTTTTCACATTCCTTATTCACACACCATTACACTCTCCCCCTTTTTTTGTTACATTGCTGCTGTGGGTATATATCATCTATTACAAAAAAAAATCTCTCCTAAGTTATGCATGGAGGTACCTTGATGAAACACCAACCACATTTACAATCTAAGATGGGTCTCCGACACAAATCGGCCCTTTCTTGCTGGGGTAGACGCAGTAAACAGTAAATGAAATCCATAACCTGTTAATGCTTTTAGCTGCTCGAGGCGCGTCCTTCTTGGTCTCGATCATTCTTCTAGTTATGGTGCAAAGTTGCCTTTCTTGTTCGGGAATACAAAAATAGGTTAAAACATAAATAAGGCATGGTGATGGCGTACACTAGCCAGAACAAATCTCAGCAGATCTACATATGAACGGCGGGATTGCATCGCAGAAAGAAAACGTTATCGGGGGATGAGGCGAGGTGAGAAGTGGCGATGTGCTATGTGCGATGATATTGCTTTGCAATATCGCAATCGGTGGATACAAACGCAGAGGGCTTAAGGAACAATGGGCAAAAGTTTGCGATCTGCGATCTTTGAACGAAAACAAAGAATGTAGCGGGGCAACAGATTGTGGACAAGATTTGCGATATGCAATAATATCGCATCGTCGTGTCGAGAAATATTTAAGAGAACACACGGAGACAATGGTTATGAATGCGATTTGCGCTCTGCGATGATCGCGTCGCAAGGGAAAAATAGTGATGCAGTTGAAATTATCATTTCAACAATAATTTATGGAAGGATTTTCCGAAATAGACACTGCGTAACTATAATCACACTCCAACAATAATTTATGGAAGGATTTTCCGAAATAGACACTGCGTAACTATAATCACACTCCAGCGTAACTATAATTTAGATGTGAATAACAGTCGTCTCTTGGTACAGCAACATTAGTGCCAAAATAATAATTCTCTCTTGGCACGGTTTGACATTAAAAAAATACGTGTATGCGTTCCGCACACTACTCTCACACGTAATATAACAATCATCCCAATCCAGACCTGGTGAGATCGATCGCCGGGTCTATCGTTCTGAATGTGTTTATCGTTTTTAAAATCAATGGTGTAATTTAAAATCCGTAATTACTGGCTACCTGTGCAGTCTGATTTGAATCAGCATCGCCACTAAATTTGAGGTGGTGCATGGACATAAACCAAGTTGCTTTATAAAAGTGAACAATGCCAATCAGGTAATGATGCTAAAACGGATGAACCTGCCTTTTTATATATCTATATATTATTTTCTCTTCAATGAAATGCCATCCAAATTAAATATTAACGGATGAACCTGCCTTTTTATATATCTATATATTATTTTCTCTTCAATGAAATGGCATCCAAATTAAATATTATTTCTTTAAAAATTGTCTAGGTGGCCTTAAGGATAAGTGTCTTCGATTCTAAGCAATCGGTTTTCACGCATTCCATTTTGTCTATCCAATTTTTAAATCTTGTATTTGAATTTAACGTATGGTGGGAGAACACTAGTTTGATAACTTGTGGGGCTCTAATACAGTGTCATCGTATTTCGGCAGGCTTGGCCTCCAAATCCCAAAGCTACATTTGAATTATTATAATCGCAGGAACAAATACCAGTACCGTTTCTGGGTTTAAAGTAAGAATCCCGTAAGTTAGACATCCCACCAGGAGTTTGGATTCCTGTAAGGCCAGAACTTCGGCAACAAGATGTTTTGGAGCGAACTAGTTGTAAATCTGGACGCAGTGTTGGTTCCAACAGGTTTTCTTTTCTTGATTTCCTACCATATCTATCTCGTCTACAAAATCAAGAAGGACCCCAATACCACGGTCATAGGATTCGAGAATGGCAACAGAAGAGTCTGGGTACAGCAGATGATGAAGGTAATAATTAACACTATTGTTATTAGGTTTCATCGTGATTTTGGACATTAGTAAACTATTTGTCCTAATTTTTCTAGGGTTTTGAATCCTGACATTTTTACGACATGCAATTCAACAATTATTTGCAGGATATGCCGAATAATACTGCATCTGCTCTTGAAGTGTTATCAAACAACGCATCTGCTGCAGTTTATCTGGCCACTTTCGCAATCACGATTAGCTCGTTTATTGGCACCATCGCGCCCTTTGCCACAAGTAGCAGCAGCGCCAGCTCCATTCGGCTCATAAATGGGATATTCTTCGGAAGTCAAAGTTCCTTAACGTTTTCTATCAAATATGTGAGCCTGCTGCTTTGTTTCCTGGTAGCTTTCATATCTTATGTACAGTGCCTGCGTTATTACAAACATGTGACCTTTATCATCAGTACGCCGAATTCAACTCTCCCTGTATATTATGTGGAGAAGGCGGTCATTAGAGCGAGCAATTTCTGGTCACTGGGAATAAGGGCCTACTACTTTGCTTTTCCACTGCTACTGTGGATCAGTGGTCCTATAGCCATGTTTGTTTGCTGCTTAGGGTTGATTTGTTTTCTATATTTTCTTGACTTTACTGCCAATCCCGTTCCGGCTTTTGGAATTAAATCGTCTTCAAAGGTTGTACAAGACACTTTTTTGGATATTGGTTACGGAATTGAGTCCAGGAACGGGCTTAGACATGACGTCTTACCCAGCCCGGTCGAAATGCAATGAAGAAGTAGTGTTGATAGTTGGTTTTATATTGAAATAATTTGGAATCTGTTATTGCTTTCTTTACTACATTGAAATCTTTTCTCATTTCCCGTTTAAATTAGCGCTGAGAATTCTCAGTCCTTAACATAGATCAATATCAATGGCCGCTAATTTCACAAAACCTAATCGACATTGAAATGTATGTGTGGAAAAAAAGCGGATGAGATTCATTAAATATGGGGGGCATGTTATCAAAATTAATATTTATAATTAGATTACAAATTGCACGGATAATAACGTGTACTTATATTTAAAAACGTTTATGTAATTATAAATGAATTTGAAACACATATCATATACTAATCGAGGATATAATCACAAATAAATAAATATTTGTTAATTATTATTATTTATCTATGGTTAAATATTGACTACTTAGGTTAGTGAACCACAATTGACCATATATAATTATATTCAAACAAGGTCAACGATAAAAATGTCTTTTATTCAAAATGTAATGAGTTGACGTCGTCATGTGATGAATAAAATTCAATGTAACCATGTGATGAAAAAAGTCGTCTTACAATGTGATAAATAAAATTCAATATTACTATGGAGAGCTCTCATATTACTGATTATTGTCCTTTAACAACATTACAAAAAAGGAAAGCCAAAATAAAGTCCATGAGTGTGAACAACTTCCAGCTGGTGTTATCAGGTACCATGCGCACTGAGAATTACCCACGAGATCCTGAAAACCAAAAACTGATATACTATCCTGAAGCTGAAGGCAAATGTAATTAGACCTGCTTTGGCTCACCAGTAGCATTATCATTGACCTGGTCCGGGGAGCGCGCCCAGGTAACCATCACCTCATCTTCGGCTTCCATCAAATTGCCTTCTGGAGGAGGCACGAGGTGCAGGACACTTTCATATAGGCGCACTGGCTCACAAGCAATGATTTGCTCCTGAGGAGAGTCCAGCTGAGTGCAAGCCTCTTCCTGATGATCCTCTTCGTGCACCGCAGCAGAAACCTTGAGGACAGCATCCGCCAAGCTACTCTGAGAAGCACTGGCATTCTGAGAAAGCGACTGTTCCTTGGAAGCTTCATCTAAGCTGGCGAGCTCATCTTCTTCCTCCGAGAAGATGACCGTGATTATGGCAGAGATGAGCGGTCTGTTGAGCCTGCTTTTGAATTTGAACCTGGATGTATGAAGAGAACTGTTTAGGGAGGGACCAGAATCATCTGAGGGCGGAGAGGAAGGCGAGGCAGTGGCTAACGGGGATATACGACGAGGTGCAGAGCTCCCACGCCCCCCCGGCCCTCCCCGGGACCCCGAATTGCTCCCGCGCCTGGGAATGCCCCGACGACGGGCCATAACCGAATATAACAGCGGAATGAAGAAACTCAAGGACTGAGGGTAAGGGAAAAGCAACTCACAGACTAATAGAACCCAAAATGAGAACCAGACTGTAATATGTAAGACCCAGACTCTAAGCTCACATAAGATAGACCCGGCTTCCAGACAATACCCAACCACGACTGAGTGAACCCAATTCCCAACCCAGACACCTACAGCAGGGACAGAGACCAAATCCCTTACAGAGATGATGCCGAAGACTGACCTGAGACACCAGACGCAAAAGGCGAAAACTAACTTAGAGCGCCCAACACCTTCGAAGAGATTCAGAATTGTATTCCTGAGGCTGACCAACTGGGAACTGTTATGAGACCATGAAGGCTTCCCAGTTCTCTGGGTTGCGCTAAGACTCTGAGACCAAGACCACCAGAGGAGACCTCTGCTTGCATAGATCGGACACACTGCGATGCTTCCGGAAAGGACCAGAACAAATGAAACATGGAGAATGCGCGCCATCCTGTTAACCTCCAGCTGCGTACCTCGAGCTCGTGCCTGCATTAATGTTAATTGATTACCTGCCTTAAACCGCCTTACCTTGCTTGATTGCTTGCCAGTTGCCGGCTGCGCATGCATAAGCATTAACATCTATTAAAGACACCCGCATCCGGGTGTGATTCTTCCCTCGACTGCATATCTCTTGTTAATATAGAATGGAAGGTAGAAAGTTGGTTCTCAGAAGCTATGCAAGGTAATGATCCTTCAAAGAATTCCTTCCCACTGTCCACTCCTAAATTAGCAAGAAAGTCTGCCAGTTTGTTCCCTTCCCTTCTGATATGCTTGAAGGAAATAGCTTGATTATGACTGAGCCATTGTTGTAGTAGCTCAAGTCGAGTGGCCATTCTCCAGCTACTGCTGACCTTGTGGACCGGGGATCCCTGTTGAAGTTTTGAGGCCATATTGATGATGATTTGGGAGTCCCCTTCCACTATAAGAGGAAGGAGCCCTCGATCCTGCGCTAGATTAAGCCCTCTCCATAATCCTTCCAATTCCGCTGCATTATTAGTATTCCAACCAATTGAGCCAAAAAAAGTGATGAGGGGATTACCCTGGTAATTTCTGATGACTCCACCAAATCCCGTTCTCCCAGGATTTCCTTTCGACGCACCATCAAAGTTGAGTTGAAACACATTGATTGGCGGCGGAGTCCAGCTTGCTGTAGTCTCTTGATGTCTGGAGGAATTTTCGTTAGAAGAAGTTGGACTTCGTAATTGTATCTGCCAGTTGTCCCATATAGCTTGTTCCTGTGGGAGAGATGGAAAGTCCTCTTAGGACCAGCCTTTAATAGATAGAGTTTCTTTGATGTTATGGTGCAACCCGGTCCATATCTGCTCAATCGTCATTGATTGATCTTTGAAAATCCGTCTATTTCTCTCCTTCCAGATATTCCACATCAGTAATCCCGGTATGATTTGCCAAAGTGTGTTTAAAACTTTGCTCTTATATGGCTCTTGGCTCCAGTTGCGAAGGGTGCTTTTAATATCCCCCATCACTCTGCCATCCTTCCGACAGCGGAATGTAACCTTTTCCCACAATTTCCTTCCAAGCGGGCAGGTTTGCATAAGATGTAATGCTGATTCCTCTTCCTGTTTGCAGTTGAGACATATAGATGGACCAGAGAAGTTCCTTTTCCTGAGGTTGTCCCATGTGAGAATTCTATTTTGTGAGAGAAGCCACAGAAAAGTAGAAACTTTCTGCCAAATGGGAGGGTTCCATATTTTGTCCCATAATTTATCTTTGATTACTCTATTTTTGATAATGATTTTGTAGGTTTCCTTGGTTGTGAAGGTACCCTTTTCCTCATATCCCCATCTTAGAGTATCCATGCCTGCCAACTTTAGAATTTTTCGTTTTTGAAGTTCTGAGGAGAGAGAAAGTTGAATTTGCTCCGAGCTGTGAGGTAAGATATGACTAGCTTCTTTCCACTCTCTATGTTCTTGGTCAGTGTGTGATCTCCAAAAGTGACTCACCTTATCATGCTGGTTTATGTCTCGATCTGAGATTCCCTGAATGATGTCTTTGAGGTTTGGAAGCTGCTGCCATGAGTCTTCCCAGAACCTTGCTGTAAGGCCATCTTTCACCTCCCAAAAACTGTGCTTTTGAATTATATCTCGATGTTGAATGGCTGAGTTTCAAATGACCGAGCCCTTACTGACTTCTAACATTCTAATTCGCTCCTCTAAGGGTAGGTTTCTTGCATATTTCGCTGTCCATAGGGAAGCCCAAGGTGTTCTGGGATTTGAAAGCCACTTCCACCAGATTTTTGCCCCCATTATCATATTGCTATGTTCTAGGTCTCTTAGCCCAATGCCTCCTGCTTTTTTAGGAAGACAAGCTTTCTCCCATTTGACAAGTGCCCACTTTCGATTTGGCCCCGAACTTCCCCATAGGAAGTTACGCTGCAGCTGTTTGATAGCTTTGAGCACCCACTTCGGTGCCGCCAAGATAGAGAATAGGTAAAGAGGCATAGACTGTAGAACAGCTTTAATTAGCACTATCCTACTAGCCATACTAAGAGCTCTGTGAGTCGAGAGGAATAATCTAGCTTCTAGTTTTTCTAACAGGCTGTTCCAAGAGGAATGCTTGAGAGCCGAGGCAATTAGAGGAGCTCCCAAATATTTAGAAGGGAGGGAAGCTATGGTGAAGCCTAGAATGCGGGCTATAGCTCTTTGGGTGGTGGGAGGTGTATTGAAAAAGAAAATCTGAGATTTGACTTTGTTAATGAGGGCTCCTGAGGCATTCGAGAAGTTTTCAAGAATAGATTTAAAAGAGTGAGCTTCTTGAACAGAGGGATGACCGAATAACATGTTATCATCTACGAATTGCTGGTGCAAGAAAGCAGGGGCTTGGTGGAAAGCTAGACCCTTGAGATTGTGAGAGTGGATAGCCGATTTAATGCTACGGCCTAAGCCTTCAGCTAAGATGACAAACAAAAAGGGCGATAGTGGATCCCCTTGTCTAATCCCCCTAGAAGGGCGGAAGGTGGGCGACGGTATTCCATTAATGAGAATAGAGAAGAACGAGGAGGATAGAAGATTGCTGATCCATCTGATCCAGGAGGGGGCGAAACCAAAGGCTTTGAGGATTTTTTGCATATATTCCCAACTGATACTATCAAAAGCCTTAGATAAATCAATTTTGAGCATCATACCTGGTTGTTTTGACTGCTTGAGAGAGTGGATTATTTCATGGGTTAAAATGATCCCATCCGTGATCTGTCTTCCTTCTACATAACCAGATTGTTCTGGAGATATGATGAGGGGAAGCATGGGCTTCAGTCTCGAAGCTATGACCTTGGAGACAATCTTGTATATAATGTTGCACAAAGCGATTGGTCTGTACTTGTCTGGAGTATTGGATTCCTCTGCTTTGGGGATTAATGCTATGAATGTTGCGTTCAAACCTGGATACATCCATCTTAGAGTGCGAGATTCTTCCACTACCTGCCAAACTTCCCATTCGATTAGATCCCAGAAGTGCTGAAAAAAGTTTGAAGTGAATCCGTCTGGTCCTGGCGCTTTCCCTGCTTTTAGTTGATTCACCGCAGTCTCAACCTCCTGAAGACTTATAGGCTTGAGAAGAAGAATGTTGTGATCTTCAGTAATTAATCTGGGTATATTTCTGATAATTTTATCAATAGCCTCTGTTCTGTTTATGTTAGGTTCTTGATTCATCTTCTTGAAGTAGTTGAGGAATTCCTGTTCTATTCCTTCGTGGGTTTCAATTTTGGTGCCTTGTTCATTGTTGACGTAAGAGATTTGATTGATCATTCTTCTTTGGACTGTGGTTTTGTGAAAGAATTTCGTATTCTTTTCACCCTCCTTCAGCCATCTAACTCTCGATTTTTGCCTCCAGAGAGTTTCCTCCTGTAGGTCTCTTTCAAGGATTTTGTTTTCTGTAGCTTGCTCTTTCTGGGCTAGCTCTTCAGAACGTCCTTCAGAGATCATTCTTTGCTGAATATCTTTCATTTCTTGAATGAGGATTTCCTTCGCTTTGAAAATATTGCCGAAAATGGACTTATTCCAGCGTTTTATTTCCTCTTTGAGGTGCTTCAGCTTCCTTTGGAATATGGACATTTCTGTTCCATCCGTTGGATTGAAATTTTGCCAAGTTGTCCTGATAAATTCATGGAATTCTGGATGAATTAGCCAAAAAGCCTCAAACCGAAAGGGTCGCCTTATACTGCTACTAGGCTGATTCCAGTGAAGGGCTATGGGCCAATGATCAGAACCTGAAAAAGGAAGGATGGAGGCTGTAAATTCTCCCCCTAGATGAACTGCATTATCAGAGATCAAAAATCGATCAAGACGCGAAGCTATTTGCATTGGTGCTGCCCTTTTGTTGTTCCAGGTGTAGAGGCCATTGTTTGTAGGAAGATCTATCAACCAATTATTTTGAATGAAGTCTTTTAATATAGAACCATCCCTGTTTATTCTGCAACGCCCTCCCTTCTTTTCCTCCATTGATGCGATCATGTTGTAGTCTCCGCCTGAAACCCATAGCGGGTATTTCCTTTCTGCATTAAGCTGCGTTAAAGCATCCAGGATTTCAACCTTGTGCTGGGTTTCTTGAGGAAAATACACATTTGTTATGTGACCATAGATATTGGTTCCAATTATATGAAAGATAGCTTGAATGAAATTTTTATTTGCATGTATGTTAACTAGTTGGATCATTCTTGCATCCCAGAGCACTGCAAGTCCTCCTGAGGCTCCCTGAGCATCAACAGCTGTTACTAACCCACCTGGCCAGGCCTTTGCTGCTATCTTTTCCAAGACTGTCGAATTACATTTTGTCTCTTGCAAAAAGAGAATTGCAGGTTTTTCCTCCATTAACATATTTTTTAAAAGTCTTCCTTTCCTTGGGCAATTAAGCCCTCTAATATTCCATGATATCAACTTCATTGGGAAGGTTTTGGGTTGGTATTGAAATACTTGGTTAGCTTAGCATATCTGCCTGATTCTACCAATACTTCTCCAATCTTGATGGTTCTTTCTAAAGTAGTTTTCCTTCCTCGTTTTTTACTGTCTTTGGTGATGAATTTCCCATCCCATTGACTGCCGATTTGAACCCCTAGTGAGTATTTTTTTTGGGCTTTGTTGAGGACTTCCAGTAGATTGTCCACTTGTCTATCAGGTATTTTGTCGAAATTGCCTGTTTTGCATGCTTGTTCTAGGCCCAATATGTCTAGCTCGTCGATGTCTATTGATTCCGTATCCTCCTCCATGATTTGAGGTTCTTGATAGCTTCCATCTCCTTCCTTCTCTTTTTCTGTACTGGGGTCTATGCCATCTATATACATTTCAGGGGGGCTCCAGGTTTTTGAAGCGGTCTTGATCTTATTGCCTTCATTTTCTAAACCCTTTTCCCCCGCTTTTGAATGAGATCCTTCAATCTTTTCCTGATTAGATCCTTTTTTATAGGAGGTTAAATTGTCCAGATCCTGCAAATCTTCATTGGCTAGAGCTTCAAAGCTGTTACTAGTAGAGGGTTTTGATTGATCCCCTGGAGATATCTTTGTAGGGACTACTGATTTTCTATTTCCTCTTCTACGATTTGTCACCTTAGTGAAACCATCTGACGATTGGTTTTCCTGGTCAACTTGAACCGAAGGTTTACTATTTAAAGGGCAGTCTCTGTAAAGGTGTCCTAGGTCATGACATTTCCTGCACCTAAAGGGTACATGCTCATAATCAATTAACTGGATCCATTCCACATCTTCATGAAAGAGACTTACCGTATCAGGCAGAGGTTGTTTCAGGTCCATATAGACGCAGATCCGTGCGTATGAGGTATATCTCTGCGTCTTTGTTTCTTCTGCTACCTTGACGAAGTCGCCCAGTACTTTACCGATTGCTTTGAGAGACTCCTCTTCCCAGTATTCCCATGGCAGCGAGTACAACCTGATCCAGACCGGTGCCCAACTTAGATCTTCCTTATCAGGGTTGAATCGTTCAATCCATTCTCTGAGAAATAGCCCAGCAGAGTTAAAGAAATAAGGCCCTCCATCAAAAACTCTGTTTCTGTCTTCCAAGCAGTTGAAGACTGCGGTGAAAAACCCCTTCGGCCCTAGATGCAAGGTTATGTGTCCTTTTGGATGCCATTTAACATTTATCCAGGCTCTCAACGCTTTCTCATTTGGCCATATTCCAATAAATTTACCTATGAGAGCATGATCTCTCATATATTGAATTCTAGCATTGATGCGATGACTGGGTAGCTCCACTTTTGGCCTATGCGTAGCTACTGGCTTGCATGTGGACGAGCTTACTTTCGGCTTATCTTGCTGTGCTTGTTCAGTCTGCTTCTGCTGACTTTTGTCTGTGCTTCCATCATTGTGCTCCTGTTCCCTTTCAGAACCCTCGATATTCCCTTGCTGGTTGTCGTTTGTTGGAGGAGGCGCCCCTCCTTCCCCCTGATGGGGGTTCATTGTACCCGCCTGCCAAAACCTGCGGGCTGTGGTATTCTACTCTGCCGCGTTCGGATCCTGGTGGCCTCTGTCCGGAGGACCTGCCGTTGCAGGTTAGCTCAGAAACCCTAATGTCGTGTCGCCGAACCTCGCTTCCCTCTGCTCCCTATAAACTTGAAAAAAAATTAACAACCAAATATTAATGTCACAATGTGATAAAAAAAAAAATAGACACCACAATGTGTTAAAGAAATATTGACATCGCATGTGAAGTAAAATCAACCTAACCTTATGTCAGACAAAAACCAATGTTATAATGTGGTGAGTATAAGTTGATGCTATATTTGAAAAAAAAAAGATGTTGCATGTTATGGACAAAAAAAAATATTATCAAAATGTGAAAAATATGTCACCATCACAACGTAACAAACAAAATCGACATCAAAATGTCATGAACAAAATCCATGTTCCAATGTGAAGAAAATTTGATATCCCATTTTATGAGGAAAAAATAAGTGTCGCAATGTGAAGAACAAAAATAAACATTGCACATGACAAAGAAAATCAATGTTGAAATCACAAGGTTTAATAGGTTTAATAATTTTACTGTAATGCCCCTTTGTTTTTATGTTAATGAATTATTGCAATTACATTGAACTTTTTTAGACTTGATGGTGGGGAAGTCACGGTTGGTTGGAATAAAAGCTAATAGTAAAGTATTTATGATGTAAGAACTAAATTTTTATTAATAAATGGAAGGTTGGAATTTATCTGGGAAAGAAGCACTAGAGTAAAGAGATTCTTGCCAAAAAAAAATAAAACTTGGAAAATCATTCCTCGTGGATGAGAGTGAAATAAATCTTTGCTCAAAAGGATTCTTAAAAATCCCTACGAGGTAATAACTAAGATTTATTAAGATGGTAGAGAAAGATCATTTAGATCACTTAGCTTGACAAAGATGCTAAGTATGGGTGGAATAAAGTGTTGCTGGAGAGAAAAGCGAGTTTTAAAGAAAAGAAAAAAAAGGAAAGAACGCTTGGGTAAGTGGGTTGGCAGACCCAAAAAAAGTGGTATGCCTTTAAGTGAAAATCCACTCAGGAAGCAATGTATAAAATACAATATCTGGAATCAAAAGAGTTTGTTGATTCCACTGGCAAAAATATCTCAACATGGGGGGAACTGGAGGTTCAATTCATGGTTGGGAGGATAGCGTTTCTTCTGAGTACAGTTTCCACTAGCATTTACAGTTAGGAAATATGATTACATTTATTTCTTTGAATGGTGTGCGAGTGAGTAGTATTTTCATATATGTCAATATTGATTGAAATACACTTACATTTCCTCCTTTGAATGGTGCATTGGTTAGAATAATTTGAATCTCATTTGATAGTGATGTGATAAAAATTGTGTATAGGTTATTCTGATTTAATTATAGAAAATAGAAAATAGATATGGTAGTATGTAATGTGTGGATTGACATGGTACATATGATAGAACCAGGAATATGTGGTCAATTTTATTTTAGAGATTCATATATGTGTATGAAATTGGTAAAGCATTTGGGTGGGTAAAATAAGATTCATTTTTATGACAAGGTAAAGGGGAGAGTGAACATAATATCTATGGAATAACAAAGTCAATTTATATTGAAGAGATTATAAATTTTCCGTACACTTAATATAAATTTATGATGGTGTTAACTAAACCCGTAGGGCTAGCATTGATAAGAAAAGAAGAATGGTTGAGACTTATTAAAATAATAAACTAGTACACCAGGGAGTCACTTCTTAAATTAGTTCACAGAGGGTATTTGGCTTGATTCAAGAAAGGAGAAATTTGTCTTTGATTGGATTGTACTGGGTTTTACTATACTTTCGTAGTAATTAAATTAATGTCCTTGACCTAGCTTAGTGTATTTATAATTTTTTTGTAATAGCTAAAACTATAAATTATCCGAGGTGACATGTTCAAAGAGAGTATAAAGTACCAGTGTATACGCTTTAGGCATCCCCTTGTGAGTACTAGAGTCTAGAGTGAAGTGTTAACCCAAAAAAAATTAAAAAAAAAAAAAAAAAAAAAAATTAAAGTGAAGGGAAAATCTGCTAGTAGTCCTGGATCTGACGCAATAGCTAGCTTATTGCGAAATATATATACTACAACTCCCAAACAAAAGCTTTTTCTATCCCATAAATGCATAATCAGGAAACCAATCAAAGTATTGAGGATATAAATATACGAATATTAGCAAACCCACAAGAATGACCAAAGGAAATCCCATAGAACCGTAATACATACGTAAAAATCCTCGTAACGAAATAAACATGCAATATATATTTCGTTGAATAGTGTGCTCCAAAGAAAAGAGTAAAAGGAAATATCAAAAAAAGATTAGGTACAAAAAGAATTAAAATCAATATTTCACAATCATTATTTCATAAACCATGAGGGTTTTGTATTCTTACAAGAGCGAACAATATGGTAATACCGACCTAGTGAGCTAGTAGTTGATAACCAAAAGAAAAACTTGTTACATAGGGCGTACAAACCCTGACAAGAGTTGAGATTAATTTACAACTAAAACAATACAAATAACTGCTACGCCCGTAGGGAGTCTCTTGTCTCCATACAATTTCATTTTCCCTTGAAAAAGAAGGAGAAGGTCATAAATACCTCTCATGAAGGACCAACTACCGATCTCATGGCACTAAAAAATAACAAAGAAAGCATGAAGTCATCTTAGACAGACCCGTGACAACATTGACAACGTTAGCAGTGGTAGGAATCTTATTGTGCTGAGAGTCAACGCTAAAAGGAATTATGAGTATGTACCTGTAGAAAGTAGACAACAAACAAAAACTAAATAAGGAACAGGTGAAGAGGAAAATTGATAAATAATTCAAGGGAAACCCAAATTAGAACCAGAAAGGAGTTATATCTATGGAAAAGATAATTGTTAGGGTCCGAGTTACTCCCCTGAAAGCGACCAACAAAGAATGAGAATATGCATAGTTATATTCATGAATTTTTTATTTTTGGGATTAACAGAAGTCAAAATATACTAGAAACCATGGTAAGGAAGAAGGGCAGGGGGGTCATTATCCTGTAATAAAACTAAGAGAGAAGAAGGAAAAGATGAAAAATGAAAAAGGAACGAGACAAGAAAAATCACTGAGTTACTTGGGCTTTATAACTAGCCGTCGTTGAGTTCAAAACCAGAGCGACTTTGTGGAACAATCAATGTCAAGGTTAAGATTTTAAAACAAAACTATCGACCGTGGTTGCATTAAAAGGGAAGAAAGGAAAAAAAAATTCTTTAAATGTAGCGTAAAAACGAATAGAAGAAAGACAAAACAAAGTTGTAAATCTACTAGGAAAGTTAAAACTGTCACCTTCTCATTCAAAGTCGCCTGGGCAAAGAAAACTGCACTTGAGAGTTGGAAATTTTGCAGAATCAAGTGGCCATGGAATAAACTTCAGAGGTGACAGGGAACCTTATAAAAAAATGAGTGGAAGATTAGTAATAACCCTAAGTAAACTAACAGTGAGGATAACACTCTAAATATACAACTGTGTTTGATTTTGCTTACCGGGGTTGACTACCACTCAAAAACCATGACAGGAAGAGGGTGTGACAGCCACGTACTCTTGAAGGAGAATCAGATGTCTGAACATTAATCCACAACAAAGATGGCGTATTGAGGTCTCAGCAATGTCTCTCTAGTGAAGAAGGAACAACAAAGAAAGGTGAATAAGAGGCAACGACATCAAGTGAGGGCTAGTGTTCTGTATAATCAATACTCGTCATTAAAGTGACTCTGGTAGATCTTAGGTGTTTGAAGGAGGCAGTAACCCTCCATTTAAAATTCACCTGGGGGAGGGGGGTGCGGGGGAGGTAATGTGGCAACCAAGCACTTGTGCTCCGAAACCAAAAGCCTTTCACAATCCTCTCTAATTCATAACATTGTGAAGGATAGAGTATGCGCATATCATGAAGCCACACAAGATGAAAATTAATATTTAATAAATAATCTCATATGTTACAAGAACCATGTTATGCCAATGGGGAATCCATATAAGCATTAAGAAATGGAGATATGGGTAATGTGAGGGTGAACTACACCAATCAATGTAACCTCTCACCTTATTAACATTTCCATAAAAAAAAATTTAGTGAACTTTTGAAACGGGGTTGTATTATATATATATATATATATATATATATATATATATATGTGGGGAAAAGGATGGGAATAATTGTTACTCTAACAACCCATAACATTGATGGCGCATGCAAGAAATAAATAAATCATTGTAATATATATTAAGGCTAAAGGAGGAAGAGCCGATCCACTTTTTTCATAAAAATAACATGAACCATTACAAAATTTAACAATACCCCACAAGGAATGTATGGTTACATATAAGATATAATTTCCTAACTCATATGCTAAGAATTGTAGTGCAATAGGATATCGTACAAGATGAAAGGAAAAGTAAACTAAATTTCCCTTATTTAGAACTAGTATATTGAAAATATTCAAGGGGTCAATAAGATGTTAACAGCCAAAAGACTAAACCTTGGAGGTGTTTTTGAGGAAGGTAGATGAATGTTGTTCAGATATCAAGTAGAAAATACTATCAAAGAGAATGTTACTTAGTTGAGAGTTTTAATTAGACAGATTAATATGAGCCAAATCAAACCAAGGGTCACTACTTGTTTGCTAATTGTAGCATTGTTTTTTCTTGTTATGAAAAACAAATGTGGTGAGGTGTGTGACAGATGGTATCATAGCCCAAGTTTGAAAACTAGGCTTGAAAGGAACCACCACAATAAATGATCTTCTATTGATTGTTTGTGTTGACTATAAGGTATTCATGTAAAATAGACAATCATAAAATGGCAGAGGATATCCCTCCACCAGTAGAAGAAGGAGAGGAGTCATATATAGAGTTTGGAAATGGAAGTACCCCACCAACATCCCAATTTATGCAAATTATCAAAAATTTGCAACAAGAATTGACTCATCTCATAAACATCAATGCGTGCCTGCTAAAAGCTAGTGATGAGCATGAAAGAATGATAAGAGAGTTGACTAAAAAGTATAGTCATAGAATAATAGAGCTGGAAGCACCAAAAAGGAAGAGTGTGGAGATATAATTAGAGAAGTCTAAAAGTCAAGGTGATTGATACGGGACTTATCCATTAAATAAGAAAAGAAGGAAGGACGTGGAACTTTAAGGGGAGTTTAGGAAAATAAAACCACCTATTTTTGATGGAGAGAAGGAAGCGGATGTAAAGGATTGGCTCTTCAATGTGTCCAAGTATTTCCAAGTGTATGAGTATGAGAGAAATTTAAAAGCCAGACTCACCATTTACCAGCTGCAAGTGAAATCTACCCTCTAGTGGGATGAGGCCAAAACAATACATACCTTGGAGGAGAAGATAGTGTCCTAGGAGGAATTCCAAAGGAATTTCATGTCTTGATATCTAAATGAATGGTATTATGATGATAGAGTTAAGGAGTTCCATGAACTGAGGCAGGGGTAGCTAACAAGGGATAAGCTTGTGGCTAAATTTAGCAATTTTTTGCGGTACGCCCCTTATATTAAAGAGGAAAAATCCAAGGTACATTGATTTTTGAAATGCCTACTAGCCCCTTACAAAGAAATAATTGAGTTTGAAAATCCTAATAAAATGGATGAGGTGGTAAGAAAAACAAGAATGGGTTATCAACATTTTATGAATAGAGGTGAATTCTTAAAACCTTGGCAAAGTAAGGACAAAAGTAAGATTACAATGGGTACAAAAGAAGACAGAAACCATCTTCTCTTAATAATTTTGGGAAGGATCATCAGCGAAATAAATTCAGTAAGGTAAATTTAAATCAATTGGCATAGTCTCAAACTGGGTCAAAACCCATAGAACTGGATAATAAAAAGATTAGTGGGGACAATGAGAGAGAATCTCTAAAGTGTTGGGGGTCTGGTGAACCACACCTATTGAGAGATTTCCTGCATAATCCTTGATCCATTCAAAATATTCAAGTTGTCCACGAAGCAAGAACTGCGAATGAAGTTTCCAGAAACATTAATAGGATCACTATTGGGGGAAATACAGGTTGAGCATCAATCTACCATGATTGAGATTGAAGGTACAATTTTTAACCAAACTATTGTTGTTTTAATTGATCGAGGGTATATTTCAAGTTATATTAGTCCCCAACCTGTGGAAATATGTAAATTAAAACCTAAAAGTTTTAAAACTGCATGGTTCGTACAATTAGAAATCGACAAAAAAAGAAAGGTAACCAACCATGTAAGATAGTGTCCCATCAATTTAAATGGATATTCCATAGAAGTAAATTTAAATATCCTTCCTCTAGGGTCTTATTATGTATTGATAGGCATGGAGTGGTTGGATAAACATGAAGCGATTATAAACTGTTTAGAGAAAAAAATAATTTGTGTGGGTCAAGATGGGCAAACCCAGTTAATTAAAGGCATACCAAAATAAATATCAGTTGGACACATCTTAGTTTTACAGCTGAGAAAGAGTGCAAGAGAAGGGTGTTATTTATATGTGGTTCTTATGGAAACAAATAAGAAACAAACAAAAAAAACCTAATTTAGAGACACTGCCAATGATTAAGGAATTTCAACATGTTTTTCCAGGGGAAATTCTTGGTTTACCTCCTCAGAAAGACATAGATTTATCCATTGAGCTAGTACCAGGTGCAACCCCATTATCTAGAGGTTCGTATAAAATGAGTATACTAGAGTTATTATAGTTGAAGATGAAGTTGCAGGAGTTATTAGATGAATTCTAAATTAGACCCAGTGTCTCACCGTGGGGGGATCCTGTGTTATTTGTCAAAAAAAAATATGGCACACTTAGAATGTGCATTGACTGTCAACAATTAAATAAGTTAACTATCAAAAGTAAATACCAACTGCCCCGTATTGATGATTTGTTCAATCATGTGAGGGGGGACACTATATTCTAAAAAATTGATTTAAGGACCGGGTATCACCAATTGAGAATAAAGGATGGAGACATTCCTAAGACAATTGTTTGGACAATATATGGTTTGTACGAATTTATATTGTTACCATTTGGTGTTACTAATGCACCAACACCATTTATGTGCTTAATGAATAATGTCCTTAGCAAGTACCTTGATAAATTTGTGTTGTTATTCATAGATGGAATTTTAGTGTATTCCAAGAATGATGAGGAATATAGGGAACATGTGAGATTAGTGCTCCAAACTTTAAAGGAAACTTGTTTATATGCTAAAACTAGCAAATGTGAGTTTTATAAGGATAGAATACAATATTTGGGTCACGTTATTTCAAAAGAGGGATTGTCTATTGATCTTGAGAAGGTTATAACTACTTTGAATTGGCCCATGCCTAAGGATGTTTCAACTGTCAGCTCATTCATGGGAATGATAGGATAATATCGAAGGTTTATAGAAGTATTCTCTAAAACACCCTACCCTATTACATCCTTATAGAAGAAGGGAATGAAATTTGAGTGGAAAACCAAATGTCAAGAAAGATTTGACAAATTCAAACACTTACTTATAATGGATCCTATTTTACAGATTACAGTTCTGGATAAATAATTTATTGTTGGCACGAATGCTTGTTTGGAAGGGTTAGGGAGGAGTTTTGAAGGAGGAAAACTTAGTAGTAGCTTATGAGTCCAAAAAGATGAAAGAACATGAAAAGAATTATGGAGTATATGATCTAGAGTTGGCGATTGTAATACATGCTCTAAAGATGTGGCAGCACTACCTATTAGGGTATTTTTTTACTTTGGTAACAGACCATATCAGCCTAAAATATGTTTTTAGGCAACCAGATCTTAATGCTATACAGTCTAGGTGGCTAGATTTTCTTACTGAATTCAAGTCTAAAATTAAACACAAAAGGAAAAGAAAAGAAAATTGTGGATGCAATAAGCAAACATGTACATGCTGTAATGGTAGTATTCATTAGCAACATTATAACAAATTTTGAACAAATTAAAAATTCTATTTCTGAATACCATTAATACATTGAAGTCTAATAGAGATTGCATCAAATAAAAATTCTAGGTTATGTGGAGAGCTATAAAAAACTGTTAATCTACAAAAATAGATTGTATGTGACCAATGCGAATGCTTTAAAACATTTTATATTAGATGAATATCGTAAGAAATCGTATGCAAGACATCTAGAATATAAAAAGATGGTAACAACGTTAAGGAAATAATTTTTCTAGCCGGTCATGAGAAAGGGGGTGGAAGAATACTTGTCCAAATGTTTAGAATGTTAGCAGGTAAAGGTGGAGCACCAACATCCTGTTGGATCGTTAAATTTGCTTCCCATTCATGAATGGAAATGGGAAGTAATTTCGGTGGATTTTATTATGGGATTGTGAAGGACGAAACGACAATATGATTCCATCATGGTGGTGGTGGATATTCTAAGCAAAGAAACACATTTCATACTGGTACAGTGTACCTATGGAGCAACATATATTGCCAATATTTTTATGAAAGATATATTCTGATTACATGGAGTGCCAAAGATGATAGTGTCAGATCAGGATGAAAAATTCACCTCCAAATTTTGGAGATCATTATTCAGAGTCATGGGGACACAATTGAACTTTATCATTGCATACCACTTGCAAACAGATGGGAAGACATAGAGAACTAAAAATATTCTAGAAGACATGCTAAGGATTTATGTCATGGAGAGACATACCAAGTGGGAATATTTTCTCCACCTAGCTGAAGTTTTTTATGAGAACAATTATTTTTGGGGAAATTATATGTGGTATAATTTCAATGTTAAATTATATATTCAGGACTTGTAAGCTTTGAGGCACAAGCACAGGTAAGACAGGATCGGAGCATCAAGCTAAAACTATCATCTAAGAAGTTCTGGAATAAGGTACTGAATCAAGTACAAAAATACTATTTGTAGTTTAATTTATCTAATGATGTACATAAATAAATCTAATTGAAGATTCCTATGAATTCAAGAATATAACCATCTATGTATTCAAATGATTATTGAACTACAATTCAAATAAAGCTCACACGGGAAATTAAAACAACTACACTGTAAATGGCATTCAATCCCTAAATCATTAACACATGCCCTGTACTGACAAATAATATTATGTCTCTAATCAATTTTGGACATTCCACGCATAGCACAATGCTACAGGAACCTTGTTTTGTTGATAAACATGCATGATCATAAATAATGAAAACATATTTTAATTTAAATAAAGAGATTAAGTTTGAAACACGATAATTTCTTCTCTTTAAGGATTCTTTTTAAATTGAAAATCTCCCTTTCTAAACATTCATGATTGTAAAATTGTAATCACAAAATCTCTCATGTACAGGAGATATTAACGATAATGTTCCTCTACTCGCAAAGACTCAATGCTGATATAGTTGTTTTCCCTTTCCAAATTTATGAAAACAGAGTAAAAAAACTTAAGTACAAAATAAATTACTGAAATCTATTTAGCAAAAAAATTTGCAAATGAAATGTAAATCTATTGACTGAAGAAAAACACACTTCCTACATAAAAATATTCCTGGGATCACACCATAAATCATAAGGCAATTACAGAATCTAAAATGTAGAAATAGATTGCATAAATAAATTGACAAAGCCAATTGAATCTACTTCAAACAAACCATTTGCAAGGAATAAAAATATAAAAAAATAAATAAACACACTTACATAATCTAGGTTAAACCTGCAAACACGATGGGTTCAGGTGGCCTTTCCTATCCATGTGCTACAGGTCTAAGCTCAATTCATGAAATGGACACCAAGGCTACAACAAGTTCATCACCTTTTATTAATTCATCCAAAAACAAAGTTCGATGTACAATAGCCTTGTAGTTGTGCTTCCTCTCCTACATAACTCCTATATGTGTAACGTGTAACTCCCCCTCTAGTACTGAGTGACTGAGATATATACTATGATTTTACAGATTCAGATCCTGAACTCAAGGATTTGATCTTATCCATATGCCAACAAAATTAAAAAAATACATTTCAATTGATTTGGTTATGGAAAATTTGTCTTTGGCAATCTCAGGATCCATGCATAGCTTAATTGGGATGTAGACTATCTGATTGTAGCTCCATATAGCTTGAACAAGAAATTAATAAGTATTAAAACCAAAATATCCAAAACCATGGCTGATCCAAAACCATCAAACCCAGAACTCTTGTAGTTAACCCAGAATTCCAGTAGTTGATTCTGTACTTAAGATTTTATACTTAAGAATTCCGTGAACCATAACTTCTTAGTGGTAATGAATTTTGACAAACCGTTTCTGGGTTACCTAAATGAGAGTACTTTGAAAAACTCTCATGTCTTAGAATCCCAAGATTCTTCTTCATTTTATCACAAAATTAAATTTTAATCTATTGGAATTTTGTACTTAACTTGTAGTAACTAGTTTAAATGAATTATGAAGAATTTCTGCAGTGGATCCTTGCAATAAATGAAATTGGAAAAATCATCATTAAAAACTCATATCAAAGTCATCTCTAATCATTGAGAAGTCAAGAAAACTAGATATGGTAGTCTGTAGTTGAGTAAATGTGAGGACTTACATGGTAGATAGCTTAGAATCAGGAACATGAGGTCAATGTTATTATTAGAGATTCATAGATGCGTATGAAATTAGGTAAAAATAAAGCATTGGGGGTGGATAAAATAAGATTCCTTTTTATGCTAATGTAAACAGGAGAGTGAACATAACATATATGGGATAACAGAGTCGAATTTTGTTAAAGAGATTTCAAATTTTCCATACACCTATTATGTCTTTATGATAGTCTTAATTAAACCCATAGGGCCAATGTTGATAATAAAAAAAGAAGGGCTTAGACTTGTAGACCATTAAAATAATAAACTCGTACACCTGGGAGTCATGTCTTAAATTAGTTCATAGAGGATATTTGTCTCGATTTAATAAAGGATAAATTCATCTTCTTTGGACTTTACTGGGTTTTACTATACTTTTGTAATAATTAAATTGATGCATTCAGCCTAGCTTTGTATATATACCAATTTTTGTTAGTAGCTACAACTATAAATTATCTGAGATCAACGTGTGAAGAGGGAGTATACAGTACCGGTGTATTCACTTTAGGCATCACCGTGTGGGTACGAGAGTTTCCACTTAAGTGTTACAGGATTATGGGAAAAAAAAAAGTGAAGGGAAAATCTACTAGTAGTCCCAGATGTGATGCAATAATAACTTAGAGAAATATATATACTGCCACGCCCAAACAAAACATTTTTTTATCCCATAATCACATACTTAGGAAACCAATCAAAGTATCGAGTTTATAAATATACAAATAATAGCAAGCTCCATAAGAATGAGCAAAGGAAATCCCATATAATTGTAATACATATTTAAAAATTCTAGTAACCAAATAAACATGTAGCAAAAATTTCATTGAATGGTGTGCCCAAGAGAAAAGAGTAAAAGGAAATATCAACTAGAGGAAGATTATGTACACAAAGAATTAAAATCATAAGTTCAAAATCATGATTAGGTACATAGAGAATTAAAATAATAAATTCATAATCATTATTTCATAAACTATGAGGGTTTTTTATTCTTACAAGAGGGAACAATACGGTCAGACCTACCCAGTGAGTCAGCAACTGATAACCAAAATAAAAACTCATTACATAAGGCATACAATCCCTGAGAAGAGTTGAGTTTATTTTAAAAAAACAAAAACAACACAAAGAACTCCTACGCTCATATGACGCCTCTTGTTGCCATACAATTTCATTTTCCCTTGAAAAAAAGGAGGAGGTCATAAAGACCTGTCATGAAGGACCATCTACTGAGCTCATGGCACTCGAAAAGAGCAAAGAAAGCATGAAGTCAGCTTAAACCAACCCGTGAGAACATCGACAATGCTAGCGATGGTAGTAATGATGTTGTGTTGAGCGTTAACACTAAAAAGAATTATGAGTATGTATCTGTATAATTTAGAAAAAAACAAAAACTAAATAAACAACGTGAGAAGAGAAATATCCATAAATAATTGAAGGGAAATCTAATTAGAACTAGAAAGGAGCTATACTTGTGGAAAATATAATTGTTAGGGTCTGAGATCCTCCCTGAAAGTGACCAACAAAGAATGAGAATATAAATAGTTATATTCCGGATTTTTTGTTGAGAATAACAGAAGTTACAATCTACTATGGCACCCATAATAAGGAATACGGTGGGGCGGGGGGTGGTGTCCATTATCTTGTAAGAAAATTAGGAGAGAAGAAGGGAAAAGATGAAAAGTGTAAGAGGAATGAGAAAAGACAATCACTGAGTTACTTGGGGTTTATAACCAATCATGATTAAGTTGAAAAATAGAGCGATTCTGTGGAACAAACAATGACAAGGTTAAGATTTTAAAATGAAAAAGTCGATTACGGTTGTGTTAAGAAGGAATAGAGGAAAAAAAATCTTTAAATGTAGAGTCGAAACAAATAGAATAAAAACAAAACAAAGTTGTAAATTTACCAAGAAAGTTAAAAATGTCACCTTCTCATTCAAAGTCACCTCAACAAATAAAACCGCCACTGAAAGTTAGAAATTTTGCAGGATCGAGTGGCCATGGAATAAGCTTCATAGGTGAAAGGGTAACCTATAAAAAACAAGTGGAAGATTAGTGATAACTCCAAGTAATGTGATAGTGGGGATAGCACTATAAATATACAACTGAGTTTGATTTTTCTTACCGTGGTTCACCATCGCTTAAAAACCATGAGAGGAAGAGGTTGTGAGAGCCACATACTCTAGAAAGAGAACTAGATGTCTAAGAATTCATCTGCCACAATGATTGTTATGAAACCAGCTCAAGGAAAGATAGAAAAGATAGATCAACGCCTTAGAATTCAGCCTCTTTGAGGGGGAAACCTCCTTTACATCACATAAATGAACAATTCTTGGATGATTCAAATGACAAAACCTCCTTTCTATATATAGGAGTCTAAGGAGTCACAATATAACCCAGCCGACCTAATAA
The DNA here is from genome assembly GCA_031772625.1 of Pinus tabuliformis. Lineage (NCBI taxonomy): Eukaryota > Viridiplantae > Streptophyta > Pinopsida > Pinales > Pinaceae > Pinus > Pinus tabuliformis. Next base: position 1,781,765,783 of record CM062818.1, read on the forward strand.
TAATAATATAAAGCCACAAAAATAACAATAGAGGGGTTCTATGGGGCACAGTAATAACAATGTGGGGACAATAGGGGCAGAACAATATTAATAAAGGGTATAACTACAATTGTAATGGGGTAATCACTAGTATTATAGGGACCCAACATGCTCCTCTCCTTCAAAAAAAGTGTTGTCCTCAACGCTTGAGTAGTTCTGGATACTTCTGTATAAAATTCTCATCCTCCCATGTGGAATCTTCAGCGGATAAGTTCTTCCACTTGATAAGATACTCTGAAATTGATCGATTCGTAGCCGTCGAGTTCTTGTTTCTGTGACTGCTTCTAGTTCCAATATAATTTTTCCTTCCTCGTCAAGTTCTGGCAATATTGTTTGAACTGGGAGCTTGTCGCGTATAACCTTCTTTAAACATGAAACATGGAAAACTGGGTGTAATCGAGAAGCTGCAGGAAGCTCCAATTTGTATGACATAGTACCAATCTTTTGCAACACCTTGTACGGACCATAATACTTTGGTGATAATTTATTATCCTTCTTATCTTTCTTGAGAGACATTTTCTTATATGGTTGTAGCTGTAGGAATACCAAATCACCTACATCAAAACTTCTTTCGCTGCGATGTTGATCTGCTTGTTGTTTCATTCTATTATGTTCCAACATGAGGTTATCCCTTAAGAGTTGGAGGACTTGTTGTTGATGTTCGATGTGATGTTCCACTGCCTGAACCTTAGAATTTTCTCTTAAATATGATGTGATGGATGGTGGCTGATACCCATAAAGTGCCATAAATGAGGTCATTTTTGTTGTTGTATGGAAGGAAGTGTTATACCACCATTCAGCCAGAGGCAACCATTTGACCCATTGTGTCTATTTATCAGATACAAAGCAACAAAGATATCCTTCCAAACATTTGTTTACTATATCAGTTTTTCCATCAGATTGAGGATGATAAGATGAGCTATGAGCTAACTGGGTACCAAGACAAGAAAATAATTCTGTCCAAAAATTTCTAGTGAAAATGGGATCTTTGTCACTTACAATAATCTTTGGGTTTCCATGTAGCTTTTGAATTGTTTCCATAAATGCAGTAGAAACTATATTGGCTTTAAATGGATGTGATAATGCACAAAAGTCTACGTACTTGGTAAGTCTATCAAATACCACCATGATGACACTCTTTCCCTCAGACTTGGGTAAACTTGTGATAAAATCCATTGAAACCTCCTCCCAATGTTGGCTTGGAATGGATAAAAGTTGTAATAGACCTAGTGTATTAATTGTTTCAACTTTATTTTGTTGGCAAACCAAACATTCTGCCACAAAGTTTTGAATATCTGATTTAAGGCCATCCCAAAAAAATTCCTTCTTAACCCTGTGGTAAGTTTTTAAAAATCCTGAGTGTCCTCCTAAGGGAGAAGTGTGCAATTCCATAAGAATCTTTTGTTTTAGCTGGGAATTCTTACAGACGTATAAGCGATCTTTGTACCATAGTGAATCATTTTTCCAGCTAAATGTATCAGACGTACTGGAATCTTGTTGTAACTTTCGAATAAGTGCCCACACTTCTTCTTCATTCTTCCATTCCTCCCTTGCTTCGTTTATCCAATCTAGTTGGATAATAGACATGGTGCACAACAATGCTTCCGCATCCTCATCCTTTCTTGAGAGTGCATCTGCCACCACATCTTGCTTCCCTTTTTTTTTAGATGATTTCAAAGTCATAACCCAACATCTTTGTGACCCACTTTTGTTGCTCTTTGGAGAATAATCTTTGTTCTAAAAAGTATTTAAGGCTATCATGATGCGTTTTTACCTTGAAGTGTCTTCCCATCAGGTAGGGTTGCCATTTCTTAAGTGCATGGAGTATTTCCAACATTTCCTTCTCATAAATAGCTTTGTATAAAAACTTTCCCTTGATTGGATGTGTTATGAAACCAGCTCAAGAAAAGATAGATCAACGCCTTAGAATTCAGCCTCTTCGAGGGGGCAACCTCCTTTACATTACATAAATGAACAATTCTTGGATGATACAAATGACAAAACCTCCTTTCTATATATAGGAGTCTAAGGAGTCACAATATAATCCAGCCGACCTAACAATAATAATATAAAGCCACAAAAATAACAATAGAGGGATTCTATGGGGCACAGAAATAACAATATGGGGGTAATAGGGGCACAACAATATAAATAAGGGGTATAACTACAATAGTAATGGGGTAATCACTAGTATTATAGGGACCCAACATGCCCCTCTCCTTCAAAAAAGTGTTGTCCTCAACGCTTGAGTAGTTCTGGATACTTCTGCATAAAATTCTCATCCTCCCATGTGGAATCTTCAGCGGATAAGTTCTTCCACTTGATAAGATACTCTGAAATTGATCGATTTCGTAGCTGTCGAGTTCTTGTTTCTGTGACTGCTTCCGGTTCCAATATAATTTTTCCTTCCTCGTCAAGTTCTGGCAATATTGTTTGAACTGGGAGCTTGTCGCCTATAACCTTCTTTAAACATGAAACATGGAAAACTGGGTGCAATCGAGAAGCTGCAGGAAGCTCCAATTTGTATGCCATAGTACCAATCTTTTGCAACACCTTGTACGGACCATAATACTTTGGTGATAATTTATTATCCTTCTTAGCTTGCTTTAGGGACATTTGCTTATATGGTTGTAGCCGTAGGAATACCCAATCACCTACATCAAAACTTCTTTCACTGCGATGTTGATCTGCCTGTTGTTTCATTCTATTTTGTGCCAACACGAGGTTATCCTTTAAGAGTTGGAGGACTTGTTGTTGATGTTCGATGTGATGTTCCACTGCCTGAACCTTAGAATTTTCTCTTAAATATGATGTGATGGATGGTGGTTGATACCCATAAAGTGCCATAAATGGGGTCATTTTTGTTGCTGTATGGAAGGAAGTGTTATACCACCATTCAGCCAGAGGCAACCATTTGACCCATTGTGTCTGTTTATCAGATACAAAGCAACGAAGATATCCTTCCAAACATTTGTTTACTATCTCAGTTTGCCCATCAGATTGAGGATGATAAGATGAGCTATGAGCTAACTGAGTACCAAGACAAGAAAATAATTCTGTCCAAAAATTTCCAGTGAAAATGGGATCTCTGTCACTTACAATAATCTTTGGGTTTCCATGTAGCTTTTGAATTGTTTCCATAAATGCAGTAGAAACTGTACTGGCTTTAAATGGATGTGATAATGCACAAAAGTGTGCATACTTGGTAAGTCTGTCAACTACCACCATGATGACACTCTTTCCCTCAGACTTGGGTAAACCTGTGATAAAATCCATTGAAACCTCCTCCCAACGTTGGCTTGGAATGGATAAAGGTTGTAATAGACCCGGTGTCTTAATTGTTTCAACTTTATTTTGTTGGCAAACCAAACATTCCGCCACAAACTTTTGAATATCTGATTTAAGGCCATCCCAAAAAAATTCCTTCTTAACCCTGTGGTAAGTTTTTAAAAATCCTGAGTGCCCTCCTAAGGGAGAAGTGTGCAATTCCATAAGAATCTTTTGTTTTAGCTGGGAATTCTTACAGAGGTATAAGCGATCTTTGTACCATAACGAATCATTTTTCCAGCTAAATGTATCAGACGTACTGGAATCTTGTTGTAGCTTTCGAATAAGTGCCCACACTTCTTCGTCATTCTTCCATTCCTCCCTTGCTTCGTTTATCCAATCTGGTTGGATAATAGAAATGGCACACAACAATGCTTCCACATCCTCATCCTTTCTTGAGAGTGCATCTGCCACCACATTTTGCTTCCCTTTTTTGTAGATGATTTCAAAGTCATAACCCAACATCTTTGTGACCCACTTTTGTTGCTCTTCAGAGGATAATCTTTGTTCTAAAAAGTATTTAAGGCTATCATGATCCGTTTTTACCTTGAAGTGTCTTCCCATTAGGTAGGGTCGCCATTTCTTAAGTGCATGGAGTATTGCCAACATTTCCTTCTCATAAATAGCTTTGCTTAAAAACTTTCCCTTGATTGGACGACTTTCAAAAGCAATGGGTCTTTCATCTTGCATTAGAACAACACCAATTCCATTTCCTGAAGCATCACATTCCACAATAAAGGTTTTTGTGAAGTCCGGTGTAGCTAAGACCGGTGCTTGGCACATTGCCTCTTTAAGATGTTCAAAGGCCTTTGTTGCTTCGGAGTCCATGAAAATGCATCTTTCTTCAATAATGTTGTTAGAGGTGCTGCTATTCTCCCATAATTCTTAACAAACTTGCGATAATACCCTGTCAACCCAAGAAATCCTCGCAGATGCTTTATGGATGTGGGGATTTTCCATTCCTTAATGGCTTTAATTTTGCTAGGGTCTACCTTAACTCCTTCATGAGATACAATATGACCCAATATTCCACCTCCTGGACTCCAAAGAAACATTTGGATCTTTTTGCATATAATTGTTTCTCCTCCAATAGTTGTAGCACCCTGTCAACATGTTCAACATGATCCTTCCAAGACTTGCTGTAGATTAGTATATCATCAAAAAATACTAACACAAATTTTCTAAGGAATGGTTTGAAAATTGAATTCATCAAACCTTGAAATGTTGAAGGTGCATTGGTAAGGCCAAAAGGCATGACCAAAAATTCATAATGACCCTCATGAGTTCTAAATGTTGTTTTCGGAATGTCTTCAATCTTCATTCTGATTTGATGATATCCCGAACGAAGATCCAACTTGGTGAAGTAAATTGATCCATGCAATTCATCCAGTAATTCATCAATGACAGGAATGGGGAACTTATCTTTAATAGTGAGCTTGTTGAGCTCCCTATAATCCGGACACATGCGCCATGATCCATCCTTCTTGTGCACCAATACTACTGGAGCAGAGAAAGAACTTTGACTCGTTGAATTATACCAGCCTCTAGCATTTCTGCAACCATACGTTCAATTTCACTTTTTTGGACATAGGGATATCTGTACGGCCTGATGTTTGGAGGAACACTTCCTGGAATCAGATGAATAGCATGATCATGATCACGCATAGGTGGGAGACCTTTGGGAGTCTCAAATACCTTGGAATGATTGTCCAGGACTTTTTGGAGATCTGGAGAAATAGATGATTCCAATGTGGAAACATCTAGCGAACATAATTGTGCAATTACACCTCTTTGCTCCTTTTTTAGAAGCTTTGTCATACCATTAGAGCTGATTATCTTTCCTGGTTTCCCTGCAATACCCCTTAATTCAACTTCCTTTCCTTCCGTAGAAAATTTGATGAAAAGTTCTTGAAAATTAAAAGCTATTGTACCCAAGGATTGTAGCCATTGGACTCCTAGTACAACATCAGCACCTCCCATTGGAATGGAAAGCATTGGGCTAGTCAATACATATTCTCCCATGGATAGCTTGATATTATGGCACTTTCCAGAGCAATTTATTGTTCCTCCATTTGCAATCATCACTTGACACTCTGGTGCTGGATATAGGAAGCAATTCAATTCTTTTGCTACCCTACAATGAATAAAATTGTGGGTGCTTCCTGAATCAATCAACACTATTACCTTTTTCTTCTTGATTTGTCCTTCTATCTTGATGGTTTGAGGAGTGGTAATTCCCGCCAATGCATTACAAGATATGGTCGGATTTATTTGTTCTTCATCTAGGCTTTGTTCCTGGAGTATATCCTCTTCTTTTGACCTTTCTTGCTCCTTTTCTTCTTCCTCTTCACAATCTATGTAGAATAATTTCTTCTCAGCACACTTATGACCTTTAGTGTATTTGCTATCACAACTGTAACAAAGCCCTTTTGCTCTTTTTTCTTCCAATTGTTGTGGTGTCAACCTTATAGGTTGTGGAAGACTAGGGGCAACAACACTTCCGTCTTTATAGTTGTGAGTGGTATGCTTCCTGGTTGCCATAATTTTGCTTTCCATTTTTCTTGCTAACCTGAATGCCTTCTCTAATGAATCAGGTTCCCAAAGGCGAACATCATGTTGGATATTATCCTTTAAAGACCCTATGAACACATCAATCCTATGCTCCTCTGGAATATCTTTTACCCTTATGTTCAATTTTTGGAACTCCTCAATGTGCTCCATTATTGAACCCTTTTGTTTGAGACTTATCAATTGGCTAAAAAAAGTGTTGCTTTAATGTGCTATCAATTCTTCCGTAAAAAATGCCCAAGTGATAAATTTTTTATGAGAGCAAAGCCATTGATACCATACAAACTGATTTGGTTCCAAATATACAGTTGCCATACGTACCTTTTGTGTGTTTTGCACATTATTGAGATCGAAGAATTGCTCCATCTGTAATATCCATGTGGCGGGATCCTTGCCATCAAACTTCCTCATATCGATTTTTGGAATATGGTGGGTCTTCGATCCAACATTAGAGTCTATGGAATCATGATTAACATTTCTTTTGTTCTCATCATGAGTTTCCTTTACTACCTTTTCACCATTAGTAAGTATTTCTTGTAGAAAATTTGTCAAATCTGTCTTCAAATCTGCCATGTCTGTCTTCAAATCTGTCTTCAAATTTGCCATGTATTTCTTCAAATTTGTCTTCAAATCTATCTTCAAATTGTCCATCTTAGCTTCCACGCCATTTATCTTAGATTCCACGCCATTTATCTTAGATTCCATGCCACTTATCTTAGCTTCTGTTAGCTTTTGTGAGCGTGACATTTGTTGCACTTGTTCTTGTAATTTTGATATATCATGTAGCATTTCTTCCTCTTCTTCATGAGTCATGCTAGAGCTTTCAGGTTCCTTACTAGGTGTTTGCATTTTCTTTCCTCGGGGCATCAGTTACCGATAATAATGCTTTACTATGCCCTTTGAATTCCGTTAAACCAAGCTTACACAAAAATAAAAAAAAAACTACACACCTTTTTTCACTTTATAGAAGCCTGATATTGAATCTGATGTATCTCTGTAATTTCAAATCATCCAGTTCTGAAATTGCGACCTGTAGTAGCCTTCTGTGTCCTCTTTCCAATGCCACAAGTCTGACCCAAATTGGATTCTCCAAGGAAGAGTTATGTGAAATCTCCCACAGTGACTTGCTTTTAGACTAGTTCAGTAGAGCGAACTTGTACGACGTGCCACGAGTCACTGTTTCAACCTTTGAATCTGAAACATGCACAAAAGAAACTACAGTCCGTCCTCTTTCTGTACCTTCTTACGAAATTTCAATCCGATCCCCAGAGAGAAAGTTATGACGATTTTTCCCAGGTCACCTGTTTTGAATGTAATTCAGGAGTCTGCAAAAAGACCAACTTCCTCAGATCATATCTCCGCAAATATCGCGCAAAAAGCTCTGAAATTTGGACCCAAGGTTCAGCGCGATTTCTTCTCAAATGGGTTTTTTTTGTGACTTCTGAAACGTCACAGAAAAAAAGTTATAGCGAAAATTCCACGATGACCTGTTTGGAGCAGCGAAACCCTAGAATCCAAAGCTCTGATACCAAATGTTATGAAACCAGCTCAAGAAAAGATAGAAAAGATAGATCAACGCCTTAGAATTCAGCCTCTTCGAGGGGAAACCTCCTTTACATTACATAAATGAACAATTCTTGGATGATACAAATGACAAAACCTCCTTTCTATATATAGGAGTCTAAGGAGTCACAATATAATCCAGCCGACCTAACAATAATAATATAAAGCCACAAAAATAACAATAGAGGGATTCTATGGGGCACAAAAATAACAATATGGGGGTAATAGGGGCACAACAATATAAATAAGGGGTATAACTACAATAGTAATGGGGTAATCACTAGTATTATAGGGACCCAACATAATGACTTTCAAAAGCAATGGGTCTTTCATCTTGCATTAGAACAGCACCAATTCCATTTCCTGAAGCATCACATTCCACAATAAAGGTTTTTGTGAAGTCCGGTGTAGCTAAGACCAGTGCTTGGCACATTTCCTCTTTAAGATGTTCGAAGGCCTTTGTTGCTTCCGGAGTCCACGAAAATACATCTTTCTTCAATAATGTTGTTAGAGGTGTTGCTATTCTCCCATAATTCTTAACAAACTTGCGATAATACCCTGTCAACCTGAGAAATCCTCGCAGATGCTTTATGGATGTGGGGATTTTCCATTCCTTAATGGCTTTAATTTTGCTAGGGTCTACCTTAACTCCTTCATGAGATACAATATGACCCATATATTCCACCTCTTGGACTCCAAAGAAGCATTTGGATATTTTTGCATATAATTGTTTCTCCTCCAATAGTTGTAGCACCTTCTCAACATCTTTAACATGACTTTCCAAGACTTGTTATAGATTAGTATATCATCAAAAAATACTAACACAAATTTTCTAAGGAATGGTTTGAAAATTGAATTCATCAAAGCTTGAAATGTTGAAGGTGCATTGATAAGGCCAAAAGGCATGACAAAAAATTCATAATGACCCTCATGGTTTCTAAATGTTGTTTTTGGAATGTCTTCAGTATTCATTCTAATTTGATGATATCCTGAACTAAGATCCAACTTGGTGAAGTAAATTGATCGATGCAATTCATCCAGTAATTCATCAATGACAGGAATGGGAAACTTATCTTTAATAGTGAGCTTGTTGAGCTCCCTATAATCCGGACACATGCGCCATGATCCATCCTTCTTTTGCACCAATACCACTGGAGCAGAGAAAGAACTTTGACTCGGTTGAATTATACCAGCCTCTAGCATTTATGCAACCATACATTCAATTTCACTCTTTTGGGCATAGGGATATCTGTACGGCCTGATGTTTGGAGGAACACTTCCTGGAATCATATGAATAGCATGATCATGATCACGCATAGGTGGGAGACCTTCGGGAGTCTAAAATACCTTGGAATGGTTGTCCAGGACTTTTTGGAGATCTGGAGAAATAGATGATTCTGAAGTTGAAACATATAGCAAACATAATTGTGCAATTACACATCTTTGTTCCTTTTTTAGAAGCTTTGTCATACCATTAGAGCTGATTACCTTTCCTGGTTTCCCTAAAATACCCCTTAATTCAACTTCCTCTCCTTCCGCAGAAAATTTGATGAAAATTTCTTTAAAATTAAAAGCTATTGTACCTAGGGATTGTAGCCATTGGACTCCTAGTACAACATCAACACCTCCCATTGGAATGGAAAGCATTGGGCTAGTCAATACATATTCTCCCATGGATAGCTTGATATTATGGCACTTTCTAGAGAAATTTATTGTTCCTCTATTTGCAATCATCACTTGACACTCTGGTGCTAGATATAGGAAGCAATTCAATTCTTTTGCTACCTTACAATGAATAAAATTATGGGTACTTCCTGAATCAATCAACACTATTACCTTTTTCTTCTTGATTTGTCCTTCTATCTTGATGGTTTGAGGAGTGGTAATTCCAGCCAATGCATTACAAGATATGGTCGGATTCATTTCTTCTTTATCTAGGCTTTGTTCTTGGAGTATATCCTCTTATTTTGATCTTTCTTGCTCCTTTTCTTCTTCCTCTTCACAATCTATGTAGAATAGTTTCTTCTGAGCACACTTATGACCTTTAATGTATTTTCTATCACAACTATAACAAAGCCCTTTTGCTATTTTTTCTTCCAATTGTTGTGGTGTCAACCTTATAGGTTGTGGAAGACTAGGGGCAACAACACTTCCGTCTTTATAGTTGTGAGTGGTATGCTTCCTGGTTACCATAATTTTGCTTTCCATTTTTCTTGCTAACTTGAATGCCTTCTCTAATGAATCAGGTTCCCAAAGGCGAACATCATGTTGGATATTATCCTTTAAAGACCCTATGAACACATCAATCCTATGCTCCTCTGGATATCTTTTACCCTTATGTTCAATTTTTGGAACTCCTCAATGTGCTCCATTATTGAACCCTTTTGTTTGAGACTTATCAATTGACTGAGAAAAGTGTTGATTTTTGTATCCTCATAATGTGCTATCAATTCTACTGTAAAAATTGCCCAAGTGATAAATTGTTTACGAGAGCAAAGCCATTGATACCATACAAACTGATTTGGTTCCAAATATAAAGTTGCAATACGTACCTTTTGTGTGTTTTTCACATTATTGAGATCGAGAAATTGCTCCATCTGTAATATCCATGTTGCGAGACCCTTGCCATCAAACTTCCTCATATCAATTTTTGGAATATGGTGGGTCTTTGATCCCACATTAGAGTCTACGATATCATGATCAACATTTCTTGTGTTCGCATCATGAGTTTCCTTTACTATGTTTTCACCATTAGTAAGTATTTCTTGTAGAAAATTTGTCAAATCTGTCTTCAAATCTGCCATGCCTGTCTTCAAATTTGTGTTCAAATCCATCTTCAAATTGTCCATCTCAGCTTCCATGCCATTCATCTTAGCTACCACGCCATTTATCTTAGCTTCTGTTAACTTTTGTGAGTGTGACATTTGTTGCACTTGTTCTTGTAATTTTGATATATCATGTAGCATTTCTTCCTCTTCTTCATGCGTCATGCTAGAGCTTTCAGGTTCCTTAGTAGGTGTTTGCATTTTCTTTCTTCGGGGCATCAGCTACCAATAATAATGCTCTACTAGCCCTTTGAATTCCTTCAAAATAAATTTTCAACCCAATCTTAAGCAAAAATTTAAAAGAATCTACACACCTTTTTTTCACTTTGTAGGAGCTCGATATTACCTCTGATGTATCTCTGTACTTTCAGAACATCCAGTTCTGAAATTGTGATCTGTGGTAGCTCTCTGTGTCCTCTTTCCAATGCCACCAGTCTGATCCAAATTGGATTCTTGAAGGAAGAGTTATGCGAAATCTCTCACAGTGACCTGATTATAGACTAGTTCAGTAGAGCGAACTTGTACGACATGCCACGAGTCACTGTTGCGACCTTTAGCTCTAAACAATATATAGAAGAAACTATAGTTCGTCCTCTTTCTGCACCTTCTTATGAAATTTCAATCCAATGCTCAGAGAAAAAGTTATGATGATTTTCCCCAAGTCACCTGTTTGGAATGTAATTCAGGAGTCTGCAAAAAGGCCAACTTCCTCAGATCATATCTCCGCAAATATAGCGCAAAAAGTTCTAAAATTTGGATCCGAGATTTAGTGCAATGTCTTCTCAAATGGGTTTTTTTTTCAACTTCTAAAATGTCGTAGAAAAAAGCTATAGAGAAAATGCCACGATGACCTGTTTGGAGCAGTGAAACCCTAGAATCCAAAGCTCTGAAACCAAATGTTATGAAACCAGCTCAAAAAAGATAGATCAATGCCTTAGAATTCAGCCTCTTCGAAGGGAAACCTCCTTTACATTACATAAATGAACAATTATTGGATGATTCAAATGACAAAACCTCCTTTCTATATATAGGAGTCTAAGGAGTCACAATATAACCCAGCCGACCTAACAATAATAATATAAAGCCACAAAAATAACAATAGAGGGATTCTATGGGGCACAATAATAACAATATGGGGACAATAGGGGCACAACAATATTAATAAGGGGTATAACTACAATAGTAATGGGGTAATCACTAGTATTATAGAGACCCAACAATGATGGCGTACTGAGGTCTCGACATCGTCTCTCTAGTGAAGAAGGAATAACAAATAAAGGTGACCATGAGGCAATGTCATCAAATGAGGGCTAGGGTTCCATAGAATCAATCCCCACTGTTGAATTGAATCCTATAGATCTTCAATGTTCTAAGGAGTAAGTACCCCTCCATGTGAAAATCACATGGCAGGGTGTAATTTGAAAACCAAGAACTTGTGCACCGAAACCACAACCCTTTCACATTCCTGTATAATTCATAACATCATGAGGGATAGAGTAGGTGCATATCACAGAGCCACCCAAGTTGAAAATTATTTTTTTATAAATAATATCATATGTTCCAAGTGCAACATTATCCCAATTGGGAAGCCAGATAAGAATTAAGCGGAGGAGGTATGGGTAATGTGAGGGTGAACTACATGAATCAATGTAACCTCTCTCCTTATTAACATTTCCATACCAAAACATTTATTGAAATTTTGAAAGAGGTGGGGGGGGTTGTATTATCTATGATATATATATATATATATATATGTGTGTGTGTGTGTGTGTGTGTGTGTGTGTGTGTGTGTGTGTGTGTGTGTGTATATATTGGCAAGGATGAGAATAATTGCTACTCTAATGACCAAGAACATTGATGTCGCATGCAAGAAATAGAAAAATCATTGTAATATATATTAAGGATAAGGGGGGAAGAATTACTCCACTTTTTTCATAAAAATAACATGAACCATTCCACAATTTAACAATACCCCACAAGGAATGCATTGTTACATATAAAATATAATATCCTAACTCATATGCATAAATTCTAGGGAAATAAGACACAGTACATGATGAAAGGAAAAGTAAAGTGAATTTCCCTTATTTAGAACTAGTATAGTGTAAATGTTGAAGGGGTCAACATGATGTTGACCAACAAAAAGACCAAACCTTGGAGGTTTTCTTGATAAAGGTAGAAGACTCTTGTTCAATCATCAAGTGGAAAAAACTATCATAGAGAATGTTACTTAGTTGAGAGTTTTAATTAGACAGATTATTATGAGCTAAATCAAATCAAGAGTCACTACTTAGTTGCTAACTATAGCATTTTTTTTCTTGTTATGAAAAAAATGTGGTGAGGTGTGTGACATTTACTAAGATAGTCTACATATACCAGGTTGACCATGGCTGAAAAAATTGAAATTACAATGAAAAATCAAGCTAAATGTCATAATTACTAGGTTGGCCTAGTTTTATTATGTTTACCATGGTCTACTATATTTACTTGGTTTACTAGGTTGACAAAGGTTTATTAATTATACAAAGTTGACCAAGGTTTACTCAATTTACTAAGGTTGAAATATCAGGTTTACTAGGTTAATATATTAGGTTTGGATTTATCTTGTTTAATAAGGTTGATATATCAAATTCACTAGGCTTTCTAGGGTTGATATATTGGGTTGATGAACATATAAGATTTAAAATTTTTACTACATTGACCTACCTCTACTAGGTTTACTATGATTGACATATTAAGTTTACATTCAATAAAGTTGATATGTCAAGAATATATTCAACCTAGGTCAACCTAGGTTTACTTTGTTTACTAGGTTGACCTAATTCAACCTATAAACCTAGTAAACCATGGCCATACATGGTCAATAGTTTAATCATATTCATTTATGGTTAACCATTACTAATCATGGTTAACCATGTTCTCAACTAGTCAAGCTTAGTTTTCCATACTTAGTTATGGTCAAAGAAGCTAAACCATGGGAAATCATGGTCACCATGGATACAAGTTCAACCATTTTCAAATGAGTTAAACTAAAATAGTAATGGTCAATTATGGTCGTTAATGGTTAACATGGTCAACATGATCAACCATGGTCGACATGGTCAACCATATTCATCTATAGTTACATGCTTACAATTGTAGTCAAAGAAGCCCAAAGATGAGAAAACCATATGTGCAATGGTCAATAACATTATAGCTAGATCAACAATGGTTAAGAAACCTCAACAATGTATAACCATGGTTAACCAACTCAAAAATGATCATCCATTGTCAATCCTTGTTAACCGTGGTCAACTGACATTAAACATCATTTACTGGGGTTAACCTTTTTTAGCCATCGTCAGTCATTACAAACTGTAGTCAACAATATTAAAGCCTCAACAACCATAGTCAATAATGCTCAACCCTAATCAACCCTAACTTAACCATATATAGCCATACTTTATTGAAGTCAACCATTATCAATGATATAAAATGATGGTCAAACCAACATCAACACTAGTCAATCATGGTAACCATGGTGAACCATGTTCACCATGGTCATCCATGGACATCTATGGTTAATATGGTAAATTTTATACATGTTCAACCTTATTCATTCTTAATTAAACATTGATAATCATGGTTCACCATGTTCACGCATAGTCAACAATAGTTGACCTAGAGTCAACCATAATAAAACAATATCAACCACGCACCAACATTGTCAATATGGTCATAAATGGATGACAAGTTCAACCATGATAAATCCTGGTCAAAATAGGTCTACTATGGTTAACCAAGTTTACAATGGTCATCCGCAATTAACCAAATTATCTATAGTCAACCTTGGTCAACACTTGTCACCCATGATCCACCATGAATGGTCAATCCTCAGCTACCCTTTGTCAACTATGGTTAGTCCTTGCCTATCTTTTCGACCATAGTCAACCACCATTAACCACAAGATGACCATACTTAACCATAGTCAACCATAGGAAACCATGGTCTATTAACCCTCCCAACTCACCTTGGTTGTACACTACCACAACTATATTAATAAAGTAGTTGATATATGTCGATAGAAATCATTTTCCACATTTAAAAGCTAATTCATACATGGTGTAACCAACACCTCCCATATTTACCTAATTTCACTGACTTGTCAGGCTAAACATGAGACAAAGATTTACTATGACATGAGCCGACATCCAAGCTTTAGTTATGGAAGTGGAGACAAAAAATGACAGCTCACAGACATCGGTCAAGGCTTACAGGACAATCACGAGCCAAACAACCTCCCTAGGTAACCAAACACTGAGTTGAGGCTATTTTTCTCACATATTAACACCTAACCAGATGCATAATCCTGCAATAGTATAGTTATAGGGCCATCACTACACGCATGACACTGCTTCCATGCGATTATAGCAAAAAATGTCTAGTTAATAGGATTTTTTCCCAAGATATGAGTCACAATTCTAGGCCAACCTCCAAACCACTTCCAAAATTTGTATTATACTTTCCAAAATCATTACTGACTCGAGGAAAAAGCTAAAAATTCAAACTTCGATAGAGAACTTGACCTAGACTTCTTAAAACAGACTACACATTTTGTCAATCATATGGAAACACAAAGAAGCTATAGGTCATGAATGCATATGTGATCATAAAAGTCTAAGATTCATCTGAGAATCACAAACAAGACTCTATGCCCTCTCCACATATTGCAACAATGCTTATTAGTACATACATTCATTAATCAATCGATAACTAAATGATTCATGCAAGCGCCATAGATGATACATATCATATAAAAAACCTATAACTAGAAAATAATCAACATATAAACCATGGAAACTCAGCCATAATATCACCAATATAATACTACAAATTCCTATGGATTGCAATAAGGAGATGTCTCATATTAACATAGGAAAATACCAACCAAGTTAGGGGGTTTCACATACCATGCGACTATCGGTTGGGTTGAACCAAATCTCTCTTTTAGCCAATCACCCTCATGTCATACTCCAAGCATGAATGTGGGTTCTCATGGAATAAACCAAGGCAAAGTAAAACCAGGGTTTCTAGTCGCCAAACCACCTCAACCCTCAGCAACATTGATTCCATCTCCATGTTCGGCCATCATTAACACCAACCAGATTGGTCTCTACCCAAGTTGTCCAGTGCTCAAAGAACTAGTAAATAAACTCACAACATTCTAGGGCTCCACAATGTTTTTCCAACCTGGCTCCAAGGACTACTAACTTAATCCATTGAGGGCTCTAGAGAATTTGTCCCAACCTAATCTCTAGGACTAGTAACTTAACCCAAGTTGTTCCAACCCACAACCATAAGAAATTATGAACATCAATCATAAAACAATCAAGTGGAAATGACCCACGACACCATGGCTATCCAAGAAATAAGAAGGCAAGGCTTTCGGTAAATTCAAATTTCTTAAATTTCTTTCATTAAATTATCAACAGGGGTACTCGTAAGCTTGTGATGACACAAAAAAATATATGCAAGAGTATGAAACTAATTTTAAGCTAAGAAAACTTGGTTGCTATAAGAAATAGAACACTAAGCTCCCATACCGGAGGTCCTTCCATAATGTTTCACAAAACCTATCAACAATCAAAATTATCAAGTATTCCTAATGAAAATAATAAAGCATATAAACCTATAGAAATCATTAAGATGAGTTACATGTCTATGTTTTTGTAGGAAAGAAAACACTAAGCTCCCTTACAAGATGTCTCTTAATAATGTTTCACAAGACCTATCAACAGTCAAGATTATAATCCAACATATAAATCTAACCAATATTCACAACCGTTTATAATGAAATAAAATGATTCCTTGATCCATTTGGAGTGAGCTTAATTCTCCTAAGACCAAAGTGATAAACTATTCCATAGATTCATACACTACATTATATCAATTTACATCTAAACGATAGAATGGAAATTTATGTAAAAAGAAGCTTTATTCTATTCCATCATAACTTGGATACATGCTCAAAGATTCCTCCTCTTGGAATGGAGGAGGCACTCCTATTTATACATAAAATTGATATAACTAACAATGATTTGAGATCCACAAATCTCTCCTAAATCCACAAATTTCTCATGTGCTTACAACCATGTGCTAATAGTTAGCAAGTAACATCTCTACAAATCCTCTCACACATATCTAATATCTTTGATAAGAAATCTGATCAAAACTTCCATGATTCTTCTCCATTAAGTATTCTTGAAGGAATCTCCCAAATCTTCATCAAATCTTCAAGGGGCTGAAGAAGAAATTCCAATTTGATGCTTGGTGATCAAATATGACTTTGTTGAAGTCTTCAAATACACCTACAAACATCATGAAACTCATCCCACTTCCATATATAAGTTAAAACATGTTATTTTTCCAAAATTTAATCATAAAGTCACTCAAAACACTAAAACAACTGCATTGGAAAATAATAATTCTAAACCCGATGTAATCATGAAAATAGTTTAATGTAAGGCTATGGGAAAGAAAAATATGGTATAAAAGTGAAGTGGAAGTGAAGTGAAATCTTGGTAGAAAGATGGGATTTGGGTGACCCATTATTCCCCCAACTGAAGGTGTTGCATGTCCTCATGCAACCTTGCATTGGCTTTCTTAAACTGTGTGATGGAATCTTCTTTGGTTCCTATGTGACAAACATAAATATTGCAAGTGTTGGTTTTTGTGTGACAACACTTTCCATTTTACTCCTTACTACAACAAAGAATGATCTTGAAAATTCAACCATGTGAATATATTCCAAATGATGATTCCGTAATGTGTTCATCAACCATTCAATCTTTTTAGTCTCATTTTCTTGAAATTGTTGTTTAGAACATTCTCCTTAAAAAGGATATATATAGAAAACCACAAAATTATGGATAGTTTGTTGAAAATTTATGTTTCTATGGCTGCAAAAATTATTTGGAACATCCTCCACATGGTAGTTTTACTTCATAATATATGCTTCATATGAAAACCAATGATGCATTACGGAATTTAATCAAGGTGTTTATAATAACAAAAACTTTCAATTGAGAAAAAAATGTTGGTCTACATTATATGAGGTTATGAAATATGGGATTGAGAAATAGTGTAATGAATATAAGGAATGATGAGTATTCCCCCCAACTAAAGGTATTTTCCATCCTTGGAAAATGTAGAAAATAAGGAAGGTATAGAATGACATGAAATAGTGAAGGATACAAAAGGACAATCGGGACCTTTTCCAAAGACATGTATTTTAGCATTCAAGGAATTATTGATTAAAGAGTAGAAAATAGCATACCTTCACCTACCTAAGAAGGTCCTAAGCTATGCGTTTGAGAGATATTTATATGGCTGAAATCCTTTTGGATTCTACAGTTGGATCATCGATATTTGAAGTGTAACAATCTAATATGCTTGGTTGTATAAACATAGAATGAGATTTGAAATTGGTACATTTGTGCTGTCATATTGCTAAAACTAAGACACTGGTGCTGACTTCTAGAGATAATTTTTGATTTATTGGAACACTGCTACAATCTACTGTAAGTGTCATGGAACAATATAGTCTTCATTCATATCCACATCGTGGCATAATTCTTTTCTATGTGAATAAATTTTGCTGATGTCGAACATAGAAAGAAATTTTTGGATTACCGACCATTAATGAATGTCGTTAACCAACACAAGACTACTCACCATTAATGTGAATGAGAGTCAAGGTACCCAAGTACATCTTAGTAGGTATGGAGAATTGAGTTCACGTCGAGTCACCTAGAATATATGACAAACGGAGCACATTGATGTATTCCCACTGTTCATTGGCGAGAGAACTTTCCATTAAGGAATGCAAGCCTCAAGGTACTAAAAATAACTTTAGTATCAAACCCATATAATGTGCTAAAGTCAATGAGTCAAGACTTTCTAGAAGGAGGGCCTTGATGAATTGCCCATCATCTAACACGAGCATAAAGTAATGACTCAGAGGACCATAGATGAAAGATTTTCATTTATGAAGCAATTTTTATTTTACAAAAGGAAAAATACAATGAGGTAACTTAGAATGCTAAATGAGCTGAATGACTTTATTCATGGGTTAGGAATGAAATGTAAGTGATGCAGGAAATTGTGAAACTTACAAAGGAAAATTGATTTGAAGTTATGCTCTCAAAAGATGGAAATTTATGAATGGATTGTAATCTTAGAAAGAGGAAAATGAATGAGTAGGGATGGTATTATGGATGTGATTTGAAATATAATTGAATTCTTTTTGTGCTTTTTAAAAAATAGATTGGTCTTTGAAAACCACTTGTGCATAAATTGATCTTCTTTGATCATCCTTGAACCTGCAAAACGTAGCACTAATTTGCAATAAAACATAAGATTCTAGAAGGAGAGAGGTGATCAGTTTCTCTTCATATGATACATATGCAACAAATTCATAAATAGTGCTAACAAAACAAAATCAAGGAAGATAAATAAAAATAAAATGCACTTTTTACCTGCCAAGAAGTGGCGCACCTTAGACTACCTGTTAGTGTTTCATTGATAATGTTTTCATTTATAACAAATTTCAGTGACTAAAAAACTAGGTTAAAGAAAATTCATATCATAAACATGTTTTTAATGACTTAATGTTTTTTCCAAGTCCAATTTCTATAAAATCCATAAAAGATGACCATTTTTTTATTGTCTCAAATGTTATTTAAACCTATTTCATTACATAGAGCTCGTAAATATATTTCCAATGACACTTGAATCACCTCAAACAAATGCCGTATGAGAAAGTTATTATTGTTTGAAGTTTTAGCAAAATGGTCAAAATGGAGGCATAGGTGCCATATGGCAGCTCCATAGGATGCAACTTCATACTATAATAAAGACATGGATTGATGACATGGAAAATAGTTGATATGGCATGATAGCGTGGCAGACGATGATGTGGCAATGATGTGGAATGCTAACATGGCGATGACATGGCATTAACTGGTTAGCTATTGATGTGACATGGTGAGTTGGCAGAGTGAGGTGGATTGCTAGCTAGACAAGATGATGTGGTAGAATTCTAGGCATTGATTGTGCAAAGTTGAAGAATAGTATGTTGCCACATCGACCAATCAAATGTCACCATGTGGCAGCAAAATTGTTGCCTTTTTAAGGGTTGTCAAAAGTGTTAAATAATTAAAAAATTTTGGCCTCTATTGGATTTGAACTCATGACCTCTCTTTATCAAATTCATAAACTTACCAATAAACCACAATTCAACTTTATGAAATAAGAGCCATAAAAATGTTATTTAAAGTTAAAAATATTAACCATTCGACAAATTTGACTAACGAGGCAACAATTTTGACAAACACCCAACAAAACAAAATTCAATAATTTTAAAAGAAAATCAAGTGTCTAGGGCACTTGTCAATCAGTTTCATCCCACCAAAATATTTGATTTTCAATTGAACTCATCCGCTTGCCAAAAAAATGGATCTCAAAACCAATTTATTCTATAAAAATTGGGAAAACATTGAAGCTAAAACTCAGAGTTATTTTTTTTTTTGTTGCAGGTTGCTACAAGTCATATTATAGCAAAATTCATGGGTCATTTTCTCACAAAATATCTGTTGGATTTTCTCAAATTTTGTAGACATGTTCCTACTGTCCTAATATTTATGCACACTAAAAATCAACACCATCCAATGCACATATTTCGAGATAGAATCGAAATGGTTGTAGGTGATGATGTGTTTCGAAATTTTTTTGTAAACTTCATAAATGATTTTCTCACAAACTACAAATTGGATTGGGATGACATTTTGTAGGAAGTTTCCTATGGTCCTAATGTTTCTGCATACCAACAATCAAATCGAACCAATGCACAGATCTTAAGATATAATTGAAATGGTTGAAAATAATGGTCCTTATTTTCTCGAAAACCATGAAGCGGATTGGGATGAAATTTACAAGGATTGTTCATCAGAATATTATGCAATTCTTGTCAAAAAATTACAAGAACCTAGTTCTTAGTTTTTGAGATATATTTAGTTTAATTTCTACATTTTGTATTTTTTTTGTCTTATTTATCTTATCTATCTATCTATATATATATATATATATATATATATATATATATATATATATATATATATATATATATATATTATTTAATTGATACGAATCAAATTGAATGAAAATTTTATTAGCAAATAGAGACAAATCAAATTGAAGATGAAAATTAATTCAGGCATTTTTTACATCATCAACAACCTAAACCATTACTAAAATCTTTTCAAAGCCATTTATTTGATTCTTACTTAATGATCTTCAAGGTCGCAACAAGGTGCAAGAAGAGAGCATACTTTGAAATTTAACAATTATTTTTTTCTTTTTGAAATTTGAAACTTAGAAAACATATGAAAAATATCATACCTCAAATATTTACCTCTTACTCTTTCATGAATGTCCATTTTCATCATAAATATTCCTGCCAATGGTTAGTGAATGAAGTTTCTCAAGAAAATAAATGAAATCAAAAACTTCAAAAAAAACTCTGCAAGCTTGGTTTTATTTTCCTATTCTATATTACTCTATTTTGAGAAATAAAAGAAGTTTTTTTTTGAAGTGTAGGAGTATTTCCAATGAAGCCATTTACAGATCAAAATCTCTAGTATGCTCACATCAAAATTTGAAAAATATAACTCAATGATAGGATATGAGAGATCAATTGCACATTTCGATTAAATGCTACACTTTGTTGGAGAATGGAAGAATGTTGTGGCCTAGTCAGCTTTTGAAACCAATCTCCAATGTAGTCCTCATTCTCTTAGCTCTCCTCCAAATTCTTGAACATCATTCTAGATTTCATCTCC
This sequence comes from Pinus tabuliformis, assembly GCA_031772625.1. NCBI lineage: Eukaryota > Viridiplantae > Streptophyta > Pinopsida > Pinales > Pinaceae > Pinus > Pinus tabuliformis. Next base: position 1,781,786,982 of record CM062818.1, read on the forward strand.
ATAAAAATATTAGTTCAAAACTCTTATAGTGCAAAGATTGATTGAAATTTATGTATCCAATTTATCATGATTTACATATGTAGCTAAAAATGGGATTCAAAGATAACCCCTATGTATTTTTCCCCATGTTACTAAAATATTCCTATCACCAAGTTCTCCTTTCAGTATGAGTTAGCTTTTCCATGAATCAAACCAAAGAAAAATACTATAACAGAATTAAAGTCCTAATGCCTAATCCCTTAGCACCATCCTCGACAATGGTGCCAAAAATGTTGAGCAATTCAATTGCTTAAATTGTTTTTCTTAAATTATCAACCAGGGATACTCGTAAATTAGTGATGATGCTAACAAAATATATGCAGGAGTAGGAAACTAACTCTAAACTAATGCAATATCCCTCCATTGCGGTAAAACTACTATTGTTAAACTGAGTTGGGTTAGAAGGAATGGAAGAAAAGACAAAGAAGAATATTGAAATAATTATGTAAATTGTTATTTATTAATAAATAAATATATTAGATGTATGTACTTGGAAATGAGACACCTCCAAATGAGATTCTTGCCAAAATAAAATAAAGATAAAATCTCATTGATAAATGAGATTTGATAATTCTTTCATGATAAGTATTCTACAATAAACTTCTAGATAGGTGTAATTGATGGGAGAGAAATATTGATGAAGGTGCTTAGATAGAGAAATATGATAATCTTAGAAAAAGCCTAAAATCAACACGAGAGAGAAAGGTGGGATTTTATGGAAAAGCCTAGGCATGTGGATAAAATTATCAATAAAAGCAGGACTTCGCTAAAGGAAAACTTCTCAAGAAAGGTATTAAATACCTATTGAAGGGATAAACAAGAGGTTTTTGATTCCAGGGCAAGTTCATCTTAGCCTCAGGGGAACTGGAGGTACAATTCATGTTTGGGTGGGAGGTGTGCTCATTAAGTCCGATATGGTATTGTGATTTCTCATTAGAAAATCTGTGCATAACTCATTATGCTATTACTTCTAAAAATATTTTAACGCATTTGAATAATGATTTTAATTTAATTCTGTTGCATATTAATATTGCAATCATTTTAACTCATGTGAACTATGCCATGAGTCTTGAGGTCGATGGATTTCAGATGCTACTTATTTATCATGCATGTGGATTCTACAATTGCTTTCTAGTGATTATGGTTTATGGATTTTGTTAAAGTAGGAAATTAGATGTAAATTGTTAATAAGAGAGGATATAGATATGTATAGACAAACATTAAGCTAAAGAAATTGTTTATATGTGAATGATTTAATTCAATAGAGAACTCTAAGTTCTTATGTAAGTATTATGGATAAAATGAATTGTAAACTGCAATAAGGGGATGGAATGTATTAAGGTCATACAAGGGAGCACGCTGGCAGTCAGAAGAAGGAAAACCTATTGTGAATTTGATTTAATCAGTATAAAAAGAAAAATTCTAATGCATTTTGTTTGAGTCCTAAAAAGATGGACTAATGCAAGAATAAAAGAAAAAAAACAATAATGCAGGAGTAAAAGAAGGAACAATGCAATATGAATATCGATAGAGCTACTACTTTCATTTTATGAGAAAAATTAGAATTACTACATGCAGTTGTGCTAGTACATTATAAAATATTAAAATACATCTAATGTAGCTTATCCATGTGATGGTACAGTAAGATTAGAATATGCTAGGTTCACACAAATTAGAGTTAAATAAAGAAATTACGGGAATATCCTTCAATTTTATATTAAGTCAATTGGTAACAAAATCCTTCGGTAAATATCAATATAACAAACCCAAAACATCACCGATTATACATAACCATTCAAAACTTATAGCATGAGAAATTTATACAAGATAAGAGTTATGCACCTTTTTGTTCAAAATAAGTGTCACAGAGCACAATTTATATCTCGGAGATTACTGTGGTGGAAGCGAAAGGAGAAAAATAAATTACACATTTAAAAACTAGGTACTCTTGAGGATGGACAACCCTTAAAGGAAAATATACCATAGGTGGTCATGCTATACCAATAGTATTAGCTAATAACAACAAAGAAAACAAAGCTAGACATAAATAAGCTCTCCATACCTTTTAGCAATAAATTCAGACATTTTTTTGGAATGTTCCTAAAAACATTATCCTAATAACTGAGCAGAATAAAATCCCCTTCACTTTTGAATTAGATTGATTGATCTCTTTATTGAATATTCTCTTGATTTAAATCCATATGTGGGTAAAATAGTAGATATGAGGAGAAAGTCGTTTTGTTCTCAGTCTCAAAATGGTAGGAGAGATTTACACAAGATTGGTTGGAAAACTAACTTAATTGACTTGAAAGAAAGTATTGACTATCCTCTCCATAAATACAAACAAAAAATTTCTATCATGTCATTGAATAACTCGTGTTGGCTAGAAGGGGTTATGTCGAATTACATATTTGAACATATATGGTGTAGACAAATATGAACATATACACGTACAATGACCATGAATTTGCATTTAATTATGTTATTAGAAGACACAATATTATTTGAGGTATATAAATTACATGTTGAACATGGCCTCACTATACAGTTTAAATAATAAATTAATCAAACTAATCGATAGATTGGACGGGATTATAGTCATGAAAATAGAACACTTTGACTATGCAATTCAGTAGTATCTAAAGTAGAGAAAATTTTAAGGATGGGAATTTATTTGAAAGTTTGTAAATCTTGGCGAATGTCACTAATATCTAATATGAAAACTATAAAATGTTTATTGATATATTTATAAAAATATCAATATTTCTATTTATTTTATATGTAGAGTCCATATAATTTTGGCTATTTTTAGGGTAAAATAATTTTACACTGTGAAATTTGGGCGGATCATTTTTAGAAGAAATGGAAATTGGAAAATCTTTTTTTTGGAAAAATCATGGAAAATTAGCCCGCTTGTGAATATTAGCACCTAAAATTTTCCATGATCTAAAGGACAAAAATCAATGAAAACCCAACTTCAAAATATTTACTAGCTTGTAGCCTTAAGGAGTTAAAGGTAGCAATCTGGATATATGATGCAGGAGCATCTAGACTTAGACAACAATGTGATTGTATGTTCACATGTTGTGGCTCACATGAAATGAATTTCATTGACCTTAAGTGGTCAAATCAATTTTTAAGTAGAGAGGGTTGGATCTCTTGAATTTATTTTTTCCTTAAATTATTGTAATAATTAGAACATTATATTATTTTAGAATAGGCGATAAGTTTTAGGATATGTTTGTATCTAATCTTCAGAATAGGGATTTAATTGTTGAACCGATAAAAATGGAGATTTAGTTGTCAATGGAGTTAGAATAGGATTTGATCCATTAAAGAGGAAAAAATGTAATGATAGAAAAAAAACCTAGAGAGGGAGCAAGAAAAAGAAAAGAGATCGGGTTTGAGAGTGAAAGAAACAGAGGTCAGACAAATTGATGCAATCAAGTTGAGAGGGCCAAGACTCTGTAATTCCTATTTATTTGAATAATTGATCTAAGTATGGTGTGTACGTGTTGTTCCTAGTGCAGAAATTCCTTTGTAATCTGTGTATCCATGTTCTAGGCCTTGACCAAGTATTATTATTCCATTTATGTGTTTTATTGAAAATATCAATTAAATAGCATTAAGGGTTTTATTTCAGGTCCGTAGACTAAGCGCTAACCTGTTTTCATTATAAAGGAACGTGGGAAGTATTACAAAACCAAAAATAGTATCTCGCATGGAAAAAAAATGGTAAATGGTATTTTTCTAAATCACACGATTAACCTAAGGTGGTGACATGTAGCACGAGAAACCACTTATCTCACGTGGTCTTGACCTGCTATCTATCGTGCTATTTATCGAGCAATATCATGTGACATCCATTGGATTTGAGTAAACGAGATCAACGGTGAAGATTGAAGCGCTCGGGGAGTAGAAAAGTCAAAGTGGGACCTGCAAAGATTGGTCATGTAAGTGGGACCTTCAGTGTGAAACCCACGTGTATAACCTAATTAACATGTGATTCAATATTTTTATAGCCAAAAAGTATTTTGGATTCAGTTGTCCACATCATTTTGGTATCAGAGCCCAAGGATTAATTTTTGCTACAACAAACATGCCACCTAGAATAGGAGCTAGCATAGGTCGGGGAAGACCTGTAGCTAATGCAGTTCTACTAGAAGGTATTTGACACCTGTGTACAAGGATGGAGACAATGGAAACTACTCAAAGGAGGGAACTGATGAAGGAGATGTCAGTGATGCTGAGGAATATTCTGAGTAAGAAGAAGAGGATGAAAGCGGAGTTGTCAAAGTTCTTAAAATGTTGGCCAAAGAAAGTGGGAAACCAAAGATGGAAATACCTTTTTATGATGGGAACCTCAATCTAGAAGACGTGATGGACTGGATTAGTTCGTTAGACGATTATTTCGACTTTGAGGAGGTTGATGATTTGAAAAAGGTGAAATTTGCAGTTACCAGATTGAAGAGCCATGCAGCTATCTGGTGGGATGAACTAAAAACATCCAGAGAGAGAAAGGGGAAGCCCAAGATCAAGCAGTGGGATAAAATGGTGAGTAAATTGAAAGGTAAATTCATCTCAAAAGATTATAAGTTAAATCTTTTTGGACAGTTACAATATTTGAGGAAAAAAGGAATGATTGTCAAAGAATACACATAAGAGTTTTATAAGCTGAGCATTAGAGCAGGAAATGCATAGGATGATGTAGAAAAGGTATCCAGATACATCAATGGCTTGAGATATGACTTACAGGATGAAATTAGTTTATTGAGTCTGAAGACAATTGAAGATGCCTATCAAGAAGCTTTGAAGGGAGAGGAGAAGATGTTGAGGAAGCAAATCAGAGGAATAGAGGAAAAAGTCCAGCAAGAGGTAGAGGCACTACCAGATCAAGCTTCCAACACTCTCAAGGTGAAGCAGGAGGTTCGAGTAGTAGACGGCCACAGAGAGGAGACTTTGGTAGAGCGAGATTTGCACCCAGAGGAAGAGGCCGAGGAAGAGAAATTTGGTGTTACACATGCGGGGAATGGGGGCAAGGATCATGGTGCTTTCCTCATAATAAAGCAACAAATTAGTGGAATGTGAATGTGGTTGAGGAAAAGGAATAAAATCCTCAAATTTCAAGTAAAGAAGAACCACCCGAAGTAGGAGAATCCTTGTTATTGAAAATGGTATTTCTTAAAGTAGAAAAAGAGAGAAGAGAGCTAGCTCAGAGAAAGAATCTATTCTGGACTACATGCAAATCCAAAGGAAAATGCTATAAAGTGATAATTGATAGTGGAAGCACTAATAACCTTGTTGCTAAAGAAAAGGTGGACAAGTCAGGATTAGTGAAATAGTACACCCTACTCCTTACAAAGTATGGTGCATGAAAAAAGGACATCAGCTTATTGTGACAGAACAATGCAAGGTAGAGGTCCATATTGGTACTGATAAGGATGTGATATTATGTGATGTAATGTCGATGGATGTATGCCATATATTGCTAGGAAGACCTTGGTAGTTTGATTAGAAATCTATGCATGATGGGAGAAGAAACACTTACACTCTAGAGAAGGCTAGAAATAAACACACACTACTGCCATTGACGGGTGAAGTAGGGAAACAAGCACCTGGAAACAATGTTATTCTGATAAGTGGGAAAGAACTGCTGTAAGAAGTTAAGAAGGATGAAAAGATACATTTAGCTGTAATAGGGACACCTAAGGTAATTTTGACTTCCATAAACTTAGATGATTTATCTGAAGAAATCAAAACTCTGTTGAATGATTTTGTTGATATTATTGTGGATGAGTTTCCAAATACATTACCACCAATCAGGAGTATTAGTCATCACATTGATCTAATACCTAGAGCAAGTTTTCCAAATAAAGTAGCATACAGGTTAAATCCTCAAGAAAATGCAGAAGTAGGGAGACAAGTGCAAGAACTGATGGATAAGGGATTAATCAGAGAGAGCCTTAGTCCATATGTTGTACCAACAGTACTGAGTCCAAAGAAAGGTGGTGAATGGCGCATGTGTACTAATTCCAAAGCTATAAACAAGATTACTATCAAGTATATATTTCCTTTACCACACATGGATGATTTTATGAATTGTTTAAGTGGGTCAAAGTATTTTACTAAAATAGATCTGAAGAGTGGATACCGTCAAATAAGGATAAGAGAAGGAGATGAATGGAAAACCACATTTAAAACAAATAGTGGGTCGTATGCGTGGTTAGTGATGCCTTTTGGAATCACTAATGCACCCGGCACCTTCATGAGATTGATGAATGGAGTCTTGAAGGAATATAGAGGAAAGTTTGTCATTGTTTACCATGATGATATTCTAGTTTTTAGTCAAAGAAAAGAGGAACATCTGGAGCATCTTAAGTTGGTTCTGAGAACTTTGCAGAAAGAGAAACTGCTAATAAATTTGAAGAAATGCAGTTTTATGAAAGAAGAGATAATCTATTTGGGTTTTGTAGTTTCTAAAGAAGGTCTGAAAATGGATCCTAAGAAAGTCCAAGCAATTTGGAACTGGCCAACCCCAAGAAACATATTTGAGGTAAGAATCTTTCATGGTCTTGCAAGTTTTTATAGAAAATTTATTAGAAATTTTAGTCATATTTGTGCACCAATTATTGAAACAATCAAAGAAACTAATTATCCATTCAAGTGGATAGAAGTAGCAGACCAAAATTTAAAGTTGCTAAAGAAGAAAATTAAAGAAAAACCAGTTTATCTTTGCCTGATTTTGAAAAAGTTTTCCAAGTTGAAACTGATGCTAGTGGAGTTGCAATTGGAGCAGTTTTAAGTCAGGAACAAAGACCAATAGCATACTTTAGTGAGAAACAACTAAATGAATCTAAGAAGAAATATTCCTCTTATGACAAATAATTTTACGCTATTGTGCAAGCTTTAAAAAAATGGAGACATTATTTGCTACCAGAGGAGTTTGTATTGTATTCTGACAATCATGCATTAGAGTTCATAAACAACCAGCAAAAATTGAACCAGAAGCATGCCAAGTGGGTAGAGTTTTTGTAGAGTTTTAGTTTTGTGATTAAAGATACAAGTGGTAAGTTGAACAAAGTTGTTGATGCTTTGAGTAGGGTAAATTTCATTGTGCAAGAACTAAAAGTTAGGGTTGTAGGATTTGAAGTAATGGTTGATATGTATAAAGATGATGTAGAATTCAAAGATATTTATGCAGTTGTAAAGAATCGAGCAGTTCATAATAGAAGCAGGTGGTTGGATTATCTTATGCAAGGATGTTTACTATTTAAAAGTAACAAACTGTGTATTCCCAAATGTTCTATGAGGGAAAATATAATCAACGAGAAACATAGTGGAGGGTTATCTGGACACTTTGGACAAGGCAAAACCTTTTCTCAGATAAATGCTTTTTACTACAGGCCAAAGATGCAAACTGATGTTAAGAGATTTGTTGAGAAGTGCAGGATCTTTCAGCATGCTAAGGGGAGAAGCCAAAACACAAGATTGTATCAGTCATTACAAATACCAGACTGACCATGGGATACAGTTAGTATGGATTTTGTTTTGGGATTACCTAAAACTTAAAGAGGAAATGATTCCATTTATGTTGTGGTAGATAGATTTCTAAAATAGAACATTTCATTGCATGCAAAAATACTAGTGATGCAACACATATTGCTAATTTGTTTTTTTCATAAGTTGTAAGGTTACATGGATTGCCTATAAGTATTATGTCTGATAGGGATACAAAGTTTTTTGGGCATTTCTAGAGAACTCTTTGGAAGAAACACAATGCCAAACTTAGTTTTAGTTCAGCATATCACTGTAAAATAGATGGGCAGACTGAAGTGGTAAACAGAAGCCTGGGAAATATATTGAGGAGTTTAGTGTATAAAAATCCTAAGGAGTGGGATTTAGCACTTGCTGAGGCTGAGTTTTCTTATAATGATACTTCAAACCGAAGTATTGGATGAGTCCAGTGTAGATTGTTTTTGGGATGAATCCAAGAGGTGTGTATGAGTTCAGAAATTTTGGCAAACTGGAGACAAGAAGCGCAAAGGCTAAAGAGTTTGAAAAGGAGATGCAGAGACTACAAGAAGATGTCAAAGACAGATTGCGGGAAAGCAGTGGCAAATACAAACAAAAAGTTGATATGAAGAATAGAGAAAAATAATTCCAAGTGTATGATCTAGTGATGGTGTACTTGAGGAAATAAAGGTATCCTGTTGGGACTTCTAACAAATTAAAGATTAAAAAGATAGGGGCATGCAGAATTGTGAGAAAGTTTTCAACCAATGCTTATGAAATGGAATTTCCAAAAGGGGTTGGAATATCCCCTATCTTCAATGTTGCAAATTTGTATCCATACAAAGAGATAGAGTCAAAGATACAGGATGAGCGTGCAGAAGATGAAGTTCAGACTTTAAATTGGGAAGAAAAAATGCCAAAAACAGTCAAGAAAGAGGTGGAAGTTGTTGTGAAGAAAGGAGTATCCAAAAGAACCAGAGGACATGTTTATTTTTAGTATATAGTCAAATGGAAGGGATAGTCAATGGAAGGATGCTAGTTGGTGAACGACAGCAGAGTTACAAAAGTATGGGGTAAATCCTGAAAGTTTGATGAATGATTCTTTTCTTCCCCGGGAGTTTGATGTAGGAGTGTCCAGACTTAGCCAGCAATGTGATTGTATAATCACATGTTGTGGCTAACATGAAATGAATTTCATTGACCTAAGTGGTCAAATCAATTTTTAAGTAGAGAGGGTTGGATCTTTTGAATTTATTTTTTCCTTAAATTATTGTAATAATTAGAACATTATATTAGTTTAGAATAGGTGATAAGTTGTTAGGATAGGTGTGTATCAAATCTTGAGAATAAGTATTTAATTGTTGAACTAATAAAAATAGAGATTGAGTTGTCAACACAATTATAATAGGATCTGATCCATTAAAGAGGAAAAAATGTAATGATATAAAAGAAACCCAGAGAGGGAGTGAGAAAAAGAAATGAGATAGGGTTTGAGAGTGAAGGAAACAAAGGTTAGACAAACTGATGTAATCTAGCCAACAAGGCCAAGACTTTATAATTCCTATTTATTTGAATAATTGATCTAAGTATGGTGTGTAAGTGGTGTTCCTGGTGCAGAAATTCCTTTGTAATCTGCGTATCTGTGTTCTAAATCTTGATCGACTATTATTCTTCCATTTATGCGTTTTATTGAAAACATCATTTAAATAGCATTAAGGGTTTTATTTCAAGTTTGTAGAGTAAGCACTAACCCTTTTTCATTATAAAGGAACGTGGGTAGTATTCAAAAATAGTAAATGGTATGTCGCTTGGAAAAAAGTGGTAAATGTACTTTTCTAAATCACGTGATTAACCTAAGGTGGTGACACATAGCACGGAGAAACCACTTATCTCACATGCTCTTAACCTAATATCTATTGTGCTAGTTATCACATGATATTGCATGACATCCATTGGATTTGGGTAAACGAGATCAATGGTGAAGATTCAAGCGCTCGGGGAGTAGAAAAGTCAAAGTGGAACCGCAAAGATTGGTCACCTAAGTGGGACCTTCAGTGTGAAACCCATGTGTATAACCTGATTAACGTGTGATTCAATAGTTTTACAACCAAAAACTATTTTGGATTCGGTTATCCACATAATTTTGGTATCGGAGCCCAAGGATTAAGTTCTACTACAGTAAACATGCCACCTAGAAGAGGAGCTGGTATAGGTCGGGGAAGGCTTGTAGCCAATGCAGGTCTGCTAGAAGAGATTTGACACCTGCATACAAGGATGGAGATAATGGAAACTGCTCAAAGGAGAGCACTTGATAAAGGAGATGTTAATGATGTAGAGGAATATTTTGAGGAATAAGGAGAGGATGAAAGAAAAGCTGTCAAAGTTCTTAAAATGTTGGGCAAAGCAATGGAAAACAAAATATGGAAATACCTTTGTATGATGGTAACCTCAATGTAGAAGAGTTGATGGACTAGATCAGATCATTAGACAAGCATTTCGACTATGAGGAGTTTGATGATGAAAAGAAGGTGAAATTTGCAGTTACCAGATTAAAGAGCCATGCAGCTAACTGGTGGGAGGAACTACAAACATCCAAAGAGAGAAAGGGGAAGCCCAAGATCAAGCAGTGGGATAAAATGGTGAGTAAATTGAAAGGTAAATTCATGCCAAAAGATCATCAGTTAAATATTTTAAGACAGTTACAAAATTTGCGGCAAAAAGGAATGACTGTCAAAGGATACACGGAAGAGTTTTATAAGCTGAGCATTAGAGCAAGACATGCAGAGGATGATGTAGAAAAGGTAGCCAGATACATCAATGGCTTGAGATATGACATACAGGATGAAATCAGTTTATTGAGTCTAAAGACAATTGAAGATGCCTATCAAGTAACTTTGAAGGCAAGGGAGAAGAAGTTGAGGAAGAAAAATCAGAGGAATAGAGGAAAAATTCCAGCAAGAGGTAGAGTCACTACTAGATCAAGATTCTAGCACTCTCAAGGTGAAGCAGGAGGTTCGAGTAGTAGACTGCCACAAACAAGAGACTTTGGTAGAGGGAGATTTTCACCCAGAGGAAGAGGCTGAGGAAGAGAAATTTGATGTTACACATGTGGGGAATGGGGACATGGATCATGGCACTGTCCTCATAATAAAACAACAAATCAACAGAATGTGAATGTGGTTGAGGCAAAGGAAGAAAATCCTCAAATTGCGAGTAAAGAAGAACCACCCGAAGTAGGAGAATCCTTGTTATTGAAACGAGTATTTGTTAAATATGAAAAAGATACAGGAGAGCTAGCTTAGAGATAGAATCTATGTAGGACTACATGCAAGTCCAAAGGAAAATGTTGTAAAGGGATAATTGAGAGGGGAAGCATTGATAACCTTGTTTCTACAGAAATGATGGAAAAGTTAGGATTAGTGAAAATAGTACACCCTACTCCTTACAAAGTATCATGGTTGCAAAAAGGACATTAGCTTATTGTGACAGAACAATGCAAGGTAGAGGTCCAGATTGGTACTTATAAGGATGTGATATTATGTGATGTAATGCCGAGGGATGTATGTCATATATTGCTAGGAAGACCTTGCCAGTTTGATCAGAAAGCTATGCCTGATGGGAGAAGAAACACTTACACTCTAGAGAAGGATGGAAATAAACACACACTGCTTCCATTGAAGGATGAAGCAGGTAAAGAAGTGCTTGGAAACAATGTAATGCTGATAAGTGGGAAGGAACTACTGCAAGAAGTCAAGAATGATGAAAAGATACATATTGCTGTAATAGGGAGACTTAAGGTACTTTTGACTTCCACAAACTTAGATTATTTATCTGAAGAAATAAAAACTTTGTTGAATGATTTTGTTGATATTATTGTGGATGAGTTTCCAAATACATTACCACCAATCATGAGCATTAGTCATCACATTGATCTAATACCTAGATCAAGTTTGCCAAATAAAGCAGCATACAAGTTAACTCCTCAAGCTAATGCAGAAGTAGGGAGACTAGTGCAGGAAATGATGGATAAGGGATTAATCAAAGAGAGACTTAGTCCATGTGTTGTACCAACAATATTGAGTCCAAAGAAAGTTGGTGAATCGCGCATGTGTACTGACTCCAGAGCCATAAACAAGATTGTTATTAGGTATGGATTTCCTTTACCACACATGGATGTTTTGATGGATTGTTTAAGTTGGTCAAAGTATTTTACTAAAATAGATCTAAAAAGTGGATACCCTCGAGTAAGGATAAGAGAAGGAGATGAATGGAAGACTACATTTAAAACAAACAGCTGGTTGTATGAGTGGTTATTGATGCCTTTTGGACTCACTAATGCACGTAGAACCTTCATGAGATTTATGAATGAAGTCTTGAAGGAATATGCAAGAAAGTCTGTCATTGTTTACCTTGATGATATTCTAGTTTTCAGTCGAAGCAAAGAGGAACAACTGGAGCACCTTAAGTTGGTTATGAGAACTTTGCAAAAAGAGAAATTGCTAATAAATATGAAGAAATGTAGTTTTATGAATCTATTTGGGGTTTGTAGTTTCTAAAGAAGGTCTGAAAATGGATCCTAAGAAATTCCAAGCAATTTGGAACTGGCCAACCCCAAAAACATATTTTAGGTAAGAAGCTTTCATGGGCTTGCAAGTTTTTATAGAAAAATTATTAGAAGTTTTAGTCAGATTTATGCACCAATTATTGAAACAATAAAACAGAGTAATCAACCATTCAAGTGGACAGAAGCAACCGATAGAAATTTAAAGTTGTTGAAGAAGAAAATTACAAAAAAAAAAAAAAAAAAAACGAGTTTTAGCTTTGCCTGATTTTGAAAAAGTTTTCCAAGTTGAAATCAACGCTAGTGGAGTTGCAATTGGAGCAGTTTTAAGTTAGGAACAAAGACCAATAGCATACTTTAGTGAGAAACAAAATGAAGCTAAGAATACATATTCCTCTTTTGACAAAGAATTCTATGCTATTGTGCAATCTTTAAAAAAATGGAGACATTATTTGCTACCACTACCAAAGGATTTTGTATTGTATTCTGAAAACCATGCATTACAGTTCATAAATGGCCAGCAAAAATTGAACCAAAAGCATGCCAAGTGGGTAGAGTTTGTAGAGTTTTAGTTTTTTGATTAAACATACAAGTGGTAAGTTGAACAAAGCTGTTGATGCTTTGAGTAGTGTAAATTTCATTTTGCTAGAACTAAAATTTGGAGTTTAGGATTTGAAGAAATGGTTGATATGTATAAAGATGATGCAAAATTCAATGATATTTATGCAGCTGTAAAAAATTGAGCAGTTCATAATAGAAGCCAATGGTTGGATTATATTATCCAAAGAGGTTTACTGTTTAAAATTAAAAAACTATGCATTCCCAAATGTTCTATGAGGGAAAACATAATCAAGGAGAAACACAATGGACGGTTATCTGGACACTTTGGACAAGAGAAAACCTTTGCTCAGGTAAATGCTTTTTACTACTGGCCAAAGATGGAAATTGATGTTAAGAGATTTGTTGAGAAGTGCATGATCTGTTAGCATGCTAAAGGGAGAAGCCAAAACATAGGATTATATCAGCCATTACTAATACCAGACCAACCGTGGGATGCAGGTAGTATGGATTTTGTTTTGGGATTACCTAAAACTCAAAGAGGAAATGATTCCATTTATGTTGTGGTAGATAGATTTTCTAAAATGGCACGTTTCATTGCATGCAAAAAGACTAGTGATGCAACACATATTTCTACTTTGTTTTTTTTAGAAGTTGTAAGGTTACATTGATTTCCTATAAGTATTGTGTTTGATAGGGATACAAAGTTTGATGCGCATTTCTGGAGAAATATTTGGAAGAAACTTCGTGCCAACCTTAGCTTTAGTTCAGCATATCACCCTCAAACAGATGGGAAAACCGAAGTGGTAAACAGGAGCCTGGGAAACATATTGATGAGTTTAGTGTATAAAAATCCTAAGGAGTGAGATTTAGCACTTGCTCAAGCTGAGTTTGCTTATAATGATACTCCAAGCTGGAGTACTGGGATGAGTCCATTCCAGATTATTTTTGGGATGAATCCGAGAGGTGTGTATGAGCTCAGAAATTTGGGCAAACAGGAGACAAGAAGTGCAAAGGCTGAAGAGTTTGCAGAGCAGATGTAGAGACTATAGGAAGATGTCAAAGAAAGATTGTAGGAAATAAGTGGAAAATACAAACAGAGAGCTGATATGAAGAGGAGAGAAAAAGAATTCCAGGTGGGTGATCTAGTGATGGTGTAGTTGAGGTATGAAATGTTTCCTGTTGGACTTACAAAAAATTAAAGATGAAAAAGATAGGGCCATGCAGAATTGTGAGAAATTTTTCAACCAATGCTTATGAGATTGAATTTCCAAAAGTGTTTGTAATATCCCCTATCTTCAATGTTGCAGATTTGTATTCATACAAACAGACAGAGTCAGAGCTACAGGATGAACCTGTAGAAGATGAAGTTTAGACTTTAAATTGGGAAGAACAAATGCCAAAAACAATCAAGAAAGAGGTGGAAGTTGTTGTGAAGAAAAGAGTATCCAAAAGAACCAGAGGATTAGTTTCTTTTCAATATCTACTCAAATGGAAAGGACAACCAATGGAGGATGCGAATTGGTTAGCAATAGCATAGTTACAGAAGTATGGGCAAATCGTGAAAGTTTGATGAATGATTCCTTTCTTTCCCGGGAGTCTGATGCAGGAGAATCCGGACTTAGCCAACAATGTGATTGTATGTTCACATGTTGTGGCTAACATGAAATGAATTTCATTGACCTAAGTGGTCAAATAAATTTTTAAGTAGACAGGGTTGGATCTCTTGAATTTATTTTTTCCTTAAACTAGTGTAATAATTAGAACATTATATTATTTTAGAATAGGTGATAAGTTGTTAGGATAGGTGTGTATCAAATGTTCGGAATAGGGATTTAATTGTTGAACTGATAAAAATAGAGATTGAGTTGTCAATGCAGTTAGAATAGGATTTGATCCATTAAAGAGGAAAAAATGTAATGATAGAAAAACAATCAATAGAGGGAGCGAGAAAAAGAAAAGAGATAGGGCTTGAGAGTGAAAGGAACATAGGTCAGACAAGTTGATGTAATCGAGCCGAGAGGGCCAAGACTCTGTAATTACTATTTATTTGAGTAATTGATCTAAGTATGGTGTATACATGTTGCTACTGGTGCACAAATTCCTTTGTAATCTGCGTATCCGTGTTCTAGACCCTGACTGGGTATTATTCTTCCATTTATGTGTTTTATTGAAAATATCGGTTAAATAGCATTAAGGGTTTTATTTCAAGTCCATAGATTAAGAACTAACCCTTTTTCATTATAAAGGAACATGGGCAGTATTCCAAAAGAGTAAATGGTATCTCATGTGGAAAAAAAATGGTAAATGATATTTTTCTAAATCATGCAATTAACCTAAGGTGGTGACATATAGCATGGAGAAACCACTTATCTCGTGTGCTCTTGCCTTGCTATATATCTTGCTATTTATCGTAAGATATTGCATGACATCCATTGGATTTGGGTAAACGAGATCAACAATGAAGATTAAAGTGCTCGGGGAGTATAAAAGTCAAAGTGGGACTGGTGGAGATTGGTCAGGTAAGTGGGACCTTCAATGTGAAACCCACGTGTATAACCTAATTAATGTGTGATTCAATAGTTTTACATCCAAAAACTATTTTGGATTCGGTTGTCCACATCATTTTGGTATCAGAGCCCAAGGATTAATTTCTGCTACAGCAAACATGCCACCTAGAAGAAGAGCTGGCATAGGTCAAGGAAGGTTTGTAGCCAATGCAGTTCTGCTAGAAGAGATTTGACACCTGCGTACAAGGATGGAGACAATGGAAATTGCTCAAAGGAGAAAACCTAATGAACGAGACATCAGTGTTGTAGAGGAATCTTCTGAGGAAGAAGAAGAGGATGAAAGCAAAGCTATCAAAGTTCTTAAAATGTTGGCCAAAGGAAGTGGAAAACCAAAGATGGAAATACCTTTGTACGATGAGAACCTCAATGTAGAAGAATTGATGGACTAGATCAATTCATTAGACAAGTATTTCGACTATGAGGAGGTTGGTGATAAAAAGAAGGTGAAATTTGCAATTACTAGATAGAAGAGCCATGCAGCTATATGGTGGGATGAACTACAAACATCCAGAGGGAGAAAGGGGAAGCCCAAGATCAAGCAGTGGGATAAGATGGTGAGTAAATTACTAGGTAAATTCATGCCAAAATATTATCAGTTAAATCTTTTTAGACAGTTACAAAATTTAAGGCAAAAAGGAATGACTATCAAAGAACACATGAAAGAGTTTTATAAGCTGAGCATTAGAGCAAGACACGGAGAGGATGACATAGAAAGGGTAGCTAGATACATCAATGGCTTAAGATATGACTTATAGGATGAAATCAGTTTGTTGAGTCTAAAGACAATTGAAGATGCCTATCAAGCAGCTTTGAAGGTAGAGGATAAGATGTTGAGGAAGCAAAATCAGAGGAATAGATGAAAAAGTCCAGCAAGAGGTAGAGGAACTACTAGATCAATATTCCAATGTTGTCATGGTGAAGCAAGAGGTTCGAGTAGTAGACCGCCACAGAGAGCATACTTTGGTAGAGGGAGATTTGCACCCAGAGGAAGAGGTCGATGAAGAGAAATTCAGTGTTACACATGCGGGGAATGGGGACATGGATCATGGGACTATCCTCATAATAAAGCAGCAAATTAGCGGAATGTGAATGTGGTTAAGGCAAAGGAAGAAAATCATCAAATTGGAAGTAAATAAGAACCACCGGAAGTAGGAGAATCCTTGTTATTGAAAAGGGTATTGCTTAAAACAGAAAAAGAAACAGGAGAGCCAACTCAGAGAAAGAACCTATTTAGGACTACATGCAAGTCCAAAGGAAAATGTTGTAAAGTGATAACTAACTGAGTAATGATAACCTTGTTTCTACGGAAATGGTGGACAAGTTAGGATTAGTGAAAAAAGTACACCCTACTCCTTACAAAGTATCGTGGCTGCAGAAAGGACATCATCTTATTGTGACAGAACAATGCAAGGTCGAGGTCGAGATTGGTACTTATAATGATGTGATATTATGTGATGTAATGCCGATGGATGTATGTCATATATTGCTAGGAAGACCTTGGTAGTTTGATCGGAAAGCTATGGATGATGGGAGTAGAAACACTTACACTCTAGAGAAGGATGGAAATAAACACACGCTACTGCTATTGAAGGATGAAGTAGGTAAAGAACTGCCTGGAAACAACGTTTTGTTGATAAGTGGGAAAGAACTGCTACAAGAAGTCAAGAAGGATGAAAAGATCCATTTTTCTGTAATAGGAAGACCTAAGGTAATTTTTACTTCCACAAACTTAGATTATTTATCTCAATAAATCAAAACTCTTTTTAATGATTTTGCTGGTATTATTTTGGTTGAGTTGCCAAATACATTACCACCAATCAGGAGCATTAATCATCACATTGATCTAATACCTGGAACAAGTTTGCCAAATAAAGAAGCATACATGTTTACTCCTCAAGAAAATGTAGAAGTAGGGATACAAGCACAGGAACTGATGGATAAGGGATTAATTAGAGAGAGCCTTAGTCCATGTGTTGTACCAACAGTACTCAGTCCAAAGAAAGGTGGTGAATGGTGCATGTGTACTGATTCTAGAGCCATAAACAAGATTACTATTAGGTATAGATTTCCTTTACCACACATGGATAATTTGATGGATTGTTTAAGTGGTTCAAAGTATTTTACTAAAATAGATCTGAAGAGTGGATACCATCAAATAAGGATTAGGGAGAAGATGAATGGAAGACTGCATTTAAAACAAATAGTGGGTTGTATGAGTGGTTAGTGATGCATTTTGGACTCACTAATGCACCCAACACCTTCATGAGATTGGCGAATGAAGTCTTGAAGGAATATGAAAGAAAGTTTGTCATTATTTACCTTGATGATATTCTAGTTTTTAGTCGAAGCAAAAAGGAACATCTCGAGCATTTTAAGTTGGTTCTGAGAACTTTGCAGAAAGAGAAACTGCTAATAAATTTGAAGAAATTCAATTTTATGAAAGAAGAGTTAATTTATTTTGGGTTTGTAGTTTATAAAGAAGGTCTGAAAATGGATCCTGAGAAAGTCCAAGCAATTTGGAACGGGCCAACCCCAAGAAACATATTTGAGGTAAGAAGCTTTCATGGTCTTGCAAGTTTTTATAGAAAATTTATCAGAAGTTTTAGTCAGATTTGTGCACCAATTATTGAAACAATGAAAGAAACTAATCAGCCATTCAAGTGGACAGAAGTAGCAGACCGCAATTTTAAGTTGCCGAAGAAGAAACTTACAGAAAACCAAATTTTAGATTTGCCTCATTTTGAAAAAGTTTTCCAAGTTGAAACCGATGCTAGTGGAGTTACAATTGGAGCAGTTTTAAGTTAAGAACATAGACCAATAGCATACATTAGCGAGAAACTAAATGAAATTAAGAAGAAATATTCCTCTTTTGACAAAGAATTTTATGCTATTGTGCAAGCTTTAAAAAAATGGAGACATTATTTTCTACCAAAGGAGTTTGAATTGTATTCTAACAATCATGCATTATAGTTCATAAACAACCAGCCAAAATTGAACCAGAAGCATGCCAAGTGGGTAGAGTTTTTGGAGAGTTTTACTTTTGTGATTAAACATACAAGTGGTAAGTTGAACAAAGTTGCCGATGCTTTGAGCAGGGTAAATTTCATTGTGCAAGAATTAAAAGTTGGGGTTGTAGGATTTAAATAAATAGTTCATATGTATAAAGATGATGCAGAATTCAAATATATTTATGCAGCTGTACAAAATCCAGCAGTTCATAATAAAATCCAGTGGTTGGATTATCTTATCCAAGGAGGTTTACCATTTAAAAGTAACAAATTGTGTATTCCCAAATGTTCTATGAGGGAAAACATAATCAAGGAGAAACAGAGTGGAGGGTTATATGGACACTTCGGACAAGACAAAACCTTTGCTTCGGTAAATTATTTTTACTACAGGCCAAAGATGCAAACTTATGTTAAGAGATTTGTTGAGAAGTGCAGGATCTCTCAGCATGCTAAGGGGAGAAACCAAAACACGAGATTATATCAGTCATTACCAATACCAAACCGACCATGGGATGTAGTTAGTATAGATTTTGTTTTGGGGTTACCTAAAACTCAAAGAGGAAATGATTCCATTTATGTTGGTGTAGATAGATTTTCTAAAATGGCACATTTCATTGCATGCAAAAAGACTAGTGATGCAACACATATTGCTAATCATTTTTTTTCAGAAATTTTAAGGCTACATGGATTGCCTATAAGTATTGTGTCTGATAGGGATACAAAGCTTGTTGGGCATTTCTGGAGAACTCTTTGATGAATGATTCTTTTCTTCCCCGGGAGTCTAATGCAGGAGAACCCAGACTTAGCCAGCAATGTGATTGTATGTTCACATGTTGTGGCTAACATGAAATGAATTTCGTTGACCTAAGTGGTCAAATCAATTTTTAAGTAGAGATGGTTGGATCTCTTGAATTTATTTTTTGCTTCAATTATTGTAATAATTAAAACATTATATTATTTTAGAATACATGATAAGTTGTTAGGATAGGTGTGTATCAAAGATTGAGAATAGGGATTTAATTGTCGAATTGATAAAAATAGAGATTGAGTTGTCAATGTAGTTAGAATAGGATTTGATCCATTAAAGAGGAAAAAATGTAATGACAGAAAAAAAACCCAGAGAGGGAGTGAGAAAAAGAAAAGAGATAGGGTTTGAGAGTGAAAGAAACAAAGGTCAGACAAATTGATGTAATCGAGTCGAGAGGGCCAAGGCTTTGTAATTCCTATTTATTTGAATAATTGATCTAAGTATGGTGTGTACGTTCTGTTCCTGGTGTAGAAATTCCTTTGTAATCTGTGTATCTGTGTTATAGACCCTCACCAGGTATTATTATTACATTTATGCATTTTATTGAAAATATCAGTTAAATAACATTAAGGGTTTTATTTCAAGTCCGTAGACTAAGCGCTAACCCTTTTTCATTATAAATGAATGTGGGCAGTATTTCAAAAAATTAAATGGTATCTTGTGTGGAAAAAAAATTGGTAAATCATATTTTTCTATATCACGCGATTAATCTAAGGTGGCGACACGTAGCATGGAGAAACCACTTATCTCATGTGCTCTCGACCTGCTATCTATCATGCTAGTTATGGCACAATATTGCATGATGTTCATTGGATTTGGGTAAATGAGATCAACGTTGAAGATTGAAGAGCTCGGGGAGTAGAAAAGTCAAAGTGGGACCGGCAGGGATTGGTTAGGTAAGTGGGACCTTTAGTGTGAAACCCACATGTATAACCTGATTAAAGTGCGATTCAATAGTTTTATAGTGAAAAACTATTTTGGATTCAGTTGTCCACATCAAATATATATATATATATATATATATATATATATATATATACATACATATATATACATTTCCACCCTTATATAAACACTATAGTGTAAGCATGCATCAACTACAGGATTTAACCCCAAATGAGAAGAGAAACGTGGTAATACTATGTTATACACAGCGACGACCTTGAGATAGTAATTGTACATTAGTAACAATGTCGAATTCAATAGAAAAGAGAAACATTGGAATCTCATTATTATATATAAACAAAATGGAAATAGTAACAGTTCACCCATTATAGGGTCGAGCGCCAAAAGGGAAAATGAGAAATAATGTAAAATCATTTTAAGAATTGAGACAATAGTGAAATAGTAAGGTTCATTAATTACAGGGTCAAACCCAAGAACTGTAGAAACATTATTCGCAGTGAAGGGAAGTAGATACTTTCACCCTCCCTCTAAAACTAATATAGAACAATCTCTTGCTTTTGTTATACTATATACCACCTACAAATCTAATGAGGAGACATCAGAATCATAATCTCATATGCACACAGAGGTAGGGTTCCAGGTGGAAATATTGGCTAGAATGGTCACAATGGACAACCACCCTATTTAGCACCTTGGAACATGTAATATAAATGTAGCCACCTGTAGTATTACAGAGGGGAGGAACATTAACCTCTCACCCACATTCAATACGAAGCAATAGAGAAGTAGCCACAAATGTGAGAAGGTTCATATAGGTTACCTAAAATAGAAACAAAGCTATAAGTGAAATGTGGGATGGAAACCATAGAAGAAGAAGACTCTAGAAACCTCTAGGATTAAGAAAGGTACATAATTAATTTACCTGTAACGAAGCAACTGTAGAACCAGTTACCCTCCCACTACCTGAAATAAGAAATGTAGATTAAACACCATCCAAGAAATCAAAAGGAAAAAAAAGGGGGAAAGGATCATATAGCACAGAAATCTTGAATATGATTTTTAGTGACAGCGAAGAGACAACTTACCGATATGGGGTATGAACCAACAACATCCTTCATGAGTACCATAGTCCTTCTGACCCATTAAGCACCCTAGAAAGAGAGGCATCTGTGTAGAAACCCAAGCACATAGTAAGATTAGTTAAGGTAGAATGCCAAACAAGTACCTATGGAGGAAAAAATGGTTCAATGCTTAGCGTTTAGCGTACCAGAGCCATACCGGTAAAATGAACGAGGGTAGTGAGCTTCTAGGGAGAGGGATGGCTGCCGTCCCTAGAGCTAAAAATTGTAGAGAAGAGTATCAATACAACCCTTATGCATATGCTAGAACACCCAACATAAAAAACAAAATAGTGGAGGTTAATAAAGGTGGGGTTTACCTAAGATGGAATGAATATCATCAAGGTGTTGGAGAGTTAGCCAGAGAGAGATGGAGTATCCATGAAAAAGCATTGTATAGAGCCAGGTATAACCAATCACGCTTGCAGCCATAAAAGAGAAAAGAAATGGGTGAAACACGAAAAAAATGATGGGTTAGGAATTAGGGTTATTTCCAAGCGAGGGATGACCATAGATTTTCTACAAGTGATCTCCACCCTTGATCTGTAGGTTTTAACCCCGTACAGAAATTACCCGCATACGAATTCTAAAACACAAAAAATAAACAATGTGAGAGAATAACACATATACATGGAGATTTTCCCCTGGATCCCAAAACCGGGACTAGTAGATTTATTTTTTAATTATATTCCTTTCAATGTTACAATACATATTTATACATGCCAAAGCATGCAATACCATGGACCGAAAACCATCACGTCCAAAACCATGTGCGAAAACCATCCACATAACCATAGGTAGGTCTGCCCAACCTAATATAGGGTCCAAAAAAAATTTATGTGGGGCACTACCCCGAACCCCGTAGAGAGGGGCTACCTACCCCCCTCAAACCCCTTGGATAGGTGGGGTTCCCGTTGACCTTGTGACCCCCCCATTGCACAATCGGTGCAACAAAGGGGGGCACTGCCCCCCCTCTAACCCCCCAGTTAACTAGGAAAGCTAGTCGTGGAAAGAATATAACACAACCCACCATTCTCCCACTTGTTGTTTTCTTTCCACAGGGGGCCACATCAGAACTTAGTCATTTATCCAACCCCACAATGCCCCTTGTTTCTCTACACCAAGAGAACTTCTCAGAGCTCACAGATTTTGTCAATGCATCTGCAATATTCTTCAAAGTGTCCACCTTTACCAGCAACCCCTTTTTATCTTTTATCATATCCCTCACAAAGTGATACTGAACATCAATGTGCTTTGTCTTTAAATGGTAAGCAGGGTTCTTTGCCAAGAAAATTGCACTTTGGCTGTCACAGTCTATCCTTACAGCTCCCTACACTAACCCCATACTTGAACACAATCTCTACAACCAAAATGCTTCCTTGCTTGCATGTGTGGCTGCCATGTATTCTTCCTCCATAGTTGATAATGCCACTACAAATTGTTTCTTACTCATCCAACTGACTGCACCTCCAAATAGTTTAAACACATACCCACTTGTAGATATTCTCTGATCCAGATCTCCAACCCAGTCTGCATCAACAAAAACATGAATATCCAAAACTCTGTCTAATCCTCATCTTCCTTGGTAGCACAAACCATAATCACTAGTGCCACGTAAATACCTGAATACCCACTTCATTGTTGTCCAATGCTCCTTCCTTGGTTTGGACATAAACCTTCTCAATACTCCCACTGCATGTGCAATGTCTAGTCTAGTACAGACCATCACATACATCAGGCTACCGACTTCACTTGCATATGGAGGATGGGACATGTACTCTTCCTCTTCTTCTGTCTTGGGACACTGCTCAACAGATAACTTTACACCTACAAGAATACGAACCTTCTCCGGTTTACTATCCTGCATATCAAACCTTTGCAATATTGTCTTGACATACCTCCTCTGGTTTAACCAGAGCTTCCTCTTTTCCCAATCTCTTTTAATTTCCATGCCCAAAATATAGTTTGCAGCACCAAGATCTTTCATGTTGAATTTGTAGGACAATTAGGTCCTCAAATCCTGGATAATTTCTTTATCATTTCGAACCAGCAACATGTCATCCACATACAAGACCAGATAAATAACATGGTCGCCAATAAATTTAAAATACACACAGTGATTTGCTTTGCTTCTGGTGAAGCCCAGTCCCCATATAAATGTATCACATTTCTAATACCACATCCTTGGTGACTGTTTTAGCCCATATAGATACTTATTTAACTTGGATACCAATTGTTTCTTACCCTTCACAGCAAAGTCTTCAGGTTGCTTCATGTAGATCTCCTCTTCCAGATCTGCATGGAGAAATGTTGTCTTCACATCCATTTGTTCCACCTCAAAATCAAAAGCAACAACAAATAAAAGTAATCTAATAGAAGCTATGTTGGAAACAGGATAAAAAAATATCACCAAAATCAATTCTTGACAACTGGGAATAACCTTTTTCTACCAACCGAGCTTTGTATTTCTTTACCTTTCCTTCTGCATTTGTCTTCTTCTTGAATACCCATTTGTTACCAATGGGTTTCCTTCCAGCAGGAAACTCTACCAGGTCCCAAGCCTCATTTTTTTGCAAAGATTCTGTTTCATCAACCATGGCCTCTTTCCAAAGTTTGCCATACTTTGAATTTACTGCTTCCTTCACAGTTCTCGGATCATCATCAGTAATAGATAAAGAAAAATTTGAACAAAAAGCAGATGGACTATACCTTTCTGGTTGTGTTATTTCTTGAACTGATCTTCTCACAACCAAAGTTTGTGGCTCTTCATCTTCTGATTCCTCTTCTACTGTAGAGTATGATTATTCCTCCTTTAGCTCAAACTCTATCTTCTTAAGTTCCTTTGATGGGACTTCATGTTTAATAACATTTTTCACCTCTCTAAACACCACATATCAGTTGTACAGAGCTTTCCTTGTTATTGGGTTCCAAAGCTTATAACCCTTTAAACCATCCTTATACCCAATAAAGATGCACTTTTCATATTTACTATCCAACTTTGTTCTTTTCTCCTTTGGAACATGTACATATGCATCACATCCAAATACCCTCAGATGTGAAAAAAGGGTTTCTTACCAGTCCATACCTCTTATGGAGTCTTATCCTCCAACGCTAATGAAGGTGATATGTTGACTAGGTAACATGTTGCCTCCACCACCTCTGCCCAGAATTCCTGTCCTAACTCGACACCACTAAGCATGTTTCTTGCCCTTTCCATCAACGTCTTGTTCATTCTTTCTGCAACTCCATTTTGCTCAAGTGTGTATGGAGTAGTCTTATATCGTGATATAACACACTTCTTATAGAATTCTTCAAATTACTTTTTGCAAAACTCTCCACCATTATCTATCCTCGGCACCTTTATCTTCTTCTCTGTCTAGTTTTCTACCAAAGCCTTAAATTCTTTAAACCTGTCAAAGAATTCAGGTTTCTTCTTGAGGAAATATATCCATGTATTCCTTGAGAAGTCATCTATAAATGATACACAGTACACAGACTTACCCAGTGATGGAACCTTCATAGGTCCAAACACATCACTGTGCACAAGATGTAATATATGTTTCACCCTCTTATCACTAGAGGGGAAACTCACCCGATTCTGCTTCCCATATACACAGTTTTCACAAAAATAAAAATCCAGAGAGCTATTAGTCATACCTTCTACCATACCTTTACCATGAATTATTCGAAGGCCCTTCTCTCCAATATGTCCAAGCCTTTGATGCCATAGCATGGTATTTTCTCCACAGACCACTAGATTTTCTGCTCCACTTTTAGGAACCACATAACTATTGAACCCATCAATAACATTGCTACCTTGTATCTTGTATAGAGTTCCAATCCGTACTCCCCACATCAATACCAATGCTCCTCGAACCATCTTGCAGGTATCTTTCTCAAACACTGTTTTTACACCTGCATCATCCAACTTGCTTATAGAAATAAGATTTCTGGCTAATACAAGAATATGCAGAACACCTGACAGTGCTCTAACCCTTCCACCTTGCAACTTCAACTTTATTCTTTCATGATCAATGATTCTAGACTTCCTATCATCCCCTAAGAAGACATCACCACCATCATATTTATCATACTCACAGAACCACTCTCTATGGGGAGTGAAGTTAATGGATGCACCTGAGTCAATCAACCATGCCTCATGATCTACATGTGTACTTGAAGAAGCCAAGTATACATCTCCACCTTCATCTAAGGAATTTTTCGCCTCTCCAGAAGGAGCATCATCAGATGCCTTTCCTTTGTGAGGAGATTTATATTTATAATCCCTTTTCTAGTGCCCTTCCTTTCTGCATTTCCAGCACACCACCTTTATAGGTTTTCTTGGAGATTTAAATCTCCCTCTAGAATTGGATCTCCCACTCAATGACTTTTTTTTTTTTTTTTTTGGGGACCTGTTGATGCCTCGAAAATCGCTACAACAACATTAGGGGATAACCACCCGGTCCGGACCTTAAAAGCGGCTCCTTTTCCGTTTGGTGTGGTGGCTCCGACTGTTCAACTAGGTCCAGTTACCTTCTCCCTATTGCTATTGGTTTATAATGTATCTTTAACTACCAATAGACAGGGACATCAGATCACTTCTTCTTGCTGATCAGGCAAGAGAATGACCCTTAAGCTGATTTGGGTTCAGCCAAGCCACAACTAAAGTTTTTCCTCTTTGAGAAGAGGACTTAAAAGAATGTAGAATTTACTCTAAATGCAAGCTTATTCTATGATGCAAGCAAAAGAAACTAATCTAAATCCTATCTTAATTAGGCAGATATAGATCTAACCCAACTAAGAGCAAGATAATTAAAGTATTGGGATTTACATATGTCTCATTTATAATGAATATCAAGTTAATGAAGTAGTTCAATTAACTGATATTATGGATATCAAAACACATCCTATTGAGACCTCTTAACTGAAATAATAAACCAACAACACTCAGGAAGTAGTTCACATAAATGATATTGATTATCAAATCAGCAAATCCAATAACTAAACAATAATATGTGGAAATAGTTCACAACATATTACCATTCAATAAATCAGTTTTAATAAGGCAGATTTCTGAGTAAATAGTTACTCAGAAATCAGAAATTAATCCATAAGAACAGAGATACATGACAACAACATTGAGACAAACTACCCATATTTACAATAGTGCACAAACATGAATAAAATGACACATTCCTGTTACCATAAAAATGAAACTGATATTTGAAATAGTAGTATTAAAAATACCAATTTATTGCATCCATTTCTCTGATCTTGGTCTCCAACAGTCCTTTACATTGCTTGAACTTTTGCCTTCAAAGCTAAAGCCACAATAGTGAAAACTCTGCCCCTCATACATAATTCAAGATACAAAGGAAAAATCTTCAATAATCCCCAGATCTGAGATTTTCTCTCCTCTCTCCTACAACTCTAAATTCCTATTACAGTAGTGCTTTTAGAAGTCTAGCATTGTAGAGGAGAGCAACCTCTTATTCCATTCTGCAATCTGTTATTTATAATATTTGTGAAGGAATTTTGGAGAGGAGAGTTTGGTGAAGAGAAATCTGCCAAATCCAATTGCTGGAGCATTCTCATTGATTGAGATCTTTTCTTCATATTTCTTCCAGTGTTTTCCTGTAAAAAAAAAATCAAAATAAATTAAAATGCAACAATAAAATCAACATGGCATTGCTGGCATTTAAATCAAATCCAATCAAATTCTATAAAATATAGATTCTCTATTGATGCCTGGGATGATTTAATTGGCCAAGAATATCATTGACGAGTGAATCTGCAATTAGAAGAGGCCTGGACCAATGAAAATAAAACTCAAAAAAAGGATTTTGTTTTCAAAATTCGGAGCTTGATCTTCTGCCTGATTTTTGACCTAATAAATGACCAAATCTGTCAATGAAATCTCCTCAGAAATATTCTCCTTGATTTTCTCTTTCCAATGAGCTGTCCTGGGCCTCATTTGGCCAAGTATAACTCATTCTATGAGCTTCCAAAGTTGATGAGTCAAATCTGGCATGAATCTGGAAATTTTGTTGCTGGGCTAAAAAATTGTAATTAAAAACTAATCCTAAATTAGTCTCTAATTAATTCTAATTTAATTACTAATTATAAACTAAACTAATTATTAGTAAACTATTTATTAATTTAACTAACTAATATTTAATTAACTATTTATAAATGAATTTAATCTAATTAAAAAACTAATTAATATTAATCTAAAAGATATTTAAATTTAAATTAATCAAATTAATTAACTGTTATAAATTAATTAATATGATTAATTTAAAATTTATTAATTAAATACTACATATTAATTTAAATAATATAATATATATTACATATTATTTTAAATAATATAATATATTACATATTACATATTAATATAAACTAATTAATATATATTAACTAACCATGTTACCATACTCCACTCATACGTATGAGTGTTTTTTGAAAACTATATTAACCCAACACAAAACAAGTTAATGCCTTTTACCTTTTTCGCAATCGGCATATCGGCGTCCTAAGAAATGTGTTATTTTAAAGTCCCGATGCGATAAACCATTTATCTCCGATGCGATATATATATAAAAAACTTTTGTTTAATTGGTGATCGGGCATATAATGGGTATCGGCAATCGGCAAATCGGGAGGTGTCGTATCGGGGTTCATTAAAATGTGTCATATATGAAACTTGCGATGCGATATGTTTTTTGATTTTTTATATATTAAGTTTTAGTTTAATTAAATTAATTATATTTTAAATGATAATTAATTTAATTAATCTGAGATTTAATATTAAAAAATCAATTTTAATTTTGATTTTTTTATGAGAGTTATTTTATAAACTACAACTATTTTTAATAAAATGAAAAATAAATTATAGCCACTTTGAAATTATGATTTTTCGAGATTAATAATTTATTAGAGTAAATTACTAAAATCCGATTGCTTCATGATTTGGCTATACGAAAAAAATGTTAGTAAAAACTCACTACGGGTTAACATTTAAAATGAATGCATTATTGAACTAATTTATCTACAAAATGCAATATTGTACATTTTACGCAATTTTAACCCAGGCTACATAAATAATCAGACTTTCAAAGGAGTGCCATTTTCAAACCCGTTGACCAAATGAGGCGAAACAAGCGTCAATGGGAAGCTTGTGAAAAATCGATTTTAACAAAGTAATCAAAACAAGAACCCAAATAAAACTAAAAATTAACAAAAGCGTAGGGCAATCAACTAAAATAAAAATCAGAAAGGTGTTTAGCCAAAATTTTATAGAAAGGGTCCCCATTATTTGAAGTGAACACATCAATAATGGGGGGGGGGTTGTGTTTTTACCACAACAGGACCGTCCTCGTACAAACAAGGCATCACCATTCTGGCTCTCCATATTTTTCCGTCTCATCTCCTCTGTCAATAAGGATGAGACTATTTCATCAAATTGCAAGGCAATTGCATTGCTACCTATTGCAATGACCAGACTATCCCATGAATGTGGTAGAGAACAAAACAAGCTGATGCACTTATCTTCATCTGAAATTTCAATATAAACAAACAATAACTGACTTACCACAATATTAAATGCATTCAGATACTCTAGCATCGAGTCTCCATATTTCATCCTTAGGTTATACAACTTTTTCGTTAGGAAACGTTTATTCACCGGAGACTTAGATTGGTACAAAGTCCCTAACTTGACCCACAAATCCTTTGCCGTAGCTTCCCCTGATACATTCAGCGATACTAAATCTAAGACACAGAATCGTATTGTGCTCTTTGCCTTCCAATCCAACTTCTTCCATTCTTGATCAGACACTCTTGTTGATTTAGTACTCAGATCTACCATGATCCATTGACCTTTATCCACCACCAGATCCTCCATCTTGAGTTTCCACAATTGAAAACTCTGACCATTAAATTTCCCGATCTCTATCTTTCCACTACTTGCCATCTTCTTTCACCACTAGAATCAATCCCGCAGATCTCCCACGGAATAGCGTCTACCATAGGCCCGAGCGAAACCCCTTAGCAACAGAGGCGTCCCCTTGAAGCCAAAACAACTCCGATACCAAATGTAGGTTTTAACCTCGTACAAAAATTACCTGCATACAAATTCTAAAACACAGAAAATAAACAATGTGAGAGCATACCACACAAAACACATATACACAGAGATTTTCCCCTAGATCACAAAACGGGGACTACCTGATTGATTTTTCATGCTGAAGCATCCAATACCATGGACCGAATAACATTGTGTCTAAAACCATGTGCAAAAACCATGTACAAAAAATAGGTAGGTTCAGCCAACCTAACGCATGGTCCAAAAGAATTCCTTGGGGCACTACCCCGAACCCCATAGAGAGGGGCTACCCACCCCCCTCAAACCCCCTATGGCCCCCCGACTGTGCAATCAGCGCAACGAAGGGGGGGCTCCGCCTCCCCTCTAACCCCTTGGCTAACTAGGAATGCTAGTTGTGGAAAGAATATATCACATCCCAACATGATCCTCATTCCTTCCCTCGTGAATTGAACTTGACTCTATCGAGCGTGAAGGCCATGTGACAAGTGCTGAGGTGTAAACTAGTAATAATTGAGTTGGTGGGGGGGGAGAGGGTAGTGTCGCCACAAGAAATGGGTGGAGGGGCTTTTCAAATCTCTGGATTTAATACATGAGGTTAAACATGGTTGTTCCCTAGCCCATGGGGTAAAGGTTAAGTATTAGTTATAGGGGTAGAAATTTCAAATAACCCTTAGATAGTCATTATGTATATTGTATATAATAAGAAGAATGAGAAATTTATCAAAGCACCCCATGGCTAACTCTTATATTTTAAATTAATTGTCAACATGCCTAAATGGTTAGATGAGATATTGGGGGAATTTCACTTCCACCTTAGTTAAAAGTAAAATAGGGGATGTGTTATTATTGTACAAAAGAAAAAAACTTCTTAGATGCAGGCCATAAATGTACATGTTTTAATGTGATAACCTAGGTATATGAAAAATGGTATGAGAGCTTAGGCTCAACCCTTGGGCCTAATGGACATCAACACTAAAATGAGAATGGTAAAGTAACCATGCAAATGTTGTAATTTTTTTCCTCAGAATCAATTTTCTAGGTTCAACTCTCGGACCTAATGGACATAGCTATACAATTAATAAATTTCTTGCAAAAATAATAGGTTACTGGACTTACATTTGTTCTGAAACAACAATATGGAGGAAATGATTATAATAAGTACATACTAAATAACCATTGAATAGTAAAGGAAAACATAAAACTAATTCAATTTTTTTTCAAATGAGTATAGACACATATAGGGAGTATACAGTAGGTAAAATTTTTTTATCTTCCTAAATAATTTTGAGATAATTCTTGAACCAGTGAGAATACCATTTCCAGTGGGAAAACTGATAGGTGGATTATTGTAAGATCCCTCGAGTGCTAACTATGTCTATAACTTAGGTTACCCAAAGTAGGTATTTTTTTTTTCTCTTTTACAATTAATTTGTGTATATATTCGTAAGTACACCATCTATATATCTAATACATATATGTAAGTTTTCAATTAAATCCTATAAATTATTAAGAAATGTTTGAAGATGTAATTAAATTGTGTTAAATCCAACTATAATATTAAATGTTAATTTTAAATCATAAATTATGACCTCACACATAAAACCGATCCATGTGTCATACAAACATTGAAAATAGATCCATAGTATTTCTATATGTTAACAATATTCTATATAGACTTTGTATCATGCTTTTGGCCTTTTCTAAAACATGAAAACTAGAAACATTATTCCTCGCATAAATTATAAGTCTTCCAAAAATGAAGAAAAACTCATCATACCGAAAAACATTCATTCCATGTAACATAAAGTTTATATATTAACATTTGATCCATTCATTTGAAGAATATTTCCTTGCAAGAATACCTTATATTTTAAATATAAATTTTTTTCGTTTTAGAAATATTTGATACCATTATGAAACCATTAAATGATCATAGCATGGGGATTCATTTCCATTTCCTCTTCTCAATAGCTTACTTATTGACATCATTGTCAGTGTTTCATTCCATTTTCTCTTCTCAATAACTTACTTATTGACATCATTGTCAGATATTTTTAGTCATGATGAAAATTCTTGACCCCACTATAATACTTTCTTCTTAAATCTCCAGTATTATAACTTGAATAATCCTTCTAATTTAAAATCTATTTATCTTACTTCTCAATTAGTTTTCATATTTACCCCAAACAACTAAAATTAATCTCTTTATGTACTCTAAGAAACTTTCATCAATACCATAACTTTACATGCAAAATATTACAAGGGAATATATCTAGATATATATATATATATATATATATATATATATATATATATATATATATATATATTCTAAAAGGAATAATCCAACATAATTCTTACTTCAGTTCTTAAAAAGTAAGATACAATTTCCAATACTTAATAAATCATATAAAATTTCAATTACTTTAGAATATGGTAATATTTATATTACTTTAAGAACATGAAAAGGAAGACGATGTCATTGAATCTCAAGCTTAATAAAATAAATCCAATGTAATATTCAAATAAAATCTACATCCTTAGCAGGGAAGCATACCAGAGTATGGTGTCCATAACTGATTGGTCATAATTACCAAAATTTGTACTAGTTGAACTAAATATTCTTATTATAACAATTGCATGTTGCATTAAACCAAATCAAAATATATCTTAACAATCTATAGAAAGACTTAGAAGAATTCTTTTCAATGAGAGTCCAAACAAACAAATCAATGTTTTCTTTCACATTGTCCAAACAAAATTACTCTTTTTGGAAGCACACGTACAAAGATTTGGTGTCATGTAGAGTGCAACATTAAAATAATAATAAATGATTTAAAACCCATTCCAAAATAAACTATTGGTAAAATAATTGAAGATCCCAGTGTATAAAACATTTAATCATAAACGTTATAAAATATTACAAAGCTTATCTTCTTTCAAAAATTATTACAGTATAATATTTTTGACAAAAATGAAAAAAGTAAAGTACAAAATGTAAATGGATAAATCTTAAAGTCTCATTTGCCACGAATGCATATAAATATTACCAAGGTTATACAATATTACCAACATTATAAAATATTACCAATGTTAACTTCTTTTAGAAGCCAATACTTCTGGTAATAATGAAAACTTCAATCTACATATTACAAAGGGAGGAATCATACTGCACTCTTGTCATGTTTTCTAGTAAAAGTTACAAATATTACCACACTAATTTAGGTAATCTAGTAAAAGTTACAAAGTTTATCCCACTAATTTATCCGACAAACTAGAAGGTATATCACACATTAACCAAGCTAAATGTAACACACCAATATATACACCCATGAAAATAAAAGTAATATCCACCATTGCATTTATTGATACAAAGCTCTAAATTAGCACATCTACATTCATAAAAAAAAAGTTATTAAGAAGAGATATATGTTTTTCTTTTCTACAAAATGAATAAGCGTTAAGAGTACTTTCTTTTCTACAAAAATAATAAGTGTTATATTTCAAAGAAAATAATAAGAAACAATGTGCATGACTTCTAAACTCTGGAATAAGACTTGTGTTGAACACTATTATTAGATAAAAGATAAAAATATAACCTTTAAGGAAACCAAGTAATCGAAGGAGGATGGTGGAGAATATGAATATGAACATCATCTCTTCAAATGATATGGGGTTTTTTTTTTTTTCTTCTACCTTTTTTGAAATTGTAATCAGTCTTCTTTATTTCTCAACAAAAATTAACAAAATAAAAATTAGTCTTCAATATATTCTTTCATAAGAAAAAATGTACAATAAAGCAAAGAGCTGCAAACTGAAAATAATAGCACTACACTTGTAATGGATAGAAGACATAGGGACTAGAATTAACACTACCATGTTGTTGACTCACAACCAATCTAAATTAAAGAATTACTAATTGGAGCCGCTATTTACCCATTAGTTAAAACAAAAACAATGATGAGATCTTTTAGAATGACAAGAACTATTTAAAAGGTAAACTAGCTACATCTTCATCCTAGGAAAGTTAATTAAAGAAAAGTATAACAAACTGGATATTTTATCTAATACTCAGTTACCTGATACTCAGTCATCTTTGTTCAACAGTTCCACTTGCTAACTCCAATAGACTAGTCGGTTTTACCACCCATCCATATCCAAGGGAAACATTTTTCCCTGGAACCCCCAAGCCTTATGAGCTCACAAAGAATACCAAATTCAACAATAGTGAGAATCATTGGGAAAACTAAGGAAGCTATCTTATCTTCCTCTAACACCACTCAGTTTCCATCAACCAGGAAAATTTATTGGGATTTTAAATTTAGGAATTTAGTAGTCATTTTGGCAACATCTCCCTACTCTTCCTCGTATCCCCCTCCTTGGGGAAAATTCTTTCAATATTCATAAGAATTAAGTCGAGTGACACCTCACCACCTTCATGAAAAAATTAACTTATTTTTAATTTATTATAATTCATATTATTCATCACCCTCTATGAGGTGGAAACCTCTCACTTTTTTCTTAATTATTTAGTTACTTTAATTATCTAATATTCATCCCCCCATGTGTGCTTTCTAGAAAAAACTCTATTATTGTTTTTTCAAAAATAAGTAATTAATATTTTAAAATATTTTTTATTCAAATGACCCTATAAGCTGGTAAATTGGAATTAATTCAAGTGAAAGTTTAACTTAGGTTAATTCACTTGGTTGATGTAATCCCTTAAATGGTTTTTATTTTTAGTGAGATAATAGGGATTCCTCACCCCTATTGTGCACCTCTCTCAACTTCTCAGGATTTTGTGCCCTTGTCGTGTACCTAGGACTCCACATCCTAGTAGAATCAAGACTCCACGCCTTGATCTATTGGAAATATCCAAGACTCCACACCTTGATATTTCAGAATGTTAGGACTCCACGCCCTAATATTTTCGATAGATCCTCATGTATGCCTCTTTGAAGTTCCATGCTTTTCCTCCAGGTACTGGTTGTGAGCTCATATGCATTTGATCATCTATTGGCAAGGTCTCATTTCCCTACACCTACATGCATCATCACCTTGTTTATTAAATACAACAACTAAAATTCATAATGAATTAATTCAATCACATTTTAACCAAATGTATACATGACCTCCACAGTCATTTATTATCTGAGCATAATTATATACATGACCTCCATGGTCATTTATTATCTGAGCATCCTTCTCGACAAGTAACTAAGTTCCCTTCCAATTCCTGCTAAATACATGGTTAAGCATACATAATCATGTAATTCATAGATCATCAACAAGATTATGGTTAGTTAACTACTCCACATAGTAGCTTTTGTTCATGTGTTGCAATCATAGATCATCATTCATGTCATGCACCCAAGTGAAAATATGATGCCAAAAGAGAAAAATCCATAATATGCACTTAACCAAAATACACAACCATAGATATTACCATAAGCATGAAAAAACCATGAGACCCAAACCAGGTCTATAGTGTACAAGAATATACATAAGTCTGACATATATATCATTTATGCAATCCATCAAAATCACCATCCAAGTGTCACCGAAACTAACTAACCAAGAAGGGACACTACAATTATAGAAAAATTGAAGAAGCCACTGGGTGCTGAAAAAGAAATTGAGAAAGTTGGCAATAGAAATTGTTGCTAAAGATGACCCAACCAAAATTTTTAATAAAAAGGATTGTGCCAATTACAAAGTGCAGAGTGGATAGTTTTGTTTGGTTATCACTCGCCAATATTTTCTGAATTGTAACAATGCCTAGTAATATACCATGAAATATGAGAAAACTAGCAAGTTTCACTTCTTGATCACCAAACTTAGGTAGAAAAATTAACATTATCAATAATAAACAGAAACACACATACACCCACTTGATTAATGTTTATATTTTAGGGGGAAAAGTGGGTTCTTACAATTACTAAAGCTTGATTGCAAATGGTAGAGTGATATTCAGATGAACATCTTATCCAGTAGTTAAATAAGTTCTCAAGAATAGTTAAATTTAAATTTTATGTTGTGGAAGCTACTAACAGAAACAAGAAGTATTATTGTGGTACACAAGAAGAGTTTTACAATACGTAAGCTCATAAATTAGAAAATAATGGACCTGGCCAAATATATAAATAGGTCCATACCTATATAAACTCAAATAGTTCTCATAGATTTTACCACAATAGAATTACTGCAATATCTCTTTTTGTATTCTAAACTATATGAGATGAAGTTTCAAGGCATTCATTCATTCAATTAGCACCACAATACTTTTCCAAACTACAGGTATACAACCTTATTTCCTACTATTCTAGCTGATAAATAATGTGTGGTTTCTTTGACACTTCCATTATGGTACACGTGGGAACATATATTTAAGTAGAACATATGTGAGCATAACAAGTTATAATCTAGGGGCATTAGTAGTTTCAGTGGGTATGAACATTAACCCATACCATATTCTAGGATAACTGTGTTCACATGAGAATTGAGATCAAAATTTGTCACACAGAAAGGTTGAAAGAATATAAAGACACACATTGAGATAAGGACTGAGACTTTTATAAGTGTTCCTATGAGAGTCCCAAACTATCTTCACTAAATGTAGATTGGAAAGGTCCTAGTTGACCATTTTTGGTCATCAAAACCAGTTTGAGTTGAGCACAAATAGCAGTGTTGTAGTTTTTTCTTTGTTTGATTGAAGTGTCACTACACCTAGAAAAGGAGTCCTTGAGATGTAGATCTATGGGGGAAAACCTCAGAGGATCATAGAAGGAATAAAAGAAAGAAACATGATAGGGAACTTATAGTTATATCCTATTCTATAATAGATAAAAATTAGGAAATCTAATTATATATATAATGAATGTAGAAAATCATGCCAAGGCAGAGTTGCAGTTGGAAACCAACGTTGGAAAACATGACGAGTATTAAGGAGGGTTCCTTTAAGCTAAATTACAACACATAATCAAAATTTATATTGTATTTTCTCAGGAGTACATAGTTTTGAATGTCATTGTTTATTTGACATTGAGTATTTCTAGTTGTGTTGAACCCTGTAATACGAAAATTCTTAATTGACAATGAACAAATATCATGTATTGGGAGAGATAGGTAGTTGGGTCGAGAAGCTAGCCATATAAATTGAGAGTTGAGGTTCAAATTTGATGGATAAATTTTATAGCGAGGTGTATGTGTGAACCATCATACACTAATGAAGGAAAAGTTTTGTTGACAAAAAAAAAAATGGAAGTACTAGAAGACAATGCAACAATAGTGTATGAATTTCTAGTTGTATACCTTAGTGAAGGATTGGATCAATGTGTGAATCCACAGTAATTTGAAAAAAATTGAGGATTTTTTAATTAGAACAATTATGAGAAGGTGGATTAAAATCATGCCACTGGGAAAGCCAGTAGTATAAAAGGAAAACCAATGAAGTAGACCATCAAATGGTAAAACCCTAAGAAAAAATCAAGGAAAGGCACAATTAAATTAGGGAAAAGGAGCCTTAAACTTAACTTTGATTAGTAATGAAAACATACTCATGAGATTGTAAATGGTTGGAATAGGTGAAAATTAATTCACTAATGCATTGTGTGTGGATATCTATAAAAATTTGAACCAAGTAAGTATCTATGTTGGTGATGTATTTATACCCTTTCTCGATGTGAGAAATTCCTATATTGAAATTCACAATAAATCACACCTGTGTCCTTAGATATAATTGTGAACCACTGGGACAAAAAAAAGAAGTCTATGACATTGTCAATGCATTGTATTAAATGTTAATAAAATTACTTGAATGCATAGGAATAGTGAACGGGAAGTGAGTGTTAGCAAGAGTGCAAGCATAGTGGGAAAAGGAGGAAATTTCCTTCTTCCACCAAAAAACAGTTGAGGGTAGACATAGTTAAGCAATTGAAGGATGGTTCAATCATGATGTACTAGCCATGAAAAGGGCCAAGGTAGTAAGTTTACAACTCATACTATAATATGTCATGTTTAGTTTGCTACATGTCATCCCTTAATAATTGTTATTTTTTTGGAGCAATGTGAAAAGAAATATACAAATTTGTATACTGAAGTTCATAGGTATCACCACTAGGTTTAGTATAGTAATATACTAATGGTACTAACATTGACGAATGTATGTGAATAGTGTGTTGAGTACATTTGGGAACAAAAAAGAAAAATTGGAGGCACATGTTCGACATATATGCCGATGTGTCAGAAAAGGATCATGACATAATTGCAAGAATATGAATGCCCCAAAATTGAGTCATCACACTGGGTGAAAACAAATAGCTGGCTAGAAGCGGGAAATATATGAAGTAATTTTATTTTTTCTTGTCTTAAGAAAAAGATGAAGGTTTTTGACAACATGTGGAATATAGCAAAACATTACTACCACATCGAACCCACAGCATGGGAACAATACCGATTGATTAGTATTTCTTTTTAATGTCTTGTATATATCATTACCTAAGAAATAGGTATATGATAGATTCTATCTAATTGATTTGGAAGTTCTATATGTGAAGTTAAGAAATATACTTCCTAATGGGATTTGGTGTATCTAAGACCAGAAACAGATCTAACTCTAGAATTGAGTTGTTGATCAAGATACATCGTAATGGGCGAATTTATTTTCGAAGAGACTATAGGTGAAAAAAACCATGAAAAAGGAAAACTTACGTAGAAAAGTTCAGGGAAAAAAGAACTGGACAACGAACATTGAGGACAGTGTTAATAAAGGGGGAGGAGAATGTAATATCCCTTTGTTGCGTTAAAACCGCTATGGTTAGACTAATTTGGGTACGAAGGAATGGAGGAAAAGCCAAAGAAGAATATTAAATTAATTATGTAAATGGTTATTTATTAAAAAATAAATAGATGAAATGTACATACTTGGGAATGATACACCTAGAAATGTGATTCTTGCAAAAGTAAAATAAAGATAAAATCTCATTGATAAATGAGATTTGATATTTCTTTCATGATAAGTATTCTAGAATAAAATTCTAGATAATCTTAATTGATGGGAGAGAAATATCCATTAAGTTTCTTAACTAGATAAAGGTGATAAGCCTATAAAAGTCTAAAATCACCACCAGAGAGAAAGGCAGGTTTTTATGGAAAAGCCTAGGCAAGTCGATAAAATGATCCGCAAAAGTGGGAGGCCCCTAAAAGAATCCTTATCAAGAAAGGTATTAAATACCTATTGAATGGATAACTAAGAGTTTGTTGATTCCTAAGAAAGTTCATCTCATCTCGGGGGGAAATGGAAGTATAGTTCATGGTTGGGTGGAGGGTGAGCTAATTAAGTCTTATATGGTAGCATGATTTCTAGTTAAAAAATATATGCATAAATTCTTTTGTGATTAATTCTAAAATTATTTTGACGCGTCTTAATAATGTTTTTAATTTAATTCTATTGCATATTAATATTGCAATCATTCTAACGTATGTGTACTATGCCATTAGTTCTCAGGTTGATGGATTTTGAATGCTACTTATTTATCATGCACGTAGACTCTATAATTGTTTTCTGGTGATTATGGTTTTTGGGTTTTGTTAAAGGTATGTGATTAGATGTAAGTTGTTAATAAGAGAGGATATATATATATATATATATATAAACAAACATTAAGCTAAATAGATTGTTTATATGTGAATGATTAAATTCAATAAAGAACGCTAAGTTCTTTTGTAATTGTTATGGATAAAATGAATTGTAAACTGAGATAAGAGGATGTAATTTATTAAGGTCATACAACGGAGCACGCTGGGTGACACCTGGAGGAAGGAAACCCTATCGTGAATCTGATTTAATCATTATAACAAGAACAATTGCAATGCATTTTATTCAGTCCTAAAAAGAGGGCATAATGCAGGAATAAAAGAAAAAAAACAATAACGCAAAAGTAAAAGAAGGGACAATCCAATCTAAATATTGTAGAGCTACTAACTTCATTATATGAGAAAAACTAGAATTAGTACACACAATTGTGATGGTACGCTATAATAGAATAAAATACATGGAATGCAACTTATCCATGTGATCGTATAGTAAGATTAGACTATGCTAGGTTCACACAAATTAGAGATAAATAGAGAAATTGTAGGAAGATCCTTTAATTTCATATTAAGTAAATGGGTAACACAATCCTTCGCAAGTGATCAATATAGAAAACCTAGAACTTCACAGATTATACATATCAATTTAAAAATTATAACATGAGAAATTTATACAGGAAGAGTTATCCATGTTTTTGTTCAAAAGAAACATCGCAAACACAATTTATATATGGGAGATTATTGTGCCGAAAGCGAAAGGAGAAAAATAAATTACACATCTAATAAGGTACTCTTGAGGATATATAAGCCTTAAAGGAAAATATACCATAAGTGGTCACGCCATATCAACAGTCTTAGCTAATAGCAACAAAGAAAATAAAGCCAGACATAAATAAGCTCTCCATACCATTTAACAATTGATTCAGACAAATTTTCGGAACGATACTCAAATATTTATCCTAATAACTCAGGAAAAGAAAATCTGCTTCACTTTTGAATGAGATTGAGTGAATTGTTTATTGGGTCTTCTCTTGATTTAGATATGTAACCAGGTAAAATAATAGATATGAGGAGAAATTCATTTTGTTCTCAGTGTCAAAATGGTAGGAGAGACTTACACAAAATTAGTTAGAAAACTGACTTAGTTGACTTGGAATAAATTATTGACTATCATCTCTAGAAATGCAAACAACAAAAGTCTCTCATGTCATTGAATAACTTGTTTTGGCCAAAAGGGGCTATGTCGAATTACATATTGGAAAATATACAACACTTAAAAACATGAACATCTACACGTACAATGATCATGCATTTTCATTTAATTACTTTATTAGAACTCCCAATATTGTTTAAGGTATATAAATTGTGTGTTAAACATGCCCTCACTATATATTTTAAATCAGAAATGAATAAAACTAATTGATAGATTGGACAGGATTACAGTCATGAAATTAGAACACTTTGATTATGCAATTTGGTAGTATCTAAATTACAAACATCAATGAAAGCCCAATTTGAAAATATTTAGTACCTTTTAGACTTAAGGGGTTAAAGGTAGTAACCCAGATATATATATAGATTTTCACCCTTTTATAAACACTAGAGGCTAAACATGCATCAATTACAGGGTCGAACCCCAAAAGAGAAGAGAAACATTGTAATATGGTGTTATACACAACGATGACCCTGAGATAGTAACTGTACATGTGTTACAGAGTCGAATTCAGAAAAAAGAGAAACACTAGAATCTCATCACTATATAGAAACAACATGCAAATAGTAACAGTTCACCCATTATAGGTTCGAGCCCTAGAAAGGAAAATGAGAAACAATGAAATAGTAAGGTTCATTAATTACAGGGTCAAACCAAAGAACTATAGAAACAAAATTTGTAGTGAGGAGAAATAGATACTTTCACCTTCCCTCTAAAACAGATATAGCACAATCTCATTCCTCTGTTTTATTATCTACCACCTACAAATCTAATGAGGAGCCATCAGAATCATAATCATAGATGTGCACAGAGGTAGGGTTCCAAGTGGAAAGATTGGCCAGAACGATCACAAGGGAAGTCCTCCAAATTTAAGAATTTGGAAAGTTTAAAGCATAGGTACGAACCTGTAACATCGCAGAGGGGAGGAGTATTAACCTCTTTCCCACATTCATTACGAAGCCACAAAGACATAGCCACAAAAGTGAGAAGCTACAAAAATGTTACCTAACATAGAAACAAAGTTTTATGTGAAATGTGGGAGGGAAGCCTTAGAAGGATTAGAACCTAGAAACCTCCAGTAGTAAGAGAGGTCCATAGTTAATTTACCTATAACGAAGCAACTGATGGAACCAATTAGCCTCCCACCACCTGAAATAAGAAATATAGATTAAACACCAGAGAAGAAATCAAGAGGAATAAACAAAAGGGAAAGGATGACAATGCGCGCAAACCTTGACTAGGGTCTTTAGTGACAATGAAGACACAACTTACCCATATGAGGTATGAAATGACAACATCCTTCACTAGTACCATAGTACATCCAACTGGTCAACTGCCATGGATAGAGAGGCATATGCATAGAAACCCAGGCACATAGTAAGATGAGTTAAGATAGAATGCCAAACAAATAACCATGGAGGAAATAGAGGTTCAAAGCTTAGCATTTAGTGTAGCGGAGCCATACTAGTAAAATGAATGAGGGCCATGAGATTTGATGGAGAGGGATGGCCTCCACACCTGGAGAAAAAAATAGTAGAGCAAAGTATTAATAAAATCCTTATGCATATGCTAGAAACCCCAACAGGAAAAAAAGAGTGGATGTTAATAAAGGAGGGGTTTACGTAAGGTGACATGGCTACCATAAAGGCACTAGATATTTAGCTAGAGAGGGTTTTAGTATCCACGAAATAGTGTTCATATAGATCCAGGTAGCACCAAGCATAGTAGAGAAACCAAATGAGCGAAAAACGAAAAATAAATGATGGGTTAGGAATTAGGGTTATTTCTAAATGAGGGATGACCGTAGATATGCTACAAGTGATCTCCACCCTTGATCCTCATCCCTTCCCCCGTGAATCAAACCTGACTATATCGAGCATGAAGGTCATGTGATAAGAGCGAAGGTGTAAGCTAGTAATAATCGAGTTTGGGGGGTGGGATATTACCGCCACACGAATGGGTGGAGGATCTTTTCAAATATCTAGATTTAATACACAAGGTTAAGCATGGTTGCACCCTAGTGCTTGTGTTAAAGGGTTAAGTATTAGTTATAGGGTAGAAATTTCAAATAATCCTTAGATAGGCATGATTTATAACATATACAATAAGAAGAGAAATAAATCTATCAAAGTATCCCATGACTAACTCTTATATTTTAAATTAATTCTCAACATGCCTAAATGGTTAAATTTGACATTGGGTGAATTTCACCTCCACCTTAGTTAAAAGTAAAATAGGGGATGTGTTACTATTATACAAAAGAAAAAAAAATCTTGGATGTAGGCCATAAATGTACATGTTATAATGTGATAACCTAGGTATATGAAAGCTAAGAAAATCTGGTAGTTGTAATCAAGAAAACACTAAGCTCCCTTATAGGAGGTCCTTACATAATACTTCACAAGACCTATTAATGATCAAATTATCAAGTATTCCTAGTGAAAACAGTAAATCATATAAACCTATAGAAATCATTAGGATGATTTACATGACTTAGTTGTTGTAGGAAGGAAAACACTAAGCTTGCTTACAAGAGGTCTCTTTGTAATGTTTCACAGGACCTATCAACAATCCAGATTATAACCCAACATATAAATCTAACCAATATTCACAACTATTTATAATGAAATATAATAATTCCCCAATCCATTTGGATTGAGCTCAATTATCCTAAGAGAAAAGTGACAATCCAGATTATAACCCAACATATAAATCTAACCAATATTCACAACTATTTATAATGAAATATAATAATTCCCCAATCCATTTGGATTGAGCTCAATTATCCTAAGAGAAAAGTGACAAACTATTCCATAAATTCATACCCTACATTAAATAAATTTACATCTAAAACTATAGAATGGAAATTTATGTGAAATGAAGCTTTATTCTATTCCATCATAAGTTGGATACATGCTTCAAGAGTCCTGATCTTGGAATGGTGGAGGCACTCCTATTTATACATAAATTTGAGATAACAAAAAAATATTTGAGATGCACAAATATCTCCTAAATCCAAAAATGTCTCATGTGTTTACAACCATGTGCTAACACTTAGCAAGTAACATCTCTACAAATCATCTCACAAATATCAAATATCTTTGATAATAAATCTTATCAAAACTTCCATGATAAGGTTGGTAAAGAGATGGTACTTAGGTGACCCAGCAAAGGCTAAAACCACTTTTAATCTAGGAATCCTCCATGCTAATGACAACACATAACTAGAAAATCACATGCATATATCATGCATCCATAAATAAACAAGGAAATTGTACATGAAACCTATTACCTGCAAATAAATCCAGTGGTAGCTACTAATCCAACTGTTCCCTTGCGCATTCCTGCTTTCCTATTCCTTCTTTATCCAATTCCAATATATGCCAAACTACTTCAAGAATGCTACAATATTTCTCTAAATGTGCAAGAGTGTGAGAGAACAAGAGAATAGAAGGGAACTCAAAAAAATGAACTAACAAAATGTTGTTATATGATCCTCAAAATCCTTTTATAATTTAGGCCTCTATTTTCTTCATTTTCCTTTAATTTCCCCCTCATGCAAATATATGTCTCTTCATCTTCATCTTCTCCTATTTTTACTATATTTCATAAATGAATTCTAATTATTGCCACTTCTCCTTTTTCAATTAATTTTCCAATTTCCATAGCCATTAATTAATCACCAGTGATACCCATCGCTATGTCTTTCCCAAAATTCAGCTTGGAATACGTGTCCCTTGACCTTGGTTATATTTTATTTACATGGAAAATGAACAAGGGGTTGTTAAAAATAACTCCCCCTTGGGGTAGCACCGCCCTCGGTGTTCAATGACACTTATAAACCAACAAAACTAATGTTTCCCATCGAGATTGATAACACAACTCGATGTAAAATTTACATCATATCATAATCCTGAGACCATGAACACCATATCACTTATTGGAGATTTATAACATAACTTGATGGGGTATTTAGAACATACATATGGATATACATATAATCAACACAACATCAAACGCATATACCAAAATGCATCTCCTCAATCAACGAATAGAGAAGTGTACATCGGCCGCATCTAATCAACCATCCCATGTAGCTTCATTGGGACCAATGTTCTCCCAATACACTTTAACCTACTCGATTGCTTGGTTCTGGAGCATGAGTTATTTCCACTACATTATGCATTGTGGTTTTGGCTGGAATTCTCTATCTAGTTCCACCTGTAATACAATCACTCAATCACATGATCAACATTGTGGACATACTTCTTAAGCAATGAAACATGGAAAACATCATATAATTTGAATGTCTGAGCCAGTTCAAGTAGGTAGGAAACTGTTCCAATCCTATCAAGGATCTCACAAGACACATAATACGAAGGTGCTAGCATGGCACATGATCCAATCCTCAAGGAGCTCCTCTTGGAATTGATGTGCAACTACACATGTTCCCCAACTTGAAACTCCTTTAATACTCAGTGTTGA
Source organism: Pinus tabuliformis (assembly GCA_031772625.1). Taxonomy (NCBI): domain Eukaryota; kingdom Viridiplantae; phylum Streptophyta; class Pinopsida; order Pinales; family Pinaceae; genus Pinus; species Pinus tabuliformis. Next base: position 1,781,831,458 of record CM062818.1, read on the forward strand.
TCTGTATAACTATTCTACCTATCGTGTGCTACCTTTAAATTCCTCTTCATAACCTGCATTTCTTATTCCATCTCTGCTAACATATCGCTTCCACTCTATACCCTCTTCACTAGATTGATCCAACCGATAGGAGTATGAGAAATATGCCCATAAAGAGCCTCAAACGAACTCATCTTCAAGGAATCATGATACACATTTTTATAAGAAAACTCAACTAGTGGTAGATACTCTTCCCACTTCCTTTGTTGATGCATAATGTACATCCTCAACATTTCCTCAAAAATCCTATTAACCCTCTTAGTATGTCCATCTCTTTGCAGATTATAAATTGTACTAAAAGATAACTCTCTCCCTAAACCTACAAACAACTCTTTCCAAAACCTGGAAGAGAAATTGGCATCTCTGTCAAATATAATCTTCGTAGGAACACCATGCAACCTCACTATCTCCCTAATGAAAATATGATCTATGTCACTAGCTAAGATCATAGAGGTCACTGTAATGAAGTTAGATACCTTGGTCAACCTGTCACTCATAACCATAATGGAGTCATTCTATTTCGATGTCCTCGATAAAACTATAGTGAAATTCATGGAAATGACCTCCTATTTCCACTCTAAAATTAGAATAGACTCCAATAAATCACCTAAATGGTTACACTCTACATCCCCTTGTTGACATTTCAAACACCTTACAAAGAACTCAACCATGTCTTCCTTTTGATTCAGCCAATAGTGGGAATTTTACATAGTTGTTAAAGCCTTTCGATATCCCTAATGACCTGAATATGACTTAACATTAAATTACCTCAAGATAAGCCTCTTGAGCTTACTATCATCTGACACATAAATTTTGTTCCTAAATCTCACCAAGCCATCTACCGTGAGATGATAATTCACATCCTAATCACCTATACTATGCTACTGTAACCTATGCTTAAGTTGTTGGTACCTTTCATCGTGTTGTCCTTCTTGCAAGATCTGTTCCTTCAAATCCATCTCATATGAACCCATAGTTATAATGTGATTTACATGTACTATTTTACTAAGAGCATCTACAACCCTGTGCTCATTTCCCTTAATGCACCCGATCTTGAAGTCAAACTCACTAAGAGTAGATAACCATATAGGTTTCCTAACATTCATATTAGGTTTCTCAATTAATTACCTCAGTCCATTGTCACCACTCATCAAAAAATACCTCCCACCAAGAAGATAATGCCTCCACATCTTTAATGCATGAATGATTATTGTCAACAAAAGATTACGAGTCACATATTTTTAATCATGCTCATTCAACTTCCTTAACCCATAGGATACTACTTTTCTTTCCTACATCACAAATCCACCAAGTCCTCTCTTGAAAGCATACATACATATCACAAACTCTTTGTCAGGATCTGCAATCTTCACAAATAGAGAATTTGTAAGAAACTTCCTCAACTGCTCAAAACTAGCTGCACATTGCTCTATCCATTCAAATTTATTTCCTTTCTTCTACAAGCATGTAATAGGATAAATAATCCATGAGAATTCCCTGATGAACCTCCTATAATAACTAGCTAGTCCCATGAATTATCTAACCTCACCCACATTCCTAGGTGCTTCCCACTCCATAGTAGCTCTAATATTTTCTAGATCCACTGCTATACCTTGCTTGGAAACAACATGTCCCAAGTAAAGAACTTTTGTCTAAAAGAAACTGCACTTACTAAGTTTGGAATACAAATGATGTTCTCTCAACAATCTCAATATTGTTGCTAGGTGTTCTGCATGCTCTTCCTCATTCTTCGAATATATCACCAATATGTCATCAATGAATACTATCACATACTTGTCTAGATAATAAGGCAACACACTATTCATCAAACGCATGAAAGTAGTTGGAGAATTAGTAAGACCAAAAGGAATTACTACAAACACATAATGCCCATACCCGTTACAGAATTTGGTTTTGTAGATGTCCTCTTCTGTACCTGATGATATTGTGATCTCATGTCAATATTCAAAAACATAAATGCTACCTTCAACTGATCAAATAAATCAACAATCCGAAGCAGAGGGTACCTTTTCTTGATTGCCACCTTGTTTAACATCATGTAATCATTACAAAACCTGAGAGTATCATCCTTCTTCTTTAGAAAAAATACTGGTGCACCGCAAGGAAACACACTTGGACTAAGGTATCGCTTATCTAGAATTTCCTTATGTTTTAACTTCAATTCCACCAACTATGGAGTGCTCATACTATACAATTCATTTGATGTTGGTGTTGCTCCCAACATAGACTCAATAGAAAATTCCACTTCCCTATGAGGTGGAAACTCTGATATCTCTGCTGGAAATACACCTTGAAATTGTTGCAATATCGAATACCTCTTCAAGACTTCAACATCCTCAACTTCCTTTCCTTTATCACTAGAAACTTTCACTACAAACAATACACACCCTTTCAAGCAACTATGGTTTTCTTGCCTAGTTGTAACCATTCTCACTGATGTAGGATTATTCTTTCCTGGTAAGATTCTCCACCCTCCATCATCATCCAAACACTCAGTAGAATTATCACTACAATCTACCTTAGTCATATGTATGTAAAACCAATCCATACCCAACAACATAATGTATGATCGTAATGGAAGTAAATTTAGATTCACTGATGTAAACATATTGTTTAACTTAAATGCATAAGAACTTAACTAATGATGAACTATTTGTTGGAAATAATACTGAGAGTGGGGGGTGGTGTGAATTAGTATTAGCTATTTAACAATTTTTCATTCCATAAACAAATTGATATACGCTACTTCTGTTAATTAAACCTGCGTATATACGCAATTGTGTTTAGAGAAACCCGCGTATATCTTGCAGACTTATAATTTAGTTAGTTGATATTAATTTGTGTATTAGAACCATAAAAATAGTAATCAAGTGCAGTAAACAGTACAGGCAATCATACACAGGAACACAAGATATAAGGTGGAAACCCAATGTAGGTGAAAACCACCTGCTGCAATTCGTCATTATCTTCTTTTAATAAGAAACTTCTTTTTAAAATATTTCCATACTGGTGCAGTCTTATACCAATACACAGGCTTCTACCTGCAGAAGGCTATAGCCTTCTCTCATTCTCTAGCTTCTCCTAGAAGGGAGATACAACCCCCTTAGCTCTTGTACTAGCTGATGTACTAGTACATAGGTGCTAACCTACAGAAGGCTACAACCTTCTCTTTTCTTCCAAGGACCACATTTCATAAATTTTTAGACTGGATCCATCAATAACATCAATCAAACATCAAATATATCTGCATCAAACAATCTCCTTTGCACCCACCAAAAACTGAATCAAACAATCACTTCTCTGAATGTTGTAACCAGAATACAGTAACAGTAACCAGAAACCAATCCTGAACCCAGAACACTGTAGCAATAAACAGAAGTAGCTAAAACATATTTTATGAGATGTACGCTATTTACATATGTAGAACCTGCGTGCATACACTATTATATTAAGGCAAACCTGCACATACGTTGTTTTGAATTACCGAACCTGCATGTATACACGCCTTTGCTATGTTGAACCTACGTACAAATTTATAAAAGATAATTTACACTTTTCAATTATTCAGACATCAGTTATGCCCAGATTATTAGATTTATAGATCAAGTCATGCGCCAAATATAATAGATAAAAATCACACAAAGATACTTCTCTTCAAGCCTTAAGATCTTGACCCATCAATAGAACTTATCCTTCTTCTAGCGCTCAGGTTCCTCCTTGATTCAGATCCAGCTATGCACCATAACCCAATCACCCGTACTCTAGATCTAGCTCTTCATCAGATATTCAATCCTTGAGTACCTTTGCCTAATGATCTCCTTCCCCTTTTATAGTCTTAGGCCTTACTCAAAACCATGTTCCAAAAACACTTAGAACCAATACTTGGGACCCAATACCTGGGTTCAACCCTTTAGATGAGATACCATGGTCCAAAACCATAGGTCCAAATACCAAGGACTAAATACCATGGACTAAAAACAAGTTTTCCCACATGTACGTGCTTTTCCTTGCATGAAAGTGAGTGCATATGCATATACGCCTTTCGATCGACGATCTCATGTGTATACGTGACTTGGTTAAGTGAAACCTACGTATATCTCTTTTTCCTTCATTCTAAGACCCTGAACTGTGATCTGTCATCTCAGTGAGTTGCCATCAAGGACAACGCCTATGCCATAGTGCCAAACCTGTTTCATAGTGCCAACACTATTTTCTTGGTACATGTAGCCAAGTACACCAACCAAGGCACTCCATGCACTTTTTTATTCTAGCAATACTTATCCACCCGGTTAGGATTGATATAACTATAGTTAGATCTAGGTTTAGTCAAAATATAAATAACTTGATCACAAATCTTACCTTCCATCTCGATAATAGAGGCCTGATGATCAACCTACCTATTACCCTATGTTGCATAAATACGAGGAATGCTCTGTCTAACATCTCCAACTTTCTATGCCTCCTGAGCATTATAAATATGAGGTCCGCCACCCTAAGGCTATGGACAATTTCTCCTGTGATTATCCTTACCACAAGTCCAAAACTACAAAGGCTTCCTTCCATTACCTTTGTTCTCTTCCTCCAACTGAAATCCATGTCCTCTTTCAACCACATTGAATTTCTTGAATGGTGTTGCATTCTCCTTGTTACCTGCATCCTGAAGTCCTTCGCCCTTCATATCCCATTTTCCCTTAGTCTTGTCATGACCTTTCCAACCCTACTTAGGCTCCGTCTTACGCTTTGTAACATACCTACTTCATATACCAATTTTATTTTTAATGTGTTATAAATACATCTAAGTGACATCATATCTCTTTTCTTCAATACTTAATACACTTATTTCAGTGTATCTTTTTTGACGACCTGAAAAATTGCACAGGTTCTCTTAGGTCTAGTTGTAGTATATTTAGATTTTCTTTATTTCATCGAGATACATCAATTTTATTCCTTCTCTATGAGGTCATGATGTTATTTATTTATTCTTTGAAGCTAACAATTTTTCTCATCTAATTTTTGAATAAATTGCGGTCTCTCTCATTTTTATTAATACGAACCTTCGTTCTTGTATATAGACCCATTGATATTTCCTGTATACAGACCCATTGATCTCTTAGATACCTATGTGAAAATTATCATTCACTTAATAACTTTCAATGTCTCATGTGATTTTCATTCATAACTATAGAACTAGAGCTATATTTAACTCGTATAATTATTTATACTACCCCATTGGCCTATAATTTTGGTGCCCTCATCCTTAAAAGTGATGAACAAATTCATATATTTATAAAATTACTTATACAATTCGATTCCCATTCCTTTTAGTTATTATTTTCTTAAGCCTAACAATTATGTTTTTAATTTTATTCAATGTTACATATATTAACTATATGTAGGAATTATTTCCAACAATGTATCAATTTTTTTCATAACTCCAATATCTACAATATAGGGTGACACACCCTTATATATATGTGTCGCCATGGTATATTTATTCAACATATGTTAGGTGACTATTATTAGATTTCTACATATGTTGCGGTATTGCTTTTTATTTTCATGAATATGGTTTATGTCCCATGTGGATTTCGATTTACACTTGGTACTGTAGGATAAACACCACACCAAACCAACCACATGAGCTTCACATGGTCTCCAGTGAATTTACATTCAATGGATAATATTTAGCGATAACATCCGACGATAGAGAGTAACTAGGGTTTTCAACTTAGTAACCCTATCCTTCACTCACTTGTCTCTATATTCATTTGTTTCTCCCTTGCAACCAAAGCATCATGCCTTATGGTATTTTTTTGTGTTTCCACCAATCTTTTTCTACAATTTTATCAGAGCCCCTACCCTTAGTCTCTCATCATTCCCCGTAATCATTTATGTTGGTAAATTAAGGAATTACTTTGTATTCATATGTTATTCGGATGGTAGAAAGGGAAACAATCACCAACGGTCTAGATTTGTCCTTGGAAAATCAACAGCCCATCAAGGTAGGATTTTCATTTACAAAATAAGTAATATTTATTTTTCTCACTTGTTCACATTATAGTCATGCAAGGGTTTTGTTGGTTAATTGCTGCTAAGGCTACGCAAGTACTCAACAACTCCATTATTTTTATTTTTCTTTGGTCATCTACATTCTGACTTTGCCTCAGGAATATATATATATATCTATATATATATATATATATATATATATATATATATATATATATATATATATATATATATCCCTATTACCATTTCTAATTTGTTCTTTCCCAGTGGAGTTGGGCAATTTATTCTTGTGTTAATTTTCCATTCAAAATCTTATGGTTGTTACAGAGGAGCTCTAGCGTTTCGTCCCCTTCTCAGGTAAAAGGTATTCCATCCTGATAGTTCAATTTTTATTCACCTTAGTACCCAAATTCAAGGAGTCAATTTTTTTAATTTGTTTCTCTCCTTTTCTAGGTACCAAAGTATTGTATTTCACCTAGTGGTGTAGGTGTATTTTTTTTTTTTTTGGATTTGCGTACAAAGAAAATAAAAGAATCCTATTCATGATTCCAATGTCACTTGGTAATATTTACTTCTTGAAGGATTTAATTAGAATCTAGTTTCTCAAATCTTCACCTTTGTGTCAAGGGATTTAGCCACTGGGTTGAGTGTTGGAAAGGCATAGGAGCTTAAACACAAATTCACACAGAAAACAGACGACCTGTGGCTCTTCTATTGATTACACAAAACTTGATGATTACAATGAACCCGGTGAAGGGTATTTAACCTGATCCATCTACCAACTCGCCTAAAATAACTGGACATGCAACCACACATTATAAATTCGACTATGAATTAACTCAACTTGACTCAACGCTCAGTTATCTGACTCTCTAATTTTAGCCAACTCCTCATGCGGGAGTAATTAATTTATTTTAACACTCCCCCTTAATTACAACCACTAAACTAGGACATGTCTCATGATAACTCAAACATGCTTGTTCAACTATGTTTTAGCTAGGCTTACAACACCCAAGTTTCTTCTATGCAACTCAAGCATATCCTTTGCTAATGACTTAGTAAATATATCAACCAATTGATCACTATATTTGCAAGGATTCAAGTGAACTTTTCCATTGCTCACAAGTTCTCTAATAAAGTGATATCTAGTATCAATATGCTTTCTCTTTTGATGAAACACATTATTCTTGGATAGTGCAATTATTGAGGTGTTGGCAATATATATTGTTGTTGATCATTATTGTTTCTACTTGAGTCCATCGAATAGTCTTATTAACTAGATTGTTTGACATGTTGCTGATGTTACTGCTACTTATTCTACTTCTGCTAACGAATGTGTCACGATGGGTTTCTTATCAGATGACCATGAAATCAAACTTGAACCAAGATGGAACACAAAACTAGAAGTTCTCTTGTTATCATCCAAACTGCCTGCAAAAGTGGAAAAATCACTATCTGCGAATCCAATCAAATCCTTCTTTTCTATGCTTGCATACATTATACCATGATCTCTACTTCCTGCTATGTATCTCATAATTCTTTTGCGTTCACTCCAATGTGTGTCTTTTTGAGTCTCCATAAATCTGGAAATAAAACTCACTCCTTAAATGATATCCGGTCTTGTAGTTGTGAGATGCATGAAGCTGCCAACCAATCTTTTGAATAGAGTTGGATTGAAATATGTTCCTTCATCATCCTTGCTTAACTTTGTACCTATTGCAACTAGTGTAGGGACAAGTTTTCAATATTTCATCCTATATCTTTTCAACAAATCTCTAGCATACTTATTTTGACAAATAAAAATTCCTTTTTCAAATTGCTCAACTTCTATGCCAAGAAAATATTTCATGAGACCAATATCTGTCATCTCAAATTATTTGACCATGGTTGCTTTAAATCCATCTAACTCAAAATCCCCTGAATAAATCATGTCATCAACATATAAGCAAACAATCAAAATCTGTCCACGCTCATTTACCTTTGTGTACAAGGTAGGCTCAATTCTACTTCTGCAAAATCCATTCTTGATCATGTAGCTATTAATTATGCTATACCAAGCTCTGGGTGCTTGCTTGAGTCCATAGAGCACTTTATTCAACCTGTAAACTCTATCTTGTTTACCTTCAACTTCATCTCCTAGAGGTTGCCTCACATAAATTTCTTCTTCTACAATTCCATTCAAGAAGATTGGTTTCACATCCATCTGATATAAATTCCACTTGTTCTGAGTTGTTGTGTCTAGAACTACTCTTACAATATCCAATTTGGCTACTGGGAAAACATTTCTCCAAAATCTTTTCCCAATTTCTTCTAGAATCTTTTGCTATAAGTCATGCTTTAAATCTATTAATTTCGCCTTTCTCATTCATCTACCTCTTGTACACCCATTTTACACCAATGAGGTTTTTTCCTTTTGTAAATCAACCAAACCCCACATATTATTCTTTGCAATAGCTTCAAGTTCTTCATCCATGGCTTGCACCCAATTTTCATCTTTGATTACTTCTTCAAACGAAGATGGTTGGAATGATAACAATGCAAAATTTGAACTAACATCCAAATCATCATAAATATCTCTTAGACTTCTCATCTTTCTCTTACTATTTCTTGATTCATCACTTGATTGACTGTTAGAAGATCCTCAATTTGTTGATCTGCTTGAAGATCCATGATGGTCAGAAAATCTTGAAGTCATTGTTGGTGTGCCTTTGTTTGGTGTCTTCACCTATGATTCTTGCTCCTCCTTTTCTGCTACATCATCTTCTTCTATCAGTGACACGTGTGCATCAAGTATTTTTTCTATAGCCCCATTCCATGACTCTTGTTCTTTGAACACAACATCTCTACTAATTATGGTCTTCTTGGTGACAGGTTTATACAATTTGTAAGCTTTTGATTGCTCACTATAACTAGTAAATATGCATTTTTCACTTTTATCATCCAATTTTCCTCTTAGTTGTTTAGGCACATGTGCATAAGCTACACATCCAAATACTGTGAGATATGCTGCAAGACATACCTGAAAATGCTTGTTCTAGTACTCTATTCATCACTCTCTTTGTAGGATATATGTTGATCACATAAATAGAACATGCAATTTCTTATGCCCAATACTAATTAGACGAGTTTCTTCCTTTCAATATGCTTCTTGCCATGTTCATAATTGTCCTATGCTTTTTCTCTGTTACACCATTATGTGGTAGCATGTACCTGATTGTAAATTTTCTTCTGATTTCATGTTGTTTGCAGTAATCATGGAATGCCTTTGACTCATATTCTCCACCACGATTTGACATCAATACCTTGAACTGTCAATCACTTTCATTCTCTTCTAAGGCTTTGAATTCCTTAAACTTTGCAAAATTTTAAGAATTCTTCTTCAAGAATTAACCCAATTCTTTTTGTTATATTCATCAATGAAAGTGAGGAAGTAACAAATTCCACCAATTGACTTTGTCATCATAGGTCCACACAGGTATTTATGCACTATCTCAAGAGGTTTCTTTCATGGTGTTTCTTTCCCAAGATGAAACACTCACAAGTAATAGCAGGTTCTTTGATGGGAGGTAATCCTCTGACAATCTATTTTTGCTACAACAATCTTAAATTAGAAAAGTGCAAGTGTCCAAACCAAAATTGCCATAACCAATAATCATTAGAACATGCAACTGTAAAAAAAACTCGCTTGATCACTGTAATTCATAACTAGAGGAAAGAGTTTGTTCGTCGTCATTTGCACCTTTTCTATGAGTTTCTTGCTTGGGGGCTTGTCATATATAACACACTCTTATCCTTGAAAGATAACTCTGTATTGTTTTTGTGTCAATTGACCACCACTTAACAAATTATGTTAGAGAATAGGAACATAATATACCTATGCGATTGTCTTCGAATCCCCCTTCTTGGTCAGAATGTTGACCACTCCTTTGCCATCTACATCCATAGTCTTTTTAGTCCCCAATTTTACCTGTTTCTTCACGGATTGATCCAAATTTGCAAGAAAAAAGTATTGTTGTGTGTCATATGGTTACTCCAACCAGTGTCTAATAGCCACACATTATCATAAATTTCATGCATGGTATGGCAAGCTAGGAACATGGTGTTAGTACTTTCTGTAGTGACATCAGCTCTCTCGTTCACTTCATTAACTAACTTCTTCTTACAATCACAGGCATAGTGACCAAATTTATTGCAATAAGAACATCACACCTTTGATTTGTCAATTATTTTATTATTGTTGAAGCTTCTATAGTTGCTTCCACTTTCATGTTCATTCTCTTCTTGGCCATCTCTCTGACCACCATATCTTCCACCTCATCCTCTTCCTCTTGATTTAGTTCTTCCTCGACCTCTGTCTCTTGAAATAGAAACCTGACTTTTAAAAGTGGTTTCTAAAGTGGAACCCATATTTCTGTCTATCCTTGCCTCACGCGATAGAAGTGATCCTATCAGCTCATCAACTGTTAGTGATCTCAAATCCTTGGATTCTTCTATGGTTGCTACCGCAACATCAAATTTGGTAGACAAATATCTGAGGACCTTCTCAACCACTATTTGATCTTCAATTTCTTCACCATATATTTTTCACTGAGTTACGACAGTTATGACCTGATTCATGAAAAAATCAATTTCCTATGTCTCCTTCATCTGCATACTTTCAAAATCTCTCCTAGTATTATGCAACTTAACAATATTGACTTTGGCCATACCTTTATAGTTTGTCGCCAAAGTATCCCATGCTTCCTTTGCTAAAAACATGATCATAATCTTTTGGAACAGTGCTCAGCGCACACCTTGCTCGATAAGATGCAACGCTTCTACATTCTTCTTCTTGCCTTTCTTCAATTGTTCTCTCTTTGCATTAGTGAGATCTCATTCTTCTACTTCATCCTAAGGTTCTGAAAACCCAAACTAGACATAATCCCAAACATCATGAGCCTGCAGCGTGGTTGCCATATTAATGGCTCACACATCATAATCCTTCCCTGTAAATGGTCGGAATTGGGGCTGGAAATTTGATAAAGACATCTTTCTTCAAAATTTCTTCATAACCCCAAATTTTTTTCTTTTTTTTTTTATAAACTTGCTAAATTCCTCAAAAAATCCTTTTCAATAAACTCTTAGTTATTTTTTAGTCTAAAAATTAATTTATATAAAAAAAAATTATATAAAAAAAATTTTTATAAAATTTTTTATTTATAATCACTCTTTTAAAAACCTTATTATCATATCATCCCTTTTCAAAAATTCCTTTTATACTAATCCGTTGATAATCCACATCACAATATAAAAGGTGTATAAATCAATACTCCACGCGGGTTTCAAAAAGTTTGGAACAAAGACTTTGAAAAATACACCTTGTAATTGTTCACTGAGGCAAAAAGGTTATGATTGTCAGATTTTTAGGGTATTTAACCTGATCCAACTAGTAACTTGGCTAAAATAACTTGACATACAACAATACACTATAAATTCACTATGAATTAACTCGACTTAACTCAACACAATTAACTCTCTAATTAATTTATTCTAACATTGAGAATGATAGGTATAGTTTTCCACTTTGTATTTGTTAAAGATTACAATCCTCATATCCTACTAAGAATCACTTTACTATTTTTACAAACCATGTTTGGGAATTCTAGGGTTTTAACCCATAATTCTTGGTATCCTGATGACATTAGTTACTAATGTGTTTCTTGTACAGGCTCTAGACTTCTAGGATTTTAAATGATTTCCAGTTTATACTATAAATTTTTACTTTCTTTCTTATATTCTTGGCAATGTTAAGTGTGAAGCCAAATCCATGCAGGATTCTAGATCCTTCCACACTGCCAGTAGTTTCTAGAATCACATGCAGGATTCTAGATCCTCCTACACTGCCAGTAGTTTCTAGAATCACATGCAGGATTCTAGATCCTCCTACACTGCCATTCATTTCTAGATGATTCCAGATCTACATTTGAATCACATACAGGATTCTAGATCCTTCTTCTGTCTCTATAAATTTGTAATTTCTCTAGCCAAGGAAAGCAAATAAGCCAAGGCCCAAGCCTATTATGTAATACAAAGTGATTAATCTTGTTGTTTCTCGATTTGTCTGTCTCTATGAATTATTCTCTGCTATTGCCATATAAGTCTCTGAGTATAAATCTGTTGTGCATTATGTATGCTCTATTCTAACAACTGGTATGAGAGCTAGGATTCGAATATTCACCGTGCAAGCCACTTAGTGCCATTGCCTTGCTCTGGCAGCGTTCGTTAAAATGTTGGTTGCTACCCATGGAGCTATTGAAGGATCTGTCCAGGAAGTAGCTGAGGAACGTTGGAACTAAAAGATAGTTGCTGCAAGAAAAACAAGGTCGTGGAGCTATGTTGAAATGTGTTGCTAGAGTTTGAAAAGTGGAGATCCGTGGAGATTGGATTTGAAACGTGGTGTTCTAGTTTAATGAATGAGTAGCTACGACGCAAGTCAATTGTGGAAAACCAAGGAGGAGAGGCTCTAGATCTAGCTGATCGTGGTAGGAGAATAGATTGAGGCCAGCAAGGCCAATCAAGATCGAGAGGCTAATCAAAATCAAGGAGAGGAAGGATCATCTGCTTTCATTGTGGCAAACCCAGGCACATGAAGAAAGAATGTCGATTCTAGAAGAAAGGACAAAAGGATCAGAGACTGTCTAGTACAAATCACAAGTCATCCAGCACAAATGAAGGTGAGACTACTTCTGTAGCCACAGATGGTGATGTGTTGTTTACTATTTCAGTAGAGGATGCATGTCTATATACATCTAGCAGTAGCTTTGATTGGATCCTTAACTCTAGGGCATCTCACCATGTAACCCCATGCAAAGATAGTTTTGTTTCATATAATACCAGTGATTATGGTAGAGTGCATTTGGGGAATAATCATTTTTGCAGTATTGTTCGAGTGGGAGATGTCCAGATCAAGATGAAAGATGGACAAAATATATTGTTGAAAGAAGCCAGGCATGTACTAGAAATGCGCATGAGTTTAATCTCTATGGGACGACTGGATGATGAAGGCTATTCGACAAGCTTTGGAAAAGGAGGCTGGAAAATTAGCAAAGGTGCATTGGTCATGGCCAAAGGACCCAAGACAGGAACATTATACACATTGAAGACACTGATAGGAGAATCGGATTTGGCTACTGTCACAAAAAAAATAAATTTACCAGATCTGTGGCATAAGCGTTTGGGTCACATGAGTGAGAAGGGCTTGAAAATCCTTATTTGTAAAAATTTATTGCCAAGTTTGAAATACTACAATCTTGATCTTTGTAAGCATTGTATATATGGTAGACAAAGAAGGGTTTCATTCCTTAGAGGTGGCCATGATAGAAAGAAAAATGTGTTAGAATTGGTACACTCGGATGTGTTTGGGCATGTTAACATCAAATCATTAGGAGGAGCATCATATTTTGTAACATTTATAGATGATGCATCTAGGAAAGTTTGGGCATATCCTATGAAAAATAAAAGTGAAGTGTTTGGAATATTTGAAAATTTCCATGTTGTTGTTGAAAGAGAGACTAACAAATTGTTGAAGTGTTTAAGAACAGATAATGGTGGAGAATATTGCTCAAATGCATTTAAGATATATTGTAACAGGTTTGGCATAAAGCATGAGAAGGATGTGCCTAGTACTCCTCAACAAAATGGTGTCGTAGAAGGGATGAATTGCACCATTATGGAAAAGGTGTGAAGTATGTTGTCCAATTCCGGTTTGGAGAGGAATTTTTGGGCTGAAGCAGTCAGGACCACTTGCCACCTCATAAATAGATCTCCAACTACGGCCTTGGATTACGGTATCCCTGAAGAAGTTTGGACTAGTAAGAATTTGAATTATTCTCACTTGAAAATCATTGGATGTGAAGCATTCGTACATATTCCCAAAGAAAATAGAACTAAGATATATGATAAATCTATAAAATGCATTTTTTTGGGATATGCGGATGAAGATCTTGGTTATCGTCTATGGGATCCAGTCAAACATAAAATTATTAGAAGCAAGGATTTTATATTTAATGAGTCTGAAATGTTCAAGAGGACTGTAGGTGAGTTGGAGGTCAAGAAGGTTATTGACAGGTTTGAAGAGCAGGAGGAAAACATACCACCAATACAAGAAAATGAACAGCAAATTCAAGAGCATGAACAACAACAAGTGGAAAATAATGAACAACAAGAAGAAGGAATCTTGTAGGAACCTTTATAGGAGATTCAACCTTATAATTCACCACCACAGTTGGTTCGCAGATCTTCTAGGCCTCATAAGCCTTCACGAAGGTATTCTCCTTCAAACTATATTTTGTTGACTGATGAAGGTGAACTTAATTGTTTTCAAGAAGCATGTAAAGTCAAGCACAATAAAGAATGGAAGAAAGCAATGGAAGAAGAATTGAACTCTTTGCAGGCGGTTGGTAAACCTCCCAAAAGGTACAAAGGGTCTACAAGCATTAAGGTACAAGATTAAGCATGAAGGTCACTAAAAGAAGGAGAGGTATAAATTAAGACTGGTGGTGAAAGGTTTTGCCCAAAAAGAAGGTATTGACTTCACTAAAATTTTCTCACCTGTTGTTAAAATGTCATCCATTAGAGTCATTCTTGGTCTAGTTGTTGCTTTAGACCTAGAATGTGAACAATTAGATGTAAAAATTGCATTCCTCCATGGTGAATTGGATGAAGAAATTTATATGGTGCAGCCAGAAGGCTTCATAGAAAAAGGCAAAGAAGGCCTTGTTTGTAGGTTGAAAAAGAGTCTCTATGGTTTGAAACAAGCACTTCGACAATGGTACAAGAAATTTGATTCATTCATGTTGGAACATGGTTTTCAAAGGTTGGAAGGTAACCATTGTGTCTATATCAAGAGGTATGATCAAGGAAAGTATATCATATTATTGTTATATGTGGATGACATGTTGATTGTTGGGCATGATAAGAATAAGATCAATAGATTTAAGAAAGATTTGGGTAACAAATTTGCAATGAAGGATTTGGGACCAGCACAAAAGATATTGGTCATGTGGATTATGTGTGACAGGAAAAACAAAAGGTTGTGGCTGTCACAGGAAAAATATATCAAGAAGGTGCTTGACAGGTTTAAGATGAAGGATGCCAAGCCAGTTGGTACACCCCTTGCAGCCCACTCCAAGCTGAGTATTGAATTATGTCCTAGTAATGACAAAGAGAAAGAAGAGATGAGCAGAATTCCTTATGCTTCAGCAGTTGGCAGCTTAATGTATGCCATGGTATGCACACGACCAGACATTGGATACTTCAGCAGTTGGCAGCTTAATGTATGCCATGGTATGCACATGACCAGACATTGGATGCTTCAGCAGTTGGCAACTTAATGTATGCCATGGTATGCACACGACCAGACATTGCATATTCAGTGGGACTAATGAGCAGGTTCCTTCCTAATCCAGGCAAACAACATTGGCAAGCAGTAAAATGGATTTTAAGGTATCTCAAGGGTACTAGTCATTATTGTTTATGTTTTGGTCATGATGAGACTGTGCTTGAAGGATTTACAGATTCGGATATGGCTGGAGATATGGACACCAGAAAATCCACTACATGTTATTTGTATACATTTGCAGGTGCAGCGGTATCTTAGGTGTCAAGGCTGCAAAGAATAGTAACCCTCTCTACAACATAAGCAGAGTACATAGCTACAACAGAAGCTTGTAAAGAGATGTTGTGGATGCAACGATTCCTAGGAGAGATAGGAATAAAGCAGGACAAGTATGTGTTATATTGTGATAGTCAGAGTGTCATTCACTTGGCAAAAAACCCAGCTTTTCATTTAAAAACCAATCACATTGACTTAAGGTACCATTGGATCCAGCATGTGTTGGAGGAAGAATAGTTATCCTTGGAAAAGATCCATACAGATGGGAACCCCGCTGATATGATCACTAAGATTCTACCACGGAATAAACATGAGCTATGTAGAGGCATGGTAAGACTCGGTGTGACTTGATGACTCTTATTTGGCTTCAAGTGGGAGAATGTTAAGTGTGAAGCCAAATTCATGCAGGATTCTAGATCCTTCCACATTGCCAGTAGTTTCTAGAATCACATGCAAGATTCTAGAACCTCCTACATTCCCATTCATTTCTAGATCATTCCAGATCTCCATCTGAATCACATACAAGATTCTAGATCCTTCTTCTACCTCTATAAATTTGTAATTTCTCTAGCCAAGGAATGTAAGTAAGCCAAGGCCCAAGCCTGTTACGTAATACAAAGCGATTAATCTTGTTGTTTCTCCATTTGTCTGTCTTTGTGAATTATTCTCTACTATTGCCATCTAACTCTCTGAGTATAAACCCGCTATGTGTTATGTATGCTCTATTCTAACAGGCAAGTTTCTGAGTTCTACACCTGAACCTCTAAGATAATTTCTTAATGAATATCTGCAATTTCTTTTACTTAAAATTTTTGCTGAGAATCCTTATTTGATTTAATTTTCTTATCTTAGGTTTCATGATATGTACAAACATAATTTCTAGAGAAGTTTTCTTGTGAGATGGATAATAATTTCCATTCTTATGAGGACTTCAAGGACTAAAAGCAGATGTCGGTTTTTCAGGTTTGGACTCCTTAATTTACTGAGTAGCTCTAGGGACAATCACATATATTGCTTGGCTCTCCGATAATTCCAGGGCTTTTTATTTTGTCTTCAATCCTGACAGAGTTTGGTTATCTGTTTTGACCAAGATCATTAAAGCCAATAATGGCTTCATGGTTTAGTCTATCTTACTTGTCTGTATTCAATTCCCCCTTCTTTATAGTTATCGATTACATAGAGTCATTGTAGATTTATGTAGAAATTGCTTTGCTTGTACTGTCTTTCTTTCAGTACTTTTCATGAGAGGAAATTGTTGGCAATTTATGTCATTATTCATTATGCTTCATGTCACTGCTGTAACATGACTATATTTCCATTTATATATGTATATTTACATATCAATTTTACATTACGGTTACCTTACATGCTATAATATCTACCATAGCATTTCCTTTTCTAAGAAGAAATTGTTGGCAATTTATGTCATTATTCATTACACTTGATGTCACTTCTGTAACATGACTATATTTTCATTTATATATGTGTATTTACATATCAATTTTACATTACGATTACCTTACATGTTATAATATCTACCATAGCATTTCCTTTCTTGTACTTGCATCTTTACAATTCTTAGTATGTTTTATTTACACCATATATGTGATAATTCGATTTCATTTAGCCACATAACCAAGGTTAATTTGTTTTTAATTTGTTTTTACAAAGTTAACTAGTTAAGCCTTTTAACCAATTCATATTTCCTGGACTTTACTATTTATTATTTTAATTTCTCCATGTGTTGGGACATGATTATTCCAGATATTGTAGTTTTAATTCATAGCTTTTCCATGATATTGTATGATTTTAAACCACCAAATTTCATGTTTACGAGAATTTAATTTAATTCATTTATATCAATATTATGCATGAAGTTTACAAGTACTTTTGTAAGGTTGTCTCACTGTAGACAAGGAGTATCATGTAAATAACATGTTTACTTCTACTAACATAATTTCCAATTAACAGTAATCTCCAGTTCATTCACTATATAGTATAACCTACTTAAAATGTATCTATTAACTTCTTTTATTCCTTCCTAAATAAATAAAATTCGTCGTGGAATTCGTTCCATTATTGCTCCAACACGGCTCCAAATTTACAGCTTCTAACTATGATATAATAAATAAGAGAAAATTAAATTATGCATATTTCCTTTATCTCGTCCTCTTAATATATGTGTAAATTCATAATTTCTTATTACCAATTTATTTATAATCAAACCTTGTTGTAAATACTCATTCCATTCATTCATAAATTCTTTCTAATATTACATAGCTCCTTTCTTTCACATATATTTACTCGTATAAAAATTACAACAATCACATATTCATTGAATTTACCAATGAAAGAAATTTACTAATCTGTAACACACTTCAGGGATACATATCTATATTAGTAGTAGGCATGCAATATTTATTTTATATCATCACTACAATCAAATATTTTATTAATTGAAGTTCCTCAAAAGGATAATATATAGGCATGTAAGACAATAACTAATAGCTTGAAAAGCTGTTCCATACCGTGCATCTTCCTAAGAATTCTGATGGGAACAATTACAATTTTTGTATAGATATAATCAAATCTCTGATTACTTTGAAGAAAAAATAACTAATATTCACTGTAATTCCACAAAGTTATTAACCAAAAGTAATTATTTATTAAGAATTTATAATATTCACAGTAATTTCCCAAAGCTATTCTTTGGATCTCTATATTTTTTGAATTTAACAGTGGGATATTTTTTTCACTATTTCTAAAGTTTTTGTTTCTTTATTCTTATTCGTCAAATTTTCCATATGATGAAAATTCAACAAAAATTTAAAAAAAAAAAAACAAAAAAAAAAAAAAAAAATTCTTCTCCACTAAAACACACAAGATAATGCTAGGCTGTTTCCATGCCGTATACCGTAATTCAATCTATTCATACAAGGGAATGCCTTTATTCTCAAATCGAGACTCAATTTCGATTCATTTTATTGTCAACAATTTTCCTTTCGTTGATTTGTTCCTCAAACATGCAAATATAATTAGTAAGCAGAGAAATGATAATACAAATGAAATATAATTTCTGGAAACATATCTTGCTCTAGTTGTAACAAAATATCTTCATGCAGGAAAACAATTGTTCATTATTAGAAACCACGAGTATAAATATGCACAAGAATTTTTGCATACAGACTTCAACCACCATTCCTTTGTCATTTTCTAACATTTCATAGCAATAAAGAATTAACTATAAAACATAAAATAAACAAATAGATATTCCTTTCAGTGTAAAATCAACACTTAGGAATATTTTAAAAAATGACACTTCCATCCAACCATGAACTACCTCCAATAGTTCCTGTGTTAAAACTATCTTTCCTCTATAAATCCTCCTTTTTGATTCTTAGGTGGTTCATTTTATCGATTTCTTCCCAGTACATTTTAGCTAGCAGTGTCATGCTTTAAGGTCTGCTAGCTTTTTTCCTAAGCATTTTTGTTTTAGTTTTTTTCTTTATTTTTTTTTGAAAAATATTCTATTTTTTTCTTTAAAACACATCTTTATCTCCCGAAGTGCTTTACTCCACACCACTTAGTATTTCTCTCCAACTAAGTAATTAACATAAAGCTCCCATTATGTTAATTTAATTTCTTTTAATTATTTTTTCCTAAGGATTTTTAGGAGACTTTAGGGAAGGCACACTATGTGGACTTCACTACCAATAACTTTTTCTAAGCTAGAAAGAGGTCTTCTAAAATCTAGTGCTCTTTCTTAAATATTTACAAGAAATTTATTTATTAACTCAAATAATAATCAAATAATTACATCATCACATAAACCTCATCATGGCTTCCATACCAATTAAATCCAACAATAGTTTAATGTCTAAAAATAGTAAATCTTTAAAAAGACGAACCATAGGGGTGTTACATCTTCCTCTCCCTTTTTTATAAACATTGTCTTCAGTGTTCCCTTAATTCGATGTTTTCTTAAGATGGGAAGGAAATGCCTCCTACATTTCTTCTTTCATTTCTACATCGATCTCTTCTGTACTAAAATCCTTCTACTTCACTATATTTTGATCGATGGGTCAGTTCCAAAGTATAACATAACCTTATATTCATTTCATGCTCATTTTTTGGAATATTTTTATACATGCTAAACATGTGCTTCCTATTTTCATTCATTCCATCCACCAAAATATTTCTAACCTGAATCCAAAAGCTATCCATATGCACCCAACAAGGTCAACAACATTGGTATAACATCACAACATTATAATAAGCCTTTTTTGTCATTTATTCGTGGCTATGCCAAGTGATATGGACATCATATATTGCAAAATTCAAAATATAGAATTCCTAGTATTCCTTTCGTATCACTTACATAGAGACAATAATAACTAAAGGGCTACTTACAACATTCTATTTTATGCTTTTATTTTGATACCATAATATCAAATACACATTTTTCATACATATATAGGTGTTGGATAACCTACTAACTCTGCCATCTTTATAGTTGTTATATTGTTATCAATTTCATTCTAAAGTGCATTTAGTCAAGTTCATCCTAATAGTTTGAGCACTTTTTTCCATACCCTTCCATAAGCCCACAAAAGTATGAGGAAAGAAATAAGGAATTCACAATAGCAACATAGAAAATTAAGGGGTATCATTATATATTCAACTTTCATGGTCAAAACAACAAAATGTAATTTCTTAGGTGTATAACACTCCTTTTCCTTTTTACACCTTATTCACTATTTTCTTTTAACTTACTCCCAAGAATTTTCCAGTTTGGCCTGTATTGTAGGTTATTTATGAAGATTATGTGCATCTTACACTTGGGTAGAACCATGGAGTCTTTTCCCTTTGCATTTCTATGGGCCTTAACTATCTTCACATGCAACACATAAACATAATTTATTTAGTTTTTGAATTTTGGACATTTCATACACCCACATATGTGTAAATATATATTAGAGAAATACATAAGCTAACAAAAAGTCAAGTTTACGGTTTTTTATTCAGATTTTTGGCTGCATCATTCAACCATAAATAATATTTTTTTTCCAATTTGCTAGTCTACTTGAGAAATTTCAATCTATTTCATTACATCATTCTAGTCAACCACTTTTATGGTCATTTTTGTTCAAAAAAAATCCAATTCGTGAAGTTTCTAATAAAACAACAAGACTGATCCCTTTTCATTTTGAATATTTTCGATGTTATCCCTAGTTCCTGCTTCTTTTCTGAACCATCTTTGAGTGCCTTTGGGTTTTTCTAGATTCTTGGGGCAGTTAAAATTCCATTATTACTATTATTTTTAACTTGATAATCTCTAATTCTTCTACATACTTTTTTATTCTCCACGATTGATTTTTTTGTTAACCACAATTTATGATGATACTTTGTTCTACCCCATGTGTTTACCACATACTTAGCAGGTCCTTCCAATATGTGATTGCCATATTTTTCTAAGTTGTCCTCTTGTCAACCAATTCTCCTAGTTACTGCTTCACTTCCTTATATCCCATGTATGTCAGAGGACGATGTCGTCCTTCTATTTCACGAATCAAGAATTCATTTTTCTTTTTCGAGGACCATTGTAGTTCTATATATATATATATATATATATATATATATATATATATATATATATATATATCATGTTTTCTTGTTTGGATTTTTTTCCCATAAAGTTATAACCTTTAGTGTCCTTGAGCTTTAGTTATGTTGTTAGCATCTATTTCCATTTCCTTGATATAAATGTTTCAATTCTACCTAGTTTAATATTAAATAGGTTTAAGAAGACTCCCTTTTTAGTACCTATTATATGGTTCTACATCATATTTACAAGATACTAGTTTTTAATCCCTTTTTTGAGCCATTTTCTATTGGTATTTATATACCTTACAACACTTTGTCCTTTTATGTATGCACTTCATGCGCCTTTTCCCTAGGGTTAAATCCTTTCTTATCTTATTCTTAACATGCATGCCTATATATATTTATATGTATTTATTCATGGATATGTTCTTTCACAATATCCCAAGTTCTAGTAGGAGATTCTTCCTATTGTATATAAGATCTCTTTTGAATAATTTTGGATTTGACATATAAGAGATCATTTTCATCTAATGAGTTCCTCATATATAGCAATAACTTATCAAATTCCATAGATATTTTGTATAATGAATTAGTTGGAAGATAAATTCTCATTTTATAAATATATCCTTTTCATACATATTGAACGACCTACTACAATAATAATTTTCATATGGTAGTAGGACTTAACACATTTCTATGTGAATTGTAGTTCTATAGAAGGGGACATACCAGATATATAATAATAGTAATTTGATGGGATTTCTTTTGTTGGAATACCTTGTTTGTATCATTAAACTCGGGGATGGAATCACCTATTCTATTAGTATACTTCACTCACTTAAGCTAAAAGCTCATGATGGCCTAAAGAGGTTGTATATCTTTTATGACAAGTTTTGGGTATGGAGTAACATTATTGTTGTGTTATTGAGTTTGAAAAACATTTGTGCATAATATTTGAATATGCTGAGTATGCTCATTATATCTCTCATCCACTGTATAATAAAATTACATTCTCTTTTAGATCTGAACAAGTATATACACATCGATACTCTATTTTTCCTATTTTCTTGGTAGAATTTCTACATTAAACTTGAGACATTTATTCTTTTGTGATAGATATGACTAGCACATGACTTATCAATTGGTCTCATCTCATTTTTTGTAACTTAATTTAATTGAGTGGTGTTTTATGGTTGCATGTTTTATCAATTTACTTTTCTTGTTGCATCTAACCCTACTAAGTGTCTTTTAGAGTAGATACACTTGAACTCTTAATACAATTTTCTTTAAAAAGTCAAATCTAATATTTCCCAATGATCTAGCTCTCACATCCTCATTGTAGCAATAACAAATTTCATATTACTGATATCCCTTTTCCTCAACCTATTCAGAAATTATTTAATTATTGGTTAGTTCTAGTTTTCATGTCTTTTACTTCCGCCAACAATTATGATGTAGCACTTATAAATTCATCTTATATTCACACTCAACTTTGATCTAATTGATGCTCATTTACATCTTATAGTTGCAAGTTGGACCATAAGCCTCAATATTAAACTTATTACTCTCATACCATATGTAACATACCTACTTCACATACTAATTTTATTTTTTAATCTATTATAAATAAATATCAAATGACATCGTATCTCTTTTCTTCCATCTTTAATACATTTATTTCACTCTATCTTATTTGATGACCTCAATAATTGCATAGATTCTATTAGTTCTAGTTGTAGTATATTTGGGTTTTCTTTATTTCATCCAGATACATCAATTTTGTTCCATTTGTATGAGGTCATGATGTTATTTATTTCTTCTTTGAAGCTAACAAGTTTGCTCATCTAATTTGCGAAGAAAACATGGTCTATGTCCTTTTCAATTAACCAGAGTATTTGTTCTTGTTTATAGACCCGTTGGTATCTTCGACACGTGTGAAAATTATCCTTCAATTAATACATTTTAATGTCTCATGTGATTTTCATTCATAACTATAACACTAGAGCTATATTTAACTCTTATAATTATTTCTACTACCCCATTGGCTTATAATTTCGGTGCACTTGTCCTTAAAAGTGACACCCATATTTATATATCTATAAAACTACTTAAACAATTCGATTTCCATTCCTTTTGGTTATTATTTTCCTAAGCCTAACAATAACATTTTTAATTTTATTTAACTATACATATATTAACTATATGTAGGAATGATTTCCAACGATGTATCAACTTTTGTCATAACTCCAATATCTACACTATAGGGTGACCAACCCCTATATATGTATCTCCATGGTATATTTATGCAACATACGTTAGGTGACTATTATTAGAGTTCTACATAGGTTGCGGTATTTCTTTTATTTTCATGAATATGGTTTTTTTTTTTTTCATGAATATGGTTTATGTCCCAACTGGCTTTCACTTTACACTTGGTACCCTGGGATAAACACCACACCAAACTGACCACGTGAGCTTCACATGGCCTCTGGTGAATGAACGTTCAATGGCTAATGTTTATAAATGGAATCTCATGACGGAGAAGAACTAGGGTTTTCAGCTGAGTAAAACTATCCTTCACTCACTTTTCTCAATATCCATTTGTTTCAACCTTGCGACCAGAGCACCGAGCCTTCTAGTATTTTGCTCCTTTTCCATGAACCAGAGTACTCTGTTTCACCTAGCGGTGTAGGTGGTTTTTTCTAATTTTGACTCTGAATACAGGCAAATGAAAAAAGCCTTCTGCTATTTCCAATGTCATTTGCTATTCTTTAATTCTTGAAGGGTTTAATTAAAATCTATTCTTTCCAACCCTCACCTTTGCATGAAGGAATTTAGCGACTTAGTTGAGGAGGATGGCCATAGATTTGCACTTCGTGTTTGTTAAATATTGTGGTCCTTGTATCCTCCTAAGAATCTCCTTATTATTTCTACGAACCATGTTGGGACTTTATAGGGTTTTAACGCATAATTCTTGGTATCATGAGGACGTTAACGTTAGTTACTAATGTGTTGCTTGTGCAAGCTCTAGGTATCATGAGGACGTTAACGTTAGTTACTAATGTGTTGCTTGTGCAAGCTCTAGACTTTTAGGATTTTAGGTGACTTCCAATTTATAGTATAATTTTTTACTTGTTTTTTTATATGTGTAGCAGTTTTCCAAGGAGTTATATAGGTGAACCACTAGGGTAATCCCTTGATACATATCTGCAATTTATTTTATTTAAAATTTTCGCTCAGAATCCTTATCTTGCTTAATTTTCTTCTCTTGGATTTCATGATAGGTACAAGCACAATTTCTCGGGAAGATTTCTTGTGATATGGAGAATAATTTTCATCCTTAAGAGGAATTCAAGGACTAAAAGGGATTGTCAGTTTTTCAGGTTAGAACTTCTTAATTTACCCAATGGTTCCAAGGACAGTGACATATACTACTTGGCTCTCCAACAATTCTAGGGTTTTGTGTTCTCTCTTCAATCTTGACAGAGTTTGGTTTTATGTTTTGACCAATATCCTTAAAGCCAATAATGGCTTCCTAGTTTAGTCTATCTTAATTTTTTGTATTGAATCCCCTTTTTTTCTTCTTTATAGACATCAATTACATAGATTCATATTCATTGTAGCTTTCTATAGAAATCACTTTCTTTGTACTGTGTTTCTTTCAATATTTTTCATGAGAGGAAATTATTGGAAATTTATGTCATTATTCATTACGCTTTAGGTCACTCTTGTAACATGACCATATTTCCATTTATCTATGTATAGTTAAATACCAATTTTACATTACGGTTACCTTTCATGCTATAATAGCTACCTTAGCCTTTCCTTTCTGGTACTCACATCCTTATTGTTCTTAGTATATTTGATTTACTTTATATATGTGATAATTTGGCTTCATTTAAACATGTAACTATGGTTTATATGTTTTCGCGAAGTTAACTAGTTATCCCTTTTAACCAATTCATATTTCCCAGACCTTACCATTTATTATTTTAAATTCTCCCAGTGTTGGTACATGAGTATTCTAGATACTGTAGTTTTAACTCATAGATTTTCCATGATATTGTACGATTTTAAATCACCCAATTTCATGTTTATACGAATTTAATTTAACTGATTTCTATCTATAGTATGCATGAAATTTACAAGTATTCTCTAACGTTCACGGTAGACAAGGAGTATCATGTAAATATCACATTTATTTCTAGTACCATAATTTCGAATTGCATATTTAAACCTTCTTGGAAATATATCTCTAGTTCAACCATTATATAACATAACCTACTTATAATATAGTTTTATTAACTTCTATTCCTTCCCTTCTGCAAAATAAAATTTCTAGTAGAATTCATTCCATTATTACTACAACACAATTCATAATTTCCAACTTCTAATTATGATATACTAAATAAGAGAAAATTAAATCATGCATATCCCTTTATTACGTCCTCCCATCTATTTATAATCAAACCTGGTTGTAACTACTCCTTCCATGCATGCATACATTCTTTCTAATATAGGATAGCTTATTTATTTCACTTATACTTACTCATATAACACTTACAACAATCACATGTTCAAGAAATTTACTAAGGAACGAAATTTACTCAGCTATAACACACGTATGGATGCATATCTATATTAGTAGTAGGCATGCAATATTTATTTTGATTATCATTGCAATCAAATCTTTTATTAATTGAGGTTCCTTGAAAATAATGCGATATAGGAATGTAAACTAATAACTTGGAAAATTGATTCCATACCTTCCATCTTCATAAGATTTCTCGGGGAAGAATTAGAATACCTTCCATCTTCATAAGATTTCTCGGGGAAGAATTAGAATATTTGTATCGATATAATCAAATCTTTGGTTACTTTGAAAAAAAATAATTAGTAAGAATTACTAATATTCACAATAATTCCACAAAGTTATTAACCAAAAGTAATTAGTTATTAATAATTTCTAATATTCGCAGTAATATCCCAAAGCTATTCTTGTGATCTCTACTATTTCTTAAATTTAATAGTGAGGATATATATTTTTTTCACTATTTCCAATGTTTGCTGTTTTTATTCTTATTCGTCGAATCTTCCATATGACGAAAATCCAATGAAATTTCAAAAACATATACAATTCTTATCGAACACTAAAACACACAAAATAATCCTAGGGTGTTTCCATAACGTATAATGGAATTTAATCTATTCGCGCAAGGGAATACCTTTATTTTCGAATCGAGATTCAGTTCCGAGTCATTTTATCATCAACAATTGTCCTTAAATTAATTTATTCCTCAGGCATACAAAAAAATATATAAGTTATGGAAACAGATCTTACTCTAGTTGTAACAAAATAAATATCTTCATGCATGTAATCAATTGTTCATTATCAGAAAACATTGGTATAAATATTCACTTGAATTTCTTCATGCAGACTTCAACCACCATTCCTCTGCCATTCCATAGCATTTCATAGCAATAAAGAACTAACTATAAAACATAAAATAAACATAAAGAAGTCCCTCTGTCTGTAAAACAAACTCTTGGGGAATTTTGATGAATAAGACACTTCCACCTAACCATGAACTATCTCCAATAGTTCGTCGGGACCTAAGACTTTATGGCCTTCATCAATCTCCCCTTTTGATTCTTAGGTGGTTCATTTTATATATTTCTTCCCAACAAATTTTAGCAGGTTCCTGCTTCAAGGTCTACCAGTGTTTTGCCTACACCTTTTTGTTTTTGTTTTGTTTTGTTTTATTTTTTGAAAAAAAATCATTTTCTTTCTCTTTAAAGCATGTATTTATCTCCCACAATGCTTTATTCCAGCCCACTTAGTATTTCTCTCCAACTAAGTGATTAACATAATATTTCTTTCCCATTATGTTGATTTAATTTCCTTTAATTATTTTCTCATAGGGATTTTTAAGAGATTTTTAGGGAAGGTCCACTATGTGGAGTTGACCACCAACAACTTTTTCTAAGTTGATAAGAACTCTTTGAAACTCTAGTGCTCTTTCCTAAATATTTCCGAGAAATTTATTTATTAACTCAAATAATAATAAAATAATTACATCACCACCTAAGTCTCATCATGGCTTCCATCGAAACTAAATCCAATAATACTTCAATGTCTAAAAATATGAAATTTTTAAAAAGTAGAGCCATAGTGCTGTTACACGCTTAGACTAATCATAATATTGTTTCAACTTTCCAATGATTTCCTCCAATGTTTGAGGCTCACCATACTCAATCTGATCCTTAACTGCTAATGACAATACATTAATGAATCTTTGAAACTTTGTATTCTTATCTTTAACATATGGTACATAGCTCAATAACTTTAAAATCTTAGCCATATATTCTTTGTATTTCATAGATCCCATCTTCAACTTGTAAAACTCCTTAGCCTTATCGTCATAGAATCCTTCTGACAAATACTTCTTCCTGAAAAATCTCTTGAACTCATGCCAACTCAACTCCAATATCTTGATGCCTCTGACACACTTTATGTCTTCCCACCAAATGTTTAGTTTCCCTTTGAGACTGAAAATGGCTATCCTGGCTTTGATGTTCTTTGCATAATCATGCAACTCAAAGAAATTCTTCATCCCAAGCAACCATGGTTCTACATATTCTGGTTTCTCTAACTCTCCATCAATATTAGTAGCCTTAAACTTCTTGAACTCATCCATAAATTATCCCCTCTCACTCATCTTCTAAGGATGACTATGATGTCTCTCTCATCAAAAACTAGAATATAATCCATAACCGCTACGTCTCTTGTCAGGTGTATCCATCCATCTACTGTTGACTTTCCAGGATATTGGGTCTAGGATAGAATCTTAAAATCTCTGACGCTACCAAACCAATAATATCAATGATACTAGTTTGCACAACGGAATATAAACAACAGTAAACCACAAATGCACATAATATAAACAATTTTTTACAATTTTCAACCCAACTTCGTTATATTAATCAACATATAATATAAAATTCTAGGGCTCCCACACTAGGGATAATGGCCCTCATACATCCACTAGTACAAGATACAAAACTGGGGCTTGGTGTTAGTCTGTTGACAACCAGTCTACCCTCAACAAGATACTCTCACCATCTGGCTAATGCAGTCGACTCACTCAACTCTTCTCGATCATACCTTGTACCTACCCATTCGTTCGGATCCTGATCTTCAACTCGTGCCTATATCAATGCTCATGTCCATATGGGAAATGAAACTTGGCTATCAATATTCTCTTTTGTTGTACTTCATTTCATCAAGGTCATAACATTGTTGCTCCTCACCTAATCAGGGACTTCATCCCATGATGATCTTCCTGTGTTTCATCGATGGAGAAAAACATACGGCACAAAGGGCTTCCACATATCACTGAAAGATGTCCATCTCCCATAATGAACATGGGCTAGGAGGAACGCCCATCATCGGTTGTAGAATTCCTTCTCCACAGACAAGTCTACAACTTGCTCAACTACTCCTCTGGTTTGTCAACCCTTGAGCTAAACAACTACCACTCTAGCAACTACCTTTGTCCATCACGGTGTTACACACTGAGAACCAACTTGGACACTATCATGATGTCCTCTAGTAGACCATAAAAGTCGAATCCACATTCAAACTTGGTCCACTCTCACACTGCCCACCAACAGTCCACGAGTGGCCAATCCACATTATAGAATTTTCACCTAGGTAGGGTATCCCCCCACCTAGCAGACCCTTCTATTGGCTGCCAATAGATTTCTCCACATGTACATTTTGCTCTGCAACAGAGGAGTTATTACACAAATATAGGCTCCAATGTACTACTACAACATCGATCCACTAATTAGGGAATCTGACAATCCATGTCAACCCAATCACTTGGCTGCTACAGTCTCTAACAACATGAAATCCATTCACCGTGAGGCCCACTCCTAGTTGGGGTATTCAACACTGAATGTTAACCCCAACATGTGGCACCCATAGGTTGCTTGATAACTGATCCAAATCACCAATATTCACTGTCAAAATTGCAAGTGGTTAGTGTTGCTCACCTCCACATCAACCCTACCACCTTGGCTTTCACAAGATGCATATAAAATGATCCAAAACAGGTCACAAACTATGACCCAATGCACACACGATGCACCCAAAATGCATTCTCCCACTCACTACGTTATGGTCCTCTTGATTGTTGTAATTCTGGGCTTGTTAGGTCACAACATATAGTCCCTAACACCCCTTAAGTCTGGCCCATAATT
Organism: Pinus tabuliformis; assembly: GCA_031772625.1. Taxonomy (NCBI): domain Eukaryota; kingdom Viridiplantae; phylum Streptophyta; class Pinopsida; order Pinales; family Pinaceae; genus Pinus; species Pinus tabuliformis. The sequence continues at coordinate 1,781,861,048 of CM062818.1, forward strand.
TCCTTCCCTTGTTGTGGCTGCTCTTTTAGGAGGCTGGGTGACCCTTCGCTGAAGATTTGGGTTGTTCTAGCCCATTGACCTCCCTCCTATTTGTTGCAGCTTGCTACAACAGGCCTCCTCCAAACTGCGACAACCTTCCCAAGGGTCTGCATCCTTCCCATGACCTTTAAAACAGTCCTTAAGGCTGCACCTACTCCAACAAGAGTAATCAACCCTTCTCCATCTCTCGATCACCATGAAACTAGCTTCAAAACAACCTCCGTCTCCCATATTAGTCTTCCTCTCCCTTGCTGTGGCTAAACCAACAAATTCCTTGCCTTCATCGAGTTCTTCACTTGTGTTTTTGTTGCCCAATTGGATGAGGAAATGACTCCTCCATCACCTTATATTCATACACCAATGGGAGGGCTTCTCTAATGTCAATCTAGGGCTTGACAAGGTGTCACAAGCCTAAATAACATTAGGCCAACCTTGACACTTCTTGTGCAAACCCACACTTTGACTTCAAAAATTCATATCTCCATTTCTACAACTCGGAATTCAACAATTCTCAAAGAATTGGATTCTTCTTTCTGCCCTCTATCATCTCATGTCATAACATGTAGAAATGTGCTCATGGAAATTCCCAAAACATGAATTGGAGAAAAACCCCATGCTTGGGTTCCAAGCCCACAAGTCCCTTAGGGTGCTTTTCCCTCTAATCCCCAACACCTAGGGTTTGGAGTACCTCCAAAGCTACTTAAAAATCAACACTCCTTCTTAACGAGGGAGGTGCTTCGAAGACTAGGAAGTAACCATCATCATTTCTAGTGATATTAGCCCATCTGACATCCATCACTGCAGCATACCCCGTAAAATGATCCTGAAAATCTCAAAAGTGCCACTACCTCATCACATATGAACCTGAAGATACCAAACATCCATAGGGATGATCTCTTTGAGGCTATAATCCCTCTGATTCTACATGATATCTACTGGCTCAGTCCTACAAGCACTCATCCTCTTGGATCAAATACCACTCGCATAAATCCCCTCAATCTCGGATATGCAACACCACGATCTGATGAGGACTCTAGCCTACCAATATGTATTCCATCACATGAAGCCATCCCGATCAACCTGATATCATCCAAGCTGAAGAAACTCTCTATTTGTACCAACCATCCATGAAAAGCCAATGGAAGTCCATGATCAACAACCTGCCCTACAACAAATTGTTTTTCACTCGGCTCACCACAAATCCACTAAAACTCCTAGCCAATCTCACTACCAATCCAATCAATACCACATATCAATGTCTTTAGTTGAACCCTTTGCTCCATGATCTAAACACCCACAACTCCCTCTATGTTGATTTCTTAGGCACACTCTAATTCACTGTCCCTCAAAGTAGCTCAGATACCCTCTGATACCATGTTGAATTTCCATGATCTTAGGTCTAGGATAGAATCTTAAAATATCTGATGCTACCAAACCAAAAATATTAATGATACTACTTTGCACAACATAGTATAAACATCACTAAATCAAACACGCACAGAATATAAACAACTTTTTACATTTTTAAACCCAACTTCATTATATTAATCAACATATAATACAATAGTCTATGGTTTCTGTACCATTGATAATGGCCCTCATACATCCACTAATATAAGATACAAAATTGGGGCTTCCTGTCATTCCATCGACAACCAAACTACCCTCAACAAGATACACTAACCATCTGGCCGATGTAGTCGACTCTCTCAGCTCCTCTTGGTCATACCCTGCACCTGCCTAATCCTTCGGCTCCTGATCTATAGCTTCGGCCTCTATCAATGCTCCAAGTCCATGTGGCCACTGATCAATCTACTCTCTAGTTGTGCCTTAGTCCATCAAGACCACAACACATCGAGACTCTTGTCGAGTTGTTCACCACTCCACTTGTGAACAATTCTCAACTACCCATTTCTTCTCCTCAAGTAATTAGGGACTTCATCCCACTATGGTATTCCTTCACTACACCGATGAAGAACAACATCGAGCATGAAGGGTTGCCACCTATTACTACAATATTTCCATCTACCACAATGAACACAGGCTGGGAGGAATGCCCATCATTTGTCGTAGAATTCCTTCTCCACACACAAGTCTAGGGCTTGCTCAACTTATCCCTTGGTTCGTCAACCCTTGAGCTCAACAACTACCACTCTAGAAACTACCTTTCTCCATCAAGGTGTTACACACTAGGCTCCAACTTGGACACTATCACAATGTCCTCCAATAGACCATAAATTCCCAATCCATGTTCACACTTAGTCCACTCTCACGCTTCCCTCCAACAGTCCATGAGTTTCCAATACACACTGCAGCATCTGCACCTAGCTATGGCATCCTGCCACCTAGGTGACGCTTCTATTGGCTGCCAACGGACGTCTCTGCATTTTCCCTTTTCTTTGCAATAGAGGATCTATTAAACAAATATAGGCTCCAATGTACTGTTGCAACATCGGCCCACATATTAGGGCATCTGATAGTCCATGTCAACCCAATCACTTAGCTACTACAGTCTCCATCAAATAACATCCATTCATTGTCAGATCTACTCCTAGTTGGGGTATTCAACACTCAATGTTAACCCCCAACACGTGGCACCCACAGGCTACTTGATAACTGATTCAAATCAATAATATTCACTATGAAAAATTCTCATTGGTTAGGGATTCTGACCCCCACATCAACCCTCCCTCCTTGGCTTCCATAGACTTCATATAAAATGTTCTAAAACAGGTCACTAACTATGACCCAATGCACACAAGATGGACCTAAAATGTGTATTCAACCTCATTGTTTTATGATCCTCTTGACTGCTGCAATTTTGGACTTGTTAGGGCACAACATACAATCCATAACACCCCTTAATTCTCGCCTAGAATTACCTTCCCTTGCTAGGACTACATTTCTAGGAGGGGAGGTGACCCTTCGCTAAAGTTCTAGGTTGTTCTAATCCCTTACAGCCCTTCAACATCCCTCTTATTTGTTTCGACTTGTTACAACAAGCCTCCTCCAAACTTTGGCAACCTTCCCAAGTGTCTCCACCCTTCCCACAACCTTGAAAATAGTCCTCAAGGTTGTGGATACTTCAACAAGGGTACTATGCCCTTCTCCATCTTTTGCTCACCCTGAAACATGCTTCAAAATAGCCTCCTTCTCCCATGTTAGTCTTCCTCTCCCTTGTTGCGACTAACCCAAAAACTTCCTTGCCTTCACCAAGTTCTTCACTTGTGTTTTTGTTTCCCAATTGGATGAGGAAATGACTCCTCCATCACATTCTATTTATACATGAATAGAAGGTATCCTCCAACGTTAATCTAGGGCTTGAAAAGCTATCACAAGTCTAAATAACATTAGGCTGACCTCGACACTTCTTGTGCAAACCCACACTTTGACTTCAAAAAGTCATATCTTCATGTCTTCACCTTAGAATTTGATGATTCTCAGAGCGTTGGATTCTCCTTTCCGCACTGTATCATCTCATGCCATCACATGTAAAAATGTACTCCTAGAAATGCCCAAAACACGATTTCATGCAAAACCCCATTCTTGGGTTCCAAGCCCACAAGTGACTCTCATAGCACTTTTCCCTCCAATCCTCGAACCCTAGGGCCTGGAGCACCTCCCAAGCTACTAAAAAATAAACATATACCACCTCTAACTATGTCATATTTTTCTAACATATGCCCTCCATGAGGGCTACTACTATATTCCCCATTTGTAGTTTCCTCCAGTCCATAATTGATCTGTGTCTATCCTTGTCTCTGCAAATTCAATAAACTTTGATGAATCACTACATTGGCATCTGCTTGTTTCTCCTATGCCTTGGAAAGTATTTCCTACGATTGAATGTTTCTATCATTATCTACCTTTAAACTCCTAATATTTTCCTTTAAACCTCTGAAGGTGTCTCTTGTGTCAGGAGAGTACTCATCTCTATGTTTCTGATTTGATCTATAAGGAGAGTCACATGAACTGTAATCCACCATTTTTCTTTTCGTCTCTGATCTTCTACTTCCTGCAAGCATACCATGTCATATAAACCAAATATAAACATAATCAACATACCACAATGATGTTCAGGGGAGGCTATCTCGTCTACACAAACTAGTCCAGATTAGCATAATATAGATATATATATCTATCTACTATATATATATATATAAATATATATATATATATATATATATATATATATATATATATATATATATATATATATAACATCAACATAACAATCATCTCAACATACCAACATCATCGACCTCTAAATGATGGCCCAACTGTGACAATTACCATCATGAGAAATAACCAACATGCATGTATGAAAAACACTTAGACAATCAGACATCCATACATAACAATCCCATCTACCCTGAGTTACAATGCTGCAAATTTTCTCTCTTACCGCCTTGTAACCACACCCTCCCATATTTACCCAATTTCATTGACCTGCTGGTGTAAACATGAGACAAAGTGTTACTACAACATGACCTAGCCTACAAGCTTCAGTTTTGAAAGTGGAGCTGACAATGACATCTCATAGACATCTGTGAAGGATTACATAGCACTCAAAGGCCAAATAACCATCCCAGGTTGCTAAACCTTGAGATGAAGCTACTTTTCTCACAACTTAACCCCAAATTTCATGCACAATCCTATAAGGGTGCAGTTATAGGTGTAATGAACCTAATTTGCATTATAAAAAAAACTCTTTTTTATATACCTATGTTTAATTACCACATGTAAAATCTATATTATTATGGTAATTATAGCAATACCACTCTAATTCACAATCCTAAGTCCCCACTCTCGAGGTTAGCCTAGATGATTATCAGCTGATTAAATGAGGCATGATCCCCTCAGTTATGACAATGGGGTATATTAATGTGGTTTAACTCGGTAATGAGCTTTCGATTTACATTTGATGAATCTCACTTTACACTACTATACCTTATATTATTTTCCTTGGCATAATGGCAGGGACACTTGGCTTTTTTCGGTGCATAAGAGTTAAGTGTATTTATTTCATATTTATGGAAGCAGCTATACTCCACATAGCTAGCATCCCACTTATCGCTTCAGCACGATGGCATGCCGTACATCCACTTCTTAGGCACACCTTCCAACCAATGAGTGGGTTGAGGAGGGTTCAGCGCTCCAGATCCATTATGGCCAATCTATGGCTCAGATTATCCCTACTAACCCTAACCTTTTTTACCTGATCTTTCTCGTTGAGGTTGTCATTTACTCTTACACCCATAGAGATGAAGTGGAAGGAAGGGATTCATTTCCCTCTTGCAGTGTTGATACCATTTTTTGTTCAGAGAGTGAACATCTCCCTTCCTACATTTACCCTTGGCATTTAATAGAGAGAAGGTTTTTCATGCGACAACTATGTGGCGATTACCCTAGGTGAGTAGGTAATACTGCTATTCTTGACTTCTACCATGAACTCTATATTATTTTTCTATTTTCTATCGATTATCTATATTATTTTTCTATTTTCTATCGATTACCTCTGTCTCTGGTTGACTTCATTTTAGTTTTCTTTTTTCTTGTATTGATAGAGGAGTACACAGACTTCCTCGTCCTCACGCCTCAGTCTGAAAGGGGCGTTTCTTCATCCTTAAGTGAGTCCTTGCCTGGGAAATGCAAACATCCTCTTATGGTGTTTTCATTTTTGTTTATTTTCCCTATCATTCTCACTCTATCTTATTGTTTTTCCCACGCAGGTTTGAGGAGCGCAACTAAGTTACATGATTCCTTAGGCAATCCCCTTTTCGCAATGGTTTCTCCGTCAGGACAGGGTTGATAGGGTAAATAGCTAAACCAGTTATTTTTGTTTTCTTGTGCTTCGGATATTCTGCTAATATGGGTATTTTGATTTTGTTCCAGGTATACTCTAGATTGACAACTTTGAACCATAAATGCACCATATTTAAATGTCTAACTCGTGATGGTTGTCTTTTGAACAGGTTGGTGATTTCTATCGAAAATGGATTCTGATATTTGTAGTTTTTCCGACTTGTTTCCATTTTGCTAGCTACCGAGGACGGTGTGGATTATGACTCAGTGAATTCAATTAGGCTGTCGAATTTTCCTAGTTGTATTTCTGGTTATTGGGGGTTTTACCGTAGACTCAGGATTTCATAATTTGGGTGATGGCGGTTTTGCTACTCGTAAATGATCTTGCGGCCCTAGTTACTAGGTTTGACTTTTACTCTATCAATCCATTGTTGTTCATACTTCTAAGTAATTTTTAATCTCTAGTTTAAATAGACAGCGACTATGCCGAATGTAAAAGGCCATTGACCGTCACCACAGTTAATCTGGTCTATCTCTATATTTTCTTTGTCAAGGGATTGATCCGGACTGTGAGATATTGTGTAAGGTTTTCATTAGACTGTTGGAATGATCGTTCCTCATCAATATGAACACTTAACTCTGTCTGCTAGTACTTTAATGGATGTTGTTTCATATTTCATAGAAATTTAGGCTCCTTTTGATTTGCATGTCTATTTCTTTTCTTCTATACATATGATTGAAACTAGTATATGAATGCCAAAGGAAGAATCATATTTTTTCTCTATTTTAATTCTTTCAATTAACTCTTGTTGTAATACAATTTAGTTTATATCTACAGTTTAAATGTTATAGCTGTAGGTATCGTACTATTTACGTTTTCCTAAGTAGTCTACTACTCTTCATCTACTCATTCTTAACTTATGCATGCATATACAGAGGTGATACTTGAGCCGCTTCCCTTAAACAAAAATCTATTTCATGAATGAATCTCCCATCCGACCCCCTACATGCTCGTTCGTGTGGTACTCTAATTACTATGCTAGCTCTGAATTCCAATTGAATTAGATCATGGTGCATGCCTTCAATAATCCTTATATGAGCTGTAAAGTTTTACTGCAAACATTCGAATCTTCAAACGACCATAATGGTTAGCGTATTCCTTTGCAATAGTTCATAGGACGCATTACTATGCAGGTCCTGCTTCAACCATGATACCATCACCACTCATTACCCTACCCATAATTTATGTAAATCTGTAATGAGAAAAATATCTAACTATAGTGATTAACCAATTTAGATTGCCTAGATACAACCCAGCAATTATTTAACCTCTTAAATAATTAATCTCTTAAATGTGCCTCTAGTCTAGGACCAGGTTTCGTTCTTCAACTAGGAAGAATAGCAATGCTCCTATGATTATCTAATCCGTAGTGAGAATTCATATAAAAACCATATTTCTCGCTGTGAATATTAATACTAGAGAAATTTCAATTATTTTCCATGCATGCATCTAATAAATCCAATAATCAACAGTGCAACTATGAATTATATCAACATAACATGCAACTCTATAATATTAGCGTAACATGTCACTCTACAATATTAACATAACATTTTATTAAAATAATATGCAACTCTGTAATAATAACGTAACATGTAACTCTATAATATTTACATGCATGCACCTTTGTAATATTTACATACATGCAACTATGTAATATTTACATAACATGCAACTCCACATTATTAATAGTACCCTGCAACTCTGAAATCTTAACAATAATCACCTATCAAAATATAGATTACCTTCAACTAACATCCATCATAAATAATATACATCTACTATAAAACCATTCAGACACAGTTAAGAATTTTCTGACCAGTATACTTAAGTTCGGAAAATTTATAGCTAACTACACCAAAGCTCCAAACCATGAATCCTTTGATTCCCCCCAAGCTATGACAACTTTCCAGGCATGAGTAACCTCTACTCTACCTTGATAATGCTTATTTATCATTATCATGTTCAGAAATTTTTCCTGGGCAATGTCCTGTCTTTAGGGGTTCTGTTTCCCCTCAGCCTAGGCTTTTTCCATGTTTTCCCTTAAAGCTAAAAGCTTGCTTTTCCACTTGCAGCACTTTTATTCCCGGTGTTTATCTCCCACAGGGTTAACACATATATATTTTTCTTTAGGAAAAATCATAACGAACGTTATTCCTCTGAGATTCTGGCAAGTTTCATCCTCTTTTCTGGGATTAGTCCATGAATTTTCCATCATAACATTAATAAATTTACTAATCAAATATAAACATTCGCATAACCATGTTTATCACATACTAGCATATTTCTTTACAGCTATCACATAGTAATTCAAGTTCTTGAAAATGGGAGGTGTTACATAATCCCCCCCTTAAAATTAACATCATCCTCGGTGTTATCATTTAGCAAAAAATAATTTAGGGTAAGTAGCCATTATGACCTCTTCTTTTTCGAAGGTCGCTTCCTTAGGATTAAAGTGTCACCACTGCACTTTAACGTGAGATATTACCCGATTCCACAATATGGTTTCCCTCTGGTCTAGAATGCGGAGTGGTTCGGGTGAGAAATTTCCTTCGGGCTCCACCAATAGAAGATGCCAATCAATTACCAGAGAGCTATCATGCACATATTTTTTTAATAGTGACACATGAAATACATTATGTACTTTAATATGAGCAGGTAGAGCTAATTTATATGCTACTAGACCTATTCGATCCAACACTTCGAATGGTCCACAGTACTGCGGTGCTAATTTAGCACAACTGCCAGTACTCAAGGTACTCTTGTGAGGTCTGATCCTCAAGTACACATGTTCCCCAATTTGAAATTCCTTAAAACTATTTTTTTATCTGCATAACTTTTCTGTCTGTCTTGAGCAGTCCTAATATTTTGTTGAATTTTTCTCACTATCTCTTCCATTTCACCCAAGAGTTCATGCCCAAGGATCAACCGATCCTCTGGTTGACTCCAACTGAGGTGGGTATGACATTTTCTTCCATAAAGAGCCTCAAAGGGGCTCATCTTAATGGAAGCCTGATAACTGTTGTTATAGGCAACTCATCCAAATGTAATTAATCTTCACACTTTCTGGGTCTATCCATCAAATAGATTCGAAGAGATCTGCCAAGACTTGATTTGTTCTTTCAGTGTTCCCATATGTCTGTGGGTGATATGATGTATTGAAGTTCAATTTGGTACCAAAAATCCCAAATAGTGATTTCCATAATTTTGAAGTAAACTTAGTGTTCTGATCTGATACAATCATTTTTGGTATACCATGTAATCTGAAAATATCTTTCATGGAGATATTCTTTATTTGTGTTGTTCGAAAGGTGGATTGTACAAGAATGAAGTGGGTTTCTTTTGTTAGTATGTCTACTACCATCATAATTGAATCATGTTGATACCATGTTTTTGGTAATCCAGTTATGAAATCCATGGAAATCATTTCCCACTTCCATTTCGGAATTGGTAATGAATTCAGCAGACCTGCCGGATGCTGATGTTCTATTTTCACTTGTTGACATTGTAGGAACTTCGCCAAATAATAATTTACCTCCTTTTTCATTCCAGCCCAAAAAATTGTTTTCCTAACATAGTTATCATTTTCTAGTATCTTCGGTGGCCTGCGTATGGCTCTTTATGTTGTTCATCAACTATTAACTATTTGAGAAGGGTGTTATCTGGAATATCCCATCGAACTTGGCAGGTGATCAACCCTTTAGACTTGATATCATATCTTGTTGTCTTACCTTGATGTATATGATTGTACAAGTCTTGGTATTGGGGGTCATGTTGTCCTGCTAATCTCACCTGCTCCTCAAGATCTATTTTTACACTTACTCCCATGTGTGCAATTGTAGCATGAGCATGCCAAATTAATGCATCAACAATCTTGTTCTCCTTCCCTTTAATATGTTTTATTTCAAATTCAAATTTGCCAAGGAAGGATAACCATCTTTCCTGCCTCGCATTCAGGTCGGATTGACTAAAAAAATATTTAAGGCTGATGTGGTCGGTCATTAAAACAAACTTTTTACCCAACAAATAATGTCTCCACATTCTTAACGCATGAATTACTGTAGCCAACTCCAGATCATACACAACATAATTATGCTCGTGTTTTTTCAATTTCCAGGATTCATAGGCTATCACAACATTGTTTTGTAGCAACACCCCTCCTAATCCCTCAAGGCACGCATCTGTGCATACTACAAATTCTTGTTCTGGATCTTCTATCCATAAGACAGGAGCCGTGGTAAGCATTTTTTTAAGTTTATTAAAACTTTCTTGACACTTTTCAGTCCATTCAAACTTCGTTCCCTTTTTCTGTAATGAGGTGATGGGGTATGCCAATCTGGAAAAGTTCTTCACAAATCTATGATAGTATCCTGCAATCCCCATAAAAGAATGAACTGCAGACACATCCCTTGGTACTAGCCATTCCAAAATGGTTGTAATCTTCTCGGGTCCACTGTTAATCCTTCTTTAGATATGACATGTCCCAAGTGTTGTATCTTGGTTTGGAAAAATTCGCACTTGCTTCTTTCGCATACATTTTATTTTCCCTTAAGGTCTGCAGTACCATCCTTAAATGTTCTTGATGCTCCTCCTCATTCTTGGAGTATACCAAGATGTCATCTATAAAAACCAATACAAAGTGATCTAGATATTGGTGGAGCACATTGTTAACGAGACACATGAAATTCATAGGAGTGTTTGTGAGACCAAAACGTAACACCACAAACTCATAGTATCCATAGCATGTTCTAAAAGACGTCTTTTGTATATCTTCCTCTTTAATTCACAACTGATGATACCCCATTCTCAGGTCAATCTTTGAAAAAACTGAGGCCCCTCTAAATTGATCAAATAGATCATCTATTCTTGGTACGGGGTATCTATTTTTTACTGTTAACTTGTTCAAATGGCGGTAATCTATACACATTCTGTATGTATCATCCTTGGATTTCACAAAACAAACCAGTGCCCCCCAAGGGGAAATGTTGGGAATGATATATCCCTTGTGAAATAACTCTTGTAATAACATTCTTAACTCTAATAATTATGGAGTTCTCATGCTATATGGAGTCCTAGACACCGAAACAGCCCCAGGCACTAGATTTGTCATGAAATCTATATCCCTGGATGGGGGCAATCCTGGAATTTCTTCTGGAAAAACATCCAAAAATTCCTTGATGATTGGGATCATTTCCAACTTTTCTTGTTCAGACAACTGAGGGTTGTCCTCCACCTATACCAAATACAGTTGACAACCTTTCCTGGTGCTTCTTTTCAATTGTAAGGCAGAAATTTGTCAAACCGTTACTGGTTTCTCTTTTCCCTTAATGACCATCAGGACCCCATCAGTTCCTACACATGTCATTGTTTTCTCCAGAAAATTTATAATAGCAGCTTGCTATTTTAACCAATCCATTCCGACTAATATGTCATATGACCCAAGTGGAAGAAGATTCAATTCTACTGCCGAGAAATAACCATTAAAATCAATAGGGCACTATTTTACATATTGAGTTATTTTTCTCTTAGTACCCGTGGCTAGCGGTACTAGCCATGCATTTATGAATTTTTCTATTTTCAGATTTCATTTTTCTACAGTTTGGGGGCTAATATAGCTTAAGGTAGCCCCCGAATCTATTAAAATAGACATAGTCCGGTTTAGGATTTTACCTTCTATTTCCAACATAGTATCTTGATGCTCAGCGTGTTGTTCTCCAAGGTGGCGTTGATTCTTGGCATGCTCCTTGCAATATCATTTATTGTAGTGGCCTCCCCAACTATCTGTATGTTGTGCATATACCGAGAGTTATGTGGGAAGTCTCACATCATATGAGGTCCCCCACATCCCTAGCACCTTAGTGATTCTTTGGTGGCATCATACTTTTTGTTGTTCGGTTCAGTTACTCTTGAACCTGTGTGAGACTGATCAGGCAAGGGTATCTCATCTCTAACCACCTTTTTTTTATGATCTTTACCAAAATTCTGCAAATAGAGAGGTTTTTGCTTCTTCGCTCCACCACCAGTCCTTCCACCATCCTTAGTCTTCCACAATTTGCCACCTTCATTTTTTAGTTTGAACTTTTGATGACATAGCCTCACTTTCTTGATTACTTCGTAAATGGTTTCTGAGTTATCAAAGTCAATTCTTTTCTTATACAAGACCGACAAACAATTCAGGAAATGTTGAATTTTAGCTTTCTCTTCTTTTAAATAGGGTACATAGTGCAACAAATTGGTGAATTTGTTTACAAATTCATCCATAGATAGTTGCCCCAATTTCAACTCATGAAATTCCTTAGCCTTATCATCATAATACCTCTCGCTCGGGAATCTGGCCTTAAATCGTAGCTAAAACACATCCCATGATACAGTTTTTTCTTCTAATGCTTGAACACTCTTTCATTCCTCCCACCACAAAGTGGCTTTACCCTGTAATCGATAAATTTCCAATCACGCCTTTAAGTTGCTTTCATATTCATATACTAGAAAATATTTTTTCATATTCAACAGCCATGCCTCTACATCCTCCTCGTTCTCACTGTCAAACACTGGTGGTTTGATATTTCTAAATTCTCCTTGCGATTCACTATTCCTTCATTTATTATTCACCCTTGGTGATTCTGGATAGGTTTCTCCCCCGCTTCCTGACTCATCAGAACCTATCTTCCTTGTACCTTCTTGATTTACACTTTTGTGATTAGACTTCTCTACCCATTCTCAAATTAGCTTCTCCTGATCTTCATTAGCTCTCAACAACTTTTCATTACTCTCATGAATTTGGACTAAATGTGATTGTAGTGTCTTTACCATTTCCACTAATTGAGAGCTTATGGCAGTAGTACTGCTGACTTCCCCTAGTTCCACGTACAATTCCTCATTTTCAGTATTGGGTAGCAGAGATCCTTCCATAGCTGTTCAATTTCAAATTTCCTCACCTACACCATCATTCAGATTTGATTAAAAGAAAATTTAACATAGTAGTTTAAACATATGAATACATAACAATAATTCTCTTATACATAGTTTTTTTACATAGATGCCCCTATATAGGCCCAAATTAGAACTGTGCTCCTGATACCATTTGTAACGAACCTAATTTGCACTAAAAAAAATAATAAAAAAATTATATACCTATGTTTAATTACCACATGTAAAATCTATATTATTATGGTAATTATAGCAGTACCACTCTAATTCAAAATCCTAATTCCCCACTCTCGAGGTTAGCCTAGATGATTATCAGCTGATTAAATGAGGCATGATCCCCTTAGTTATGACGATGGGGTATATTAATGTGGTTTAACTCGGTAATGAACTTTCGATTTACGCTTGAAGACTGTGACTTTACGCTACTATACCTTATATTATTTTCCTTGGCATAACGGTATAGACACGTGGCATTTTTCGGTGCATAATAGCTAAGGGTATTTATTTCATATTTATGGAACCAACTATACTCCACGCAATTACCATGCAACTTATCGCTTCAACAGGATGGCATGCTATACATCCGCTCCTTAAACATACCTTCCAACCGTTGAGTGGCTCAAGGAGGGTTCAACACTCCAGATCCATTATGGTTGATCTATGGCTTAGATTATCCCTACCAACCCTAACCTTGTTTACATGATCTTTTTTGTTGAGGTTGTCGTTTCCTCTTGCACCCACAAAGTTGAAGTGGAAGGAAGGGATTCATTTCCCTGTTGCAGTGTTGATCACCTTTTTTGTTCAGATAGTGAACATCTACCTTCCTCCATTTACCCTTGGCATTTAACAAAGAGAAAGTCTGTCCTGCGACAAATCGGTGGCGATTAACCCAGGCGAAGTAGATAATACTACAATTCTCGACTTCTACCATGAACTCTATATTATATTTTGTGTTGTATGGATTACCTCTGTCTCTGGTTGACTTCGTTTTAGTTTTCTTTTTTCTTGTATTGACAGAGGAGTACTCAGACTTCCTCATCCTTGTACCTCATTCTAAAAGGGGTGTTTCTTCATCCTTAAGTGATTCCTTTCCTTGGCAATGCGAATATCCTCTTCTGGTTTTTTCATTTTTTTATTTACCAGAAGAGGGTAAATAGATAAACCAGTTCTTTTTGTTCTCTTGTGCTTCGTATATTCTACTAATATGGGTATTTTGATTTTGTTCCAGGTATACTCCAGATTGACAACTCTGAACCACAGATGCAACAGATTTCAATGTCTAATTCGTGACTGTTGTCTTCTGATCAGGTTGGTTATTTCTGCCATAAATGGATTCTGTTATTTGGAGTTTTTCCTCCATGTTTCCATTTTGCTGCCTACCGAGGTCGATGTGGATTCTGACCCAGTGAAGCTGGTTAGGCTCCCGAATTCCCCTAGTTGTGTTTCTAGTTATTGGAGGTTTTTACCCTAGACTCTGGATTTCATAATTTAGGTGATGGTAGTTCTGCTACCTGTAAATGATCTTGTGGCCCTAGTTACTAGGTTTTACTTTTCCTTTCTCAATCCAATGTTGGTCATAGTTATATGTAGTTTTTAATTTCTAGTTTAAATATACAGCGACTATGCCGAACGTAAAAGGGCATTGATCGTTGCGGAAGTTAATCCAGTCTATCTCTGTATTTTCTTTGTCACAAGATTGATTCATACTATGAGGTATTGTGTAAGGTTTTCGTTAGATAGTTGAAATGATTGTTCCTCATGAATATGAACACTTAACTCAGTTTTCTAGTACTTTAATATATGTTGTTTCAGATTTCATACAAATTTAGACACCTTTTGATTTGTTTGTCCATTTCTTTTCTTATGTACATATACCCTAAGACTACTGTACAAATGTCAAAGGAAGAATCATATTTTGTCTCTAGTTTAATTCTTTCAATTAACTCTTGCTGTAATACAATTTAGTTTATATCTACATTTTAAATGTTATGGTTGTAGGTATCAGACTATTTACATTTTCCTAAGTAGTCTACTACTCTTTATCTACTCATTCTTAACTTCAATATTCATATACAGCAGTGATACCTGAGACGCTTCCCTTAAGCAAAAATCTATTTCAAGAATGAATCTCCCATTCGATCCCCCTACATGCTCGTTCGTGTGGTATTCTTGTTATTATGTTGGCTCCAAATTCCAATTTAATTAGAACACGATGCTTGCCTTCAATAATCCTTATATGAGCTGTAAAGTTTTACTACATACCTCTGAATCTTCAAAAGACCGTAATGGTTAGTGTATTCCTTTGCAACGGTTCATAGGACACATTACTATGTAGGTCATGCTTCAACCATGATACCATCACCACTCATTACACTACCCATCATTTATGTAAAACTGTAATGAGAAGAATATCCAACTACAGTGATTAACCAATCTAGATTGCCTAGATACAACCCAACAATTATTTAACCTCTTAAATAATTAACCTCTTAAACATGCCTCTAGTCTAAGACTAGGTTCCATTCTGCAACTTGGAAGAATAGCAATGCTCCGATGATTATATAATCCGTAGTGAGAATTCATATAAAAACCATATTTCATGCTGTGAATATTAATACTAAAAGAAATTTCAATTATTTTCCATGCATGCATCTAATAAATCCAATAATCAACGCTGCAACTATGAATTATATCAACATAAAATGCAGCTCTTTAATATTAGCGTAACATGTAACTCTACAATATTAATATAACAATATATTAAAATAATATGCAACTCTATAATATTAACCTAACATGCAACTCTATAATATTATCATACATGCAACTCTGTAATATTTACATACATGCAACTTCGCATTATTAACAGTAACCTGCAACTCTGAAATATTAACAATAATCAACTACCAAAAGATGGATGACCTTCAACTAACATCCATTATAAATAACATACATCTACTATAAAACCATTGAGACACAGTTAAGAATTTTCTAACCAGTATACTTAAGTTTGGAAAATTTATGGCTGACTACAACAAACCTCCCAACCATGAATACTCTAATTCACCCTGACCTAAGATAGCTTTCCAAGCATGAGTAACCTCTAATCTACCTTGATAATTCTTATTTATCATTATCATGTTCACAAATTTTTCCTAGGCATCGTCCTGCCTTTAGGGGTTCTATTTCCTCTCAACTTAGGCTTTTTCCATGTTTTTCCTTAAATCTAAAAGCCTACTTTTCCACTTAGTGCTTTTATTCCGAGTATTTATCTCCCACTAGGTTAACACACATATATATTTCTATATATTATTTTTATTTAGGAAAAATCATGATGAATATGATTCCTCTCAGATTCTGGCAAGTTTCATCATCTTTTATGGGATCAGTGCATGAATTTTCCATCATAACATTAATAACTTTATTAATAAAATATAGACATTCACATAACCATGTTTATCACATACTAGCATATGTCTTTACAGCTATCACATAATAATTCAAGTTCTTGAAAATGGGATTTGTTACAATAGGGCTCAAACTGCACACATCACACTACTTCTATATGGTTATAGCCCAAAATATCAAGTTCATAGGATGCAATCCCAAGATGTAAGCCACAATTCCAGGCTAACCTCCAAACCACTGCCCAAAAATGTTTGGGACTTTCTAGAATCATTACTGACATGAGAAGAAATATAAACATTCAAACTTGAATCAAGAACTTGACCTAGACTTCCTAGAACACACTAGACATTTCGCCAAACACATGGAAAACATAGAAGCTACAAGTCATGAATACATATATGGTCATAATAGTATGATATTTATCTGATAATTACCAAGAAGGTTATATGCTCTCTCCAAATAGTTGTAATAATGCTTATTAGTCCATACATTTATCATTCAATCAATAACTAAATGACTCATGAAAAGATCCATAGAAACCATGGAATCTTAGTCATAATATCACCAATATAATACTACAAATACTCATGGATCACAATAAGGAAATGTCTCATATTAACATAGGAAAATATCAACTAAGTCAGAGGCTTCCAGGTACCACACAACCATACATTGTGTTGAACCAAATATCTCTTTCAACCAATCACCGTCGCGCCATATTCTGAGCATGAATGTGGGATCTCATGGAATAATCAAAGAGGAAACAAAACCATGGTTTCCAGAGGCCAAACCACCTCAACCATCAACCACAATGATTCCACCTCCATGGTAGGACTGCACTAAAACCAACTATATCAGTCTCTATCCAAGTTGTCTAGGGCTCTAGGAACAACTAACACAATCCACAACCTTTCAGGGCTCCAAAGCGTTTGTCCAACCTCACTACAGGGAGTAGTAACTTAACCCACCAATGGCTCCAGGACTAGTAACTCAACCCAAGTTGTTCCCAGGTTTTCATAGAGTTTATTCCAACCCACAACCATAAGGAATTATGAGCACCAATTAGAAAAAAATCAATTGGAAAAAACCCCCAACACCATGGTTATTCAAGAAGTGGCAAGGCAAGGCTAAAACCACTATAAATCTAGGAAATATTTCATCCCAATAATAGAACATAACCAAAAAATCATATCATATACCATGCATCCATAAATAAGATAGAAATCACACATGCAACCGGTCAGCTGCAAAGAAATGCAGTTGTAGCTACTAATCCAAATGTTCCTTTGCCCTTTTGTGTTTTCCTTTGCCTTCTTTATGTAAATATAATGTATTCCAAATTGCTCCAAGAATGCTCCAAAATTTCTCTATTAGTGCAAGAGTGTGAGAGAATGAGAGAATAGAAGAGAGCTCCAAAAACTAAATTGGCGAAAGGTTGTGAACTGATCCTCAGAATCCTTTGTATCAATGAGGTCTCAATTTTCTTCATTTTCCTTATTTTTTCCTTAAATTTCCCTGCCATGCAAATATGTGTCTTGTCACCTTCATTTTCTCTTATTTTCCTTTATTTCATAAATAAAATGCCAATTATTGCTAATTTTCCTTTGTCAATTTCCATAGCCATTAATTAATCACTAGTTATAATCATCACTATGTCTTTTCCCAACATCCAACTTGGAATTGTGTCCCATGACTTTGGTTATATTTTATTTATATGGAAAATCAACCAAAGGTTGTTACACATGGATTGTGATTATTTTAAAAAAATAAAAAATGAAAAAAATTCATTTATATCAACCACTTAATATGTGTAAATAATATTTTAAAATAACTCAAAAATTTTAATCTTTAATAGATTTAAATAAATGTATTGTCAACACAAATATGTCTTAGGAATTACAACTATTTGCGGCTAATATAAAAAAAACTAACTTATCTCTTAATAATAGCCACACTGCCATTGGAATAAAACTATATATATTTTTTTAATTAGGCCAACATATGTTTATTTTAGAAAAGGGTTCCATAATTTTAATTTAATTATCAATAATTATTATGTGGGTGGTAGATTTTAAGTTCCATAAAATATTTTTAAATATTCATGCTAATATACACCAATGCCATTGGAATAAACTATTCATGGTAATATAAATCAATGCCATTGGAATAAACTATTTTTTTCTAATTAGGCCAAGGATGTCTATTTTGGAATAGATCTTCCACTAATTTTGATGCCATTGGAATAAACTATTCATGGTAATATAAATCAATGCCATTTGAATAAACTATTTTTTTCTAATTAGGCCAAGGATGTCTATTTTGGAATAGATCTTCCACTAATTTTGATGTGATTATCACCGAAAACAATTCTCATAAACTTGTTATGGATCACAGTAGCCTCAATTCAATAATTGTAATTTAATTATCAATAATTATTATTTGGGTGGTAGAGATTTAAACTACATGGAATATTTTAGAATATTTAAGGTAATATACACAACTTAATATTTGAAATTTATCTCCAAATTAGTTATGTGTTTGTTACTCTTTTAATTGATTAATTAAAAAAAATGCAATGAGAACAAGTGCCATATGGAGTGAGTTATGGTTTTCTGGGCACCTCAGATTGATAAGACATGGTATTATTTTGTGGTATTGTACCAAAGCCCATTTAGGGATTTAGAATATCCATGGGAAATTGAAGGTAAATCTCCATGAAAAATCTTGTTCCATGATTTTTTAAATGTATATTCTATTAATATATTAACTACGGATCTAAAAAAGATTTTTATCTCAAGAAATTTGGTCCCTCTCCACACTTATTAAATCTAGATTTAAGATAGATCTAAACTAGTTTTATTATTAATTATAATTATAATATTAATTTTATGTTTTTTTTTTTTTTGACTCAATTATAATTTTTACATGACATTACAATTTTACCATACTAAACTAGAGAGTGCCTCTCCACACAATTAATAATAATAATAATAATAATAATAGTTATAATTTTACAAAAATTATGAATTATCCTTGTGTCAAACATTTAATTAATTAATTAATTACGTCTGAAGGCATTCTCTCTAAGAACAAATCACCTCCCATGCCACTTGTTATTTTGAGCTATTGATTTTGGTGTTAGACGATTGAAATATTATCTGCCATAAAATTAAAAACCAGTATTAATCAATTAAAATGGGTAACCATCAAATTTATCCCATTACACTATAAATTGACACCATCATTTCGAATTGCTTTGAAGGGTCAAGGATATAAATGTCACTAAGAGTTTGGCACGGTGAAATATTCATTAAATTTATTCTTCCTATAAGCTCTCCAATGGATTCTCCAGGAAGGTTTTCTGTTTTGTTTTAGGTGGTGATAGTACTTGTTGTTATGGTAAGTATTTTTCCTTTTTTAGCCATTGAATTGCCATTTACTAGCATAGAACATTTTTTTTTTAAATAAGTATTTCTCTTTTTATAGCCATTGGATTGCCATCTGAGTTTGCATATTAGTAATGTTTATTAATATAGAGAAAATCTTTTATAAAAATAAATTGTGTTCTATTAAGTCTCGATATATATATTATAGATTGATTAATTTAGCTTATTTTTTATCCATGAATTGGTTGATCTATGGGGAAGCTACCGAGATGGGAGCTTCAGCAACCTTATTATTGTAAGCAACGTTATTCATAGAGTCAGTATAGCGGGCTTTACCTGAAGTATAGATCATTCTCATTCACAAATATATTCAAATGTACTTGTTTTTTTCTTTAATTTCGTTGCCTAACTTTCCTCAATCCGGCGTTGTCACGGTTTTCAGGGATATATTTACGCCGTAAAGCGTCCCCTTTGAAAAGAACTCTCTTGCTGCCCACTTCTCATAATTTTGTACCTTTAGATTAATCTTAGAGGATTAGGGCATGATCATCACGATTGAAAGTAGTTGCAACGAGCTGGAAAAAACTGTTCTTAAATTAACCTACCGAGCATAAGCATATCTCTTTTGCCCTGTCTTCTTCGCTGATTCTAGTGTTGGAGCTTTCAAACTATCACACGAGTTGTGCAAATATATTGCCATGGTGAAATATTCATTAAATTTATTATTCCTGTAAGCTCTCCTCTGGACGGGTTTTTGTTTTGTTTTTGGTGGTGACTATTTTTCCTTTTTTAGTCCTCGAATAACCATTTGGTTTACATTTTTATTATTTACATGTTTATTAGTATAGAACAAATCTTTTTTTAAAAGTAAGTATTTTTTAGCCATTGAATTCTCATCTGAGTTTGCATATTAATAATATTTATTAATATAGAGCAAATAAAAGTAAATTGTGTTCTGGTAAGTCTACATATATATATATATATATATATATATATATGATTGATTTAGCTCAATTTTTATCCATGAATTGGTTGATCTATGGGGAAGCTACCGAGATAGGAGCTTCAGCAACCATTATTATTGTAAGCAACCTTATTCCTAAGAACCTTTCATGCACTTGTCATCATTTTGTATTTTTGTCATATGTTATAAAACTCTGCTGCTGCCCCTTTGGATTATATGTTATATGTTTGACGATTAAAACATATTAAAACATATTAAACCCTACCGAGCATAAATCATATCTCTTTTGCCCTTTCTTGTTCGCTGCCTCTAGTGCTGGAGCTTGCAAACTGTCACACGGGCGCTGGAAATATATTGTCAGGGTGTTCATCATATGAGAAGACCTATGAGTGTATTGGTTGAAGAAGGCCGAGACCTTGCCACTTCCATATTCTTTCGTGGAGTTACCAAAATGGAATCTATATTGCATTATTTTTTTTATAAAATCTTTGTTCGGTGAGATTAGGAGAGTAGCTCTAGCGTTTTATATTGTACACCGCCACAGGAAAATGAGCCTCAGATGTTTTGTTCTTTGTGTTCTGCAGCCAATATATTGTTTTATATTGTACACAGCCACAGGAAAATGAGCCTCAGATGTTTTGTTCTTTGTATTCTGCAGCCAATATATTGCAGTTACTGCGGAATCGATGAGATCAAGCGGTGTGGGGGCGCGGGAGTTTCTAGAGATTAGACAGGTAAACAAAGGCAACAAAAATATTATTACTACTATTATTATTATTAACCTTATGGATACTATTTCGAGATTTCTTATATTTTTTCTGACGGTTCATGTAACTGTAAATTGTTTCTAGATTAATTAAAACATATTATACTTTCTTATTTGAAGTTGTACCACTACTTTGTTAGTGCTTATTGGCCTCCAACGTTACAGATCCATCTTAGCCCAGATTGCGCTGCTTTATTTAAAAATGGAAATGGGAAAAGAAATAAGATTTTAATGTATTGGCTAGTTCAAATTTAGTTGTGGTTGGATAGTAGGCTAGGCTGGTGTGTTTTGTGTTTTTTTTCAGGTGCGCCTCATTTTGCTTTTCAATTTTATCTTCTGATAAAAACCTAAGCTAGCTTGGAGTGCATTAAAAATTACGAACAAGCGGTGGAAATTAGAGATGACATGATTAAAATTTTACTTAGGTAATATTCTCTTTAATTTAATCGTTTCTGAAACAAAAATTAATTTTTGTTAATTATTGTTGAATTGTTTTATGAAATTGAATTTTTGTCTCTTACTCTCTTGAAATGTGTTATGATATTAAGTTTATAGACAACCATATTAGCCGCAACACATTTTGTCTTCCAGAATTAGGTGGGGTTAGTTTAAAATTCAAATATATGTGACATGGTATTTGTAGTTATAATGCCGAATCCGATTTAGGGTTCTAAATAGTTTAGCTCTTTGTGAAATTAAGATATAATTTTATTTCCAAATATATGTGCATTTTAATTTTAGATTCAAGGTTTTAAATAATTAGTTGTTTGTGGAATTCGAACTGCTATGTGCTGTTGAGGAGGGTACAGTAAGCTTTAGTGCGGTACATCACTTCGGCCCTTACTGTTTTTTTTTTCTTTTCTATATAGCATTTATGAAATTTTTAGGAGTGTTAAATTTTGTTTTATAAGTAGTACATTTTAATTTTTATGTTGTTTTTTATGTGGATTATAAGTAATATTTTAAATTTGAATTTCAATTGAAATTTGTAATGGTTACGATAATTTTAACTTTTGAAATATGAAATTTGAAAATTTTTAAAATTAGTTTTACTAAATAAATGGGATATTTGAAATTTTTTAAATCAGTTATTACCAAAAAGATATATTGTTTTGGAAATTTCTGAAAGGTTGAAACTATTTTATAAGAAATTAACCATTGAAAAACAATTATTTTAAAAGATAAATAAAAATATCTGAAAAAATAAATTCATTTATAAATCAAATATATATATATATATATATATATATATATATATATATATATATAGATATATCTATATCTATATCTATATATATATCTATATATATATATATATATATAGTTAGGTTGAAATATAATATTTTGTGTTTCAAAAATAATTATAATCTTGAGATACATTTTAAATCTCAGAATGTAAATGTAAGTTTATATGTCTTTTTCTTTCTGAATACAATTTGTAATTTTTAGTGAAATTGTTAAATTTATAATATTTAAAATATCTTTTAAATGATGTATAATTCATATTTTATAATATAAATTTGTAATTCTAACCAATGTCTATAAATTTCAAAAAAAATTAATTAAAAATATTAAAAAAAATTGAAACTTACCAAAATTTAACTACCATGTTTTTAAAAAATTGTTTTATATTTTAAAACTACAAAGTTATTAACTATTCTATTAATTACTTTAATTAAAAAGAAAACAAAGCTTCTATTAAATCATTATGTTAAATATGATGCGCATATAAAACTACAAAGTTATTAACTATTCTATTAATTACTTTAATTAAAAAGAAAACAAAGCTTCTATTAAATCATTATGTTAAATATGATGCGCCATATCTTTCCTAAGTTACAATTGAACATGCTTGGTTTTCGAACATCGAATTTAAATTATAATACGATCCAAGTTTAAATTTAAATCATGTTCATATGTTTTTTTGGGTGAAATTCAGAAAACCATTTATCTTATCCCAAAAATCCATCTAAAATTGAGGAGATTTAGTAAAAATATTAAATAAAAACCTCTACTATTACAAGTGCATGGTGGCCTTGGTTTTCATCTGGTCAAGACAGCAATATTTATTTTGACACTATGAATCTTTTAAGTTTAATTTTTTTCTTTAAAATTTAGTAATAAAATTAAGTTTTTGATTATTTAAAATAAATAAACTCCATTAAAAAGGAAAAATAAAAATTTGAGAAAATTGACTACACCTATCAATTTTTGCATCACAAGTAAGATTGTAAACTTGGTCATTTGACTATATTTCCAAACCAAAAAAGATCTTCCAAAATTGCAAAAGGACCAAAAAAATTCTACTAAAATTGTCCACTCCCTAACTCTGTGATCTTTTGAGATGTTACATTAATACACAATTAAAATAATCTTTTGGAATATCATTTTTATCTAAAATAAGTAGTTATAACTTTTAGTTTAAACTTTTTTAAGTAACACAAATAATATATTAATTTTTATTAAAAAAATATTTTTAAAAATAATAATTTATTTTATTATTAATAATATACAATAAAAAACTATTTTAATTTGTCAAATAATAATAAAAATAATTATTATGATTATCTTCCATCAGACTCTGGCCTAAACTTATTAGTTAGAATGGTCGAAACAGTACTCGTGGACTCCTTAGACTAGGCGCTCATTTATACATCCATGCACTCAGCAACACCATTTCCTTATGGGAAACTAACATCTATCTGTCTATTAGAATCATCATCCAGGAGACGTACTTAAGCACTAAATTTGAATGTCCTATATTATATTAAACCAGTAAATAAATATTTTTATCAAAAAATAATGTTATATGAATGCAGGTTGAAAAGGGACATTTAAATGTTTAAATAAATAGTTTTATTTTTTATTATTTTTTTTGAAAAAATACTTTAATATATAATTAAAATAATCTTTTGGAATATCATTTTCATTTTAAATAGGTAATTATAACTTCTAATTTAATTTTTTTTAAACTAACATAAATAATATACTAATTTAAAAAAAAAAAAAAAAAATTAAAAATAATAATTTATTTTATTATTAATAATACACTGTAATATAATGAATAAAACAAATGAAAAAACAAAAATTTATAAAATAGTAATAAAAATAATTATTATGATTATCTTCCTTGCCTAAACTTATGATTAGTTAGAATCGTGGAAACAGTACTCGTGGGAAACCAATATTTATTTGTCTATTAGAACATCATCTCGGAGACGTACTTAAGCACTATGTTTGAATGTACTATATTATTTTAAACTAGTAAATAAATATTTTTATTAAAAAGTAATGCTATATCAATGCATGTATTGAAAATGGATATTTAAATGTTCAAATAAATAATTTAATTTAATTATATATAATAAAAATTGAATTTTTTTATTGAATTGAAAATGAAAATCAATTAATTATTTTAATATTTATTTAATATATTAATTTATATTTAATTTTATAATAAATTTTGTTTTTATGTTAGGTTAAGAAATTGATTTTTTATTATTTTAATTCATCATATTAGTATTAATATTAATATATTTGATTTAATATTAATATTAATATGCTTGATTGATACTATGAAAATTAAATAAATAAAAATAATATTCTTTATTTTAATAATAATAAATAATCTATTAATTAAATAGTAAAGTTTAAAAAATACAATAATATTATATTTAAAAACAAAAATAAATATTACATATTCTGAAGGGGTAGTTCATTAATTGTTTGTTGTTCTATGTGATATGAAATTGTTTAAACTAAAAGATCTAAGGCTCAATCTCTCAAAAGTAATATGGTCTATGAGAGGATGACAAGAAAGGTATAGTGGTAGTGGCAAGAATGGATCATGTACTAGACTGACCTAATTGCCTATTCCTTTGGTTCCAATAAAAATCCACATAAAAGTGTAACAATATAGACTTCCTCTCAGAGTAACATTTAAATGAACTATCATTCAATTTCAATAACCATATTCAATATTATGTTTAATTAACTAATTTTTTTTAATCTTTAAAGATTCTAAATTATATTTTAATAGGTTTTGTTCGATGTTAATGTGATGTGATATATTTATTTCAATAATTCTTATATCATGCTCTAATGTTATTTTAAGAATATTTTGATCATATAAAGAGATTTTGCTACACACTTTACTTTACATATTTGTTTATCTTGTAACTTTTTAAATCTTTAATTAGATTTTAATTGATAATTTACTTCATATACCTATTTTTTTAATATTAAAATAGCTTTACTTACTCATTAACTCCATATCTAAAATTAATTTATGATTTAATATGCAATGTTCTATAAAATTAATTATCAAACAACTCCCAATTCCTATAATGAGTCATCTTCACTTCATATATTCAAACAAATTCTCCAAAGTGATCTCACCCTACAATAGGCAAAAGTCATGTGATTTAAATAATACTCTGCCAATTTTGCTGGATGCCTAATCAAAATATAGAAAACTAACAAATTCCATTTTGGCAAGAAGTCAAAATGATTAGATGCATTTTACCTTCCTCGACAATTTTGTTCTTCATTATAAAACTATTTTCCATGTGTTGTGATGTGTGTTATATTCCATAAAAAGCTAGAACAAATTATGTAAAGAAATTTTGTTGTTCATATAAAGGCAGTTATAAAACCATTTTACATGCGTTGTGATTTGTGTATGGTTACCTTAATACACAATTAAAATAAGCATTTGAACCACATGTTGCAAAGGAAACGCCATAAGGAAATGGCATAAGAAACACACGTTGTCTCTCTCACCTCATCTCTCTCACTCCCCTTTTTATTCTATGAAACCCTCCCTCTCCCCCTCCACTTCCTCCCTATGTAACCCACTCTCACTCTAGTTCTCTTTGTCTCTCCCTTTCCATGTGCCTCTCCCACACTCTTTCCATTATATCCCCTCTCTCATTATCTCTCCCACTCTCACTTATTCTTGCTATCTCCCTTTTCCTATCACTATCTCTCCCCCTCTCTCTCACCCTCTATCCTCCCCTCCCCTAGCACCTCAACTCCTCTCTCTCTCTCTCTCTATAACTCTGTCTCTCTATCACTCTCCCTCACATGTTATTTCTCCTTCTTCCTCTAACTCTCTCTCGCATCCCTCAGTCCCTCCCTCTCCCCCTCCATATCACTCGCCCTCACTCTCACTCTCTCTCTCTTGTTCTCTCCCTCTCATCCTCACCCTCCTTTGCATCTCCCTCGCTCTCCCCCACCCTATATTTCTCTCTTTCTCTCATCATTCTCTCACTCTCCCTCCCCCACTCTCTCTCTCTCTATACTCTCTCTCCCTTATCCCTTTCACTCTCTCTCTCTGTCTCTCTCCCTATCTCCTACTCTCTCCCTCTCTATCTCCCTCTCCCACTAACTCTCTCTCTCTCTCTCTCTCTCTCTCTCTCTCTCTCTCACACACACACACACACACACATCTATGATTTCCCCTTCAATATCTTTAACCCTTCTCTCTCTCTCCCCCTTTCTCTCTTTCACTCCCTCCTCGACTCTCTTTCCCTCTCCATCTCCTCCCCCACTCTCTTTATCTCTCTCAGTCTATATTTCTCTTTTGCACTCCATCCCTCCTTTACTCTCTCTCCATCTACCTCCCTTTCATCCCTCTTTCTCTTTGTCCCTCTATCTCTCGCTCTCCCTCTATAGCCCTCTATCCCCCTCTCTCCCAACCCCTCAACTCCTCTCTCTCTCTCTCTCTCCCATCCCCCCACATCTCTCACTCTCCATCAAATGCACTTTCTCCTTCTTCCTGTAAATATCTCTCCCCTACCTCCCTCCCTCTGTCAGTCTCCATTTCACTCTCTCCCTTGTGCTCTCCATCTCGACCTCACCCTCCCCTGCATCTCTCTCACTCTCCCTTGCTCTCTATTTTTCTCTTCGTCTCCTCGATCTCTCCCCCATCACTCTCTCTCTCTCTTTATCCTCTCTCTCTCTCTCCATATATATATATATATATATATATATATATATATATATATATATATATATATATATATATATATATATATCTATGTCTCTCACTCTATCTTTTACTCTCTCTCCCTCTCCCACCAACTATCTCCCTCTCTCTCTCTCTCTATCTCCCTCTCCCACTAACTCTCTTCCTCTCTATCTCCATCTACAACAAACTCACACCCTCTCTCTCTCCCTCTCACTCTCTCTCTCCCTATCTCCCTTAGTCTCTCCCTCTCTATTTCCATATCCCTTCCCCTCTCTCTCAACTCTCTTCTTTCCCTCTACCTCCCTTACACCGCTTATCTCTCTCTCTTTCTATCTCACCCTATGCCCCTCACTCTCTCGAACTTGCACTCTTTCCCCCTTCGTCTCCCCCTACCTCTATATCTTTATCTCTATCTCACTCTACCTTTATCTCTTGATACACCTCCATTTCTCCCATTCCACTCCTCCTTGAATCTCTTTCGATCTACCTCCCTTCCCTTCACTCCAACTCCCTCTCCATCTCTGTATCGCTCTCCCTCCCCTAACTTTGTCCTTATATCGCTCCCAGTCTACCTCACTCTCTTTCTCTCCCTCCCTTTCTCTCTTCCCCCCGTCTCTCTCTCCCTATACCTCTCTTCCCTTCACTCTCTCTCCTTCTACGTCTCCCTCTCTCCCTCTCTCTCTCTCTCTCTCTCTCTCTCTCTCGTCATCCCTAGCTCTCTCTCTCCCTCTCTCTCTCTCGTCATCCTTAGCTCTCACATCCATGTTATCTTTCCCTCCCTATCTCTCTCCCCTCCCTTGCTTTCTCCCCATCACACCTACTCTCTCTCTCTCTCTCTCTCTCTCTCTCTCTCTCTCTCTCTCTCTCTCTCTCTCTCTCTCTCTCTCTCTCTCTCTCTCTCTCTCTCTCTCCTTCTCCCTCTCCCTCCGCTTTTTGCCACACCCCCCTTCTCTCCCTCTCCCTATCTCACATTCTCTCTCTCTCACTCACTCCCTCATGCTCTCTATCTCTCTCTATCACACACACACACACACACAATCCCTCCATTGGTCTCTCACTCTTGCACTCTCTCCCTCTCCCGCACACCCGCCGTTTCTCTATCTCTCTATTGCTATACCTTGCCCATTTTATTTCTCTTCCTCACTCACTATCCCACCCTTCCACTCTCTCTGTATTCCTCTCCCCCTACCTCTATATCTTTAACTCTCTTGCACTCTACCTTGATCTATTTCTCTTCCTCCCTTGCTCACTTTCGCTCCCTTCTTGACTCTCTCTCCATCTACCTCGCTTCCATTCACTCCCACTCACTCTCCCTCCCCCCATCTCTCTCTTTATATCTCTCCCACTCTACCTTGCTCTCTTCCTCTCCCTCACTTTCTCTCTTTCCCTCCCTCTCTCTCTCCCTCTATCACTCGCCCTCCCTTTCTCTTTCTTTCTCTCTCCCTCTCCCTCTCTCCCAACCTCTTTCTCTCTCCCTTTCTCACTCTGTCTGCATAACCCTCCTTTCCTACCTCTCCCTACCTCATGTTCTCCCTCCCTCTGCACCTCCCTCCCTCACTTTATCTCCCTCTAGCTCCCTCCCCTTCCTTCTCTCCTTCCCTCTTTCTCTGTCATGCTTTCTTTCACTCCATCTCTCTCTCACCCTACCTTTCCCTCTCTCCCTCCCTCCTTGACTCTCTCTCCATATGCCTCCCTTCCCTTCATACCCTCTCCCTCTCCATCTCCCTTCCCCCATCTCTCTCTTTATATCATTCCCACTCTACCTCATTCCCTTTCTCTCCCTTGATTAGTCTCTCTCTCTCTTGTCCATGTTATATCTCGCTCCCTATTTCTCCTCCCTCGCTCCCTCCCAATCTCTCACTCTCTCCCTCACTCGCTCTCGCCCCATCCCCCTAGCTCTCTCTCTCTCTCTCTCTCTCTCTCTCTCTCTCTCTCTCTCTTCCCACCCCCTTTTCTCTCTCCCTCTCCCTATCCCTCTCCCTCTACCACTCTACCAAACCCCCTTTCTCTTTCTCTCCATCTCTCACACCATTAATATCTCTCTCACTCCCTCATGCTCTCTCTCCCTCACACACACACACACACCCTCCCTCACTCTCTCACTCTTGCACTCTCTCCCTCTCCCCCCACCTATTTCTCTATCTCTCGCTCGTTCTCCCTCACTCACTATCTTTGTCTCCCTCCCTCATTATCTCACCCTCACTCTTTCTTTGTCTCACTCCCTTCTCTCTCCCTTTGCTTCCCTCTCCCTCCTTCCCTCTTTATTTCTCTCCTTCTCTGTCTACCTCTCTCACTCACCCTCCCTTGCTCTCTCTTTCTCTCTCCCTCTCCTTCAATGCCTCTCTCCCTCTCTCTGCCCCAAGCTCTTGCTCTCTCCCTTTCTCACTCCCTCCTGATCACCCACCTTTCCTTCATCTCCCTCCCTCACACTCTCGCTCCCTCTACGCTTCCCTTCCTCAATATCTCACCCTCACTTTCCCTCCCTCTATCTCCCTCCACTTCTTTCTCTCCTTCCCTCTCCCTTTGTCACCATTTCTTTCTCTCCTTCTCTCTGTCAACCTCCCTTTCTCTTTATCTGTCTTTGTCTCTCTCCACCCCATTTTCTCTCTCTCCCAGCCTTCTCACTCTCTCCCAATCACCCTCCTTCCCTCTCTCCCTCCGCCCACTCCCCCTCTACCTCTCTCTCCCATGTATTTTTTGTTTCTTTATCATTTTCTCCCTTTCTCCCTCTCTCTCTACCCCCTTGTCTCTCTCCCCCCTTCACTCTATCCCTCTCCACCTCTCCCTCTTTGCTCTCCCTAACGTTGTCCCTCTCTCACTTGCTCACTCTCTATCCCCCCATCTGTCCCATCCTCTCTCTCTCTCTCTCTCTCTCTCTCTCTCTCTCTCTCTCTCGACCTCCACTCTCTCCGACTATCTCTCTCTCCCCACTCTCACTATCCTTCTCACTCTCCCTCTCCCTCTATCTCTCTCTCCCCCACTCTCTATCCCCCCTCTCTCTCTCTCTCTCATAGCCCACCCTCACTCTCTATTTATCTCCCTACCCATCCTCCTACTCCTCTCTCTCTCTCTCTCTCTCTCTCTCTCTCTCTCTCCCTATCTATCCATCTTTCTCTCTCTCTTAGACCCCTCTTGCTCTCTATTTCTATTTCTACCCATACTCCTCTCTCTCCCTCCCTCCCTCTCTCTCCCCCCCTCTCTCTCTCTCTCACTTTCCCTTCTCCCCCTCCCTCTCTCTCCCTTTCCCTCCCCCCCTCTCTCTCTCCCTTTCCCTCCCCCCTCTCTCTCTCCCTCTCTCCCTTTCACCCCCTCCCCTTCCCTCTCTCTCTCTCTCTCTCTCTCTCTCTCTCCCGCCTCCCCCTCCCTCTCTCTCTCGCCACTCCCCCTCCCTCTCCCCCTCTCTCTCTCTCCCCCCTTCCTTCCCTCCCTACCACACTCTCTCCCACCCTTCCTCCCACTCTCTTTCCCCCTCCCACTCTCTATCTCACTCCATATCATTCCCTATATCCCTCTATTTCTAACCCCCCCTTTCTCCCCCTCATCCATTCTCTCTCACTCTCTCTCTCACACACACAACCTCCCTCTCTCTTGATCTCACCCTCTCTCCAATTTCTTCTCCCTCTCTCCCTTGCCCTATTAGTCCCTTTCTGTCTCTCTCTCTATCTCTCTCTCTCAGACACATTTTCTCTCTCTCAACCCCCCTTTCTCACTCTCCTTTTTGTTCTATGACACCCTCCCCCTTCCTTCCTCTCTCTCCCACTCTCTCTCTCATTCTCTCTATCTCTCCCTCTCCCTTTGCCTCTCCCTCTCTCCATTATCTCCCCTCTCTCATTATCTCTCCCACTCTCACTTCCTCTCCCTCTCAGATGTTTCCTATCACTCTCTCTCCCCCTCTCTCCCCCTCTCCATCATATTTTATTTCTACTTCTTCCTCTAACTCTCTTTCTCTCTCCCTCCCTCTCTCTCCCAAGTGCACACACACATGCACATTGGTCATCCCTAGCTCTCTCATCCATGTTCTCTCACTCTCCCTCCCTATCTCTCCCCTCGATCTCTCCCAATCTCTCCCTCACTCGCTCTCTCCCCATCCCCCATCTCTCTCTCTCTCTCTCTCTCTCTCTCTCTCTCTTCCCACCCCCTTTTCTCTCTCCCTTTCCCTCTCTCTCCCCCACTCTCCAACACCCCCCATCTCTCTCTCTCTCTCTCTCTCTCTCTCTCTCAATGCGTACCTCCCTCTCTCTCCCCACCTTTCTCTCTGTCCCAACATTCTTGATCTCTCTCTTCCTCACTGCCTCCCATCACCCTACTTCCCTCTCTCCTTTCCCTCTCTTCCCCTTTTTTTCTCTCTCTATCATTTTCTCCATTTCTCCCTCTCTCTCCACCCCCTTCTCTATCTCCCTCCTTCCCTCCATCCCACTCTACCTCTCTCCCATCCTTCCCCCTTGCCCTGGTATCCCTCCCTCAATCTCTCCCTTGCCCCACTCTCCTCTCCTCTCCTCTCTCTCACCCATTTCTAAGTGTAAGAAAAAGAAAATAGTGTTAAAAAAATGACAATAAATAATAAACAAAATCTAAAATATAATTCAAATACTCTAAGCTCAAAAATGGAAATACATTTCAAAAATGAATTAAAATATAAATAAAGCACTGGAAAAAGCCTCATAAACATCATTTACAATAAAAAGAGGACATTTCAACAAAAATATATTATTAATCAAATTTAAGAAAAGAAATGAAAAACATTTTAATTTAAAAAATTATTAAAATTATAAAAAAAATTACAAAATAATACAAATAAAAAATTCAAAATTTTATTTTATAACATAAATATTAGATGATACTTACACTTATTCAAAAAAATAAAAATACATGTAATTTAGTGGTTATTCGTAGTATAAACTACAAAATACGGAAATCGAAAAATTATCAGGATATGTGTATGTATTAAAGATTAACCATAATTGTCCTGCCATTTCCTAAAATAATTGTTAAAATGATAAAAGAAATCACAAAATATTCCAAATAAAATTAAAAATAGTAAATATATTATTTTAAAATATAATTTAAATATTCTGTTTTAAAATATAAAAACTATGTAAACGATATCTATGGAAAATTGCACATGTAATTTAAAGGTTATTCAAAAATTGAAATTACTACAGGACACAACACAAAAAAGAGAAATCATAATACAAAAAGTGTTTGTATTATTTGAAAGATTAACAGCAATAACCGTGCAAGCATTTTGGTAAATGTCATTCAAGGATATCTCCGTGCAAGCTTGTAAGCCTGTCTGTAAATGGCATTCAAGGATATCTTGGCATTATTTGCGAATGTTGACAGAGAGCTATCGGATGTGAATTATGCCCATAATATCCGAAAACATTCCACGCACGTATCGGATCTAAATCATGCTTAAAATAAATTAATATATTTACAAATATTGAGAAGATATTTCATACATTTATGAAGTTTAAATTGTGTTTAAATAAGCCACCACGTAAGGAGGGAACTCAATCACGAGTTCCAATTAGAATGGATTTTTGTAGAATGGATTTTTGTTTGGCATAGTAACTCCCAGTGATACATGGGCCCGATTGTTTTTTTTTGTGTAAGTCAGCTTTTGATATTAACAAAATGAAAATATAGTACAAAACTTCTGCTTGAGCAGAGTACGGGCTGCTAAGCAGCAGGCCTTACCACAGGAGACCAGAAGAGAACAAAGTAACTGAAAACTAGAGAAGACAGAGTAACAGAAAACTGAAAGCCAGCACACCACGCAGGGCAGCAGAGGACTAGAACTAACAAAAAGACATAAACAGAGGAAACCTGGACACTGAACATATCAACCCGCTGAGAAGAGGGAAGTGAGGATAACAAGCCGCTAGACAAAAGAGAAGTCCGTCGAGGACGAGGAGTCTGAGAGACTTCAGAGTCAAATACGTTTAAACATCTCTAGGACCGGTGCAGACCTTGACATGTTGACCTGTCTTGGCTTGGGAGGATTGCCCTGCTGATCTCCAGTCGGATCTCCCTTCTGCATGTCTGAAGGCTTGCTGTCTTGACCAATGACTTGTCGTAAAAGTTTAATCAGGACCGTGAGTTTCTTGTCAATCGTGTCGACCTGTTGGTGCAACGCACTCAGCTTGAATTCACTGCTCTCCACGACCGCCATATGATCATGCGTCATGGCTTCTGTGAACTGCTGAAGCTTTCGCAGCTGCTCCGCGTGTTCACCCTGAATATCCATTGCTTTCGCAAGAAGGGTCTTCATACGCCAGCTCTCAGCTTGAGTTCTGACAAATTGAGTGGCGCGAGTGCTGAGTGTTCCAGGGTCCTGGATCCAATCTACTTCTTTCCCAATTTGCTGGTCTAAAAGCTTGATTTCCTCTTCCTGGACTATGGCTTCTAAGTCGATAATCTTACGCTTGTTCCTTTGTGAGGTTCACGTCTCATACATCTCTCTCGCTTGCCGAAGGTCATTGTTGGCAGACTTATTGCGGCTGCCCTCCCCTGCCATTGTATTTCTAACTCTCCTAGCGTTATCCTGAGCTCTGTCTGCAGAGTGAGGAGGTTCTGTCTTGCTACACGCTGAAACAATGTTTTTCCTTTGGCCTTTGATAGTGGTTAAATAACGAATTCCGGGGAGATTACCGGTGTGTGATCACTTATCTCTGTGCAACTTGCACGTTAGATCACCATAATTGCTGCGTGATGGAATTTTGGTTGGGTTATGGAATAATTGTATCCCTTACGGTCACTGCTCCCTGCTTGCTCCATATTTTGCCATGTGTCCCTCTTCCTTATTATGTTTCGGCGGCTCATATCACGACAGATCATGAAACTTCAAAAATATTTGTCACCTGCTTCTGTCATAGTTGCCCTCATCCCGCTTGTCCTTCGAGGTCTGCTGGAAATTAATGGAGCGTGTCTAGTCAGCCTGTCTAATCAATTATGGCGCTGAGTTATTCGACCCTCTGGTCGGACTCCTCTGCCGTCACCATATCTAACCCGGAGAGTTGCATGCACTTTTCTCTTAACTGTGGATTGTCAATACACTGCCAACAGCTGTCCCCCATTGTGTTGGGGTGTTCAATCCCATGATTTGCCAGGTGGTCAGCAACCGAATTGGCATTTCGCGTTACCGCCTGAAAGATGAGGCCTTTCATTTCTCCTAACAGTTTGGCAGTATTATCTGTGACCTTGGACAATCGCCAATGTTTTGTGACCCTGCTGGCTGGCATTCCCTCGTAGATTTTCCTGGCCGCTGTTATGGCTACCTCTGAATCTCCTTCAACCACTGCGTTGCTTGTTTGGTTCATTCTGAGAATCCTTAGTCCTTTTTCCATGGCTGCAAATTCCATTTCATTATTGGTGCCTTCCCCTAGAGCTTTACTGTAAATGTGAAGAATTTCCCCTTCATGATTCCGGATGATTCCTCCAATGCCTGCCGGGCCAGGATTGCCTCTCGAGGCACCGTCAAAATTTAGCTTTAGAAACCCTTCCGGCGGACGACTCCAGCCCTTTGGCACAGTGTTTAGTTTTTGCTGGCACTCAGTGGATCCCATGTTTTGTTCGTTGATCAAGTTGAAGGCGTTAAGAATTCTCTAGTCCGTGGCCGAAACTTGGTTATCAGGATCGGCTCTGCATTTTATCAATATTAATTGACGAATATTTTGGGTTAAGGTAATTTGTGAGTGCTCTATATTTCTGTGCTCATTTTGAAAAAAAAAATTATT
This sequence comes from Pinus tabuliformis, assembly GCA_031772625.1. Taxonomy (NCBI): domain Eukaryota; kingdom Viridiplantae; phylum Streptophyta; class Pinopsida; order Pinales; family Pinaceae; genus Pinus; species Pinus tabuliformis. The sequence goes on from CM062818.1 coordinate 1,781,896,114, forward strand.
TCTTTCTTTCCATATGGTCCAAGTTATGAAGCCGGGTAGGACTTTCGATATACTGTTGATCCTTAAGTTGTTAGAGTACTCGCTTGGCCAATTCATAATAGTATTTTGAATGGATTCCCTATCTCTGTTAGTTTGTTGCATTATAGTTTCCATCCCTCGCCAAAGGTGATCAACCCATTCACAGGTGTTGAATAAATGGTTCATAGTTTCTTCAGCTTGATTGCACAGAGGGCATTTGGAAGGGCCCTCGAAACCTTTTCTGCACAGGTTCTCCCAGGTGAGAGTTTTTCGCCGCATTAGGAGCCAGAGAAAGGTTTTTATTTTAGGCCAAAACATGGGATCCCAGACCTTGTTACTCCATTGCATAACCTCCACCTGCTCTGAATGTTCTAGCTGCTCTCTGGCCTCTTTGAGAGTGAAATTACCACTCCCTTTCATACCCCATCTTAGCATGTCGCTTTCTGTGGTCTTTCTGATTTTTCTTTTGTTTAGATGGTTTAGTAGATCCCTTGTATTATTGTTTTCCTCAATTGGGTTTTCAGTGTCATGGAGTGTCCATTCTCTCCATTCCTGGTCGCTGCTGCTATGACTCCAGTAGTGGTGGACGGTGAACTTTCCCCTGTTCTGGCATTCTCTTTTAAAATCTTCGAGCTCTGGTTTTTCCAGCTTTGGGAGTTGCTGCCAAGCATCTTCCCAGAAGAGGGCGGTTTCCCCATTGCGGATTTCCCAGAAACTATGGTCCTGAACTAAGTTGTGATTCCTTCTAGCTAAATTCCATATTGGAGAACCCTCAGGCACTTCCTGTAACCTTATTAAGTCCTGTTCATTGCAGTCGGGAGTGTATTTCTCCTTCCAGTGTCTGGCCCAGGGCAGATTGGTTTCCTTCAGCCAACGCCACCACAGCTTGGCTCCGCATGTCATATTGATGGTGTAGGGATCTACTAAATTTAAGCCCCCTGCTGCTTTCGATTTGCATAATTTGTTCCAGGCCACCAGTGCCCATTTCTTTTTCTCAGCATTGCCACTCCACAGAAAGGATCTTTGAATAGCTCTAATTTTCTGTAGGACTCCACTAGGAGCCGGCATGATGGAAAGCAGATACTGCGGAATGGCTTGCAGTATTGCTTTAGTGAGGATCAATCTTCCACCAAAATTAAGAGCCCTATGAGTCCAATGTTTACATCTTTTCTCCATTTTCGCTAAGATTTTTTCCCAATGAATTTTTTTCCAAGGTTTAGTCGTGAGCGGGGCTCCCAGATACTTAGAGGGTAGATTGCCTTTTCGAAAGCCGAGAATGTTGGATAGATGGTTCTGAATGGCTAAATGAGTATTAAAGAAGAAAACAGTAGATTTAGCATGATTAATATCCATACCTGAAGCTTTGCTGAAGAGGTTTAGAATGTTCTTGAAAGCCCTGGCTTCTTTCACAGTTGGAGTGCCATGCAGCATTGTGTCATCTACAAATTACTGGTGCGTTGTTGCAGGTATGGAGGGGAGAGGATGTAAGCCTTTGATTTTTCCTTCCTCTCTTTCTTTTTGAATGAGCCTGCTAAGCCCTTCCATAAGGATCACAAAAAGGAATGGGGAGAGATGGTCTCCTTGCCTGATGCCTCCGGAGGGGCAGAAAGGTTCAGAGGGGGAGCCATTGACTAATATGGAAAAATTGGTGGATTTAATCAGAGCAAGGATCCATTTGGTCCATTGTTTGTCAAAGCGAAAAGCATTCAGAATGGCCTCCAGATAATCCCAGTTGACTTTGTCGAAAGCTTTGGATAGATCTAGCTGCATCAGCATGCCTGGTAATTTCCTTGTCTGAAGCGTATGAACCATCTCCTGAGCTAAAAGGATGTTGTCGAAAATTTGTCTGCCCTCCACGTAGCCTGACTTCTCTTCCAAGATTAAGTCAGGAAGAATAGGCTTAAGTCTGTTGGCTATAACTTTAGATATGATTTTATATATCACATTACATAAAGCTATAGGTCTAAATTTTTCTGGGGAGTTGGCTTCTTCTTCCTTAGGAATTAGAGCTAGGAAGGTGGAGTTCAGGGATTTGAGAATGGAACCGGAGCGTCTGGAATCTTCGACAACTTCCCATACCTCTGTTTTAATAGTAGGCCAGCATGCTTTGTAGAAATTTATTGTAAAACCGTCAGGCCCAGGTGCCTTATCATTTGGCATACTCTTGACAGCGTCTTCCACCTCCTCCATCGAAACCTCTCTTAGCAGAGCTGAGTTTTGCTCAGAAGTTATGATGTGGGGTATAGCTTGGGTTAGTTCCTCTATGGCCTCTGATCTTTCTTCCTGCGTTTCCTGAGCTATATGCTTGAAGTGCCTGGTGAGCAAAGTTGATATTTCCTTGTGATTTTGAAGAGTTTCCCCTGCTTCAGTGTTGAGCCGAAGAATTTTTTTTGCCCCCCTGTAGTCCAGCGTGGATCTATGGAAACACTTGGTATTTTGTTCTCCCTCCTTTAGCCATTGTATCCTTGATTTTTGTTTCCAAAGTGTCTCTTCCTACTGACAACAGAGTTGCCATTGTTGCATCAATGTCTTCTCCGGTTCCCTTGAGTCTTCACTGCAGTTCCCCGAAGCCCATTCTTTATGAATTTGATTTAACTTGCCTTCTATGATGGTTTTTTCCTGGAAGATGTTCCCAAATTCAGCTGCATTCTAATATTTAATTTTGTTTTTGATGTGTTTTAATTTGCTTTGGAGCTTGAACATTATGGTTCCTCTGATATCCAATGGTTCACACCACCATTTCTTCAGCAAATGTGCAAAGTTGGGTTGAGTTAACCATAACTTTTCGAATCTGAAGGGCTTGTTTCTAGGGGTCCCTAGGAAGGCTACCTCCAAAGAGATTGGCCAGTGATTTCATCCTCCACAGGGAAGAATGTCAGAATCCACTGTTATTCCTTCAAGTAAAATGCTTTCCGAAATCAGAAATATATCCAGAAGAGAGGCAATCAGCTTCTCTCCTCCTCTCCTGTTGTTCCAAGTGAAGGAGCCATTTTTGGGAAGGATGTCTACTAGTTTGGCAGATTCAATGAATTCAACAAAGAGTTCTGTATTTTTATTGAGCCTTCTGATTCCTGCTTTCTTCTCCAGGAGAGAGGTTATCATGTTAAAATCCCCTCCCATGATTATCTTTGAGGTGGGGTGTCTAAGTTTTAAACTCATGAGAGAATTAAGAAAAGAAAATTTATCTTCTAATCTTTGCGGTCCATAAACATTTATGCATAGGTAAGTTTCAGAATTACCTATCATTTGAAATTCTGTGGCGACGAACGATCGTGTAGCTTCCATTGAGAGGATGCCTACTACTCTGGTGTCCAAAAGAGTAATTATGCCTCCTTCCCATCCTTGACTGACTACGTCTATAAACTCTATACGTTTACCCAGCCTTTTGTTGATGTTCTCCATTTGATTAATGGCACATTTGGTTTCCTGTATAAACATAATATCCAGCTTTTCTTTTTGGAACTTTCTCTTAAAAAGTCTTTGCTTGGCTTGGCTATTGAGCCCTCTTGCATTCCATGAAATGATTTTCATTTATAACTAAATATATTATTGGTAAGACGGGAAGGCATTTAGGGCCTTCATTTTTCCTGAGTTTAACATTAGAATCCCCGAGTCGTGCAATACCTCCCCATTTGTTCTTCGGCCTCTTCTCTTTCATTGCTTCCGACCTGTTGGATTAAGAGAGATGCTTTTTGAATGATTTCCTGTGCCTTTTGCTATTCCTAATCTCCTGTTTTGCCTGTCTAGTTCCGCCTTTTGTCTTGCGATGAAGAGATCACTGATCTTCCTTATTTCTTCTTCCGGAATATTTTCCAGTCTTTGAGTTCTCCAATTTTTTACCATATCTGGGATGTTCACCCCTTCCTTTTCTAGAACTTCATTGAGCTCCATCTCCTCACTACCCCCATCGCTGGTTAGCATATCAGTATCTTCATTGCACTCGTCTTCTAACTCTTGCATTTGGACTTCTGTTCTGATTATATTTTCCTCCCCGTCCTTTGTTTTGTGTCCTTGCTTATCTTTTGGTTCTTCATTAAGTTTCGTTTCCCTGTTTGTTCTTTCTGAATCTGTATCGGTTTCCAGAATGTTGAAGGTGTTGTTGGTGATGCCTGGGATTGCCTCTGCTCTGTATATTATTTTTCTGTTAGCTCTTTATCTTGTTTTTGGCTTTGTGAAGACTTCTTTGCTCTTTGCTGCTTGCTTTGGTTTGTGCTCTTCCCCTGTTCTGTTTAAAGGGCATTCTCTAACAAGGTGTCCGTGTTCATGACACCTTCTGCATTGGAAGGGGATTTGCTCATAATCGATGGCTTGATAATAGTCCTCATCTCTGAATTCCAGCTGTAGGCCTTCATGCAGGGCTCCTGAGACATCCATCTCCACACAGATTCTTGCACAGGAAGTGTATCTTCGTTGCATCGTTGCTTCTGAAGCTTTGATGAAGGTTCCGAGACGGTCTCCTATTTGCTTAAGCATTGCTAGTCCCCAATAGTCTATTGGAAGGGAGAATAGGTGGATCTACACAAGAACCTGTGTGAAGGTTTCTTTTTCGAGCACAAAGTTTGCTTTCCAGGGTCTCATGTAGAGTCCTGCTGAGGCAAAGAAGTATGGACCTCCATCGAATACTCTATCCTTGTCCTCTAAGTTCGTACAAACAACAGTAAAAAAACCTTTTGCCCCAAGGTGTAGTTTAACATCACCTTTAGGTTTCCAATGTTGCTTGATCCATTGACAGAGCGCTCGTTTCGTTGGCCACAGTCCCATGAACTTGCATATTATTGCATGTTCTGTCATGTGGTCTCTATAAGCTTGAATGTCCGGATCTGAGAAGACCACTCGGAGGGTTTCGATTTTTTTCGGTTTGCATGCTCCTTGCGTTGCTTTGTTGGAGCTGGGGTTTGAGGCCTTTGCTTTCTCCTCTTCCTCTCGAGGGTGCTTCTCTGCCCCATGTTCCTCTTCGCCCTCTGTTTGGATAATTATTGGTACTGTGTCTCTTTGGCTTGCATCTGCCCTTTTGTCGTTATTCTCCTGTCCATTGTTTACTTTTTCTTTCATTTTTGGGTTGTTTCTTGTTTCTTTTTGCAACTGCTGTGTCCTTTCTTTGTTGGTTCCGTTGTTTTCCTTACGCTCTCCATAACCAGTGATTTTAAATCCTTCCTGCGCTTTCTGTTTCTGCATTACGACTTGCTTGAAGGATGGGGTCCCAGTGGACCCCCCGTTTACCATTTGTCGGGTCAGTCCTCGACCTCTGTAAAGTAGATCCACTAATCTGTCTCTATGTGCTTCCAGAACTGTTGCTGAGCCTGCAAGATTGCAGCACTAAACCCTAGACCTCGAAGCTCGCTCTCGCCTGCGAACTAACGACCTATACATGGGCCCGATTGTTATTTATTGGGTAAATAATCATTTTACAAGCTGTATATGAACAATTTTTTTTTTCTCTCGATTTTAATTTTACAATGATTTATTGGGAATTAGAGAGATTTATAATTAAATCTAACATAATAGAAACAACATTAACTAAATTCTTTGCTTAAATGTAATTAGAGCTTAAGATAATTGAAGACTCATCAAAATAATGATCTTACATGCAGTTATGGGCAAACGAAATATTAATCAATTAATTTTAAATGAGAACCAACATTCTCATAAATTTTATGCCAATATGCGAGGCTCATGCAATACATTACAAACAATGAACCATATCGGAAAAATACATATATCTCTTGGACAAGGGGATTGTCTTAATCAACACGATGAGGCCTTTATTACAAAATATTGTGAAATAGGACCTTTAAGAGAGGCATTTCAGTATCACAATCTTCTCTCCTATGCCCTTCTCCTTTTATTTTATCTTTATGGAAGAAATTTCTATTTATATATTTACAGTACAATTATAAAAGGGATTTTGGCCGATAACACCTTAGGCACAATGGAGAGGTAAAGTAGTTTATTTATCAAAATGAAAATGAGGCTTACAACCCATTCCATCTATTTATTTTAGGCTACATTGTTTAATTTATATATTGATCGGGAAATCCGTGGAATCTCATCTACAAAGAGAGGGAACTAGAATGCCATCAACAAAGGGAGGGACCTCGATCATGAGTTCCAATTACAATCATTTTTTATTTGGCATAGTATCCTTTGCTTGATACGTGGGCCTAGTTGCTACTTATTGGGTAAATAATAATTTTACAAGATGTATATTTTATCTACTATTAGCAATCTTTTTGGTTCTCTCGCTTTTATTTTTACAATGATTCAATGGGAATTATGGAGATTTATGATTAAATTAAATAGAATAGAAACAACATTGGTTGAATTCTTTTCTTAAATGATGGAATATTACATATTTGTAAGGTATAATTTAAAACATTAAAAATAAAGATGAAAATCTAGGAACATTAATCCATACGAGATGACATTGGGAGAAAGTGCTTTCAAAAGAAACTGAAGATTTAGTCTTAGGAGTGAAGGCCAATGAAGCATTAAGATTTCTGAAGGTGATCATTGATTTGTATCACAATGGTAAGCTCACATAAGTTGGTGGATCAATAACCAAAAACAATTTTTTTTTATCACCTTCTATGAGGATTAATTAATTGTGAAAATAATATACTTCCAATTTCACCTAGTGAACCTTCTTCACTTACAACATTACTACCCCTCTCAATAGTACTATCACATAAACATCTTCAATGGAATTGACAAACGCTAAGGAATTATTGGAGGGAATAAAGATCGTGACAAATGTTAGTTTATTTATGTTGATGAGATATTCCTTCATCACACATGAGCTATTCTGGATTTGGAAATTATATAGTAGACCAAAGTCTTAGGTGGCTATTGAAAATATGGCACTTGTAAGATTGTACTTTTGATAAGAAAATGGAAATATATATAAACATACTCATTGATGAGATATTCCTTCATCACACATGAACTATTCTGGATTTGGAAATGATATAGTAGACCAAAGTCTTGGGTGGCTATTGAAAATATGGCACTTGTAAGATTGTAATTTGATAAGAAAATGGAAAGAAATATAAACATAGTCAATGTCTGCATTGGTGCGAAATATTGAAGGTTTGGGATGACTACCAAGTAAACACTCAAGTTATCAAATAAATACTAGAAGGAACTTGTAGATTGGAACTTGTGGTGGTAGAAAATATTTCTTCATTGCTTGAAATCAACAAATTTGAGGAGGGGGTATCTACATTGAATACCCTTCTACGCACTGTGATGTTAATCTTTGATCCACAATATATAAGGTAGATATCCTATGGAGTGAAAGAAGCATCAAATTTTGATTGATATATTGACAATAACACCAAAAAAAAAAATAAAGGCAATGGCTTCCATTTATTCCACTTATTTCTTTGAACCTCAATTATATGATTCTCTTTTGTTTATACAATTCACAATTTTCCCTCTTTTTGTCATCCTTTGCATCTCCAGACAATACAAAAAGTCTAGAACATTATCGAGAGTTCCACTTCCACCTTGACCAATGAGTTGATACTACCTGTAAGGATAGGGTATTCTCTCTCTTTCGAGGATATAGGTGTCGACTACGAAGTACTGAGCTTTTACCCTTCATACCTATCCTTTGAGTGATGGATCCTTTTACAAGGGAAATTTGGAGAGTATTTAGGTCACCTCTACAACTATGAAAGAAATTAAAAATTGCAAGACACAAACATCAATGACCAAAAACTTATAAGCAACTCATGCAACCCTTCCAAGTCAAGGGTGACAGAGGGTAGCCTAGTATAGATAGAGTTAGGCTATCTTAAATTCAAAATCAAGCTTCGACCAAACATGTATACTTTTCTTCCTTTGTTATGTAGAAACAATTCCAATGAAAATTGCCCTTTCTCCAACCAGGTTGATAGTTCCTAGCTCTACTCAACTAAAAAACACAACCCTCTTTGACATTTCTTGAATTCACCCGCATAAGTTACATATTTTTGAAGACCTGAGAATTCTTCTCCTTGGTCATCAACCTATTATAGAGAGTGAGATTTAAACGTTCAAACCACTTGCTTTTCATGACTTGTGGGAAATCAACTATTTTCTAGGGCAATATATTGTGTTTATTCAAAATTAGATTCAGAATGTTATGCTTTATTTTTTGAATATAGAAATGAGACCATTTCCGCAACTAGGAATTTTTTGTGAATGAATTTTATTTTAATCTAAATTTTTGGGGACTTTCCGACACAAAATTTATGTGGTTATGTAGTAATTTTATAGTTTTTTGCTTGGAATTAATTGTCCACACTTCTAACTTGGACATTTTTGCAGACAATAATACGTAGGGCATAATAACATGTGGACTTCTAAAGTAAATGTTTTTGCATGTGTAGCCTTTTTCTCACAAAATTTAACATATTTTTGCTCCCTTATATTCATTAGTTTTAGAAGCTTCAGGCTTGCAAATATATTGTGAACTCGACATCGATTCAACTCCGTAGGAGAACAACACTTTTGAAGCTCCATGTGTTGGATTTATCATATGGTACTCAGCCAAAAAGGAAACATCAAAGAGAAAAGATAGAGCGTCCTTATTTCTATCGATCAAAGTCTTGGAGCTAACGATGAACTCCGTAGAATAGGTATACTGAAATTCCAATTCAAGCTAATAAAGAGGCTATCATAATAGAGCTAATCAGTACAGACTGAAAGAAAGAGGAGAGTCAGAGAGAAAAATGAGTCGAACTACTTCCTTTCAAGTCCTGTACTTGAGCTTGAGGAAATGAAATGAAGTGATTAAATGAAGGAGCATTGATTGAAGACAATTAGCAAATGAGGGAGGATATTATTCTTTTCTCTTTGTCTGAACTAAGAGGTAGAGCAATATTTTGAATGGTCTCTAATAGAACCAAACTTGGATAGAATAAAGTAAAAAAACAAATGAGACCGATGTTTGCAAAAATGACATGACTTGGAAAGTACAACTATGTATCTAACTTCAGTATTTACAAGTAGACACAAGGAAATAAATTCTACAAAATGCAATTACAACCAAGGTTGAAAGTTGGAAAAGTATTATATTCGTATTTATATTCATGGAAATTTTTGTAAATGTATTATATTCACTTTAAATTACAACCAATACAAAGAAAGTGTATCTTGTATCTAATTTGGTATTTATATTCATGGAAACTTTTGTAAAAGTTTTATATTCAATTTGAATTGCATGATTTACGTTAGCTCCATTTCAAACATCAATCTTAAATATTACACTGCTTTTGATATTCTTAACTTTATGAATACAAGTTTAATGTTAAACAGTAAAGCTACATCTTGTAACGTTGTGAAAAAACTACAAACAAATGTAAATGATATAATAACATGAGACAAAAGCTACATCTTGTAATGTTGTGAAAAATATACAAGAAATGTAAATGATAAGACATGTATATAAGCCTACATCGAATCATGAATTTTGGTGATTAGAGTTCTCTTATAATGCAAAATCATCTATGAAATTTCAATTTTTTTCTCAGAATTACATAAATTCTTTCTTTTATGATATTCTTTCTTATACTACTACCTTACCTTACGATGTTTCCTTTGCAACATATAAAACAATTGCTAAATAATTTATATAAACCTATATCAAATCTCAACGCACTAAACTCGAAACATCTTGCATGGCACACGAATATCTTTATAGAGCATAATCTGAGTTCCTTCTTAAAAGAATAGGACATGGGCACGAATATCTTTATAGAGCACAAACTGAGTTCCTTCTTAAAAGAATAGGACATGGGCATTTAGTGCATTAGAAGACTTTGAATTCAATTCTCAATTGTTAGTTGTCGTTACCTTTATTTGCGTTCATGTGTATATGCATATGCTATATATAGCCTAGAAGCTCAAAACTCTACTAGTGTTTATCACCCAGCTGACAAGGCTTTCTTACCAACTATGAAAAGAATTATATATAGCCCTGAAGCTCAAAACTCTACTTCTAGTGATTATCGTCCAGCTGACAAGGCTTTCTTACCAACTTCTTATTAAAAAAATTAGTATTTGGTGCAAACAATACTAAGGCACGTTGCTCCTACGGATGGAAAGTTTTGGCACGAGTTTTCTTTTATCTATTTAACTCGTTACCGTTTCTGGAAAACCAGTATTTCAGCACGGAGTAGTTTGGGGGAGATTTAGACCCTTTTTCGTATAGGCTTTCGATCAATTTTGTAATTTTAAATTGTTGAATTTATATTTCGATAAATTTCGTAATTTTTAATGGTTGAATTTATATTTAAAAACTAATTTTATATAAAATTAAATTTCTTTTTACTCATAAATACATAATAAAACATTACAATTTCACTTAATATGAGCATTTAAATTATGATAAACAAATACCTACTACAACGCCTTACACACGAAAAGTTCCACCTCATGAAAAATAACATAATAAGAAAGCGACTACAACGCCTTACACACGAAAAGTTCCACCTCATGAAAAACAACATAATAAGAAAGCAGCAACATCAGGATAGCCCATTTATATAAAGGCTTATACGTACATTTTGTTGGACAACGTAAACTGATACATGTAAAATTTGCATATATCATTACCCAAGGTTTATCAATCTATTGATTTTTATTATCGTCTTGTAAGCAATGATATTAAACCTAATGTTATAATAATTGTATTACCGTTATAAACAATATATTATTAGTAAGTATAGACATTAACAGCATAAAAATTATAATATTTAATATTAAGTAATAATGTTTTTGGAGTGCTAAGTGGACTATTTAAAAAATCATGAGAAATTAATCAATTATAACTACTTTTTATGGAAATTGTCATAGATAAATAACTTAATTAAAGCAGATGAATCCCAAAATCTAATATAAACAAAAACTCCAATACTTAATTAATAATGTTATTAATGATTAATACTAATCATAAATAATAATGGTTAATAACATTATTAATTATTATTATACTAATGTAATATTATTATAATCTAATAACTCTTAGGGTTTATGATTTACTTTATAATAACCAATAATATTAATATTATAATTTCTAAGGTTTATAATCATCATCAACCTTAACTGAAAATATTATTATAAATAATAAAGAATAATTTTATTAACCATTATTATACTAATATAATATTTATAATACCTATGGTTTCTAGTATTAATCCTTTGGGTTTATAATATTAATATTTGGCTATAATATAAATCCATAGAGTTTATAATCATTGTCAACCATGGTCCAACGTCACATTCTCACAAAAAATATCGCCAAATGAAAATCACCTATGTTGCAACCTCGCATTGTGAAAAATGTTGTCTCCATATGAAAATGAGTCATGGTCAACCATGGTGGAACGTCACATTGTGACAATGATTGCCTCAATATGAAAAGTCATCCTTCCTAAACCATGGTGAACCATGATTGTTTTAGGGTTCCTAATATTTATCTTCCAATAATAAACAATAATATTAAGGTTAATATTACTGTTTATAGAGCTAATGAAATTAACCAATAATACTAACCTTAATATTATTGTTAATATTATAATTTCTAGAAGTTATAATCAAGGTCAACCTTAATGTGAAAATATTTTTAAAAATAATAAATAGTAATGTTATTAACCATTATTATACTAATCTCATATTTATAATACATATCATTTTTAGTATTAATCCTTTGGGTTTATAATATTAATCATTGGCTTTAATATAAATCCCTTGGGTTTATAATCATGGTAGCCCATGGTCCAACGTCACATTCTCACAAAGATTTTCTGAAACTGAAAAGCACTTATGGTGCAATGTCACATTGTGACAAAGATTGTCTCCATATCAAAATAAATCATGGTCAACCATGGTCCAACATCACATTCTGACAAAGATTCCCTCAATATGAAAATCATCCTTGCTAAACCATGGTGAACCATGATTATTTTAGGATTTATAATATTTATCTTAGGGTTTATATGTCTCTGGTTCATAATATTAATCTATTCAGTTTAATATTATTCCCTTTGGTTTATAATCCCTAGGTTTTTAGTATTAATCCCTTGAGTTTATCATATTAATCCTTGGCTTTACTATAAATCCATGAGCTTTATAATCATGGTCAACCATGCTCCAACATCACTGTATTCTCAGAAAAGAATTCTCGAAATAAAAAAGAAAAACCTGGTGCAAACATCGCATTGTGCAAATATTGTCTCCATATGAAAATTAGTCATAGTCAACCATAGTTCAACGTCACATTGTGACAAATATTGCCTCAATATGAAAATTATCCTTGGTAAACCATAGTGAACCATGATTATTTTAGAGTTTATAATATTTATCTTAGGGTTTATATACCTTGGGTTTATAATATTATTCCATTGGGTTTTTAGTATTAATCCCTTGGATTTATTATTCCCTCAAGGTTTATAATATCAATCCCTTAGGTTTTCAGTATAAATCTCTTGGATTTGATATTCCCTTGGGTTTATAATATGAATACCTTATGTTTATTAATCTAAGGGTTCATATTACTAGGGTATAATATTATTCATATGGTTTATATATTAATCCTTGGCTTTAATATAAATTCCTAGGGTTTATAGTAATAGTCAACAATGGTGCAATGTTACATTCTCACAAACATTTTCTCAATACGAAAAATGACCATGGTGCAACATCACATTGTCACAAATATTGTTTCCATTTAAAAACCAACCATGATCAAACAGGGTCAAGCATGGTCCAATGTCATAATGTGACAAAAATTGTGTCAACATGAAAACCACCCTTGGTAAACCATGGTGAACCATGATTATTTTAGGGGTTATAATATTTATCTTAGGGTTTATATGCCTTGGGTTTATAATATTAATCCCTTGGGTTTAATATTATTCCCTTGAATTTTTAATATTGATCCCTTAGGTTTATGATTCCATAGGGTTTATAATGTCTTGTCTCCATATGAAAATCAATCATGGTCAACCATTTTTCAACATCACATTGTGACAAATATTTCCTCAATAGGAAAATCATACTTGGTAAACCATAGTGAACCATGATTATTTTAGGGTTTATAATTATCTTAGGGTTTATACATCTTAGGTTTATAATATTATTCCACTGAGTTTAATATTATTCCCTTGGGTTTGTTATTCCCTTATGTTTATAATATGAATACCTTAGGTAAGGGTTCATATCACTAGGGTATAATATTATTCATAGGGTTTATAGTATTAATCCTTGGCTTTAATATAAATTCCTAGGGTTTATTGTCATAGTCAACCATGGTCCAATGTCTCATTCTCACAAACATTTTCTCAATATCAAAAACAATTGTGGTGCAACATCGGATTGAGACAAACATTGTCTCCATATGAAAATCAGCCATGATCCATGGTCCAACGTCATAAATTGACAAATAGTTTTTCAATATGAAAATCACGCTTGGTAAACCATGGTGAACCATAATTATTTTAGGGTTTAGAATATTTATCTTAGGGCTTATATACCTTAGGTTTATAATATGAATCCATTGGGTTTAATATTATTCCCTTCGGTTCATAGTATGAATTCTTTAGGTTTATGAATCTAAGACTTAGTATTCCTAGGGTATAATATTAGTCACAGGGTTTATAATATTCACAATTGCCTTTAGTATAAATTCCTAATGCTTATAATCATGGTCCAACGTGACATTTTGACAAAAAAATTATCAATATGAAAAAAACCATGGTGCAACATCACATTGTCACAAATATTCTTTCCGTATGAAAATGGGTCATGGTCAAACAGGGTCAAGAATCGTCCAACATCACATAGTGACAAACATTGTCTTAATATGAAAATTGCCCTTGGTAATCCATGGTGAACCATGATAATTTTAGGATTTATAATATTTATCTTAGGCTTTATATACCTTGGATTTATAATATTAATCCCTTAGGATTAATATTATTCCCTTAGGTTTTTAGTATTAATCTATTGGGTTTATTATTCCCTAGGGTTTATAATGTCTTCTCTCCATATGGAAATTAATCACGGTAAACCATGGTTCAACGTTACATTGTAACAAATATTTCCTCAATAAGAAAATCATCCTTGGTAAACCATAGTGAAGCATGATTATTTTAGCGTATATAATATTTATCTTAGGGTTCATGTACATTGGGTTTGTAATATTATTCCATTGGTTTTAATATTATTCCCTTGGGTTTTTAGTATAGAACCCTTGGGTTTATTATTCCTTAGGGTTTATAATATTAATCTTTGGCTTTAATATAAATTCCTAGGGTTTATAGTCATAGTCAACCATGGTCCAATGTTACATTCTCACAAACATTTTCTCAATATAATAAATAATCGTGGTTCAACATCACATTGTGAAAAACATTGTCTCCATATGAAAATTAACCATGGTCTACCATGGTCCAACGTCATAATGTGACATATATTGTCTCAATATCAAAATCACCCTTGGTAAACCATAGTGAAGCATAATTATTTTAGGGTTTATATTATTTATCTTAGGGTTATTATATGAATCCATTGGGTTTAATAGTATTCACTTGGGTTTATTATACGAACTCTTTAGGTTTATTAATATCATTCTTAGTATTCTTAGGGTATAATATTAGTCATAGGGTTTATAATATAATCCTTGTCTTTAATATAAATTACTATGGTTTATAATCATGGTCAATCATGGTCCAATGTCACATTCTCACAAATATTTTCTCAATATGAAAAATAACCATGATTCAACATCACATTATCACAAAGATTGTTTCCATATGAAAATAAATCATGGTCAAACATGGTTAAACATGGTCCAATGTCACAATGTGACAAACATTGTCTCAATATAAAAATCACCCTTGGTAAACCATGGGAACCATGATTATTTTAGGGTTTATAATATTTATCTTAGGATTTATATACCTTGGGTTTCTAATATTAATCCTTTGGGTTTAATATTACTCCCTTGGGTTTTTAGAATTGATCCCTTGGGTTTATTATTCCCTAGTGTTTTTAATGTAAATCCCTTTGGTTTTTAGTATGAATCCCTCAGGTTTATTATTCCCTTGGGTTTATAATATGAATCCCTTAGGTTTATTAGTCTAAGGGTTCATATTACTACGGTATAATATTATTCATAGGGTTTCCTTAGCTTTAATATAAATTCCCAGGGTTTATAATCATAGTCGACCATGGTCAAATGTCACATTCTCACAAAATTTTTCTCAATATGAAAAGTAACCATGGTGTAACATTGCATTGTGGCAAACATTGTCTCCATATGAAATTCAACGATGCTCGGATATCATAATGTGTGTAAGATTGTCTCAATATCAAAATGGTTGTTTTAGGGTTTAGAATATTTATCTTAGGGTTTATATACCTTGGGTTCATAATATTAATTCCTTATGTTTAATATTATTCCCTTGGATTTTTAGTATTAATGGGTTTATAATATCAATCCCTTAGGTTTTTAGTGTAAATCCACTGGGTTTCTAATATGAATCCATTAGGTTTATTAATATAAGAGTTCATATTACTAAGGTATAATATTATTCCTTCCTTTATAATATTAATGATGGGCTTCAATATAAATTCCTAGGGTTAATAATCATGGTCAACCATGGTGCAATGTCACATTGTGACAAATATTGTTTCCATATGAAAACAAATCATGGTCAAACATGGTCCAATGCCATAATGTGACAAACATTGTCTCAATATGAAAATCACCCTTAGTAAAACATTGTGAACCATGATTATTTTAGGGCTTATATTATTTATCTTAGAATTTGTATACCTTGGGTTTATAATATGAATCTCTTGGGTTTAATATTATTCCCTTGGGTTTATAACATGAATCCTTTAAGTTTATTATGTTTATGAATCCAATATGACATTCTGACAAACATTTTGTAATTATAAAAAACAACCATGGTGCAACATTGCATTGTGAAAAATATTTTCTCCATATCCCTTGGGTTTATTATTCACATGGGTTTATAATATCAATCCCTTAGTTTTTTAGTGTAAAACCCTTGAGTTTATAATAGAAATCGCTTATGTCTATTAATATAAGGGTTCACATTCATAAGGTATAATATTATTCCTTGGTTTATAATATTATTCCTTGGCTTTAATATAAATCTCTAATATCATTCTAACTCTCTTTTATCGTTTTCCCCACACAGCTTTGAGGAGTGGAGCTAAGTTACATGATTCCACAGGCAATCCCCTCTTCCCAATGGTTTCTCCCTCAAGACAGGGTTGATAGGGTAAATAGCTAAACCAGTTCTTTTTGTTCTCTTGTGCTTCGTATATTCTACTAATATGGGTATTTTGATTTTGTTCCAGGTATACTCTAGATTGAAAACTCTGAACCATAGATGCAACAGATTTCAATGTCTAATTTGTGACAGTTGTCGTCTGATCAAGTTGGTGATTTCTGCCATAAATGGATTCTGTTATTTGTAGTTTTTCCTCCATGTTTCCATTTTGCTGCCTACTGAGGTCAGTGTGGATTCTGACCCAGTGAAGCCGGTTAGGCTCCTGAATTCGCCTAGTTGTATTTCTAGTTATTGGAGGTTTTTACCCTAGACTTTGGATTTCATAATTTAGGTGATGGTAGTTCTGCTACCTGTAAATGATCTTGTGACCCTAGTTACTGGGTTTTACTTTTCCTTTCTTAATGCAATGTTGGTCATACTTATTTGTAATTTTTAATTTCTAGTTTATATATATAGTGACTATGCAGAACGTAAAAGGGAATTGATTTTCGGGGCAGTTAATCCAGTCTATCTCTGTATTTTCTTTGTCACAGGATTGATTCATAGTACGAGATATTGTGTAAGGTTTTCGTTAGATAGTTGAAATGATCGTTCCTCATGAATATGAACACTTAACTCAGTTTTCTAGTACTTTAATATATGTTGTTTTAGATTTCATACAAATTTAGACTCCTTTTGATTTGTTTGTCCATTTCTTTTCTTCTGTACATATCACTAAGACTACTGTACAAATGTCAAAGGAAGAATCTTATTTTGTCTCTAGTTTAATTATTTCAATTAACTCTTGTTGTAATACAATTTAGTTTATATCTACATTTTAAATGTTATGGCTATAGGTATCAGACTATTTACATTCTCCTAAGTAGTCTACTACTCTTTATCTACTCATTCTTGACTTCAACATTCATATACAGAGGTGATACTTGAGACGCTTCCCTTAA
This sequence comes from Pinus tabuliformis, assembly GCA_031772625.1. Classification (NCBI taxonomy): domain Eukaryota; kingdom Viridiplantae; phylum Streptophyta; class Pinopsida; order Pinales; family Pinaceae; genus Pinus; species Pinus tabuliformis. The sequence continues at coordinate 1,781,913,383 of CM062818.1, forward strand.
GCAAAAATCTATTTCAATAATGAATCTCCCATTCGATCCCCCTACATTCTCATTCGTGTGGTATTCTTGTTACTATGCTGGCTCCAAATTCCAATTTAATTAGAACACAGCGCTTGCCTTCAATAATCCTTATATGAGCTGTAAATTTTTACTACATACCTCTGAATCTTCAAAAGACCGTAATGGTTAGTGTATTCATTTGCAATAGATCATAGGACACATTACTATGTAGGTCCTACTTCAACCATGATACCATCACCACTCATTACACTACCCATCATTTATGTAAATCTGTAATGAGAAGAATATCCAACTACAGTGATTAACCAATCTAGATTGCCTAGATACAACCCAACAATTATTTAACCTTTTAAATAATTAACCTCTTAAACATGCCTCTAGTCTAAGACTAGGTTCCATTCTACAACTAGGAAGAATAGCAATGCTCCGATGATTATCTAATCAGTAGCGAGAATTCATATAAAAACGATATTTCATGCTATGAATATTAATACTAGAGAAATTTCAATTCTTTTCCATGCATGCATCTAATAAATCCAATAATCAACGCTGCAACTATGAATCATATCAACATAACATGCAGCTCTGTAATATTAGCATAAAATTTAACTCTACAATACTAATATAACATTATATTAAAATAATATGCAACTTTGTAATATTAACCTAACATGCAACTCTATAATATTTACATACATGCAATTCTGTAATATTTACATAACATGCAACTTTGTAATGTTAGCATAACATGCAACTCTGCATTATTAACAGTAACCTGCAACTCTGAAATATTAACAATAATCAACTACCAAAAGATGGATGACCTTCAACTAACATCCATTATAAATAACATACATCTACTATAAAACCATTGAGACACAGTTAAGAATTTTCTGACCAGTATACTTAAGTTTGGAAAATTTATGGTTGACTACACTAGACCTCCCAACCATGAATACTCTAATTCACCCTGAGCTATGATAGCTTTCCAAGCATGAGTAACCTCTAATCTACCTTGATAATTCTTATTTATCATTATCATGTTCACAAATTTTTCCTAGGCATCGTCCTGCCTTTAGGGGTTCTATTTCCTCTCAGCTTAGGCTTTTTCCATGTTTTTCCTTAAATCTAAAAGCCTACTTTTCCACTTGTAGCGCTTTTATTCCCAGTATTTATCTCCCACTAGGTTAACACACATATATATTTCTAGATATTATTTTTATTTAGGAAAAATCGTGACGAATATGATTCCTCTCAAATTTTGGCAAGTTTCATCATCTTTTCTGGGATCAGTCCATGAATTTTACATCATAACATTAATAACTTTATTAATAAAATATAGACATTCACATAACCATGTTTATCACATACTAGCATATGTCTTTACAGCTATCGCATAATAATTCAAGTTCTTGAAAATGGGATTTGTTACAATAGGGCTCAAACTGCACAGATGACACTACTTCCATATGGTTATAGCCCAAAATATCAAGTTCATAGGATGCAATCCCAAGATCTGAGCCACAATTCCAAGCCAGCCTTCAAACCACTGCCCAAAAATGTTTGGGACTTTCTAGGATCATTACTGACATGAGAACAAATCTAAACATTCAAACTTGAATCAAGAACTTGACCTAGACTTCCTAGAACACACTAGACATTTCGCCAAACACATTGAAAACATAGAAGCTACAAGTCATGAATACATATATGGTCATAATAGAATGATATTTATCTGATAATTACCAAGAAGGTTATATGCTCTCTCCAAATAGTTGTAATAATGCTTATTAGTCCATACATTTATCATTCAATCAATAACTAAATGACTCATGAAAAGATCCATAGAAACCATGGAATCTCAACCATAATATCACCAATATAATACTACAAATACTCATGGATCACAATAAGGAAATGTCTCATATTAACATAGGAAAATATCAACTAAGTCAGAGGCTTCCAGGTACCACACAACCATACATTGTGTTGAACCAAATATCTCTTTCAACCAATCACCGTCGCGCCATATTCCGAGCATGAATGTGGGATCTCATGGAATAATCCAACAGGAAACAAAACCATGGTTTCCAGAGGCCAAACCACCTCAACCATCAACCACAGTGATTCCACCTCCATGGTAGGACTGCACTAAAACCAACTAGATCAGTCTCTATCTAAGTTGTCTAGGGCTCTAGGAACAACTAACACAACCCACAACCTTTCAGGGCTCCAAAGCATTTGTCCAACCTGACTACAGGGAGTATTAACTTAACCCACCAATGGCTCGAGGACTAGTAACTCAACCCAAGTTGTTCCCAGGCTTTCATAGAGTTTATCCCAACCCACAACCATAAGGAATTATGAGCACCAATTAGAAAAAAAATCAACTGGATAAAACCCCCAACACCATGGTTATTCAAGAAGTGGCAAGGCAAGGCTAAAACCACTATCAATCTAGGAAATATTTCATCCCAATGATAGAACATAACCAAAAAATCATATCATAGATCATGCATCCATAAATAAGATAGAAATAACACATGTAACTGGTCAGCTGCAAAGAAATCCAATTGTAACTACTAATCCAAATGTTCCTTCGCCTTTTTGTGTTTTCCTTTGCCTTCTTTATGTAAATATAATGTATTCCAAATTGCTCCAAGAATGCTCCAAAATTTCTCTATTAGTGCAAGAGTGTGAGAGAATGAGAGAATAGAAGAGAGCTCCAAAAACTAAATTGGCAAAAGGTTGTGAACTGATCCTCAGAATCCTTTGTATCAATGAGGTCTCAATTTTCTTCATTTTCCATATTTTTTCCTTAAATTTCCCTACCATGCAAATATGTGTCTTGTCAACTTCATTTTCTCTTATTTTCCTTTATTTCATAAATAAAATGCCAATTATTGCTAATTTTCCTTTGTCAATTTCCATAGCCATTAATTAATCACTAGTTATAATCATCACTATGTCTTTTCCCAACATCCAACCTGGAATTGTGTCCCATGAATTTGGTTATATTTTATTTATATGGAAAATCAACCAAAGGTTGTTACACATGGATTGTGATTATTTAAAAAAATTAAAAAATGAAATAAATTCATTTATATCAACCACTTAATATGTGTAAATAATATTTTAAAATAACTCAAAAATTTTAATCTTTAATAGATTTACATAAATGTATTGTCAACACAAATATGTCTTAAGAATTGCAACTATTTGTGGCTAATATAAAAAAAAACTAACTTATCTCTTAATAATGGCCACACTACCATTGGAATGAAACTATTTTTTTTTTATTAGGACAACATATGTTTATTTTAGAAAATGGTTCCATAATTTTAATTTAATTATCAATAATTATTATGTGGGTGGTAGATATTTAAGTTCCATAAAATATTTTTAAATATTCATGCTAATATACATCAATGTCATTGGAATAAACTATTTTTTTCTAATTATGCCAAGGATGTCTATTTTGGAATAGATCTTCCACTAATTTTGATGTGATTATCACCGAAAAAAATTCTCATAAACTTGTTATGGATCACAGTAGCCTCAATTCAATAATTGTAATTTAATTATCAATAATTATTATTTGGGTGGTAGAGATTTAAACTACATGGAATATCTTAGAATATTTAAGGTAATATACACAACCTAATATTTGAAATTTATCTCCAAATTAGTTATGTGTGTGTTACTCTTTTAATTGATTAATTAAAAAAATGTAATGAGAACAAGTGTCATATGGAGTGAGTTATGGTTTTCTGGGCACCTGAGATTGATAAATCATTGTATTATTTTGTGGCATTGTAACAAAGCCCATATAGGGATTTAGAATATCCAGGGAAATTGAAGGTAAATCTCCATGAAAAATCTTGTTCCATGATTTTTTAAATGTATATTCTATTAATATATTAACTATGGATCTAAGAAGAGATTTGCATCTCAAGAAATTTGGTCCCTCTCCACACTTATTAAATCTAGATTTAAGATAGATCTAAACTAGTTTTGTTATTAATTATAATTATAATATTAATTTTATGTTTATTTTTATTTTTATTTTGACTCAATTAAAATGTTTACATGACTTTACAATTTTACCATACTAAACTAGAGAGTGCCTTTCCACACAACTAATAATAATAATAATAATAATAATAATAGTTATAATTTTACAAAAATTATAAATTATCCATGTGTCAAACATTTAATTAATTAATTACTTATGTCTGAAGGCATTCTCTCTAAGAACAAATCACCTCCCATGCCACGTGTTATTTTGAGCTATTGATTTTGGTGTTAGACAATTGAAATATTATATGCCTTAAAATTAAAAATGAGTATTAATCCATTAAAATGGGTAACCATCAAATTTATCCCATTACACTATAGATTGACACCATCATTTCGAATTGCATTGAAGAGTCAAGGATATAATGTCACTAAGAGTTTGGCACGGTGAAATATTCATTAAATTTATTCTTCCTATAAGCTCTCCAATGGATTCTCCAGGAAGGTTTTCTGTCTTGTTTCAGGTGGTGATAGTACTTGTTGTTATGGTAAGTATTTTTCCTTTTTTAGCCATTGAATTGCCATTTATGAGTATAGAACATTTTTTTTAAGTATTTCTCTTTTTATAGCCATTGGATTGCCATTTGAGTTTGCATATTAGTAATGTTTATTAATATAGAGAAAATCTTTTATAAAAATAAATTGTATTATATTAAGTCTATATATATATATATATATATATATATATATATATATATGTATATATATGTATATATATTATATAGATTGATTAATTTAGCTTATTTTTTATCCATGAATTGGTTGATCTATGGGGAAGCTACTGATATGGGAGCTTCAGCAACCTTATTATTGTAAGCAACGTTCTTCATAGAGTCAGTATAGCGGGCTTTACCTAAAGTATAGATCATTCTCATTCACACATATATTAAAATGTACTTGTTTTTTTCTTTAATTTCGTTGCCTAACTTTCCTCAATCCGGCGTTGTCAGGGTTTTCAGGGATATATTTACGACGTAAAGTGTCCTCTTTGAAAAGAACTCTCTTGCTGCCCACTTGTCATAATTTTGTACCTTTAGATTAATCTTAGAGGATTAGGGCATGATCATCACAATTGAAAGTAGTTGCAACGAGCTGGAAAAAATTGTTCTTAAATTAACCTACCGAGCATAAGCATATCTCTTTTTCCCTGTCTTCTTCGCTGATTCTAGTGTTGGAGCTTTCAAGCTATCAGACGAGTTGTGGAAATATATTGCCATGGTGAAATATTCATTAAATTTATTATTCCTGTAAGCTCTCCTGTGGAAGGGTTTTTGTTTTGTTTTTGGTGGTGATATTACTACTTGTTCTGGTAACTATTTTTCCTCTTTTAGTCATCGAATAGCCATTTGGTTTACATTTTTATTAATTTATGTTAGACTAAACAAAGCACAACTGAAATAAATATAAACATACACAACACATACAAAAAACACACAAAACCATAACACAGAGATTTAACGTGGTTCACCCAACCAATATGGGCTACGTCCACAAGAACAGAGGCATCGGCAATCTTATTATTCAAAGCGGATTACAACAAAGCTAATAATTCACACATACTCTCAGCTCTCCCCTATTTTCTCTACTTTCTCTACACACTCTTACAATCCTCTACGGGATTAAATTTCTATATAGCTGGAGCATAAAACTGAATCATAAATTCCCTCACAACAAATGTAGGATGCAGTAACTCCTCCTCAAAAAAAATTGGAGCTAATATAGCAACTAATCCTATTGTTGTCACATACATGAGATTTTTCCCAAATTTAATAAAACAGAAAATCTCAACAATCTCCACCTTGACAACAATTAGCCTGATGCCTTGTTCATTTATTATTTTTATCTTTTCTGCAAGCCAAGAGAAGCCAGACACCAACGCAGCTTCTCTAACAAAACTGGTTTCGTGAACATGTCTGCACAGTTTTCCTTCATATGCACCTTTTCAAGAGAAACACCCCTTTCAGTGATAACCTGTCTTACAAAATGGTACTTGATTGGTATATGCTTTGATTTACTATGATAGGCTGGATTCTTAGCCAAGTGAATTGCACTTTGACTATCACAAAATAACTTGATGTTGTCCTGTAACCTCCCAAACTCACCAATCAAACCTTTCAACCAAACCGCTTCTTTGCAAGCATGTGAAGCAGCTATGTATTCTGCTTCAGTAGTGGATAAAGCAACAATATTTTGTAGCTTTGACATCCAGCTAATAGCTGCACCTGCAAAAGTAAAGACATACCCTAAAGTTGACCTTCTCTTATCCAAATCACCTGCAAAATCGGAATCAACATATCCACAAACGAATTCACTACTTTTATTATAAGTGATACAATAATCATTTGTGCCTCTCAAATACCGAAGCACCCATTTCACTGTTGACCAGTGTTCTTTACCTGGATTTTCCATATACCTGTTGACAACCCCAACTGCATGTGAAATATCTGGTCGAGTACAAACCATCACATACATCAAACATCCTACTACATTGGCATACGGAATTCGAGACATATATTCCTTTTCTTCATCTGTATTAGAACATAAACTAGAAGAAAGCTTAAAATGGGAAGCTAAAGGGACTGACACAGGCTTCACATTCTTCATACCAAACCTCAAGAGTATTTTCTCAATATACTTCTGTTGTGATAGCCACAACTTACCATTGCTCATGTCTCTAAAAATATCCATGCCCAAAATCTGTCTTGCTGCTCCCAGATATTTCATATCAAACGTCCTTGCCATCTGAGCCTTTAACCTGTTGATCTCCGCTATGCTTTTGCTTGCTAAAAGCATATCGTCAACATATAACACTAAGATAATGAACATGCCATCATTTAATTGCTTAAAATAAAGACAATGATCATATTCACTTCTTATATATTTCTGATTCAACATGAAAGAATCAAACTTCTTGTACCATTGTCGAGGAGATTGCTTCAGACCATACAATGATTTCTTTAGCCCGCAAACAAATTTCTTGTTGTGATCTTGAACAAACCCTTCCGGTTTTTCCATGTAAATTTCCTCATCTAAGTCTCCATGTAAAAATGTAGTCTTAACATCTAGTTGTTGAAATTCTAAATCAAGCAAAGCGACTAATGCTAACACAATTCTAATTGAAACTATTTTAACAACTGTTAAGAAAATCTCATGAAAGTCAATGCCTGCTTTCTCAGAAAAACCTTTTGCGACCAGCCTCACTTTGTACCTGTCCTCGGTATCATTCACACCCCGTTTCAACTTGAAAACCCATTTACATCCCACAGTTTTCTTGTCTTTCGGAAGTTCAACTAGATCCCATGTGCCATTCTTGTGTAATTCCATCATCTCGTCCTTCATAGGTTCTTTCCACTTTTCACTTTTTGAACCTTCTACAGCTTCCTGATAACACAAAGGTTCATCATCGTTAGCGGTTAAAGCAACTGAAGTAACATAATCATCATACCTTTTAGGAGGGTGTTTGATTCTTGTAGACCTCCTTAAGGATGTTTCTGGTGCTTCCACAATTGGCTGACTACCATCTGTAGGAACTTCTTCATGATCAGCATCTGAGACCTGTTCATGATCTACATCTAAACCCTATTCATGATCTGATTCTGAAACTTATTCATGACTAGTATCTAAACTATGGTCATCATGATTATCATTAGAAGTGCTTTCAAATTGAATGTGCTGAAAATCAGATACATCATCTTGTTTCAATCTATTATCTACATCTAATTGTACAAGAGAGGATTCATTAAACTTTACATCTCTGTTGATGATGATCTTGCAGGTAGTAAGATCCCACAATCTATATCCCTTTGTTCCATCACCATATCCAAAAAAGATATACCTTTTTGACTTTGGATCTAATTTAGTTTTCTGATGTTTAGGCACTAGAGCATATGCATCACAACCAAACACTCTGAGTTTAGAATAATCACAAGGGTGACCTTTCCATACCTCTTGAGGAATCTTGCAACCTATCGCCGTGGATGGTGATCGATTTATCACATAACAAGCTGTAGCCACCGCTTCTGTGCACAATTCCTTTTGAAAACTGGCGTTGCTCAGCATACTCCTTGCTCTCTCTAAAAGAGTCCTATTCATGCGTTCAGCAACTCCATTTTGCTGAGGAGTATAAACAGTGGTCTTATGTCTCTCGACCCCTGCATCCTTGCAATAGTTTTCAAACTCCTTGGAAGTAAACTCACCACCATTGGCAGTTCTTAAACATTTTATAGTTCTACCAGTGATGTTTTCTACTAATGCTCTAAACTGCTTGAAAATTGTAAAAACATCAGACTTCCTTTTCAACATGTAGACCCACACTTTCCTAGAAAAATCATCAATAAATGATACAAAATATGACGAGCCACCATATGAAGTTGTAGGGGCTAGACCCCAAACATCTGAATGGATATAATCAAGTATTCCTTTACTAGTATGTTTTCCTTTTTTAAACTTTCTCTTACTTTGTTTTCCAAACAGACAATGTTTACAGAAATCTAACTTTCCAGACTTTAGATTAGGAAGTAACTTGCGATCAGCCAAAATTTTTAACCCTCTTTCACTCATATGGCCCAACCTTTGTTGCCATAAGCGAATGGAACTACTGCCATGTTCAGACACCGTAGACACATGATCTGACCCAATTCTTCCTTCTAATTGAAATAGATTTCCTACTTTCTTAGCTTTCATTACTAGTAAAATACCTTTGTAAATTTTCATTACCTTGAATTATAGTTTTATATCCATTTGTGTCAAGTGCTCCTAGTGAAATTAGATTTTTCCTTAAATCTGGTACATGTCTTACATCAGTTAACATTTTGGTTGTCCCATCAAATATTTGCAGCTGTATACTCCCTATTCCCACAATATTACATGTGACATCATTACCCATGTACACGACTCCATCATTAATTGATCTATACGTCTTAAACCATTCTATATGAATACACATGTGTTTTGATGCACCAGAATCTAACAGCCAATGTTGATCATGATTTGACATATTAATTGATAACACTTCATCACTCATACCTGAACCAGATGCCGAACCTGTATCTGTCGTGTTTGCTTCTTGCTTCGTTGTTGAAGAGTCTTCTTTGGATGCTTGCTGTCTCTTCCAACAGTCCTTCAAATGTCCCGATTTGCCACAAAACCAGAACTTTACCTTACTCTTCTTCCCTTTCGATTTTGATCGTGAGTCGTTGTGCTTACCAGAGCGTCTTTCTCTCGAATGACCTCTAGCCATCATTGCTTCTGATGTAGAGGTGTCAGCATTTGACCTCTTCCTTGTCTCTTCGGATAACAAAGCTCCAGAAATATCATCAAATTCAAGGGTTTCTGATATACTTAGACTGATAGAAGTAACAAAATGATCCCATGACTCGGGCAACGAGCATAATAAAGTTATAGCTTTATCTTTTGATTCAAATTTTACTTCTATACTTTCTAATTGCACCATGAGAGTATTAAAGACATTCAAATTATCAGTAATAGCTGTACCTTCCTTCATACGCAGACTGTACAATTGTTGCTTCAGAAGAATCCTATTGGTCAAGGATTTTGTCATGTACAGCTTCTCCAGCTTTGTCCACAAACCAGCAACAGTTTTCTCTGACACGATGTTAAACAAAACATCATCCGCCAAACACAGTCGAATACCGCTCAGAGCTCTTCCATCCAATTCATTTCATTCATCATCTGTCATGGGTTAAGGCTGTTTGGATCTTCCCAACAGTGCCTTCGCCGCGCCTTGTTGCACAAGCAGATCGTGCATCTTCACTTTCCAGATCTCGAAGTTATTTTTGCCATTGAACTTCTCGATCTCAAAACGAGCGCTTTGAGTTTTTGCCATGTTGAATCAAAAAATCTCCAATTCCAAATAAAAATGCCTCTATCGTACCGTGTAAACGCAATTTGAAAAGAAAAACAAAAAATTGCAGGTTTACTAGAGGGAAAAACTGTCAGGCGCTCCTTGACAGCAAAAAAACCGTGCCTAAAACACAATCCACTGTTTGGCGCTCCTTTGACAGTAGATGCTCCGCGTGTTTAATCCCGTCAATTCCACGCCAATCGGAATATTGGAGCTCTGGCACGATTATCAGACTCGGATCCGCGCCAATTGGCGCTTCTGTTCCAAAATAAAACGCGCCAACCCGTTCGCTACCATAAATCAGCGCAAGTGTCTTTGTTAAAACCGCGCCAATCGCCGAAACTCCACCTTCAGCCGATCTGTCACACGCACCAGCTCCAAAACCAGAGACTTGTAGGTTATGGGCCTTCCACGCTCCGCTGCGCAACTCTGATACCACTTGTTAGACTAAACAAAGAGCAGCTAAAATAAATATAAACATACACAACACATAGAAAAAACACACAAAACCATAACACAGAGATTTAATGTGGTTCACCCAACCAATCTGGGCTACGTCCACCAGAATAGAGGCATCGGCAATATTATTATTCAAAGGAGATTACAACAAATCTAATAATTCACACATACTATGAGCTCTCCCCTATTTTCTCTACTTTCTCTACACACTCTTACAATCCTCTACGGGATTACATTTCTATATATCTGGAGCATAAAACTGAATCATAAATTCCCTCACAACAAATATAAGATGCATTAACTCCTTCCCAAAAATACTGGAGTTAATATAGCAACTAATCCTATTGTTGTCACATATATGAAAATTTTCCCAAATTTAATAAAACAGAAAATCTCAAAAATTTACATGTTTATTAGTATAAAACAAACCTTTTTTAAAAAGTAAGATTTTTTTTTAGCCATTGGCTTGCCATCTGAGTTTGCATATTAATAATATTTATTAATGTAGAGCAAATAAAAGTAAATTGTGTTCTGGTAAGTCTATATATATATGATTGATTTAGCTCAATTTTTATCCATGAATTGGTTGATCTATGGGGAAGCTACCGAGATAGGAGCTTCAGCGACCATTATTATTGTAAGCAACTTTATTCCTAGAGTCAGTATAGCGGGCTTTACCTAAAGTAGACATCATTCGCATTCACAAATATATACAAAGGTAGCTATTTTTTCTTTAATTTCGTTGCCCAACTTTCCTCAATCCGGAGTTGCCACCGTTTTCGGAATATATTTAGGCTATTATAAAAGCGTTCGCCTTTTAAAAGAAGCTTTCCTGCACTTGTCATCATTTTGTATTTTTGTTATATGTTATAAAACTTTCCTGCTGCCCCTTTCGATTATATGTTATATGTTTGACGATTAAAACATGTTAAAGCCTTTGATCATTTCAATTAAAAGTAGTTGGAAAAAATTGTTTTTAAATTAACCTACCGAGCATAAATCATATCTCTTTTGCCCTTTCTTGTTGGCTGCCTCTAGTGCTGGAGCTTGCAAACTGTCACACGGGCGTTGGAAATATATTGTCATGGTGTTCATCATATGACAAGACCTATGAGTGTATTGGTTGAAGAAGGCCGAGACCTTGCCACTTCCATATTCTTTCGTGGAGTTACCAAAATGGAATCTATATTGCAATATTTTTTTATAAAATCTTTGTTGGGTGAGATTAGGAGAGTAGCTGTAGCGTTTTATATTGTACACCACCACAGGAAAATGAGCCTCAGATTTTTTGTTCTTTGTGTTCTGCAGCCAATATATTGTTTTATATTGTACACCGCCACAGGAAAATGAGCCTCAGATGTTTTGTTCTTTGTATTCTGCAGCCAATATATTGCAGTTACTGCGGAAGCGATGAGAACAAGCGGTGTGGGGGCGCGGGAGTTTCTAGAGATTAGACAGGTAAACAAAGGCAACAAAAATATTATTATTATTATTAACCTTATGGATACTATTTCGAGATTTCTTATATTTTTTCTGACAGTTCATGTAACTGTAAATTGTTTTTAGATTAATTAAAACATATTATACTTTCTTATTTGAAGTTGTACCACTACGTTGTTAGTGCTTATTGGCCTCCAACGTTGCAGATCCATCTTAGCCCAGATTGCGCTGCTTTATTTAAAAATGGAAAGGGAAAAAAAAATAAGATTTTAATGTATGGGCTAGTTCAAATTTATTTGTGGTTGGATAGTAGGCTATGCTGGTGTGTTTTGTGTTATTTTTTCAGGTGCACCTCATTTTGTTTTTCAATTTTATCTTATAAAAAACTAAGCTAGCTTGGAGTGCATTAAAAATTACGAACAAGCGGTGGAAATTGGAGATGACATGATTAAAATTTTAATTAGGTAATATTTTCTTTAATTTAATCGTTTTTCTGAAATAAAAATTAGTTTTTGTGAAGTATTGTTGAATTGTTTTATGATATTGAATTTTTGTCTCTTACTCTCTTGAAATGTTTTATGATATTAATTTTATAGACAACCATATTAGCCGCAACACATTTTGTCTTCCAGAATTAGGTGGCGTTAGTTTAAAATTCAAATATCTGTGACATGGTATTTGTAGTTATAATGCCGAATCTGATTTAGGGTTCTAAATAGTTTAGCTCTTTGTGAAATTAAGATATAATTTTATTTCTAAATATATGTGCATTTTAATTTTAGATTTAAGGTTTTAAATAATTAGTTTTTTTGTGGAATTCAAATTGCTATGTGCTGTTGTTCGTAATAGAACTCTAAAAGCGAAATGAACAGTTGTTTGTAACAGAATTCTATAGAACTAATCTATAATTAAAATCGACGGTGGAGAAGAGCAGCTGACTAGGAATGATTGTTCGACCTAAACAACATGGCCCCACAAACAAGCCCGTTAAGAACCGAACGTAGATCTCATTCAACAGATCCAACGGCGGAAAAGAATATCGCAAGACCCTACATGCCGCCATTTAACGTGCGATCACGGCGGTTTTTCAAACGGTCCCTCTGCCACGTGTTAATCGCTGAATGTGATCGCTGCGAAAAAGTTGAAACCGCTTCCCACTCGCGGGGCTTGCGAAAACCGCTCAGGAAACTGAAAACTTTTCGGAGGCGAAAGAAAACGTAAGTCAGGGGCGCCAAGAGTACCCTGCACCCGTCCACATGACAAACCAGCTTGGCAAAGATATTGTGAGAAGAGGCCTTGACTGGCCTGGCTGAAACCCTTAGAGGAAAGCCACCCGCTTTGCAGCCACAGAGGCTCTGAATGAGCTTGCTTCTCTGACCAATAAACTGCCAAAGCTCTCTATTCACTGTAAAACTAAAAGAGTGCACTCCTCTGCTCATACCGCTTCAGGGTTATCAGTGTTACCCTCCATGGTCCTGCTTCTAAACATCAACCAATCTTCTTCGGCTTGATCATGGCATTTTGCCTTAAGACTCAGTTGAGTTAGCTCTTGCCAATTTGTTGCAAACTTTTCCTCTACGCAATTCACTCCTTGATTGGCCAGGAGATCCGCCAGCTTGTTGGCCGTCCTTCGAACATGTTTAAAGGTTATGGTATGGAGGCCGAGAAGATGGTTGTGGATCCTTTGAAAGATCTGATTGAGCCTCCAGTTCTTTGAGACCTTTTCTGGTGCAATACCCTAACGGATCTTCTTGACTGAGTTAATGATTAACTCAGAATCCGCTTCAAGAATCACATTGTGTCGATTATCTAGAAGCAGAAATTCTAAACAATGTTCCATGGCCAAAATTTATGCCATATTGTTGGTGGCCTTTCCAAGATGACCATGGAAAATGAACAAGATATTCCACTTTTCATCCCTTAAAACTCCACCATGACCCGTTGTACCTGGGTTGCCCTTTGAGGCTCCGTCAATGTTGAACTTCAAAAATCCCTTGGGGGGAGGTTGCCAAAAATCAAGCTCAGAGTCTTTAAAGAGATTCTTCCAGCCCAGGTTTTGAGGAATCAAACTTTGTAATCCAAGCTGGCAGAGAATCCTCCACTCAAAAGCCGAGGGAGGATTCATAGGAAGATTTCGGACAATGGAGCTCACAGTCTCTTGTAGCTGTTTTAGGATCTGATCATGAAGGAACAAGGGCAGTTTTTTTTTTTGCCTTGAATATCCTATTGTTTCTTTCTTTCTATGTGTTCTAGATGATGAAGCCTGGTGTTAGAGCCTAGGTAGTGCTAAGAACTTCGTTATTCGTGAAATTGCTTCTCCACTTTCTTAGGGTGTTGATGATGCTTCCAAGGTCTCTGTCCAATTGCTGGAAGATGGAGGCAAAAAAATCCCACAACTTGGAGGAAAAGGAGCAATTGTTGAGAAGATGCTACATTGTTTCCTCTTGCATTTCACAGAGCTGGCACCTGGACGGCCCCAGAATACCTCTTTTCCTAATATTGTCCCAAGTCAAAATCTTCCTGTGTTGCACCAGCCAAGTGAAGAGTTTAATTTTCATCCAACCTTGTTGACTCCAAAGTCTTTGCCAAGCTTTATCCAGAGCCTGGGAAGCCAAACCAAGGAGAATTTTTTTTGCATCTTTAAGATTAAAGGCGCCCTCATTGTTGTTTCCCCTTCCTTCGATCTAACTCTTGCATTAATACTTCAGCTTTGTCTTTTAAAGAGTTGTCATTTCTAAGATCAAATTTCCTCCATTTTCTCCACTTTCCTGCATTGTAGGTCTGATCCCAGAAATCCTTAACTTTGATTAATCCTTTAGCATCTGTCTCTACCTTCAGTTCCTTTAATTCTTCTTTCAACAGAATGGGTTCCTGTTGCCATCTGTCCTCCCAAAACAGAGCTAAGTTTCCCTCTCTAATTTCCCAGAATCCATTCTCTTGAACTAGACCTCTATTGTCCCAGGCCTTGTTCCATATGTGTGATCCCTTGATATTACCATCCATTCTTATATGATCCTCACTAGGCCAAGAACTGGCATATTTTTCTTTCCAAATTGTAGCCCACTGAGCCTTTGGTTCTTTTAGCCAATGCCACCATAATTTAGCCCCGAGAGCTTTGCTTAAAATTTCAGGATCATCTAATCCTAGTCCTCCATAATTTCTGGGTTTGCAGATTTTTTCCCAGGCTACCAAGGCCCATTTTTTCTTTACTTCCCCCTTTCCCCAAAGAAAATTTCTTTGTATGTTTCTGATAATTTTCAAAACTCCTTTAGGAGCTGGGAGAACAGAAAGAATAAAAACTAGGATTGATTGTAAAACAGCCTTTGTGAGCACTAGTCTGCCAGACAGGTTTAAGGATCTAACCGTCCATTTTCTAATTTTGTCTTGCATTTTGTTGATAATTGGCTCTCAAATGCTTTTTTGTAGCGGCTTAGTAGTTAGAGGTATCCCCAAATATTTTGAGGGAAGAGAATCTCTTTGAAAGCCCAGAATTTTAGCAATGTTCTTTTGAATGGCAATATTAGTATTGAAGAAAAAGATCTTGGATTTGGTGAGATTAACCTCCATACCTGAAGCATTCACAAATTCATTTAGAATCTGTTTGAATGCATGAGCTTCTTTGACTGTAGGGATGCCTTGTAGCATGGTGTCATCTACAAACTGTTGATGCGTCCAAGCCTGACCCCTATCAGAGAGTTGGAGACCTTTGATCTTACCGACTTCTTTGGCATGATTGATAGATCGACCCAGTCCTTCCATCATAAGGATGAAGAGAAAGGGAGAGATTGGGTCCCCCTGTCTGAGGCCTCTAGAGGAAAGGAATGTTTTAGAGGGAGAGCCATTGACCAATATAGAGAAACTTGAGGAGGTGACCAGGGCCAAGATCCATCTTACCGAGTTGTGATCAAACCCAAAAGCAATAAGTATTTTCCTGATATAGTTCCAGCTTAGTTTATCATAGGCTTTAGCAATGTCCAATTGCATGATCATACTAGCCTTTCGGTTGATAGTCAGAGAATGAACCACCTCGTGAGCTTGAATGATATTGTTGAGAATTTTCCTTCCTTCCACATAACCAGCTTGTTCCATTGAAATCAGGGATGGGAGGAGAGGTTTGAGTCTATTGGCCACCACTTTTGATATTATCTTGTAGACCACATTACATAAAGCTATTGGTCTAAACTTGTCCGGAGTCTGAGCAACCTCCTGCTTGGGGATAAGAGAAATGAAAGAAGTGTTCTGAGCTTTCAAAATAGTTTTATTCATCGTGGAATCTTCTACCACATTTAGAATATCCTTTTTAACAATGCTCCAGCAGGGTTTGAAGAAATCAACATCGAAACCGTATGGGCCTAGTGCTTTACCATTTTGCATTTCTTTGAGCACTTCGCTAACTTCCTCCTCGGTTACTGGCTTGTTGAGGTTGAAATTGTCCTCACTGGACACCAACCTAGGAATGTGTCTTGTGAAGTTTCTGATGGAGTTCTCTCTGTTATAACAAGTTTCGTTGGCAATGCCTTGAAAGTGCTTGACAAGAGCTTTTTCTATTTCTACATGAGAGTTGTGAAGAATGCCTCTCTCATCCTTGATCACTGAAATTCTGTTATGAGCTCGGTTCGCCATGGTGGATCTATGGAAGAAGCTAGTATTTCTTTCTCCCTCTTTGAGCCATTGAACCCTCGATTTTTGCCTCCAAAATATTTCCTCTTGTTTGCATAATTCCTCCCATTCTTGTTGGTGTTTGGTGACCTGATCATTCTTGGTTTCATCAAAGCCTTATGTGATAAGGGCTTGGTTGAGTTCGTGCATTTTTCCTTCTACTGCTTTTTTGGCTGCAAAAATGTTGCCATGTTCATTCTTGTTCCATTCCTTGAGCTTAAGCTTGATGTGTTTTAGTCTTTTTTGAAGAAGGAACATTCTGGTGCCCTGAATATTCAAATCTTTTGCCCACCATTTGGAAATATTACTGTTGAAATCTGGATGAGAAAGCCAGATGTTTTCAAAGCGAAAAGGTCTATTCCTTGGAGTACCAATACTCTGCACCTCCAGATGAATTGACCAGTGGTCAGATCCTCCAAAGGGAAGGATTCTTGCTGAAATTTCCTTATTATTGAGCATAAGGTCTTCAGATATCATGAATCTATCCAATTTTGAAGCCACCTGAGACTCTCCTCCTCTTTTATTGTTCCAAGTAAAAATACCATTACTAGTTGTAATGTCCACTAACTTCATAATGTCTGTAAAGGACTGAAACTTTAGAGAGTCTTGACTTTGAACTCTAGTTCCACCTTTTTTATCTGAAAGTGATTTAATAATGTTAAAATCCCCTCCTAATATCCATGGCATACCTGCATGTCTGTCCCTTAGTTCCTCCAGAGAATCAAGAAATTTTAGTTTTCCTTCTAGTCTTTGGGGTCTGTACACATTGGTGATTAGGTAGACTTCCTTATCTCCGATAGGCTGGATGACTACAGAAAGATAATCTCGAGATGCTTCAGCATCTAGAATTTCTATCTTCTTCGGATTCTAAAGGGTGAGTATACCTCTTGCTGTATTTTCCGCTTTGACTTCCAGAAAGTCATAACTATTGAGCCACCTGCTATGAATTTCTTTTAATTTGTGTATGGAACATTTGGTTTCTTGGATGAAGATCACATCCGGAGCTATTTGTTTCATTTTGTTACTAATCAGTCTCTATTTTCTTTTACTACCAAGACCTCTAATATTCAAAGAGGTAAACTTTATTATTAAAGATTGGTAAAGGAGTAGCTGGTTAGGTCTTTCATCTTACCTGAGTCTATCATTAGTTTCCCACATTCCATTAATAAATCGTTCGGCTTTTTCCTGCCTCTTTTTTTCCCTGGGTTTCTGGATGCTAATCCCGGTATGGGTTTTGCCATTTTTACCCCTTCATTGCTCTACTTTTCCTTGATCATTTTCCTCTCCACTCCTTTGTTTTGGGTTTTCCATATATATAGTTGCTGGACTTTATTGAACTCCTCTGGAGGTAAAGAGTCTATCCCTTCTTTAGTTCCTTGAAACAGGAAATCTTCCAAGTCAAGATTCTCTTTCTCAAGAATCGCGTGAAGTTCTTGGTCCTCCATTTCCATCTCACTTTGGGTCATCTCATGGTCCATTTTTGTTTCTGCATCGCTCACCATCGTTTTTGTCTGCAGAATCTTATCTGGTGTTTGTTCCTTGTCCTCTACTTTCCCTTCTTCCATTAATTCTTCCCCCTTCGTCTGCTCTGCTGTGTTATCTTCTTCTTCTACTTCCAAGACTCAGAACCTATTTTGGCTGGTTTGTTTTCCTGCAAATTTTGGTGCTTTTGTTCCCTTCTTGTTTCCTTTTCCTTTGTTTGCCATTTTTTGAAAGCTTTCGGCGTCTTTCATAGCATTAGCTTTACTCTTATTCTCTGTTTTAATGAGAGGACAATCCCTAAATAGGTGTCCATGTTCATGACATTTGTGGCATTTGAACGGAATATGTTCATAGTCTATGGTTTGGACCCATTCTTCATTATGAACTTCCAAGATTATCTCATCTGGAAGAGCTCCAGAGAGATCCATCTCCACACAGATTCGAGCAAAGGAAGTATACTTTCCCCTCCTAGTGGCTTCAAAAGCTTTAACAAACCGTCCTAGCTTATTTCCTATGTCTGTTAAGGATTCTGTTTACCAATAATCAAGTGGAAGAGAATAGAGCCTTACCCAAACCGGGACTGAAGTAAAGGTCTCACATTCTGGGACAAAGTTCGTGATCCACGGTCGCATATAAAGACCTGCAGCAGTAAAGAAGTAGGGCCCACCTTCAAAAAATCTATCCTTGTCTTCGATGTTCGCAAAAACCACGGTAAAGAAGCTCTTTGAACCTAGGTGTAGGTCAATGCTTCCTTCTGGTTTCCAGTGGTATCTTATCCACATTTGTAAGGCTTTTTCAGTGGGCCATAAACCCATGAATTTGCAAATGATTGCATAGGTTTGCATATATTCCTTGTGCTCCTGCAAAGCAGGCTCATTTAACGTGACTCCGGGAGTTACTGCAGCTTTGGGCTTACATGGGCCCAAGTGTGCCTTGTTTTTTGTTCCATGTTCCTTGTCTTCTTCCTCATTCTCTTTACTAATACTTTTCTCCTTGGATTCCTGTCCATTTTGCTCCTCTTCACTGTTCTTATTCCTTCCCGTTAAAGGTCCTCTATCATTTTCCATAGGTTTTTTTCCCCTTTTGATCACGGCTTGCTTGAAAGAGGGAGTGGAGCTCCCTCCTTTGTGCCCCTCCATGGATCGTTGTCTCTGCAGCAACTCTGTAACCCTAGTTTTTTTTATTTTTCGCCTCCTCTCTCCGTCGCACTCCCCAAAAACCTTGCTTTAGTGCGGTACATCACTTCGGCCCTCACTGTTTTTTTTTTTTCTATATAGCATTTATGAAATTTTTAGGAGTGTTAAATTTTGTTTTATAGAGTAGTACATTTTAATTTTTATGTTTTTTTTTTTTATGTTGATTATAAGTAATATTTTAAATTTCAATTTCAATTGAAATTTGTAATGCTTACAATAATTTTAACTTTTGAAATATGAAATTTGAAAATTTTTAAAATTAGTTTTATCAGTTATTAACAAAGAGATATATTGTTTTGGAAATTTCTAAAAGGTTGAAACTATTTTATAAAAAATTAACCACTGAAAAACGACTATTTTAAAAAAATATCTGAAAAAATAAATTCATTTACAAATCAAATTATATATATATATATATATATATATGAAATTATATATATATAAATCAAATTATATATATATATAGAGAGAGAGAGAGTGTTAGGTTGAAATATAATATTTTGTGTTTCAAAAATAATTATAATCTTGAGATACATTTTAAATCTCAGAATGTAAATGTAAGTTTACATGTCTTTTCATTCTGAATACATTTTATAATTTTTAGTGTAATTGTTAGATTTATAATATTTAAAATAAGTATCTTTTAAATAATGTATAATTCATATTTTATAATTTAAATTTGTAATTCTAACCAATGTCTATAAATTTCAAAGAAATTTAATTAAAAATATTAAAAAAAATTGGAACTTACGAAAATTTAACTACCATATTTTTAAAAAATTGTTTTATATTTTAAAACTACAAAGTTATTAACTATTCTATTAATTACTTTAATTAAAAAGCAAACAAAGCTTCTAATATGATGCCGAACATATTAAATCATTATGTTAAATATGATGCGCCATATCTTTCCTAAGTTACAATTGAACATACTTGGTTTGAAACATTCAATTTAAATTATAATATGATTCAATTTTAAATTTAAATCATGTTCATATGTTTTTTTTGGGTAAAATTCAGAAAACCATTTATCTTATCTCAAAAACCCATATAAAATTGAGGAGATTTAGTAAAAATATTAATAAAAACCTCTATTATTACACGTGTATGGTGGCCTTGGTTTTCATATGGTCAAGACAGCAATATTTATTTTGGCACTCTAAATTTTTTGAGTTTAATTTTTTCTTTAAAATTTAGTAATAAAATTAATTTTTTGATTATTTAAAATAAATAAACTCCATTAAAAAAATAAAAGTAAAAATTTGAGAAAATTGACTACACCTATCAATTTTTACATCACAAGTAAGATTTTAAACTTGGTCATTTGACTATATTTCCAAACCAGAAAAAATCTTCCAAAATTGCAGAAAGACCAAAAAAATCTACTAAAATTGTCCACTCCCTAACTCTATGATCTTTTGAAATGTTACCTTAATACACAATTAAAATAATCTTTTGAAATATCATTTTCATCTTAAATAGGAAATTATAACTGTTAGTTTAACCTTTTTAAGTAACACAAATAATATATTAATTTTTATTAAAAAAATATTTTTATTAGAAATAATAATTTATTTTATTATTAATAATATACAACAAAAATTATTTTAATTTATAAAATAATAATAAAAATAATTATTATGATTATCTTCCATCAGACTCTGGCCTAAACTTATTAGTTAGAATCGTCGAAACAGTACTCGTGGACTCCTTAGACTAGGCGCTCATTTATACATCCATGCACTCAGCAACACCATTTCCTATGGGAAACTAACATTCATCTGTCTATTAGAATCATCATCCAGGAGACGTACTTAGCGCTAAGTTTGAATGTCCTATATTATATTAAACCCGTAAATAAATATTTTTATAAAAAAATAAATGCTATAGGTTGAAAAGGGATATTTAGATGTCTAAATAAATAGTTTTATTTTTTATTAATTTAATTTTTTGAAAAGTTACTATAATTAAAATAATCTTTTGGAATATCATTTTCATTTTAAATAGGTAATTATAACTTTTAATTTAATCTTGTTTAAACTACCACAAATAATATATTAATTTTTATTTAAAAATATTTTTTAAAATAATAATAATATTTTTTAAACTAATAATTTATTTTATTATTAATAATACACTGTAATATAATGAATAAAACAAGTTAAAAAACAAAAATTTATAAAATGGTAATAAAAATAATTATTATGATTATCTTCCTTTTTAGAATCGTGGAAACAGTACTCGTGGGTTCTTTAGACTACTCGCTCATTTATACGTCCATGCCGTCAACAATGCCGTTTCCTATGGGAAACCAACATTTATTTGTCTATTAGAAACATCATCTCGGAGACGTGCTTAAGCACTAAGTTGAATGTACTATATTATATTACACCAGTAAAATAATGCTATATGAATGCATGTATTGAAAAGGGATATTTAAATGCTTAAATAAATAATTTAATTTAATTATATATAATAAAAATTGAATCTTTTTATTGAATTTAAAATGAAAATCATTATATAAGAATTAATTATTTTAATATTTATTTAATATATTAGTTTATTTAATTCATTATATAAGAATTAATTATTTTAATATTTATTTAATATATTAGTTTATTTAATTTTATAAGAAATTTTGTTTTTATGTTATATTAATAAATTGACTTTCATATTATTATTTTAATTCATCATATTAATATTAATATATTTGATTTAATATTAATATTAATATATTTGATTGATATTATGAAAATTAAATAAATAAAAATAATATTTTTTATTTTAAAAATAATAATAAATAATTTATTAATTTAATAGTAAAGTTTGTTTTTTTGCTTAAGCAAGAGTCGAACATTCTTTTCATTTCTCAGTATAACCCAAAGTGGAAAATGGCCAGAGATAAGGCTATCTCTAGGCGCCTTGGGAAAAGAGCCGATGGCTCACGCCTTGAGCCAAGAGACTATTGAATCACTCGACCCATCCTCCAAGATCCAGCGAGCGAGAAACTAAATGATTCAGAACTACGTGACCCCTTCCCGCATAGTAGTGTAATTAAAAAGGAGATATGCCCCACACAAAATAGAAATTGGGCCCACTAAGGAAACCAAGTATCTGACCCAGACCCCCCAACATTCACAGTGATCCTGGGCCACTGATCCTTCACTACAAGATCCAACGGTTGAAATAGATATCGGGTAGAAAAGAAGCCATGAGAATACCCACCCGATAAGGGCAATATTCTCTCTTCCACTAGACCCATGTGTTGCGTGATGAGTGGCATCGAGCTCATTTCTAGGAAACCATATTCGGAGTTGAGGGCACCCGATGAACCGAAAACCACCTTAAGGGTGGTATAAAAGAATAAGTGGTGGACATAAAGAAGAAATAGATCTTATACCTAGAAGATTTCGGGTCCATTGAGGAAGCCATGAATCTGACCCAGACCCACCAACATGCACCTTGAATCTCGGCCATTGGTCCTCAACAATTTGATCCAACGGTTGAGAGGGATATCGGATGGAAGAGAAGCAGGAGGAATACCCGCCCGATAAAGGCGGTATTCTCTTTCCTTCCTGCACCAAGTGTCGATCACTGAGTGGCATCAGGCTCAATTCAAGAAAACCACTTCAGGTAATGAGGCTTTCCTAAAACTCGAAAACCATCATAGCCATGGTATGAAGTAAAAAATCGTTGATTCACTGCATCCATTGCTGACATATCCATATCTATGATAGGAACTCCACTATTCCTTCTGACTGGAAACTCCCCACCCCATCTCCCTGTAGAGCAAAGCTGAGTTGATCTGTGGAGAAAGATAGATTAAATAAATCCTCCCCTTGTAAATCGTCGCCCACCGTAGAACCCTGGGTCTGAGCTATTCTGCGTTGATATAGGTTACAATGGGTTGAAACCGCTTCATGTTGGTTGTGAATCTACTCAAACCCAACTGTTATGATCTGCTAACATCCCCTATTCTGATGGATTTCTCGGCCCACATTCGCTTGTTTGAGACAATCATCCCTCAATCTACCTTGGGGAACCTCTTTCCATCTATACTTATTGCTGCTCTTAGCACAGAGAGCGCCTTTATTAGCTAGTATATCCGCCAATTTATTGGCAGTCCTACGCACATGTGTGAACCTTAAGGTTCTCATGTTCTGAAGGTGGAGATGGATCGTTTGATAGACTCGAAGAAGCCTCCAATGCCTTGAGACTTTTTCTGGAGCCGAACCACAACAGATTTTCTTGACTTAATTGATAATCAACTCGGAGTCAGCTTCAATTATTATGTTCTGAAGATCGTCATTCTTCAGGATTTCTAAACATTGATCTAGGGCCATTAGCTCCACCATATTGTTTGTGGCTCTTCCAAAATTATAATGAAAAATGTATTGTGTACAACCCTTTTCATCCCTTATCACTCCCCCATAAACAGCCATTCCAAGATTTCCTTTTGAGGCCCCATCTATGTTACATTTCATATATCCCTAAGGGGGTGGACGCCAGAAATCTTTTTCAGTGACTGGTTGCCCTACCAATCTGTTATTTCCCTGAGGAATAAGCCCCTGCATACCTAACTGAAGTAGTATCTGCATATCAGCATCTGAAGGGAGGTTCTTAGGGGGTGTTTGCATTAAAGTCCCAACTGTCTCCTTCAGCTATTTTAAAATTTGTTCCATGATACTCTGGGAGGAACTCTATTTTTTTTTTTAAATTCTATTGTTGCGTTCTTTCCAGACGTCCCAAATTAGGAAGCTGGGAGCTAAAGCCCAAGCTTTGTTTACCGTTTCATAATCAGAGAAGTTTCTCCTCCAATTTCTTAGGGTATTGGTAATGCTTCCTCTGTCCCTATCTATTTGTTTGAATATTGAGGCAATCCCATCCCACAACGTGGATGTAAATATGCAGAGGTTGAGAAGGTGCTCCATAGTTTCCTCTTATGATTCACATAGCTGGCATCTGTATGGGCCAGAAACACCACTTTTCCGGATGTTCTCCCAGGTCAGAATTTTCTTATGATTCACTAGCCACCTGAATAGTTTGGTTTTCATCCATCCTTGGTTCTTCCAAAGATTCTTCCAAACCCCATCTAGTTTTGTAGAATCAAGCTCAAGGGCTATGCATTTTTCCTCTTTAAGGTTAAAGGTGCCTTCATTGTTATGTCCCCATCTTAGTTGGTCAGAATTAGCTGATATCAGGATCTTTCTTTGATCTAGGATCGTTGCTAGCGAATCAGCCTATGCTTTCAAGAGGCCATTATCCTTGTAATCCATTTCCCTCCAAGTTCTCGATTTTCCTACGCTATTAGTCTAATGCCAAAATTCATTTACTCGGAGTAACCCTTTGGTGTCAGTATCATGCTTAAGATCTGCAAAGTATTCTCTTAACAGCTTGAGTTCATGTTGCCATTTATCCTCCCAAAACCATGCAGGGTCTCCAGCACTAATTTCCCAGAAGCTATTTCTCTGAACTATGCCTCTATTCTAGAAAGCTTTATTCCAAATGTGGGAGCCTTTTATGATTCCAGACATTCATATATCCAAATTTGTGCCCAAGGAGCATCTGAATCTTTTATCCATCTCCACCATAATTTTTCCCCCAAAACCTTGTTTAGCACTTCAGGATCATCCAGTCCTAAGCCTCCGTGTGTTTTAGGTTTACATATCTTTTCCGAGGCAACCACGTCCCATTTCTTATTTTCTTCCCCTTTGCCCCAAAGAAAATTTCTTTGGATATTTTTGCATTGTTGCATAACTCCTTTTGGAGCTGGAAGGGCTGAAAACATGAAGATGGGAGCTGATTGAAGGACAATTTTTATAAGCACCAGCCTGCCTGCCAAGTTCAAAGACCTTCTCGTCCATTTTTTAGTTTTGTCCTACAGCTTATTAATCACAGGCTCCCATACTGTCTTGTTCAAAGGTTTGTCTGTGAGCGGTACTCTCGAATATTTGGATGGTAGCATATCTCTTTGAAAGACCAAAATTCTGGAAATGTTTCTCTGAATAGCAATGTTAGTGTTGAAAAAGAAAATCTTTGATTTAGAGAGGCTTACCTTTGTACCTGCCACCATAGAAAAGTCTTTCAGGATTTGTTTATAAGCCAGTGCTTCATTGACCGTGGGAATGCCCTGTAGCATGGTGTCATCTACAAATTGTTGATGGGTTAAAGCCTGTCCATTCCCAGATAGTATGAGTCCCTGGATCTTACCTTCTTCTTTAGCGAACATGATAGCTTGGCCTAGTCCTTCCATCATAAGAATAAAGAGAAAGAGGGAGAGAGGATCTCCATGCCTGAGGCCTCTTGAAAGATTAAAGGTCTTTGATGGAGAACCATTTACTAGAATTGAAAAACTAGAGGTAGTCACTAGGGCCATTACGCGTCTTACCTAGTTGTGGTCAAATCCATAAGTTAGAAGGACCTTCTTGATGTAGGCCCAATTTAACTTATCATAAGCCTTTTCTAGGTCTAGTTGCATAATCATTCCTGCCTTCCTTTTACTTATGATTGAGTGAACCACCTCATGAGCTTGAATGATATTATTGAGAATTTGTCTGCCCTCCACATATCTCGTTTTCTCCACAGAAACCAGATTAGAAAGAAGGGGTTTAACTTTGTTGGCAATTATTTTGGAAATTATTTTATACACCACATTGCATAAAGCTATAGGTCTAAATCTGTCGGGTGTCATAGCATTGTCCTGTTTTGGAATCAAGGAGATGAAGGATGTGTTGAGCACCTTCAATAATGTTCTATTTTTCCTGGAGTCCTCCACCACATTCAGTATATCTAGCTTGACAATATTCTAACATGTTTTAAAGAAATCTACATTGAAACCATCCAGGCCTGGCGCTTTTCCATTCTGCATATCTTTGATAACTTCACTGACCTCCTCTTCATTCACTGACCTGTTAAGATTATAATTGTCTTCTCTTGTTACTAGCTTAGGAATGTGCTTTGTGAAGTCACCGATAAATTGTGATCTATCTAAGAGAGGTTCCTCTACTATGCCTTGAAAATGTTGGACCAACATAGCTTCTATTTCTTTGTGGCTATTGATATGGTTGCCTCTGGAATCCTTGATTGTTGAGATCCTGTTGTGAGACCTGTGCTCCATTATAGATTTGTGGAAAAACCTTGTGTTTCTATCCCCTTCTTTTAGCCATTGTACTCTTGATTTTTGTCTCCAAAATATTTCCTCTTGTTTGCATAAGTCCTCCCATTCCTATTGATGTTTGTTAGCTTGTTCATTTCTTTCCCCATCAAAGCCATTGATGATTAGCGTCTAATTAATTTCCTGCATTTTCCTTTCAAGAACTTTTTTAGCTTCAAAAATATTACCAAAATCATTCTTATTCCAATCTTTGAGTCTGATTTTGATATGTTTCAGTCTTTTGTGTAACAGAAACATTCTCGTCCCCTGGATCTGCAAATCTTCTTTCCACAATTTTTCAATGTTCCTAATAAAGTCTAGATGGGTGAGCTAGATATTTTCAAACCTAAAAGGTCTATTTTTTGGGGTTCCTATATAGGATGCCTCAAGTTAAACAGGCCAATGGTCCGAGCCACCAAAGGGGAAACTCCTCGCTGTCATATCAAGGCCTGTGAGCATAAGGTCCTCTGAGATAATGAATATGTCTAGCTTTGAGGCTACTTGAGACTCTCCTCCTATTTTGTTGTTCTAGGTAAAGAGGCCATTACTTGTATCTGTGTCAACTAGCTTCATGTTGTTTATAAAATTCTGAAATTCTATAGAGTCTCTGCCTAGAGTTCTGGTCCCACCCTTTTTTTCCAAGAGGGATTTGATCATGTTAAACTCCCCTCCTAGAATCCATGGTATTCTTGAATGTCTATCTCTTAGATCCTTTAGAGAAGTAAGTAGTCTAAGTTTGTCATCAGGTTTTTGTGGACCATAAACGTTTATGATTAAATAAGTTTCCCTCGCTCCCAAAGGCTGAATAACCACTGATAAGTAATTCCTAGATGCTTCAGCATCCACTATGCCTATCCTTTAAGGGTTCCAAAGTGTGAGAATACCTCCTGTTGTTTTGTCTCCTTTGACTTCTAGAAATTCATATCTATTAAGCCATTTGCTGTGTATTTCTTTTATTTTTTCAGTTGAACATTTAGTTTCCTGGATGAAAATCATGTCTAGTGTTTCTTCTTTCATTCTATTGTTAAGATTCCTTTGCTTCCTTTTATTTCCTAGACCTGTAATATTACAAGATGTGAGCTTCATTAAGAAAGATTTTTAAAAGAGTAGCTGGTTAGATATTTCATATTACCTGAATCTGTCATCAGTTTTCCACATTCTATCAGTAACTCGTTTTGTTTCTTTCTACCCCTTTTCCTTCCTGGGTTTCTGGGAGCAAGTCTTGATGTGGTTTTCAAGGTTTTCACCCCTTCGTTGTCTTGTCTCTCAAGGTTTCTTTTACCTCCCAACCCTTTTGCCTGACTTCTCCACAAAAATAGCTACTGCACTCTATTAAACTCATCTTGAGGTAATGAATCCATACCTTTCATGGTTCCATGTTTCAGGAATTTTTCCAGATCTAGATGTTCTATTTCAAGAATATCTTGCAGTTCATGATCCTCCATTTCCACCTCACTCGGGGTACTTTCTTGGTCCATTTCAAGTTCCATGTTTCTCATCATAGTCTCATTTTTTTGGTCAATATCCTGTATCTCCTCCATATTTTCTTCCTTTTCCTTCTCCCCTATGCAGTCATCCATGGTCTGATTTTCCTTTTGTAACTCCTATTCTTCTACTACTACCTTGTACCTGTTCTGGCTTGTCTGCTTTTCCTCATTGTTGTTTTTTTGTTGTAATCGTTTCCCTCCTTTACCTCTATTTCCAGCCTTGTGGAATCTATCAGTTTCCTTCCCTACTATAACTTTACTTTTGATCTCTATATTGTTGAGAGGGCAGTCCCTAAATAGGTGCCCATGTTCATGGCATTTGCGACATCTGAAAGGAACATGTTCATAATCCACTGCTTGTACCCATTCTTCATCAAAAACTTCTAGGACCACTTCATCTGATAGAGCTCCAGAGAGATCCATCTCCACACATATACGGGCAAAGGAAGTATACTTACCCCTTCTAGTTGCCTCAGATATTTTAACAAACACCCTAGTTTGTTTCCTATTGCAAATAATGATTCTGGTTTCCAGTAATCTAGTGGTAAGGAGTAGAGTCGTACCGAAACTGGGACCGAAGTGAAAGTCTCGCACTTCGGGACAAAATTCATCATCCAAGGCCGCATATAGAGGCCTGCAGCTACATAGAAGTAGGGTCCTCCTTCAAATACCCTGTCTTTATCCTCAATGTTAGTGAAAACTACAATGAAGAAACCCTTTGATCCAAGGTGTAGGTCTATTTTCCCTATAGGCTTCCAGTGATTTTTAATCCATGCCAGTAGCGCCTTCTCTGTTGGCCATAAACCCATGAACTTACAAATGATTGTGTAAGTCGCCATGTGATCCCTATGTGCCTATAGTGCAGGATCACTTAACACCACTCTGGGTATGATAGTGGTCTTAGGCTTACGTGGCCCATTTTGTTTTTTGTTTTCTACTTCCTGATTCCTTTTCCCTTCCCCTTTTTCTCTTTTGGCTTCCTCCCTCCTATTATTCTGCTCTTGTGAGTCTCCATTGTCTAGTTTCCCTCCTCCTGAAAAACCTTTTTCAGCCTCCATTGGTTTCTTGCCGCAACTGGAGACTGCTTGACTGTAGGAGGGAGTGGGGCTCCCCCCCTTATGCCCCTCCATGGCGTCAACAACTTGATTTATTTCTATAAACCCTAGCTCTTACCAGTCCACCCCCTCAGGTCTAACTCAATACATGGTCTAATCACTTGCCAATTTAATAGTATAGTTTGAAAAATGAAATAATATTATATTTAAAAACAAAAATAAATATTACATATTTTGAAGAGGTAGCTCATTATTTTTTTGTTGTTCTATGTGATATGGAATTGTTTAAACTAGAAGATCTCAGGATCAATCTCTTAGAAGTAATATGGTCTATGAGAGGATGACAAAAAAGGTATAGTGGTAGTGGCGAGAATGGATCATGTACTAGACTGACCTTATTGCCTATTCCTTTGGTTACAAAAAAAACCACATAAAAGTGTAACAATATAAACTTCCTCTCATAGTAACATTTAAATGAACTATTATTCAATTTGAATATTACATTCTTTTTTTTTTGTAGGTAAGCACCCACGGGGGATTTGAACCAATGACCTATCGCAAAGAGTTCCTTAACAGTGCACCCATTCACCATCAAACCAAAGCCCCATGGGCAATTTCAATATTACATTCAATTTCAATAACCATATTCAATATTATGTTTAATTAACTATTTTTTTTAATCTTTAAATTTTCTAAATTATATTTATATAGGTTTAATTCAATGTTAATGTGATGTGGCATATCTATTTGAATATTTCTTATATCGTTCTCCAATGTTCTTTTAAGAATATTTTGATCATATAAAGAGATTTTGCTACACATTTTACTTTACATTTCTATTTATTTTGTAACTTTTTAAATCTTTAATTAGATTTTAATTGATAATTTACTTCATATACCTACTTTTTAAATATTAAAATAGCTTTACTTAATCATTAACTCCATATCAAAACTTAATTTATGATCTGATATGCAATGTTCTATAAAATAAATTAGAAAACAACTCCTAATTCCTATATTGAGTCATCCTCCATATATTCAAACAAATTCTCCAAAGCGATCTAACCTTGCAATAGGCAAAATTCATATGATCTAAATAATACTTTGCCAATTTTGTTGGATGCTTGATCGAAATATAGAAAACTAACAAATTCCATTTTGGCAAGAAGTGAAAATGATTAGATGCATTTTACCTTCCCGGACAATTTTGTTCTTCATTATAAAATTATTTTCCATGTGTTGTGATGTGTGTTATATTCCATAAAAAGCTAGAACAATTTATCTAAAGAAATTTTTTTGTTCACATAAAGATAGTTATAAAAACATTTTCCATATGTTGTGATTTGTGTATGGTTACCTTAATACAAAATTAAAATAAGCATTTGAACCACGTGTTGCAAAGGAAACACTGTAAGGAAATAGCATAGGAAACACACATTTTCTCTCTCACCCCATCTCTCTCACTCCCCTTCTTATTCTATGAAACCCTACCCCTGCCCCTCCCCTTCCTCCCTATATCTCCCACTCTCACTCTAGTTCTCCTTGTCTCTCCCTCTCCATGTGCCTCTCCCACACTCTCTCCATTATATCCCCTCTCTCATTATCTTTCCCACTCACTTCTTCTCACTCTCTCCCTTTTCCTATCACACTCAATCCCCCTCTCTCGCCCTCTATCCTCCTCTCTCCTAGCACCTCAACTCTGTTAGGTAAACTTGAATCGGGATAGAGTCAAAGTTGACCAGGTTAAACAGTGATGGTTTTGGGGCACATGTTATTGTGCACCCATAATATTTTGCCCGTGGTAGTATATGTAATGGAGCTTATAAAAGGCTAGAAGGACTTCATTATAATGCAAGACCTGGAGGTGAGCGATGAAGGCTCACTTGGTCGGATTGGCCAGGGTTTTGGCCAATGCTGATGAGATCTTATTAGGTTGGGCTTTTCCCAAATAAACATTTGTTTTTATGCGTTTATGGTTGTTTCTGGTTATTTTTTATATTTATTCCTCTTAGTAATTATTTATGTTATGCAGTAAATTTCTTTAACAACTGGTATCAGAGCTAGATATTGGCTTCAAATGGATTCTTTGATGACAGGGGTTTATAGTGCCTGATGAGATCAATGCAGCCTTTTAACAGATCTGGGTCTGGAAAATAATGGTGGAACAATCGTATGCGGAAGAACCTTGAGGAGAATGTGGGGAATATAGTGCCGTAACTGCCAGGGATCGCAGTGCGTTTGTGATATTTACCGGTTTGGAACATGCTGACGAGTTGTTCGGGATTCATGTGGCTATTTAAAGAAGGTCAGTTGAAGAAAATTGTTCTTACGGCTTAGAAAATTGTTCATTTTCTGCTATATGAGGCCACCGGTGCTAGAATCTATGAGGTTCTCACCAAACTCGTAGTTGGAGCTCTTTGATAGAAGTTTTTCAGCAAATCAAATTAAGAGACGATGGATCAGAATTGCAGCAGCAATAAACAAAAAAATAAAATTAATGAAGTCAAAATTATTGCATGTAAATGGGCATACTACTGTAAGACCTGGCAAGGCATGTGTACCCCTCAGTGATCACCGGTAAAGTCTGGGTTAGACCTAGGTGATAGGGCGGATGTTGGGTTAACAATACCTCAGGTAAAAACTCTAGGGGGTAAGGGCTAGAGTGAGCGGGATTGTCTCAGTTAGCAGGTTTGGCTGGAGTTAGTCAAGGAACCCCAAGTCAAGTTTAAGGGGGGAATTGTTAGGTAAACTTGACTCGGGATAAAGTAAAAGTTGACTAGGTTAAACAGTGACTTTTTTGGGGCACATGGTATTGTGCACCCATAGTATTCTACCCATGGTATTATATGTAATGGAGATTATAAAAGGCTAGAAGGACTTCATTGTAATGCAAGACCTGGAGGTGAGTGGTGAAGGTTCACTTGGTCTGATTCGCCAGGGTTTTGGCCAATGCTAATGAGATCTTATTAGCTTTGGTTTTTCCCCGGATTTGGGGTTTTCCTGAATAAACATTTATGTTTATGTCTTTATGGTTGTTGCTGGTTATTTCTTATATTTATTCCTCTCAGTAATTATTTATGTTATGCAGTAAATTTCTTTAACAAACTCTCTCTCTCTCTCTCTCTCTCTCTCTCTCTCTCTCTCTCTCTCTCTCTATAACTTTGTCTTTCTATCACTCTCCCTCACATGTTATTTCTCCTTCTTCCTCTAACTCTCTCTCACCTCCCTCTATCCCTCCCTCTCCCCCTCCATATCACTTGCCCTCACTCTCACACTCTCTCTTGTTCTCTCCCTCTCATCCTCACCCTCCTCTACATCTCTCTCGCTCTCCCCTGCCCTATATTTCTCTCTTTCTATCATCATTCTCTCACTCTCGCTCCCCCACTCTCTCTCTCTCTATACTCTCTCTCCCCTATCTCTTTCACTCTCTCTCTATCTCTCTCCCTATCTCCTACTCTCTCCCTCTCTATCTCCCTCCCCCACTAACTCTCTCTCTCCCTCTCTATGTCCATCCCCCACTAACTCTCTCTCTCCCATTGTATCTCCCTCCCTCTCTCTATCTCTCTCTCTCTCACACACACACACATCTATTATTTCCCCCTCAATATCTTGAACCCTTCTCTCTCTCTCACTTTCTCTCTTTCACTCCCTCCTTGACTCTCTCTCCCTCTCCATCTCCTCCCCCACTATCTTTATCTCTCTCATTCTATCTTTCTCTCTTACTCTCCCTCCCTCCTTTACTCTCTCTCTCCATCTACCTCCCTTTCATCCTTCTCTCTCTCTCTCCCTCTATCTCTCCCTCTCCCTCTATAGCCCTCTACCCCCCTCTCTCTCAACCCCTCAACTCCTCTCTCTCTCTCTGTTCCCCCCCCTTCCCCCCACATCTCTCACTCTCCCTCGCTCTC
Organism: Pinus tabuliformis; assembly: GCA_031772625.1. Lineage (NCBI taxonomy): Eukaryota > Viridiplantae > Streptophyta > Pinopsida > Pinales > Pinaceae > Pinus > Pinus tabuliformis. Next base: position 1,781,946,180 of record CM062818.1, read on the forward strand.
TAACTTTATCTCTTTCTCATTCTCCATCACATGCTCTCTCTCCTTCTTCCTCTAAATATCTCTTCCCTACCTCCCTCCCTCTCCCCCTCACTCTCTCATTCTCCATTTCATTCTCTCCCTTGTATTATCTGTCTCAACCTCACCCTCCCCTGCATCTCTCTCACTCTCCCTTGCTATCTATTTTTTCTCTTCGTCTCCTCGATCTATCTCCCCTCACTCTCTCTCTATTTATCCTCTCTCTATCTCTCCATATCTCTCTCTCTCTATGTCTCTCACTCTATATTTTATTCTCTCTCCCTCTCCCATTGACTACCTCCCCCCCTCTCTCTCTCTCTCTATCTCCCTCTCCCACTAACTCTCATCCTCTCTATCTCCATCTACAACAAAATCACTCCCTCTCTCTCTCCCTATCTCCCTTTGTCTCTCCCTCTCTATTTCCATATCCCTTCCCCTCTCTCTCAGCTCTCTTCTTTCCCTCTACCTTCCTCACTCTCTCGAACTTGCACTCTTTCCCCCTTCCTCTCCCCCTACCTCTATATCTTTATTTCTATCTCACTCTACCTTTATCTCTTGATACACCTCAATTTCTCCCATTCCATTCCTCCTTGACTCTCTTTCCATCTACCTCCCTTCCCTTCACTCCAACTCCCACTCCATCTTCGTATCGCTCCCCCTCCCCCCAACTCTGTCCTTATATCTCTTCCACTCTACCTCACTCTCTTTCTCTCCCTCCCTTTCTCTCTGCCTCCCCCCTCTCCCTCTACCTTGCTTCCCTTCACTCCATCTCCTTCTAGGTCTCTCTCTCTCTCTCTCTCTCTCTCTCTCTCTCTCTCTCTCTTCCTACCCTCTTTTTTTCTCACTCTCACTCTCTCCTTCTCCCTATCCCTCCCTCTTCTGCCACAGCCCCCTTCTCTCCCTCTCCCTCTCTCGCATCCTCACTCTCTCTCTCACTCCCTCATGTTCTCTATCTCTCCCTATCACACACACACACACACTCCCTCCCTCGGTCTCTCACTCTTGCACTCTCTCCCTCACACCCGCCCTTTCTCTATCTCTTTGTCTCTATACCTTGCTCATTTTATTTCTCTTCCTCACTCACTATCCCACCCTTCCACTCTCTCAGTATTCCTCTCCCGCTACCTCTATATCTTTAACTCTATCGCACAATACCTTGATCTATTTCTCTTCCTTCCCTGCTCGCTTTCCCTCCCTTCTTGACTCTCTCTCCATCTACCTCCCTTTCATTCACTCCTGCTTACTCTCCCTCCCCCCATCTCTCTCTTTATATCTCTCCCACTCTACCTTGCTCTCTTCCTCTCCCTCACTTTCTCTCTTTCACTCCCTCTCTCTCTCCCTCTATCACTCGCCCTCCCTTTCTCTTTCCTTCTCTCTCCCTCTCACTCAATTCCTCCCTCCCTCCCTCCCTATCTCCCAACCTCTTTATCTCTCCCTTTCTCACTTTGTCTGCATAACCCTCCTTTCCTACCTCTCCCTACCTCATGCTCTCCCTCCCTCTGCACCTCCCTCCCTCACTTTCTCTCCCTCTAACTCCCTACCCTTCCTTCTCTCCTTCCTTCTTTCTCTGTCATACTTTCTTTCACTCCCTCTCTCTCAGCCTCCCTTTCCCTCTCTCCCTCCCTTGCTATCCATATACCCCGCTTCCCCCACCTCTCTCTTTATATCATTCCCACTCTACCTTGATCCCTTTCTCTCCCCTGATTTCTCTCTCTCTCTCTCTCTCTCTCACATCCATGTTATCTCTCGCTCCCTATTTCTCTCCCCTCGCTCCCTCCCAATCTCTCTCTCTTCCCACCCCCTTTTCTCTCTCCCTCTCCCTATCCCTCTCCCTCCACCACTCTACCAAACCCCCCTTCTCTTACTCTTCATCTCTTGCACCTTTAATATCTCTCTCACTCCCTCATGCTCTCTCTCTCTCTCTCTCTCTCTCTCTCTCTCTCTCTCTCTCACACACACACACACACACAACCTCCATCGCTCTCTCACTCTTGCACTCTCTCTCTCCCCCCACCTATTTTTCTATCTCTCTTTCGTTCTCCCTCACTCACTATCTTTGTCTCCCTCCCTCGCTATCTCACCCTCAATCTTTCTTTGTCTCACTCCCTTCTCTCTCCCTTTGCTTCCCTCTCCCTCCTTCTCTCTCTAGCTCTTGCAGTCACACTCCCTTTCTCTCTCTTTCTCTCTCCCCCTCCTTCAGTGCCTCTCTCCCTCTCTCTCCCCCAAGCTCTTGCTCTCTCCCTTTCTCACTCCCTCTTGATCACCCACATTTCCTCCATCTCCCTCCCCCACACTCTCCCTCCCTCTACACTTCGCTTACTTAATATCTCACCCTCACTTTCCCTCCATCTATCTCCCTCCACTTCTTTCTCTCCTTCCCTCTCCCTTTGTCACCATATCTTTCTCTCCTTCTCTCTCTCACCCTCCCTTGCTCTCTCTCTATCTTTGTCTCTCCCCCCCCCTTTTCTCTCTCTCCCAGCTTTCTCACTCTCTCCCAATCACCCTCCTTTCCTCTCTCCCTCCACCCACTCCCCCTATACCTCTCTCTCCCACACATCTTTTGTTTCTTTATCATTTTCTCCCTTTCGCCCTCTCTCTCCACCCCCTTGTCTCTCCCACCCTTCACTCTATCCCTCTCCACCTCTCCCTCTTTGCTCTCCCTAACACTCTCCCTCTCTCACTTGATCACTCTCTATCCCTCTATATGTCCCATCTCTCTCTCTCTCTCTCTCTCTCTCTCTCTCGCTTGTCCTCCACTCTCTCCAACTATCTCTCTCTCTCTCCCCACTCTCGCTATCCTTCTCCCTCTCCCTCTCCCTCTCTCTCTCCCCCACTCTCTCTCCCCCTCTCCTTCTCTCTCTCTCTCTCTCCCCCACTCTCTCTCCCCCTCTCCTTCTCTCTCTCTCTCTCAAAGCCCACCCTCGCTCTCTATTTCTCTCCCTACCCATACTCTCTCTCTCTCTCTCTCTCTCTCTCTCTCTCTCTCTCTCTTACACCCCTCTTGCTCTCTATTTCTATTTCTACCCATCCTCCTCTCTCTCCCTCTCACCCCCCCCCCCCTTGCCTCCCTCTCTCCCTCTTTCCCTTTCACACCCTCACCTTCCCCCCTCCCCCTCTCTCTCTCTCTTTCCCCCCACTCTCTCCAAATCTCTCTCTCTCTCCCCCACTCTCCCATCCTTCTCCCTCTCTCTCTCTCTCTTAGCCCCCCCTTGCTCTCTATTTATCTCTAGCACCTCCCCCTCCCCCTCTGTCTCTCTAGTTTGTCACCCTCCCTCTCTCTTTCTCGTGCCTCCCCCTCCCTCTCTCTCTTGCCACTCTCCCTCTCTCTCTCTCTCTCTCTCTCTCTCTCTCTCTCTCTCTCTCTCTCTCTCTCGCCTTCCCTCCCTCCCTACCACACTCTCTTGCTCTCTCACTCTCGCCCACCTTTCCTTTCTCCATCCCACTCTCTTTCCCCCTCCCACTCTCCCTCTCACTCCATATGATTCCCTATATCCATCTATTTCTAACCTCCCCTTTCTCCCCCTTATCCATTCTCTCCCTCTCTCTGTTGATCTCACCCTCTCTCCCTTTCCCTATTAGTCTCTCTCCCTCTCTTTGTCTTCCTGTCCCCTCCACTCTCCCTCTCCTTATCCCACCTCTTACCCTCCCTCTATGTATCCCTCTCCATCTCTCTCTCTCTATCTCTCTCTCTCAGACACATTTTCTCTCTCTCACCCACCCTTTCTCACTCTCCTTTTTTTTCTATGACACCCTCCCCCTTCCTCCATTTTTCTCCCACTCTCTCTCTTGTTCTCTTTGTCTCTCCCTCTCCCTTTGCCTCTCCCAGACTCTCTCTATTATCTCACCTCTCTCATTATCTCTCCCCCTCTCACTTCCTCTCCCTCTCTGATGTTTCCTATCACTCTCTCTCCCCCTCTCTTGCCCTCTATCACCCCTCTCCATCTCTCTCTAAATTTGTCTCTCGATCCTCTCCATCAGATTTTATTTCTACTTTTTCCTCTAACTCTCTTTCTCGCTCGCTCCCTCTCTCTCTCCCCCAAGTGCACACACACACGCACATTGGTCATCCCTAGCTCTCTCATCCATGTTTTCTCAGTCTCCCTCCCTATCTCTCCCATCAATCTCTCCCAATCTCTCCCTCACTTGCTCTCTCCCCATCCCCATTCTCTCTATGTCTCTCTTCTCACCCCCTTTTCTCTCTCTGTTTCCCTCTCTCTCGCCCTCTCTCCCACACCCCCCATCTCTATCTATATCTCTCATTGCATACCTCCCTCTCTCTCCCCACCTTTCACTGTCACAACGTTCTTGCTCTTTCCCTTCCTCACTCCCTCCCCATCACCCTCCTTCCCTCTCTCCTTTCCCTCTCTCCCCCATTTTTTCTCTCTCTATCATTTTCTCCCTTTCTCCCTGTCTCTCCACCCCTTCTCTATCTCGCTCCTCCCCTCTATCCCACTCTACCTCTCTCCCATCCTTTCCCCTTGCCCTTGTATCCCTCCCTTAATCTCTCCCTTGCCCCACTCTCCTCTCCTATCCTCTCTCTCACCCATTTCTAAGTGTAAGAAAAAGAAAATAGTGTTAAAAAAATGACAATAAATAATAAACAAAATCTAAAATATAATTGAAATACTCTAACCTCAAAAATGGAAATACATTTCAAAAATGAATTAAAAAATAAATAAAACATTGGAAAAAGCATGATTAACATCATTTACAATAAAGAGAGGACGTTTCAACGAAATATATTATTAATCAAATTTAAGAAAAAAGTTGAAAAACAATTTAATTGAAAAAATTATTAAAAATATAAAAAAAATTACAAAATAATACAAATAAAAAATTCAATATTTTATTTTATAACATAAGTATTAGATGATACTTCCACTTATTCAAAAAATAAGAATACATGTAATTTAATGGTTATTCCTAATATAAACTACAAAATGCGGAAATGGAAAAATTATCAGGATATGTGTATGTATTAAAGATTAACCATAATTGTCTTGCCATTTCCATAAATAATTGTTAAAATGATAAAAAAAATCACAAAATAATCGAAATAAAACTAAAAAGAGTAAATATATTATTTTAAAATATAATTTAAATATTCTATTTTAAAATATAAAAACTATGTAAACGATATCTATCGAAAATTGCACATGTAATTTAAAGGTTATTCAAAAATTGAAATTACTACAGGACACAACACAAAAAAAAGGGTCATAATACAAAAAGTGTCTGTATTATTTGAAAGATTAACAGCAATAACTGTGCAAGCATTTTTGTAAATGTCATTCAAGGATATCTCCGTGCAACCCTTTCTGTAAATGGCATTCAAGAATATCTTGGCATTATTTGCGAATGTGGACAGAGAGCTATCGGATGTGAATTATGTCCATAATATCCGAAGACATTCCAGACACGGATCGGATCTAAATTATGCTTAAAATAAATTAATATATTTACAAATATTAAGAAGATATTTCATACATTTATGAAGTTTAAATTGTGTTTATTGAAATAAAATAAATTAATAAGCCACCACGTAAGGTAAGAGGGAAAAGTAATCCCTTGAACGCCCTCAACAAAAGGAGGGATCTAAATCACGAGTTCCAATTAGAATGGACTTTTGTTTCGCATAGTAACTCCCAGTGATACGTGTGCCCGATTGTTATTGATTGGGTAAATAACCATTTTATTTGTTTTCTCGATTTTAATTTTACAATTATTTATTGGGAATTAGGGAGATTTATAATTAAATCTAACAGATTGGGGAATTATGGAGATTTCTAATTAAATCTAACAGAATAGAAACAACATTAACTAAATTCTCTTTGCTTAAATTAATTAGAGCGTAAGATGATTTAAGACTCATCAAAATAATGATCTTATATGCATTCATGGGCAAACAAAATATTAATCAATTAATTTTAAATGAGCACCAACATTCTCATAAATTTTATGCGAATATGCAAGGCTCATGCAATACATTACAAACAATTAACCATGTCGGAAAAATACATATATCTCTTGGACGAGGGGATTGTATTAATCAACACGATGATGCCTTCATTACAAAATATTGTGACATAGGACTTTTAACAGCGGCATTTTAGTGTTACAATCTTCTCTCCTATACCCTTCTCTTATTTTATTTAGAAATTTCTATTTATATATTTACAGTACAATTATAAAAGGGATTTTGGCCAATAATGGAGAGGTAAAGTAGTTTATTTATTATGAAAATGAGACTTACAACCCATTCCCTCTATCTATTTTAGGTTACATTGTTTAATTTATCTATTGATTGGGAAATCCGTGGAATGTCATCTACAAAGGGAGGGAACTGGAATGCCATCAACAAAGGGAGGGACCTCAATCGTGAGTTCCAATTACAATCATTTTTTATTTGGCATAATATCCTCTAATTGATACGTGGGCCTAGTTGTTACTTATGGGGTAAATAATTATTTTACAAGATGTATATTTTATCTACTATTAGCAATTTTTTTGGTTCTCTCAATTTTATTTTTACAATGATTCAATGGGAATTATGGAGATTTATTATTAAATTAAATAGAATAGAAACAACATTGATTGAATTCTCTTCTTAAATGATTGAATATTACATATTGGTAAGGTATAATTTAAAATTTTAAAAATGAAGATGAAAATTTAGGAAAATTAATCCATACGAGATGACCCGGGGAGAAAGTGCCTTCAAAAGAAACTGAAGATTTAGTTTTAGGAGTGAAGGCCAATGAAGCATTAAGATTTCTGAAGGTGATCACTGATTTGTATCACAATGGCAAGCTCACATAAGTTGGTGGATGAATAACCACAAACAATTTTTTTGTGATCACCTTCTATGAGGATTAATTAATTGTGAAAATAATATACTTCCAATTTCACCTTTTGAACCTTCTTCACTTACAACATTACTACCCCTCTCAATAGTACTATCACATAAAAACCTTCAATGGAATTGAAAAACGCTAAGGAATTATTGGAGGGAATAAAGGTCGTGACAATTGTTAGTTTAGTTATATTGATGAGAGATTCCTTCATCACACATGAGCTATTCTGGATGTGGAAATTATATATTAGACCAAAGTCTTGGGCGGCTGTTGAAAATATGGCACTTGTAAGATTGTACTTTGATAAGAAAATGGAAAGAAATATAAACATACTCATTGATGAGATATTCCTTCATCACACATGAACTATTCTGGATTTGGAAATTATATAGTAGACCAAAGTCTTGGGTGGCTATTGAATATATGGCACTTGTAAGATTGTACTTTTGATTAAAAAAGGAAAGAAATATAAACATACTCAGTGTCTACATTGGTGCCAAATATTGAAGCTATAGGATGACTATTGAGTAAACACTCAAATTATCAAATAGATACTAGAAGGAACTTGTAGATTGGAACTTGTGGTGGTAGAAAATATTTCTTCATTGCTTGAAATCGACAAATTTGAGGAGGGGGTATCTACACTAAATACCCTTCTACCCACTGTGATGTTACTCTTTGATCCACAGTATATAAGGTAGTTATCCTATGGAGTGAAAGAAGCATCAAATTTTGATTGATAGATTAACAATAACATCAACAAAAAAGTAAAGACAATGGCTTCCATTATTCCACTTCTTTCTTTGAACCTCAATTATATGATTCTCTTTTGTTTATATAATTCACAATTTTCCCTCCTTTTGTCATCCTTTTCATCTCTAGACAATACCAAAAGTCTAGAACACTATCGAGAGTTCCACTTCCACCTTGACCAATGAGTTGATACTACCTATAAGGATAGGGTATTCTCTCTCTTTTGAGGATATAGATGTGGACTATGAAGTACGGAGCTTTTACCCTTCACACCTATCCTTTGGGTGATGGATCCTTTTACAAGGGCAATTTGGAGAATAATTCAGGTCACCTCTACAACTATGAAAGAAATTGGAAATTGCAAGAAACAAACATTAATGACCGAAAACTTATAAGAAACTCGCGCAACCCTTCCAAGTCAGGGGTGACAGAGGGTAGCCTAGTATAGATAGAGTTAGGCTCTCTTAAATTCAAAATCAAGCTTCAACCAAACATGTATACTTTTCTCCCTTTGTTATGTACAAACCCTTCCAATGACAATTGCCCCTTCTCCAACTAGGTTGATAGTTCCTAGCTCTACTCAACTCAAAAACACAACCATCTTTGACATTTCTTGAATTCACCCGCATAAGTTACATCTTTTTGAAGACCTGAGAATTCTTCTCCTTGGTCGTCAACCTATTATAGAGAGCGATTTTTAAACATTCAAACCACTTGTTTTTCATGACTTGCGGGAAATCAATTATTTTCTAGGGAAATATATTGTGTTTATTCAAAAATAGATTCAGAATATTATGCTTTATTTTTTGAATCTAGAAATGAGACCATTTCTGCAACTGGGATTTTTATTTTTGTTAATGAATTTTAGTTTAATCTAAATTTTTGGGGACTTTATGATACAAAAGTTATGTGGTTAAGTAGTAATTTTATATTTTTTTCCTTGGAATTAATTGTCCACACTTTTAACTTGGACATTTTTGCAGACAATAATACGCAGGGCATAATAACATGTCGACTTCTAAAGTAAATTTTTTTGCATGTATAACCTTTTTGTCAGAAAATTTAACATATTTTTGCTCCCTTATGTTCATTAGTTTTAGAAGCTTCAGGCTTGCAAATATATTGTGAACTCAACATCAATTCCACTCCCTAGGAGAACAACACTTTTGAAGCTCCATGAGTTGGATTTATCCTATGGTACTCAGCCAAAAAGGAAACCTCAAAGAGAAAAGACAGAGCATCCTTATTTCTACCGATCAAAGTCTTGGAGCTAACTATGAAATCCATGGAATAGTCATATTGGAATTCCAATTCAAGCTAATAAAGAGGCTATCATAATAGAGTTGATCAATACAGACTGAAAGAAAGAGGAGACTCAAAGAGAAAAATCAGTCAAACTACTTCCTTTCAAGTCCTATGCTTGAGCTTGAGGAAATGAAATGGAGTGATTGAATGAAGGAGCATTGATTGAAGAAAATTAGGAAATGAGGGAGGATATTGTTCCTTTCTCTTAGTCTGAACTAACAGGTAGAGCAATATTTTGAACCAAGGTTGAAAATTGGAAAAGTATTATATTCGTATTTATATTCATGGAACTTTTTGTAAATGTATTATATTCACTTTAAATTACAACCAATACAAAGAAACTGTATCTTGTGTCTAATTTGGCATTTATATTGATGAAAACTTTTGTAAAAGTTTTATATTCACTTTAAAGTTAATGATTTACTTTAGCTCCATTTCAAACATCAATCTTAAATATTATGCTGCTTTTGATATTCTTAACTTTATGAATACAAGTTTAACTTTATGAATACAAGTTTAATGTTAAACAATAAAGCTACATCTTGTAATGTGGTACAAAATCTACAAAGAAATGTAGATGATATATTAATATGAGACAAAAGCTACATCTTATAATGTTGTGAAAAATCTACAAAGAAATGTAAATGATAAGACACGTATATAAGCCTACATAGAATCATGAATTTTGGTGATTAGAGTTCTCTTATAATGCAAAATCATCCATGGAATTTCAATTTTTTTCTCAGAATCAAAATTACATAAATTCTTTCTTGTATGATATTCTTTCCTATACTACTACCTTACTATATTTCCTTTGCAACATAAAATACAATTGCAAAATAATTTATATAAACATGTATCAAATCTCAACCCACTAAACTCAAAACATCATGCATGGCACACGAATATCTTTATAGAGCATAAACTGAGTTGCTTCTTAAAAGAATAGGACATGGGCACCAATATCTTTATAATTTATATAAACATGTATCAAATCTCAACACTCTAAACTCAAAACATCATGCATGGCACACGAATATCTTTATAGAGCATAAACTGAGTTGCTTCTTAAAAGAATAGGACATGGGCACCAACATCTTTATAGAGCATAAACTGAGTTCCTTCTTAAAAGAATAGGACATGGGCATTTACTGCATTAGAAGACTTTGAATTCAATTCTCAATTGTTAGTGGTCGTTACCTTTATTTACGTTCATGTTTATATGCATATGCTATATATAGCTTAGAAGCTCAAAACTCTACTGCTGACAACGCTTTCTTACCAACTTCTTATAAAAAAAAAATTATATATAACCTAGAAGCTGAAAACTCTACTTCTAGTGTTTCGCCCAGCTGACAAGGCTTTCTTACCAACTTTTTATAAAAAAAAAATAGTATTTTGTGCAAACAATACTAAGGCACGTTGCTCCTACGCATGGAAAATTTTGGCACGAGTTTTTTTTTTTATCTATTTAACTCGTTACCGTTTCTGAGCACGGAGTAGTTTGGGGGAGATTTAAAAAAAATAGTATTTTGTGCAAACAATACTAAGGCACGTTGCTCCTACGCATGGAAAATTTTGGCACGAGTTTTTTTTTTTATCTATTTAACTCGTTACCGTTTCTGAGCACGGAGTAGTTTGGGGGAGATTTAGACCCTTTTTCATATAGGCTTTCGATCAATTTTGTAATTTTCAATTGTTGGATTTATATTTCGATAAATTTTGTAATTTTTAATGGTTGAATTAATATTTAAAAACTAATTTTATATAAAATTAAATTTCTTTTTGCTCATAAATACATAACAAAACATTACAATTTCACTTCACTTGATATTAGCATTATTAAATTATGATAAACAAATACCTAGTACAACGCCTACTACAACGCCTTACATTCTACCTCATGAAAAACAACATAATAAGAAAGCAGCAACATCAGGATAGCCCATTTATATAAATGCTTATACGTACATTTTTGTTGAACGCCGTAAACTGGTACATGTAAAATTTGCATATATCATCACCCAAGGTTTATCAATCTATTGATTTTTATTATCGTCTTGTAAGCACTGATATTAAACCTAATGTTATAATAATTTTATTAGCTTTATAAACAATAATATCAATTTTAATATTATGAGTAATTATAAATATTAACAGCCTAAAAATTATAATAGTTAATATTAAGTAATAGGTTATCGGATGCAATCTTTGGAAGTGAATTCATTTCACGAGTTTCAATCCCACTTCTTTACCCTGTGAGCGTCACCCAATGCAATGAGTGCTAAGTGGACTATTCAAAAAATAATTAGAAATTAATCAATTACTACTACCTCTCATGGAAATCGTCATAAATGAATAACTTAATTAAAGCAGCTGAATCCAAAAATCTAATATAAGCCAAAGCCCCCAATACTTAATTAATTATGTTATTAATGATTAATATTAATCATAAATTATAATGGTTAATAACATTATTAATTATTATTTATAGAATTTATAAATTATTATAAAAATAATAAATAATAATGTTATTAATTATTATTATACTAATGTAATATTATTATAATCCAATAACTCTTAGGGTTTATGATTTACTTTATAATAACCAATAATATTAAGGTTAATATTATAATTTCTAAGGTTTATAATCATGATCAACTTTAAGTGAAAATATTATTATAAATAATAAAGAATAATTTTGTTAACCATTATTATACTAATATAATATTTATAATACCTATGGTTTTTAGTATTAATCTTTTGGGTTTATAATATTAATCTTTGGCTTTAATATAAATCCGTAGAGTTTATAATCATGGTCAACCATGGTCCAATGTCACATTCTCACAAAAAATATCTCCAAATGAAAATCACCTATGTTGCAACCTCACATTGTGAAAAATGTTGTCTCCATGTGAAAATGAGTCATGGTCAACCATAGTGGAATGTCGCATTGTGACAATGATTTCCTCAATATGAAAAGTCATCCTTCATAAACCATGGTGAACCATGATTGTTTTAGGGTTTATAATATTTATCTTCCAATAATTAACAATAATATTAAGGTTAATATTATTGTTTATAGAGCTAATGAAATTAACCAATAATACTAACCTTAATATTATAGTTAATATTATAATTTCTAGAAGTTATAATCAAGGTCAACCTTAATGTGAAAATATTTTAAAAAATAATAAATAGTAATGTTATTAACCATTATTATACTAATCTCATATTTATAATACATATCATTTTTAGTATTAATCCTTTGGGTTTATAATATTAATCAATGGCTTTAATATAAATCGCTTGGGTTTATAATCATGGCAACCCATGGTCCAACGTCACATTCTGACAAAGATTTTCTGAAACTGAAAAACACTTATGGTGCAATGTCGCATTATGACAAAGATTGTCTCCATATCAAAATAAATCATGGTCAACCATGGTCCAATGTCACATTGTGACAAAGATTCCCTCAATATAAAAATCACCCTTGCTAAACCATGGTGAACCATGATCATTTTATGATTTATAATATTTATCTTAGGGTTTATATGTCTTTGGTTCATAATATTAATCGTTTCGATTTAATATTATTCCCTTTGACTTATAATCCCTAGGGTTTTTAGTATTAATCCCTTTAGTTTATAATATTAATCCTTGGCTTTACTATAAATCCATGAGCTTTATAATCATGGTCAACCATGCTCCAACATCAGTTTATTCTCAGAAAAAAATTCTCAAAATGAAAAACAAGCTGGTGCAGCATCGCATTGTGCAAATATTGTCTCCATATAAAAATTAACCATGGTCAACCATAGTTCAATGTCACATTGTGACAAATATTGCCTCGATATGAAAATTATCCTTGGTAAACCATAGTGAACCATGATTATTTTAGCGTTTATAATATTTATCTTAGGGTTTATATACCTTGGGTTTATAATATTATTCCATTGGGTTTTTAGCATTAATCCCTTAGGTTTATTATTCCCTCAAGGTTTATAATATCAATCCCTTAGGTTTTTAGTATAAATCTCTTGGGTTTGATATTCCCTTGGGTTTATAATATGAATACCTTAGGTTTATTAATCTAATGGTTCATATTACTAGGGATAATATTATTCATAGGGTTTATAATATTAATCCTTGGCTTTAATATAAATTCCTAGGGTTTATAGTAATAGTCAACAATGGTGCAATGTCACATTCTCACAAACATTTTCTCAACATCAAAAACAAATGTGGTGCAACAACGCATTGTGATGAACATTATCTCCATATGAAAATAACCCTTGGTAAACCATGGTAAACCATAATTATTTTATGATTTAGAATATTTATCTTAGGGTTTATCTGTCTTAGGTTTATAATATAAAACCATTGGGCTTAATATTAATCCCTTAGGTTTATAATATGAATCCTTTAGGTCTATTAACCTAAGGCTTAGTATTCATTGGGTATAATATTAGTCATAGGGTTAATAATATTTATATAATATTTATCCTTTTCTTTAATATAAATTTATGTGGTTTATAATCATGGTCAATCATGGTCCAACATCACATTCTGACAAACATTTTCTCAATACAAAAAACGACCATGGTGCAATATCACATTGTCACAAATATCGTTTCCATTTAAAAACCAACCATGGTTAAACAGGGTCAAGCATGGTCCAATGTCATAATGTGACAAACATTGTGTCAATATAAAAATCACCCTTGGTAAACCATCGTGAACCATGATTATTGTAGGGGTTATAATATTTATCTTAGGGTTTATATACCTTGGGTTTATAATATTAATCCCTTGGGTTTAATATTATTCCCTTGATTTTTTAGTATTGAACCCTTGGGTTTATGATTCTGTAGGGTTTATAATGTCTTGTCTCCATATGAAAATTGATCATGGTCAACCATTTTTGAACATCACATTGTGACAAAGATTGCCTCAATATGAAAATCATCCTTGATACACCATAGTGAACCATGATTATTTTAGGGTTTATAATTATCTTATGGTTTATATATCTTGGGTTTATAATATTATTCCATTGAGTTTAATATTATCCCCTTGGGTTTGTTATTCCCTTAGGTTTATAATATGAATCCATTGGGTTTAGTATTATTCCCTTGGATTCATAATATGAATCCTTTAGGTTTATTAATCTAAGACGTAGTATTCCTAGGGTATAATATTAGTCAGAGGGTTTATAATATTTATCATTGCCTTTAGTATAAATTCCTAGGGCTTATAATGATGGTCCAACATGACATTTTGACAAACATTTTCTCAATATGAAAAAAACCATGGTGCAACATCACATTGTCACAAAGATTATTTCCATATGAAAATGATTCATGGTCAAATAGGGTCAAGAATCGTCCAACGTCACAAAGTGACAAACATTGTCTCAATATGAAAATCACCCTTGGTAATCCATGGTGAACCATGATAATTTTAGGATTTAAAATATTTATCTTAGGCTTTATATACTTTGGGTTTATAATATTAATCCGTTAGTTTTAATATTATTCCCTTGGGTTTTTAGTATTGATCCATTAGGTTTATTATTCCCTAGGATTTATAATGTCTTCTCTCCATATGGAAATTAATCCTGGTAAACCATGGTTCAACATTACATTGTGACAAAGATTGCTTCAATAAGAAAATCATCCTTGGTAAACCATAGTGAAGCATGATTATTTTAGGGTATATAATATTTATCTTAGGGTTCATGTAAATTGGGCTTATAATAGTATTCCATTGGTTTTAACATTATTCCCTTGGGTTTTAGTATAGAATCATTGGGTTTATTATTCCTTAGGGTTTATGATATCAATCCCTTGGTTTTTTAGTATAAATTTCTTGGGTTTGTTATTCCCTTGGGTTTATAATATGAATACCTTAGGTTTATTAATCTAAGGGTTCATATTACTAGGGTATAATATTATTCATAGGGTTTGTAATATTAATCCTTGGCTTTAATATAAATTCCTAGGGTTTATAGTCATAGTCAACCATGGTCCAATGTTACATTCTCACAAACATTTTTTAATATAAAAAACAATTGTGGTGCAACATCACATTATGACAAACATTTTCTCCATATGAAAATCAACCATGGTCTACCATGGTCCAACGTCACAATGTGACAAATATTATCTCAATATCAAAATCACCCTTGGTAAACCATGGTTAAGCATAATTATTTTAGGGTTTATAATATTTATCTTAGGGTTTATATACCTTAGTTTTATAATATGAATCCATTGGGTTTAATAGTATTCACTTGGGTTTATTATATGAACCCTTCAAGTTTATTAATATAAGTCTTAGTATTCTTAGGGTATAATATTAGTCATGTGGTTTATAATATTTATCCTTGTCTTTAATATAAATTACTAGGGTTTATAATCATGGTCAATCATGGTCCAATGTCACATTCTCGCAAACATTTTCTCAATATGAAAAACAACCATAGTGCAAAATCACATTATCACAAAGATTGTTTCCATATGAAAATAAATCATGGTCAAACATGATCCAATGTCACAATGTGACAAACATTGTCTCAATATGAAAATCACCCTTGGTAAACCATGGCAACCATGATTATTTTAGGGTTTATAATATTTATCATAGGATTTATATACCTTAGGTTTATAATATTAACCCCTTGGGTTTAATATTATTCCCTTGGGTTTTTATGATTGATCCCTTGGGTTTATTATTCCCTAGTGTTTTTAATGTCAATCCCTTTGGTTTTTAGTATGAATCCCTCGGGTTTATTATTCCCTTGCTTTATAATATGAATCCCTTAGGTTTATTAGTCTAAGGGTTCATATTACTAGGGTATAATATTATTCATAGGGTTTCCTTGGCTTTAACATAAATTCCCAGGGTTTATAATCATAGTCTACCATGGTCGAATGTCACATTCTCACAAAATTTTTCTCGATATGAAAATAACCATGGTGCAACATTGCATTGTGGCAAACATTGTCTCCATATGAAATTCAACCATGCTCGAATATCATAATGTGAGTAAGATTGTCTCAATATCAAAATGGTTGTTTTAGGGTTTAGAATATTTATCTTAGGGTTTATATACCTTGGGTTCATAGTATTAATTCCTTGTGTTTAATATTATTCCCCTGGATTTTTAGTATTAATGGGTTTATAATATCAATCCCTTAGGTTTTAAGTGTAAATCCCTTGGGTTTCTAATATGAATCCATTAGGTTTATTAATATAAGAGTTCATATTACTAAGGTATAATATTATTCCTTCATTTATAATATTAATGCTGGGCTTCAATATAAGTTCCTAGGGTTAATAATCATGGTCGACCATGGTGCAATGTCACATTGTGACAAAGATTGTTTCCATATGAAAAAAAATCATGGTCAAGCATGGACAACCATGGTCCAATGCCATAATGTGACAAACATTGTCTCAATATGAAAATCACCCTTATTAAAACATTGTGAACGATGATTATTTTAGGGTTTATATTATTTATCTTAGAATTTGTATACCTTGGGTTTATAATATGAATCTCTTGGGTTTAATACTATTCCCTTGGGTTTATAACATGAATCCTTTGAGTTTATTAAGTTTATGAATCCAAAGTCACATTCAGATAAACATTTTCTAAATATAAAAAACAACCATGGTGCAACATTGCATTGTGAAAAATATTGTCTCCATATCCCTTGGGTTTATTATTCACATGGGTTTACAATATCAATCCCTTAGGTTTTTAGTGTAAAACCCGTGAGTTTATAATAGAAATCCCTTATGTTTATTAATATAAGGGTTCACATTCATAAGGTATAATATTATTCCTTGGCATTAATATAAATCCCTAGGGTTTATAATCATCATCAACCATGGCCCAATGTCATTTTCTGGAAAACAGTTTCTCAATATGAAAAGAAACCTTGGTGCAATGTCACATTGTGACAAATATTGTTTTGATATGAAAATAAATCATGGTCATCCATGGTCCAACATCATAATGTGACCAATATTGCCTCAATATGAAAATCACCCACAGTATACCATGGTGAACCATGATTACTTTAGGGTTTATATTATGTATCTTAGAATTTATATACCTTGGATTATAATATGAATCCCCTTGGTTTAACATTATTACCTTGGGTTTATAATACGAATCCTTTAGGTTTATTAATCTAAGTGTTAGTATTCCTAAGGTATAATATTAGTCATAAGGTTCATAATATTTATGCTTGCCTTTGATATAAATTCCCTGGATTTATAATCATGGTTAATCATGTTCCAACGTCACATCCTAACAAACATTTTTTGAGTATGAAAAGAATAACCATTGTGCAACATCACATTGTGAGAAAGATTATTTCCATATGAAAATCAATCATGGCCAAACATGGTAAAGCATGGTCCAATGTCAGAATGTGACAAATATTGTCTCAATATGAAAATGACCCTTGGTAAATCATGGTGAACCATGATTATTTTAGGGTTTATAACATTTATCACAAGGTTTATATACCTTGAGTTCATAATACAAATCCCTTCGGTTTAATATTATTTCCTTGGGTTTATAATATGAATCCCTTAAGTTTATTAATTTAAGTGTTCATATTACTAGGGTATAATATTATTCATAAAGTTTATAATATTAATCCTTGGCTTTAATATAAATTCCTAGGGTTTATAATCATAGTCAACCATGGTCCAATGTCACATTCTGACAAACATTTTCTCAATATGAGAAACAACCATGTTGCAACATCGAATTGTGACAAATATTGTCTCCATATGAAAATCAATCATGGTAAACAATGACCCAACATTATAATGTGACAAATGTTGTCTCAATATGAAAATCACCCTTGGTAAACCATGTTCTACCATGATTATTTAGTGTTTAGAATATTTATCTTAGGGTTTATATACATTGGGTTTATAATATTAGTCCCTTGAGTTTAATATTATTCCCTTGGGTTTATAATCCCTCGGGTTTTTAATATTAATACCTTGTGTTTATAATACCAATCCCTTAGGGTTAATAATATTTAACTTAGAGTTTATATATCTTGGGTTTATAATATTAATCTCTTCGGTTTAATATTATTCCCTTTGGCCTTATAATCCCTAGGGTTTTTTTTATTAATCTCTTGGGTTTATAATATTAATCCTTGGCTTTATTACAAATCCCTAGTGTTTATAATCATGGTCAACCATGCTCTAACGTCACATAGTGAGAAATATTTTCTCAAAATGAAAATCAACCATGGTTCAACATCACATCGTGCAAATATTGTCTCCATTGGAAAATCAATCATTGTCAACCATGGTCCAACGTGGCATTGTGATAAAGATTTCCTCAATATGAAAATCATTCTTGTTAAAGAATGGTGAACAATGATTATTTTAGTGTTTATAATATTTATCTTAGGGTTTATATCTCTTTGGTTTATAATATTAATCCCATGGGTTTCATATTATTTCCTTGGGTTTTTAGTATTGATCCTCTGGGTTTATTACTCCCTAGTGTTTATAATATCAATCCCTTGGGTTTTTAATATGAATCCCTTGGGTTTATTATTCCCTTCGGTTTATAATATGAATCCCTCAGGTTTATTAATATAAGGGTCCATATTACTAGGGTATAATATTATTCATAGGGTTTATAGTATTAATCTTTTGATTTAATAAAAATTACTAGGGTTTATAATCATAGTTAACCATGGTCCAATGTCACATTCTGACAAACATTTTCTCAATATGAAAAAAATACATGGTGCAACCTCAAGTTGTGATAAACATTGTCTCCATATGAAAATCAACCATGGTCAACCATGATAATTCTAGGGTTTAGAATACTTAACTTAGGGGTTATATACCTTGGGTTTATAATATTAATCCCTTGGGTGTAATATTATTCCCTTGAGTTATAATCCTTTTGGTTTATAATATCAATCTCTTGGGTTTATTAATCTAAGTGTTTATATTATTAGGGTGTAATATTATTAATAGGATTTATAATATTAATCCTTGGGTTTAATATAAATCTATTGAGTTTAATTAATTAACAATAATTAATATAACTTAAAAAAAAAAATTATAATTTTTTATTTTGTAATAGTGAGAGGTAAATAAGTATTATTAATAATAACCATATGCTAATTATGTTATAGTTTAAAATATAACTATTAATATGATATTGGACAAAAACATAGTATTATATTAATATATAGTATAATATTAATATAATAACCCCATATATATATGGTTTTTATTATATATATCTCATTATTAACAATTACAAATAGATAATTTTTAATAGCTAGTTTTACATTATACACCTAATAATTATTATGTGATTGATATAAACCTATGTGGTATATCAACCATATTTACTAATGTGATTGTACTTTTGATTCATATATGCCTATCGCATATATCAACCACATTAATAAATATAATTATGGTAATATTAACATTTCATGGTAGTTGTGGTTGAGTCCATGGTAGCCATTTCCTTTGGTCAAAAGTAGCTATTTTTTTTTCTAGCCGTTTGAATGATCAGTCTCTCTATTTAACTTGTTGCCATGATCTAGTTCTTCATCATATCCTGGCGATGAACCACACTTACTGGTTTGAAATGCATTGACAAATGAATTTTGATGTGATTATCACCAAGAAACATGTCTCAAAATATTAACATTATTAAATTATGATAAACAAATACCAAAAAAAACTACCACAACACCTCACCACACGAAAAACTCTACTCATGAAAAACAACCTAATAAGAAACCAAGAACATCACAAGCGCCCATTTATATAAATGTCGTAAACCAAAACATGTAAAATTTGCATACATCATTACGCAAGGTTTATCAATCTATTGATCTTTATTAGTGGTATACTCACAAATATTTTTTTCGTAACGTCGTTCATGTATTCATTGTTGGTTTTAGTCTTCCCTATCATGTATTCATGGTTGGTTTTAGTCATGTGGAAGGAAGCTTTTTCAAACATAGTTTTCTGTTAGTGTGATTTTTTGGTTTGGTGTTGGAATTTCGTAGAAAAATGTGAGGTGAAATTTTGATTTGTATTATTTAAATTGTTTTTTTGATTTTGTATATAGATTGAGCACACTGAAAAATTCCTAGAGTAATTTGATTGTGATAGGTAAGAACTTCTAAAAAATCTCATTAAAAACAACTGGCTTTCAAAATTGTTCCTCACCTCCACTATACCTCTGGTACTGCAAAATAAACTTTTTATTTTTATTTTTTTTTGAATCTTATTCTTCACCACTCTAAATTAGTTAATAGATTTAAGAGGTTGAAAAATACAAATATACCATTCCACCACTCATTCTAATAAATAATTTTATGTAAAACTCATCCCGATAAAAAAAATATTCAATGAGAAAACAAAGCAAAATATTTAAAATACAATAAACTATGATTTCTTCCGGGGAGAATAACGGTACTCCTTGGAAGCAACCCTTTTTTTTCAGGATAGAAAAAGCATAATTGTATTTATATAAGATATATAAAAGAGCCACAGAGTACATCCACTTGAATAGCATATATCCCGGGGACTGGATTAGCATAGATACAAAGAGTCATATGACAATAATGCCGAAAGGGAGCTTATAAAACCCACGGAGAAGGGTTGTACACCAGCATCATGATGAAACCATATGAAAAGGCCAAAACATTAGAAGATCTGGACTGTTATCCGCAGCATGCTTTTCAGAGAGGACATAGGATAACCAGAAAGAGTATGAGTAGAGACCTGCGGAGCAGAAAAAAACAAGAACCATGGAGACAACATCATATATAAATAGAAAGAGAAAGAGAAACCTGGAGAAATATGAACCAAAAAAGAATCCCAAGGGGATCTGCTGATCAGCACTTTGAGAATTAGAAGTCGGGAGGATAGAAGTCCTGAATGGGAGAAACTTTTCCACCAGAGGAGACCTGAAGATGCCAACACCTCGGAGCCACATGGAGACCCTTTTTCGATAATGCATCTGCCTGTTGATTTTGATTCCTGCTGATGTGATGAACTGAGCCACCTGTTAAAGAGTTCCAAAAATATCTGATCCTTTCTAGCCACCCCACAAGATGCGGCCTGGAGATGGAATTTTTCCCAGAGACATAGTCCACCAAAACTTTTGAATCTCCAAAGATAGAAACATCCTGAAGGTTTAAGAAAAGACAAAATCTCAAGATACCTGCAAGAGCCATCACCTCAGCCAGATTGTTAGTGCCCTTCCCCCCATTCCAATGAATGGAGAAATGACTGTCTTCTCTTGCTAAAATGTGAAAACCACAGCCACATAAACCATTCTACTTGGCTCCATCAAAATACGCCCTTGGTAGAGGAGAGAGTTCCTGTGAGAGATCTTTACCAACTTGCTTCTTTTGCTTGGGAGAGGATTGCGGGATTGCATCATAGATAGCAATAATGTTGAAATAGATTTCCAAAAAAGGGGGCCTTTTGGCATTGAAAATATAATTATTGCGCCACTTCCAGATGCACCAAATAGTGATGATGAAAATTGATCTCCAAGATTTTTTTTGCTTACTGCTCCATAGATAGGCTTCAATTATTGAACCATGAGACATATGCTAAATACCAAAACACTTCTCTAAGGAGATCCATAATTGTTGAGCTCCATTGAAGGTTAGAAATAAGTGAAGGCTATCTTCCTCTGCCAATCTGCATATGGGGAAAATACCAGGCCCCTGCCATCCCCTCTTTTTTAAAGTCTCCCATGATAGATTCTTATTGTGGAAGGACAACCATGAAAAGAAAACCATCTTGGATGGACACCTCGATTTCCAAAAAAGGCAAGGGAAAAGGGAATTGCATGTAGACTATTTAAAATTTATCAAACTCTGATAAACATCTTTTACCTGAATGGAACTCATCCCTTCTGAGTTTCTCCAAAAGAGACAATCATGCTCCGTCAAGCGGAAGATGCCACAATTTCTTAGACGAGTCCTGATTTGGTCCCATTGCAAAGCAATATCCCTCGACATCTCCAAACTTTCCGCTTCACACCAGATAGGGATTGGACACTGCCACTTGGAAATTAAATTGTTCCAAAAAAAATACCTTTCCTATGAAGAAAGGTCAAAAATGATTCAGGAACAATGATCTCCTCTATGCCACTCAGAAATTTGTCTTTCCCTATAAGAATCTTATTTCCAGATTGAAAACTCCATATTTAATTCTTCAGGAATAGACTTTCCACTTTGCGAAGACGTAACCATATTGACGATCCGTAAGAGGATCCTATCCTTCCTTTCCTGTACCAATAAGATATATTCTTTTTGCCCAGATACTTTTCCTATACTGTGTTGCTCCAGAGCCCTTCCTCATAAATCCCCCTCCACATAGTCTTGCATAAAAGGGCCTTTCCAAAAGTCCTCAAGTCTTACAGACCCCATCCACCCATGCTTTTCGGCAAAGAAATATAGGAAAGTTTCGAGAGATGGAATTTCCTTTTCCTCGCTTGACCTCCCCAGATAAAATTTGTCGTAAGCTTGTTCATAGCTTGAATTATGCTTGCGAGAAGGAAGAACAGATGAGCCCAGAAAACTTCCAGTTGATTTAAAACAGATTGAGCCAGAATAACTCTCCCCGCTAGAGAAAGGCATATATACTCCCAGATTGATATCTTCTTATAGTATTTCTCTGGGATCCATTGCCAATCCGCCTTTGAGTATCCATTAGCTTTCAACTTAAACCCGAGGTACCTGATTCCATGACTGATGGGTTGTGTTTCAACACCGAAAAGAGTAGATAACCAGTCCACTTCTTCCTGATTTGTATCATTGTGATATATGATTGACTTCGAGAAATTTATCTGCAATCCTGTCGCCTTTTGGAATTTTTTTAATATTTCATAGAGGCACAGCCATGTGAATCTGCATAAAATTACGAACAATATAACATCATCCACGAATAGATTATGAGAAATTGATATGTTCCTGCTGATTTTTAAAGGGAGACACCTGTATTCCTTGACCGTGTTGTTGATATGGAGGCTGAGCAAATTCATGGCCAAGATGAATAAAAGCGGGGATAGGGGACAGCGTTGATGAAACCCTCTTGATGCAAGAAAAAAGGTTGATGGGATCCCATTTACAATGACGGCATAATTTACCCTTTCTACGAACACCATGATCCAGTTTATCATGTTAGTTCTTAATCCAACCTTTGCTTACAAGAATCTGATGAATGCCCAATCCATGCAGTCATAAGCTTTGCAGATGTCGATTTTTAGGATGACTGCATCACTTTTTTAGCATGGATGGCAAAAATACCTTCTTGAGTTGTTGTAACCACATCCAAAATGTTCCTCCCCTGTGAAAAGGCATGCTGGTCCTTTGTTAAGAAAGTTGGGAAAGTTCCTTTGATTCTTTCTACAATAATTTTTTATATGATTTTGTAGGAAATATTACACAGAGAGATTGGACAGAAGTCCGTGAATGACACTGCATTTCCTTTTTTTGGAATGAGCGCTATATAAGTGGAGGATGTTTTCTAGTTGATGCTACCTGACATCCTGGATGCTTCCACCATTTTTAGCACGTCGTTTTTTATGATAGCAAAAAAGTGACAGAAAAACTCTATTGTCCAATCGTCCGGGCCAGGGAATTTGTCCGTTTTAAAAGAATTTATTGTTCTCAGCAATCCCTCCTCAGAAACTAGTTTGAAAATTTGATCATTTGTGTCCTTGTCGAACATCTGAGGATAAACTTCAATGCCCCAAAGAATATCCTGAAAAGAACTAGTTTCCAATCTCTTGCACTGCCTTTCAAAGTATCTCACTACCTTTTTTGAGATTTCCTGTTG
Source organism: Pinus tabuliformis (assembly GCA_031772625.1). NCBI lineage: Eukaryota > Viridiplantae > Streptophyta > Pinopsida > Pinales > Pinaceae > Pinus > Pinus tabuliformis. The sequence goes on from CM062818.1 coordinate 1,781,969,999, forward strand.
AGAGTAAAGGAAAGCCGCTCTTCTGTCATTTATTTTCCATATTGAATTCTATTCCCGCCTTGCGCTTGTAAATTTATGGATCCCAATTACAGATTCTATGAACCCACTTGACTTTCGTTTTGAGTATTAGAACTTCGTGTAGTCGGAAAACTTTGAGAGTAAAATCCATATTGTATTTTGTGGAGTGTTACCTTTAGTATATGGTCATTGTCCTCATGCTGGTGCTGGTGCTCATTCTCTTCAGTGGAGAGATTGAGGAATACAATTCGAATTACTAAGCTATATTGTTTCTAGAGTCTTAAGCTAGTATAGAAATTGTTAAAAAAAAGTAAAAATGAAAAGTTAGATGTTTTTAAGGAGTTCTTCAAATTAGATAAGATAAGAATATAAGATATCATCGATGATCGATCTTTTAAGAGATTCGATGCTCATTTTGACTTTTAAAACCAGATAAAATAATACAATTCCTCTAAATAAATGGAGTTCCTACTCCTAAAATATTTATGAATAACTTATTGTGGTGGACAAGATTCCAAATGTTCACATATAAGTTGAATGTTTATATAGAGGTTGAAGTGTTTTTTCATATGGATTAAGAAATTTGCATAAGGGAAGTATAAGGACATCAAAGTTACAAGGATGAAATCTTGAAAATCTAAGAGCTTATTCTTATTTTCTAAATAGTCATTGTTTATATTTTTAAAGTGAAGATAAGAGTGATCCTTTTAATTATAGGATGACTATGGTAATTTGTTTCATAGTTAACCTTTAAGGAATTATTTTAGTAATAAAAATAATTCTATGGTTTGGAAGTCATATAAAAAATTCAAAGGATAGGTTTAATTTACTTAGATTGTGGACCATTTATTACATTCACGATCTACAATCATTATGGAATAGTTCCCAATATAAAACCAATCTCTTCTTTATTTTTTTGATTTTAGAAAATATTTTGATATATTTAGGACTAACATTTGGATTAGGTTGAAAGAGCTAAATATTCCTAATGACTTGAGAGCTACAACCTTAGGACTATATGAAAGTGCCATTTCCATGCTTTGGAACATTATTGCTCGTATAGTCATCATTTTTTTTTTTTTTTTTTTTTTTTTATGTTGTTGATATTGTTCTTATGGCATGGAATGCATAGGACTTCAATAATCACTGAAGAATCCTAAATAAATTCTTCTCTAGTATGGGTATGACTACGAACACAAATAAAATAAAGGTTATGGTAATCAAATTGCACGAGATCACTTATGAAATTTTCATATATGACAATAATAATTTGAAGTAAATGACCTCATACAAATATCTTGGAATCAATACTCATCATAAGTTCAAGTAGAACTATTGTGTTGGAAAGAGGATAAATTGAGGGTGTAAATATTAGCGTGGAATTGGAAACAAGTGGAAATTAGTAGACCTTTGGTTATTAGATAGGAAAAAAATCCTATTTGATACTCTCATGGCTCGTGTTATCATATAAGAATGTGAAGTTTGGGGATGCAGTCATAATAACATAGAATCTTGAAGAAGGATTTATCAAATCCAAAATAATTTTATAACTTTTAATATTAACAGTAAAAGAATACGCTCTATCCCATCCTCCTCACAAAAGAAAGTCACTCCCCCATTGAGTTCATGGCCTAATATGCTTGACCTGATTAATTGATGTTGTTGACATATTCTCTTTCTAAAGATTTATTTATAATACATCAATCCTCTAATTCTATTAAATAAAAAAATTCATAATGTTGACATGATACATTGGAGCTCCAATTCATTGGTCTTAGAGGAGGCTCGCAGAAGAGTCTTCATATTAAAATGGATTGGATCTTTGAAACTTCCCAAAATTCTTTTGGATTCACTTATATCCCTTTTGTCCATGTTGGCATGATTTTCTATCCAATAGACATGATATTCATCCCCGATGAGGAAAAACTTCTCATTTTGGCTTCTAAATAGAAAGCCTTTTTTGGGATCCTATTAGTAGGTCAGAACTTGAAACAAGTTTAAGGACTAAAAAATTATATACTTTCATGAAACTATATTAAAAGTCTTAATAGTTCATAAACCTAAGGATTAATTCCAAATAGACCTAAACTAAGGATAGATACAACTATCAAAATACAATGTATACTAAGGGTTACCATAAACTAGGAAGCCTTAAGATTGACCTTTGTATCATTCATTTCATTTGTCAACAAGCCTGTTGAAGTAGTCTTACACAATTGTTTCCTAGTGATTGTAGGCTTAAGAAGACACAAAATAAATGATGGAAAAACTACAAGGGTTGAAATGTAAATCCCACAAATGAAAATTATCTACTAAGAGAAGGGAAGGAGCTAACCTAGTATGGATGTAATCCTACACCTAAATGTTATCAAACCAAACTAGTGATGTGTCTAACACAAAAGGCTAGAAAATTTCCTTTATACCAAATCCTTAGAGACGTAGTTGATCTCTAAGCTTGCCTGCACAATTTTGATGGGTCCAAAGAAAATTAACAAACATATTGAGGTTATAATCACCACCAAAATTAGGAATTTTTTTGGTCCAATTCTAATTTCTACACACTCCATTATTCCATTGATAAAAGACATAATATAATATAATGGGATCTTTCAAAAGCTACAACCAATATTAATGAACATGTGGTAAAGGTGCTACAAAGGATCCTCCAATCTCCCAAACTAATGTATATCGAACCATGAACTACATGCTCAGTCATGGAAGCATAAATGTGATGTGAAACCATGAATCTAAAATTACAATTGTGGGAGATAACACATAGTGCTACCCAAACCATGAATTTAAAATTACAACTGTGGGAGATAACACATAGTGCTACCCCATTTTTCAATAGTATAGAAATCTCAAGTTTCGGGGCTATGCCGACTCTTTTGCCACATAAATTAGATGTATTTTGAAATGGAAACAAGAGGAATGTTAAAGGAAATTCGAATTCTTCTTAATCCTAATGATAAATTTTTGTGGGATGGGTTATGCAACAAATTATGTAATATCTTGTTGTTAATGTTACAAAATCTGAAAAATGGCGAACCCTAGCTCCGCGGTCTCCTTGCCCTCGGCCGCTGCAGGCTCCTGGATCGCTCTGCGCGTGAAGAAGTTCGAAGGATCAGGGCAAGAACCAAGGGGCTGTGCTTTAGCAGCGGATCCACATCAGGATCTCGCAGGGAACACTGGCTCGGGCCCCAGCACTGTTATCTCCAGGCCCTACGGCGCAGTTGGATCACGGATCGCTCAGGCAGCGAAAGATTTGGAGAGATCCAGGGTCTATCTTGAAGCGGCAGGAGCACATGATACCCTCGCTATGAATAATGAGGGCGCAGATCAAAAAAAAATGCCTGCAATCCGCAATGCAGAAATCTCAAGAAATGCCTGGACCCGTCCCTCTGCATCCGTGGCATGCATTTTCCGCCCTCTTCAGACTGAGGGAGCAAGGGATAAGGAAGATCTCGTAGATCCCTCTGCCGTTCCTCTGATCTCGGCCTCCAGAAAGGAAGGGACGACACCAAACAGTAGCACGCGGCCCCTGCTCCTGAGACAAATGCAGGATACGACTGCTGAAGCACAGAACAAGGAAAATTGCGCGGCTCCCTTAGCATATCCTCGGACCAGCGCTTCCAGAAAAGAAGGGACGACGCTAATCAGATGCAAGCCGCCCCTGCACACTAAACCAAGGGCGGAATCGAATCTCAACCAAGGCATCTGCCTCCCCACTCCGCAGATTGGCTGGGGAAAAAGGCCTTCAGAATCATCCGCAGCCTTCCAGATTCAGATCAGGCTTCTCTCGGGAAAAACTATGCTTCAATGGGTTTGCCAAGCAGATCCAGTGAGGAATCTCAAGCATGCATTGAACATCAAATTGGGAATCCCTTTGGCAGACCAACGGCTTCTCTACCAAGGTAAACATCTTGAGGATCTCTTTCCTATTTCCTTTTATGGCATTGAGAAAGATGCATCTATTTTCCTTTCCCTTCGTCTTAGAGGAGGAGCTGGGGGAGAGCCTTCCTCAGCTAAAGCTTTTTCGTACAAAGATGCAGTCCATGGCAAGCAGACTGAAAAGACAGAGCCACCAACACAGTCTTCACCCAAGCCCTTTTTGGTTGACAAAGTGGAGGAAATCCCATTAGTTGATATATCTTTCAAGGATCTTGAAGACGAAACTCAGAAATTTGCTGAAAGAGCTATCATCTGCAGATTCAATGGGCTTTGGCCGCGCTCACAGGATCTTTATGACTGGATCAAAGCCACCTGGACTGATCGCTGTAAGGTTTATTTCTGCGCAAAAGGGTATTTCATAGTGCTGTTCGATGATCTGGAACATTGCTACAATGCCCTAGATGAAGGCCCTTGGTTCATGGGTTCAGCTGGCCTCTTCCTCACTCCATGGTTTCCCGACTTTGATCCAGCTACAGCAGTCATCACCAAGGCTCCGGTATGGATCAGGCTCCCAAATCTCCCAGTTCACTTGTGGCGTACAGAAGTATACAGGAAAATAGGCAATGCCCTAGGTAGCTTCTGGAAGGGAGACTACGAGAGAGAGAGGCAGGGTCTCTATACATACGCCAGAGTTTGTGTGGAGATTGATTTAAGTAAGGGACTGCCAGAGTACATCAATCTCAAATTCAAGGACACTATCTGGACCCAGTTGATAGAGTACGAGAACACTGCCTTCAGATGCCGTCATTGTCACCAAACAGGGCACCTACATATCTCTTGCCCATCACTGTCAGCTAAAGCAAAAAAGGGCCTCTTTGCTCATGCTAAGCCCAAGCGCTGGGCTCCCTGCCCACCGCCGCCAACCAGAAGCTCCAGCCCCCCTAGCATGGAAAAGGTTCCAAGCATGGAAAAGGAGGGAAAAAAGTCAGAACCAGAGCAGATGTCGCAGACGATGGATCCGCCCACGAACATTATGGTGCACACCCATATCTCAGCAAATTCCCAGAAGCGTCCCCATGAGACTTCCTCCTCTGATTCAGAGAAGGAATCCCCAATGATAGAGAACTCCAGTCTCCAAGTTATTCTTGCCCATCCTCCTCCTGAAGGCTGGACAAAAGTTAACAAAAAGAAAGGGAAAAAACAGTGTAGTGTAATCACTATCCCGCTGGGGTAACAGCCTGTCAGTTAGTTTCTGCTATCGAATCTTCAGGGGTAGTAGAGTTTGTTTCTTCCTTCCGAGACCGAGGTTGATGATATTATCATTTACGGTCTGTCGGTCTTTTGTCTTTCCTGTAGCTTTGTGATTGTATCTCTCTTCCGGGACCGAGGTTGATGTATCCATCATTTTCGGCCTGACGGTCTTTTGCCTTTCCTGTTTGTACCATATTGATTTCTCTTAATAGATTTAGCATTTACCGAGAAAAAAAAAATGATAAATTTTTGTCAAGTTCTTATACTTTGGCATCATAAAGAATTCACGGCTTTGATAATATCCATGGAAACTCCAACACTTTTAAACAAGTTGACCCTTTCCCGTGCAAGAAATATCCCTTACCTTGTGAGTAATTCCTATAAAAAAGAATATATTATTTTTATCTGAAGATCAATAATTACTACCCTCACTCTTGTCATATTTACATCTTTAAAGAAAATTTAAAATGTATAAATTTAATATTTTAAAAATAGTATTACATATTCTATTGGTTTATGGTAATGGAACTATATATATATTAAAATTGTGTTATATTTTTTATTAATTTTTGGTAATTGAAATTAAAAAACATGTAGCATTATAAAATACAAGAAATCAAGTATAGGGTGTTAGGGATGTACGTAAAGACAACACATAGCTAGAAATGGGAGTAGGTTCATGTGCATGGGAAGGGAAGAAATGATAGGAGTATAGGAGCCACTTCAGCTTAATCCCAACACATTATGACTCTCCATTACTTGATTCTAAAGCTATTATCATTGTAAGAAGTTAATAGTCATACAACAAATTAGGTAATTATGGAGGTAATAATGCTCAAAGCTTGGCTTAATATATATCGAGAGTGTAGAATGGAGTTTAGAAATTATAATGGAAAATTGGTAAACATTAGATATTTAAATTGATGTTAGTAGTTATAAGCAATTATGAGTGTACTCCAAAAGTAGGAAGGCTTATAGGTATTATTGATAATATAGTGTTTCATCCACCTCTATACTTTCTACCTTGAAATATTGAAGGAATTGGCTTCAATGATCCTTTTTAATCATGGGTCATAATTTTGTGATTTAGGATTTAAAATATTCCAAAGATGATTTTAGGCATCCAATCACACCATTTGTAATAAAAAAAATCAATAATAGGTCACAAATCCTCAAAGCTTTTTTACACACTCCAAGAATTTAATCACTACTTGAAAATCATGCCAATTGTTCTTCACATGTAGAATTTATGCTACCTACAAGTTGATTGATCTTATTGATTATATTGACCAGAATGACATTGAGTGGATGCCACATTAATACATATTACTCACACATGCAAGGATAGTCTTATGTTAACCTTCAAAAGTATTCTAAAAAATCCAAAATAATAATATTGATTAAGAATTGATGCATGCAAAAGCCCTAACCCTAATCATAACTATAAATTTATATGAGACTATGTTAAACAATTCGAAACTTATTGATAATACATTGGGTTGATCTTGGGCTATATGTATGATGCATTGACCAAACATAATACTCTTTCATTTAGTGCCATGGCTATAAGAAGAACAACCTTCATTATTGAGAAACTTTAGATGCTTGATAAAGTACGCCGATGAGGAATTGTCTCAAGCGATTTTAAAGCCTATACATTAGAATCATAATGTCTAGAGCCCTTTGAAAAGGTATTTTTGCAAAAATAAGCTATCTAGTGAAATCGACATCTCATTTTCACTTGAATGTTTTGTATGTTAACTCTCCTTCATAATGTAATTGAAGATTACTAGAAAAATCCCTTACAATGTATGCCATGATCAAGTTGTTATGGTAGGTTTTATATTATTAAACATTACAAGCTTCTAATTTGTCTCTTTCTTTATTATTTTTGAAAATATTATTCCCTTGCATTTGGTTGGTGTGGTTTTTTTCCAAATTTAAACTATAATTTCAAGATTATACAATATTATGTGATCATACACACATGTTCCATCTATTAGTTCAATTATGACTCATTATATAAATTATTTTCCGTTTTAACTACAATGTATCTACACCATACATTCATATAATGTATTTACATGGTATATTTATATAATGTATGTACACTGTATATTCATATTTCATATATTGTATCTACATGGTATATTTATATAATGTATTTACACTGCATATTCATATTTTATTACATCAGATGTTTTTTTTTAATACAAAATAGAAAATTTCGTTTGATAGAAGATGCCATTCTTGACTAATATTTTTTAAATAGATATTTCTATTGGAACTGAAAATTTGGTAACATGAATGTTTTATTCTTGAAATTGATAAAAGAGTAACCTAAGATCTTACTTTTGGACCATTCACATGAGTTTTTGGATTGTAATTTTGTATTCCAAATTCCTACTATGATCCAATAATTAAATATGCAAATAATTTGTTTGATATAAATAAATACATGTGAAGAAATATATATGAATAAATGTAGTTGTTTCTCGTATCATTTTTTTATTAGAAAAGTGTACGTATAAATATTTTAGACCTTTATATCCTAATTTGTATCTTAAAATTTTCCACTGAAATTAATTAATCTTAAAATTAAGTTTCAATTATATCCACCTAAAACTCTCCCAATAATTTAGGAAAATTTCGTGCCATCACTCCTGACAACCTCTTATTAAAACAATACCCTCCATCTATCCCATGTTTTTGCAACTTTGGGAAGCTGTTATGTCTTGCTAGTCTTGCTACCCGAAACATTTGCATTCGAAACCATGCCATCGACTTTTTGCAAATTCGTTCCCGGTTTCTCATTTAAATTGCCATCCACAATATATTTTCACGTATTTTTTCTGTTTTCAACAACCATATGCCTGGTCCCGAAAACTTCAGATGAACGTTGAATTTGTTGGAACACATGAAAAGAACCGGCACTACTTCGGGAATTCCAGGTGTTCAGAGTCTATTTTTGCAAATGGACTTTGGACTGGCAACTTAAGGGCCAAAAGATTCTGATGCTTCAAATGCTGAATTGCTGGCAAAAAATTAGTTAGGGCAAGACCTGAATCTTTGCCAAATGTGTGAAAGGAACCCTCTGGTTGATTTGCAAAAGCAAATGATGTGTTTTAAAAGTGAAAGCAAATGGACTTGCACCGGCTGATTCGAAAGCCACAACTGCATCTACTTCCAAACTGACCAACACTTGGAACTAATGCATGAGTGTTGCTTTCAGAACTACCGTAAGAAGAAGCGAAGAAGATTACCTACACTTGGGATGCTTTTACAGATTTTGGGGAAGATTATCGAATTATGCCATTTTGGTGTTAAATAATCTCATCTCCCTCTGAACAATTTGTTGTAAAGGAAACCCTTGTTTATCATCATCATACGCAGCAAATCACAACTCTCTTTGACTTATGTACGCAGGAATATCACGAGGTATTTCCAATGACCATAGCATCCATGTTTGCAAAGAGATTGCTTATTTGAACATTTTCGGTGGCTGCTGTTGGATTTGGTGAAGAAAGGAGTTTGAGTTTCTTACGCCACAGGCAGACACTTTTTGAGGGTGATGGCGTGCATTAATTTTGAATCCACTTACCCACCGCTTTCCAATTTCGAAGAAGTTTTTCCACAAGAGAGGGATGGATCGAAAACGGACAGAGGACAGTGGGATGGATTGTAAAAGGAGACTAACTTGTAAACGGAGACAAGACACTCGGATGAATATGAATTGTAAATGGAGAAAGATATTGGAAAATTAATATCAACTACCCTGCCAAATAAATTGATAGTAGTCATACTTGTGGTACACGAGTAAATTAACTATATACACTACATTTTTACTGCACGTTGCGGATTTTGTTTGCACGTTGAAGAATATAGATTAAATGAAGTTTTAGACTGAATGACAAATTTCCTATTCAGGAAACACATCAAATAATTAAAACGAGAATTTAATGAAAAGTTGGTGAAACCTTCGTCCAAACATTTATTGTGCAACTGACATAAGTACATGGTTTTTAATGAGACTTAAAAGTTGTTTAGTGTAAGTGTATGCTTCTACTGAGAGTTAAATGTTGTTTTGAAGACATTTGTTTTTGGATCATATTTACCATTACAGAGAAAGATTTTTTACAATCAGAAATGGAAGCATCAAACTCAAGTTTGACTAATCCTCAAATACCTCAGTTTAATGGAAAAAAATATGACTTTCGGGCCATAACAATGAAGGATCTATTTTCTTCTCAAGATATATGGGATTTGGTGGAGAATGGGTTCCAAGAAGTAGTAGATGCAACAACATACAATGCTTTGACACAAGCAGAAAGGGATTTCTTTCTTCTCAAGATATATGGTATTTGGTGGAGAATGGGTTCCAAGAACTAGTAGATGCAACAACATACAATGCTTTGACACAAGCAGAAAGGGATTGCTGAGGAACAACATGAAGAATGATTTGAAAGCCCTCTTCTACATTTTTCAAGCAATTCATGAAAGTATTTTCCCAAGGATTGCAACAACAACAAAGTCCAAGCAGTCATGGGATACCCTCCAGACCACGTACCAAGGCATTGCAAAAGTGAAGACAACAAAGCTAGAAATGCTAAAGAGAGATTTTAAGACAATTTGTATGAAAGAGTCTGAGAATGTAGACTCATTTTTTACACAAGTAATTGGACTCATTACTCAAATCAAGTCTCTATGATGAAACACTTGAGGAAACGAGAACAGTTGAGAAAATTTTGAGAAGTCTGCCATCAATATTTGATGCCATTGTTGTGGTCATAGAAGAACATTTTTCAGTGGATGAGCTTCATACATCACTAATTTCATGTGAACATCGATTGAACAAAGCAACAAACTCCTCATTGGAGCATGCCTTAGAGACACAAGTTTCATTTGGTTAAGGTAGAGGCACAGGAATATCAAGTGCTAGAGGAAGAGGAAGAACCCCACATAGAGGTGGCACAAGCATCCCTTCAATCTCAAGTAGAAGGAGCAACAATCAAAATCCAAGTCAAGGCCCAAGCCAAAGTCAAGCACAAGGTCAGAGGTATGATAAATCTCAAGTTCAATGTCATTATTGTAAGAAGTATAATCACTTTACAAATGAATTTAGAAAGAAGCAACATAACATAAGTAACAAACTGAGTGAAATTTTTACAAAACAAAATCAGAACCAAGATAGCATGTTTTTAGATTGTAATGTAGCACAAGAGAAGCAAAGGGATGTATGGTTTCTAGATTAATGGTGCAACAACCACATGACAGAGAAAATAGAAATGTTTTCCAATCTAGATTAAAGTGTGGAATCTGAAGTGACATTAGGGACTCATAGCAAAGTCTTTGTCGTGGAAAAAGGAAGAGTCAATATTCTAATGAAGAAGAGGGAGAAGAAATACATTGCAGATGTCTATTTGGTCCCTGGTTTGAAACATAACTTCATAACAATTGAAAAACTCATGAAAAAGGGCTACAATGTATTTTTCAAGAATGAAAAGTATACAATTTTGGATAAGTCTCCAAGCAAATAGTTGATTGCAAAAGTTTACATGAAAAACAATAGAATGTTCCCCTACAGATAAAACTAGATTTCAAGGAAGAATGTGCGCAAGCACAATTGTAAATGAATTCACAAAAGGATGAAAGAAAAACTGCAGCGGTCAGACAAGTAAACTTTTAAGCAAAGGTCAAAGATGAAAATTGGTTATGGAATTTGAGATTTGGTCACCTCAATTTTGGAGGCTTGAATTTGTTGCATAGGAAAGTGTTGTGGTAAAAACACAACACCCCCATTATTGATGTGTTCACTTCAATAATGGGGACCTTTTCTATAAAAATTTCGGCTAAGCACCTTTTTAGGTTTTTTTTTCTTTAATCAATTATCCTACGCTTTTGTTAATTTTTCATTTCTTTTAAATTCTTGTTTTGATTACCTTGTTAAGATACGATTTTTATAAGCTTCTTATTGACGCTTGTTTCATCTCATTTGGTCAACTGGTTTGAAAATGGTACTCCTTTGAAGTCCCATCATTTATCTAGTCTGGGTTAAAAATGTTATTTTTTATTCTTTTTATTTATTTTCGAAGTGGCTGTAGTTTAGAAAATTTCATAACTAATTTCATGAAAATAAAACCAAAAATAAAAATTGATATTTAATATTAAATTTTGAATTAATTAAATTAATATGATTAATTTAATTAAAATAAAATTTAATACATAAAATATATATATATATATATATACAAATAAAAAACAAAAAAATTACATCGCGATCGCTCCATCACATTGGGGTCCTTCAATGAGGGCGATGCGAGAAAGGTTTTAACTTTGGCTTAATTAGCTTTTAGTTTATTCTTCATGCATTTTGAAATATATACTTACGTACATGGTAAAAGTTAATATAATTAATGAATATTAATAATATAATATTTATTAAATTATATTAATATAATCAAAATAAAAAATAAAAAAAATTAAAAATAAAAAGATTTTGTCGGATCGCAGAATTGCATCGCAAATTCTTAATGAAACAATTTTAAAGAAAAAACTCCGATCCAAAGTTTTTTCCGACCCGATAAGTCAAACATTAACTTTTGTTTTGAACTCCTTATAACTCATGTGACCTCGTGACTTCACATTCCTACATCTCAAAATTTCTCGCATCACAATTTTTATGAGGGCATTCCAAAGAAAATCCGATGGGTTACTTACTGCGATATGCGATGATCCCTTATGACTCCCTCTCATTAGCTCTTTTACCAAGCGTTTTCTTTGTTTTTCACTTAGTTACTAAAAGTTATATAACTTCACATTATAAATAAAAAATAAAAAACATATATTATATTTAAATTATATTATAATTATAATTCATATTATGATTTAATATAATTTAAATATAAATAAAAAAGCATACATTATATTTAAATTATATTATAACTATAATTCATATTATGATTTAATATAATTTAAATATAAATATATTTGAATTAGTTTTTTAATTTTTTTTTTATATAATTTCGTTAATAATTAATTTGTACATATAATTAATTTAATTAAATATCATTTAGGATAATATTAATTAGTTATTGATTAGATTAATTTGTCAAGTATATTAATTAGTTAGATTTAATTAATTAATAAATAATTTGTTAAATGATTAGTTTAGATCATAATTAATAAATAATTAGAATTCTAATTTAGGATTAGATTTTAATTAAAATTGTGATTTTTAGCCCAGCAACAGAATTTCCAGATTTACGCCAGTTTTGACTCACCAACTTTGGAAGCCCATAGATTGAGTTTTACTTGGCCAAATGAGGCCCAGAACAGCTCATTGGAAAGATAAAATCAAGGAGAACATTTCTGAGGAGGTTTCATTAATAAATTTGGTCAATTGGGTCAAAAATCATGCAGAAGATCAAGCTCCGAATTTCTAAAAACAAAATCAATTTTCTAAGTTATTTTCTGCATTTTCATTTGTCCAAGCCTCTTCTAAATCGCAGATTCCCTCATCAATAAAATCTTTGGCCAATTAAAACATTCCAGGGATCAATAGAAAGCTTACATTTTATTTTCAATTATTTATTTAATTGTATTTGATTGGATTAGTTTTAAATGCCAGCAATGACATTTTGATTTTATTGTTGCATTTTAACTTATTTTGATTTCTTTTGCAGGAAAATAGTGGAAGAAATATTGAGAAAATGATCTCAGTCAATGAGAATGCTCCAGCAATTAAAGAAGGGAATTTGAAGCAAATAAAATTGGATTGAGCATATTTCTCTTCAACAAACTTTCATTTCAAGAATTCCTTTGCAAAAATTATAAATAGCAGATTGCAGAATGGAATAGGGGCGGCTTTCCTCTGCAATTCTGGAATTCTAAAAGCACTTTTGTAATAGGGATTTAGAGTTGTAGGTGGGAGGAGTGGAATCTCAGAACTAGAGATTATTGAGGTTTTTCTTTTACATCCTGAGTTATGTATAATGAACGGAGTTTGCACTATTGTAGCTCTGCTTTTGAAAGCAGAAGCTTAGGCATTGTAAAGGACTATTAGAGACCGGAGCTGGAGAAATGGATTTAATAAACTGGTATTTCGAATACTATTGTTTTAAATGTTGGTTTCATTTTATGATAACAGGAATGGTATCAATTTGCTTACATATTTGTGCACTTTTGTCGGTATGGGTAATTTTCTTCTATTTTATGTTGTCATTTATCTCTGCTCTTATGAGTTGAATTCTGATTTCTGAGTAACTATTTACTCATAAATCTGTCCTTTAGTGTTGGATTAATAAATAGTGATATGTTGTGAACTTCTTCCGCATATTATTGTCTAAGAATTCAAGTTACTGATTAACTCATCAATATGAGTTTGTGAACTTCTTCCTGAGTGTTGTTGATTGATTATTTCAGTTAAAGGGTCTCAATAGGATGTGTTTGATATCCATAATGTCAGTTAATTGAACTACTTCATTAACTTGATATTCATTATAAACGACACATTTCAATCCCAATATTATAAATACCTGCTCTTGGTTAGGTTAGATCTATATCTGCCTAATTGAGATAGGATTAGGATAGTTTCTTTTGCTTGCTTCTTAGAACAAGTTTGCATTTAGAGTAAATTTTACATACTTTTAAGTCCTCTTCCCAAAGAGGCAAACTTTAGTAGTGGATTGGCTGAGCCCTAAACCAGCTTAAGGATCACTTTCTTGCCTGATGAGCAAGAAGGACGATCTGATGTCTCTTTTCCATTGGTGAATGAAAGTCATATTTTAAAGCCACTGGAGATTGAGAGAAGGTAACTGGACCTAGTTGAACTAGTCGGAACCACCATTCCAAACAGAAAAGGAGCTGCTAACCAAGGTCCAGACTGGGTGGTCTCCCCCATGTTGTTGCAGCGATTTTCGAGGCTTCAATAGAAAGACATGGTGAAGGGATTTCCACTCATAGAAAAACCGAACAACATCCTATATGAAGGATGCATCTTGGAAAAACAACATAGAGAGGCATTTCCAACAGGAAAGTCAATTAGGGAAAAGACACCTTTGGAGATTGTCCATTCAGACTTATGTGGACCAATGCTGAGTCACACCATCACTTGGTGACAATTATTATTTTTTGACTTTTATAAATTACTACACAAGGAAAACATAAGTCTAGTTCCTAAAACACAAAAGTGAAGTGTTTGAGCGCTTGCGCCATTATAAAGCTCTTGTTAAGAAACATAGTGGAAACTACATCAAAGTTTTGAGGACTCACAAAGGTGGCAAATACATCTCAAATGACTTCGTTCTTTTTTGTAGGGAGCATGGAATTCACAAGCAATTTACTGTTAGACTAGAGCATACATAACACACAACAGATTTATACTCAGAGACTTAGACGGGAAAAGCAGATAATAATTCACAGAGACAGACAAATGGAGAAACAACAAGATTACTCAGTCATAAATAATGGAATAGATAAAACAATCACTAGATAACAGAAATGACCTTGCATTACATAACAGGCTTGGGCCTTGGCTTGCATGCTTTCCTTGGCCAGAGAAATTACAAATTTATAGAGGTTGAAGAAGGATCTAGAATTCTATGTATGATTCAGATGGAGATTTAGAAAGATCTAGAAACCAATGGCGGTGTGGAGATCTAGAAAGATCTGATCTAGAAGGATCTAGAATCCTGCGTGAATTTGGCTTCACACTTAACATTCTCCCAATTGAAGCCAAATAAGAGTCATCAAGTCACACCAGGTCCTACCATGCCTCTACATAACTCATGTTTATTTCGTGGTATTATCCTAGTGAGCATATCAACAGGGTTCCTATCTGTATGGATCTTTTCTAAGGATAACTGTTCTTCCTCCAACACATGCCGGATCTAATGGTAGCTTAAATCAATGTGCTTGGTTTTTGAATGAAATGCTAGGTTTTTCGCCAAGTGAATGGGACTCTGACTATCATAATATAACACATACTTGTCCTGCTTTATTCCTGTCTCTCCTAGAAATCGTTGCATCCACAACATCTCTTTACAAGCTTCTGTTGCAGCTACGTACTCTGCTTCTGTTGTAGAGAGGGTACATTTCTTTGTAGCCTTGACACTCAAGATATTGTTGCACCTGCAAATGTATACAAATAACCTATAGTGGACTTTTTGGTATCCATATCTCCAACCATATCCACATCTGTAAATCCTTCAAACACAGTCTCATCATGACCAAAACATAAACAATAATTTCTAGTACCCTTGAGATACTTCAAAATTCATTTTACTGCTTGCCAATGTTGTTTGCCTGGATTGGCAAGGAACCTGCTCACTACTCCCACTGAATATGCAATGTCTAGTCATGTGCATACCATGGCATACATCAAACTGCCAACTACTGAAGCATAACGAATCCTGCTCATGTCTTATTTCTCCTTATCATCACTAGGACATAATTCGGTACTCAGCTTGAAGTGGGCTGCAAGGGGTGTACCAACTATCTTGGCATCCTTCATATTAAACCTATCAAACACCTTATTGATATATTTTTCTTGTGACAACCACAACCTTTTGTTTTTCCTGTCACACATAATCTGCATGCCCAATATCTGTTGTGGTAGTCCCAAATCCTTCATTGCAAATTTGCTACCCAAATCTTTCTTTAACCTATTGATCTTACTCTTATCATGCCCAACAATCAACATGTCATCCACATATAACATTAATATCATATAATTTCCTTGATCATACCTCTTGATATATACACAATGATCAGCTTCCAATATCTGAAAACCATGTTCGAACATGAATGAATCAAATTTCTTGTACCATTGTTGAGGTGCTTGTTTCAACCCATAAAGACTCTTCTTCAACCTACAAACAAGGTCTTCTTTGCCTTTTTCTATGAAGCCTTCTCGCTGCTGCATATAAATTTCTTCCTCCAATTCACCAAAGGAATGCAGTTTTTACATCTAACTGTTCACATTCTAGCTCTAAAGCAGCAACTAGACCAAGAATGACTCTAATGGATGACATTTTAACAATAGGTGAGAAAATTTCAGTGAAGTCAATACCTTCTTTTTGGGCAAAACCTTTCACCACTAGCCTTGCTTGATAGCTCTCCTTCTTTTCATCACCTTCATGCTTAATCCTATACACCCATTTGTTTTGTAGAGCATTTCTACCTTTTGGGAGGTTTACCAACTCCCAAGTTTTATTTTCGAGCAAAGTGTTCATTTCTTCTTCCATTGCTTTCTTCCATTCTTCATTGTGCTCAACTTTACAAGCTTCTTGAAAACAATTAGGTTCACCTTCATCAGTCAACAAAATATAGTTTGAAGGAGGATACCTTTGTGAAGGCTTATGAGGTCTAGAAGATCTGCGAACCAACTGTGGTGGTACATTATCAAGTTGAATCTCCTGTAAAGGTCCCTTCAAGATTCCTTCTTCTTGTTGTTCATCATTTTTCACTTGTTGTTATTCATGCTCCTAAATTTGCTGTTCATTTTCTTGTATTGGTGGTATGCTTTCCTGCTGCTCTTCAAACCTATCAATAACCTTCTTGACCTCAAACTCACCTACAGTCCTCTTGAACATTTATGACTCATTAAATATAACATCCCTTCTTCTAATAATTTTATGTTTGACTAGATCCCATAGACGATAACCAAAATCTTCATCCGCATATCTCAAAAAAATGCATTTCATAGATTTATCATCTAGTTTAATTCTATTTTCTTTGGGAATATGTACGAATGCTTCACATCCAAAGATTTTCAAGTGAGAATAATTCAAATTCTTACCAGTCTAAACTTCTTCAGGGATACCACAATCCAAGGCTGTAGTTGGAGATCTATTTATGAGGTAGCAATCGGTCCTGATTGCTTCAGCCCAAAAATTCTTCTCCAAATCGAAATTGGACAACATACTTCGCACCTTTTCCATAATGGTGTGATTCATCCTTTCTGCGATACCATTCTGTTGAGGAGTACCAGGCACAACGTTCTCATGCTTTATGCCAAACTTGTTACAATATTCCTTAAATGCATTTGAGCAATATTCTCCACCATTATATGTTCTTAAACACTTCAACAATTTGTTAATCTCTCTTTTAATAGCAACATGGAATTTTTGAAATATTCCAAACACTTCACTTTTATTTTTCATAGGATATTCCCAAACCTTCATCGATGCATCATCTATAAATGTTACAAAATATGATGCTCCTCCTAATGATTTGATGTCAACAGGCCCAAACACATCTGAGTGTGTCAATTCTAACACATTTTTCTTTTTGTCATGGCCACCTCTAAGCAATGAAAACCCTCTTTGTCTACCATATATACAATGATCACAAAGATCAAGATTGTAGGATTTCAAATCTGGCAATAAATTTTTACCAATAAGGATTTTTAAGCCCTTCTCGCTCATGTGACCCAAATGCTTATGCCACAGATCTGAGGAATTTCCTTCTTTTGTGACAACATCCAAATCTGATTTTCCTATCTGTGTCTTCAATGTGTATAATGTTCCTGTCTTGGGTCCTTTGGCCATGACCAATGCACCTTTGCTAATTTTCCAGCCTCCTTTTCCAAAGCTTGTCGAATAGCCTTCATCATCTAGTCGTCCCATAAAGATTAAACTCATGTGCATTTCTGGTACATGTCTGACCTGTTTCAACAATATATCTTGTCCATATCTCATCTTGATCTAGACATCTCCCACTCCAACAATACTGCAAAAATGATTATTCTCCAAATGCACTCTACCATAATCACCAAGATTATATGAAACAAAACTATCTTTGCATGGGGTTACATGGTGAGATGCACCAGAGTCAAGGATCCAATCAAAGCTACTGCTAGATGTATATACACATGCATCCTCTACTAAAACAGTAAACAACACATCACCATCTGTGGCTACATCAGTAGTCTCACCTTCATTTGTGCTAGATGACTTGTGATTTGTACTAGACGGTCTCTGATCCTGTTGTCCTTTCTTCCAGAATTGACATTCTTTCTTCATGTGCCCGGGTTTGCCACAATGAAAGTAGATGATTCTGCCTCTCCTTAATTTTGATCGTCCTCTCCATCTTGATCACCCTTTCCGGCCTCGATCCATTCTCCTACCATGATCAGCTAGAGCTAGAGCCTCTCCTCCCTGGTTTTCCGCAATTGACTTGCATCGCAGTTCCTCATTCATTAAACTGCTGCTGATATCATCAAAATTTAGGGTCCATGTAGTTTCTAAAGTTCTCATAGCTACAATTAAATTTTTCCAACTGTCTGGCATATAACACATCAGCAATATGGCTCTAATTTCATCATCTAAAATGATTTTAACAGAGGCAAGTTGATTAGTAATAATATTAAATTCATTCAAGTGCTCAGCAATTGAATCACCTTCCTTCGTTTTGAGATTATAAAGCTTCTTTATCAAGAACACTTTGTTTGATGCCGTGTTCTTCTCATATAGACCATGGATCCATAATCCTTCTATCGTCTTTTCTCCAGTCACATTGAAATAAACATTCTTTGCTAAATATTGGCGAATTGTTGCAATCTCCTTTCTATCTAGCTTATTCCACTCTTCATATGTCATTGATGAGGGTTTCTTTGTTGTGCCTTCAATCGGCAAATACTGATCCTTTAAAATCAGTATATTCTCCATCTGTGATTTCCATAGGGGAAAATTACCCCCGCTCAACTTCTCCATATCTGTAACTGTTGTCTCCATTCACGCCCCAAAACACAAAAAACTCCACTTAAAAATAAAACTTTAATTATTACTCTTTAAAATTTAGTAATAATGACCTTCCTCCTTTTAAAATACCCTTTTCAAAATTCCTACGCCTTTTTAAAATATACTTTTCAAAATTCCAACATATAATTATATATGTTTCATAATAAATATAAAAAACATATATAATGTTTTAACCTTTTCATATTTCACGCATACGTATGTTGGTTTGAGAAAAAACTTCACGTATACAAAAAATTTTTACAAACACCACGTTTCAACTCCAAACTCCACGGATCTCCACGTTTCAAAATCCGGCAACATGTTTCAACATAGATCCACGACCTTGTTTTTCTTGCAGCAATTGTATTTTAGTTCCAGCATTCCTCAGCGATTTCCTGGACATTTTTTTGATTTTTTTTTGGAGAAATATACAGTTCATAAAAGAGGAAGCATGGGATGGAAGTTTAAAGATGACAATCAATATGAAAACATGAATAAAGATAAAAATGAATTGACTAGGACAAGTAATTCCTAAATGGTGACTCCTACTCCTATTCAAGCTCAACAAAGTCAACAAGTCACACACTCAACAAATAATAATAAGATAGTGTCGGAAAGTCAAGCAAGTACTACTCCAAGCACTTCAAAAACTTGCAACGTCATCTACTTCAGCCACAACATCAGCTCACGTGTCAAGTCCATCTTCCGCAAGCATAAAAAGATGAAGATTGAAAATTTGCTGCAACACATGAAAAGCGGTGTTGTATAAAGAACCTACACTACTCTGGGAATTCCAAGTGTCCAGAGTCTATTTTTGCAAATGGACTTTGGACTGGCAACTTAAGGGCCAATAGATTCTGATGCTCAAATGCTGAATTGCTAGCACCAAATTAGTTAGAGATTGTTTTGTGTAGGAAAATTGTTCGGAGGACCTCAATCTTTGCCAAAGGTCGGAAAGGAACCTCGGGTTGATTTGCAAAAGCAAATGATGTGTTTTAAAAGGGAAGGAAAATGGCCTTGCACCGGCTGATTCGAAAGCCACAACTGCATCACACTTGGAACTAATGCATGACTGTTGCTTTGAAAACTACCATAAGGAGAAGCCAAGAAGATTACCTACACTTGAGGGATGTTTTAACAGCCATTTTGGTGTTAAATAATGTCATCTCCCTCTGAACAATTTGTGCTAAAGGAAACACTTGTTTAGCATCATCATAGGCAGCAAATCACAACTCTTTTTTACTTATGTCCGCAGGAATATCACGAGGTATTCCAATGACCATAGCATCCATGTTTGCAAAGAGATCAAGCTTATTTAAACATTTTCGGTGGCGGCTATTGGACTTAGTAAAGAAAAGGAGTTTGAGTTTCGTAGGCGACAGGCAGTGACTTGTGACGGTGATGGCGTGCATTAATTTTGCATCCACTTACCCACCGCTTTCCAATTTCGAAAAAGTTTTTCCACAAGAGTTATGGATTGTAAAAGGAGACTAACTTGTAAACGGAGACAATACAGTCGGATGGATTGTAAACGGAGGAGGAGGGGGTGAGTTAGTCAGGTGGACAAAACCTTACTATTGTGCAATCAAGATAAATCTCGCGGTCTTGGAACGGTAACATTTCAAGAGAAAAAAACGTGTGCTCGTCTCCAAACACTACACTCACGCACGCAATATGACAGTCAAACCTAAGTGGTGTGATTTATCGATACACGCAACACGACAGCCAACGCTAAGTGGTGTGATTTATCGATATGACTGTGTTTTTCGTTTTTTAAATCAATGGAGTAATTTAAAAGCCATTTACTGACTTCCTATCCAATTGTCACTAATATGATTTGAATAAGCATTGCCACTAAATTCCCACTAATATGATTTGAATAAGCATGGCCACTACATTCCCCTAATATGATTTGAATCAGCATTGTCACGAAATTCAATGGGGCACACTGACATAAACCAACTTGGTTTATAAAAATTGCAGAATACCCATCATTACGAAAACGGATGAACCCGGCTTTGATAGATTCTTTTCTTTTCAATGCAATGGCATCCGATTTACATTTTATTTCTTAAAAAATTGTCGAGGTAGTCTAGAAGATAAGTATTTTGAGTTGTAACACAACGCCTTTACGCATTCTCGCAACCAATTTATTAATCAACAGATTGGAATTTGATTTTATGTTCATGCCATTGCTTCTTAAAGGAAATTCAGCAGGCTCGGCCAACAATTCCTGTCGGAGTTGCAATTGAAATACAATAATCGTGGAAAAAAGACCAGTGCGACAGTGATCGAGGGGTGGACTGTACGCATTTCTGTATGGGTTTGAAGTGAGAATCGTGCAAATTAGACGTCCCACCAGGAGTTTGGATTCCTTTAGAGGCAGAGCATCAGCGACAAGATGTTTTGGAGCTATCTAGTCGTAAATCTGGACGCAGTGTTCGTTCCAACAGGTATTCTTTTCTTGGTTGCCTACCATGTCTACCTCCTCTATAGAATCATCAAGTACCCCAATAGTACCGTCATAGGATTCGAAAATGGCAACAGAAGAGTCTGGGTACAACAGATGATGAAGGTAATAACTAACACTATTATTCCTGAGTTTCCACATATTTTTGAATATTCATAAACTCTTTGTGCTGAAATTTCTAGGCTTTTCATTCCTGATTTTTTATAATATCGAATTCAACAATTATTTGCAGGATATGCCGAGGAATACTTCACTGGCTCTTCAAGTGGTATCAAGCACGATAAATGCTGCAGTTTATCTGGCCACTCTCTCACTAACGATCAGCTCGCTTATTGGCACCATAGTGGCCTTTGCCACAAGGAGCAGTGCTGGCTCCAATCGGCTGATAAATGAGATATTTTTCGGAAGTAAAAGTTCCTTAACGTCATCTATCAAATATTCGAGCCTGCTGCTTTGTTTCCTGGCAGCCTTCATATCGTATGTACAGTGCGTCCGTTATTACATTCATGTGAGCTTTCTCATCAGCACGCCGAATTCAAGTGTCTCCGTGCATTATGTGGAGAATGCAGTGATTAGAGGGAGCAATTTCTGGTCACTGGGGACAAGGGCCTACTACTTTGCGTTCCCACTTCTGCTGTGGATCAGTGGCCCCCTTGACATGTTTGTTTGCTCCCTCGGGATGATCTCTTTTCTGTATTTTCTTGATTTTACGGCCAATCCCGTTTCTGTTTTTGGAATTAAATCGTCCTCTAAGATTGTAGGAGACACTGTTTTAGATATTGCTCACAGGATTGAATCCACCGGGCTCCAACATGTCATCCTACCGAGCCCAGTACAAATGCTATGAAGAACGTTCAGGCACTCTAGAGAAATCGTGTTTATCAATGGTTGTATGCTGTAATAATTTTTAATCTGTCATTGCTTTCTTTCGGTGCGTTGCGGTTCTTCTTCCTTGCCGTCTGAGTTAAGCTGGACATTGTTAGTCTTTAATGAACATTGGCAATGGCCGTCCATGTCACAAGCCAATCGACATTGAAAGGGTATGTGAAAAACAAGGATGCACTGATTAGAATAATAAACGCGTTTATCATTATGGCTGCCTTCAATTTTTAATCAATTTTTCATGAATACATGTTTTTATTTTATTTTATTTATGATTTAAAGTAAAAAATAACTAAAAATATCTATATGAATATATAAATAAAAAAACAATAACTCTGAAAACATCTATATAGATATATAAATCAAAATTATAAGTTTGACACGTTAATTAGAAAAATTTAAATTAAATCAAGGTGCCGCATGAACAATGTTAACGGCGACCAGTTATACTCTAGATTTACTTACATAATATAAACCATAACATTAAAAATTAATTATGATAAATTTTGTGATAATAATTTGCTGGACATGACCAATGACTATGGTTTTCACATGGGACGATTGTAGGGCTGACAAACTACCTATTGCCAAAAGGTTGGACAGATTTCTGCTGAACGAAAAACTCATGGAGAAGTTGGGATATATATTGTGTCATTTTATGATCTAATCATTTATTGAATTTGTTTTGTTTTTTAAGGTGTTCATTTGAAGCAAGGCATTAGCAAATTTTATGTGCCTAAAAAATAGAGTACTAGGAGATTATCTTCCAAAGCAACACCAATTTCTATACCATGCTTCTTGTCAAACACATGGCAACCCTTTGTCCATATGTCACCATTATAAAATGGCTTATCAACTTCCACGGTAGCCTACCTAGTCAATTGGCTATTATATCCACTATCGACCTCTTGGGAAATATCACATAATTTAGTTTAAAACTTGCTTACTTGGTCTTCACATAACGAAACAATGGGTCATCAATTAACATAGTTACCTTAACATCATCTACCTTATCCATCTACTAGATCATAGAGCCCCTATCCCCCATGACACTTAATTCTCTATACATACTTATTGTCTCGATACTCGACACCTAACATATTCACGAGCTTGTAGATTGAAGCCGATACCCGATATCTCCAAAGGCCAATGGTCGGCTATCAAGCCACTAGGCCCTCGGGTAGAGGCTAAAGATTGTCATTGATACTAATTAGTTGATATCTCAACATCCAAAAGTCAAACATCCACGCCGTCACTATCTGGTTACGACCTAGACATCACCTTGGTGCCGAGTCAACCCTCCATTGCCATGTCAACATGCCACATCACTTTCCACATTGGTATGCCATGTCATCTAGACCCACATTGGTGCCACATCATAATGAGATGTTAGCATGAGAATCAACTACCACACAATTAACACATAGTATCCCCGGGTATATCAACTCGCCACATCATTACTCTATCGATATCGAGGTTTCTTGTTGGTGACTAGTGTCCTACTTACTGATGTCTACTACCCAATATTGTGACATTTTGATAGGTTGATGTTCCAACAACTAATACATTGATAGGTCGATTTGACCTCTCGATGGACTATAGTCCCCAACCATCAAGTGACACTCGTTGAACCCTCTATCTCCATGAGCTAATGGATAATGTAGGATATGCTAATATCAAGGACATGTTTGACATGGCATCTAGGTTAGTTGGGGATTTTTGCACAATTAGGTGATGGTGAGCACTATTTTCCATCATTATAAACTATAGGTATATAGATGTTGTATTGGTGTTAATGTGAGGATTTTCCCAACAAGGATGGGCTTCTGCTGGGACCTTCGACATCATCTAAGGAGAAACGCCATTATCATCCTAGGGCCTACGAGTGGTTTTTAAGCCCTAGTAATAATATAGACTATGCACATGGTACAAAACCACCTCCAGGTGCCTCTAAGGTGAATATTTGGCCTCGTGGTGCTCATGGAGACCATTTAAGGGATGGTTCTTAGGTCCTTGAACATTTTTCAAGGATGAAAACTAGTCCCTAAGGGATCAAAAGAGGTGCAAGATAATGTTCATGGTCCATGTATAAGCTTCCAAGCCACTTCAATACAAACCCTACAAAGAAAATATTTTCCGCACATATGTTGTATGGACAATGTTTATTTCCCTTTAGTGGTTAATTCCTATTTACTGCTACTATAGATTTTGGAATATCTAGCATGGAAAAGTGTTTGAAATTTTTCATGTTATATATTGATGCCTATTTCTACACTTTTTATCTTTAAAGCTCTATTCTTCTAGCAATATATACTTGTCTCATAT
This sequence comes from Pinus tabuliformis, assembly GCA_031772625.1. Classification (NCBI taxonomy): domain Eukaryota; kingdom Viridiplantae; phylum Streptophyta; class Pinopsida; order Pinales; family Pinaceae; genus Pinus; species Pinus tabuliformis. The sequence goes on from CM062818.1 coordinate 1,781,994,575, forward strand.
AAAACCTCAACAAATACGCATGGTAACACCCTTAAAATAATATTTACTCTCATTTATTAAATATTTTTTATTTCCACTTTTCAACTTCAGTCACCAAGAAATAATAAATCTAGTTAACAATGAGTAAAATCCATCAAAAGTGCTACCTAAAGTCATACTTATTTGATCTATTAGAGATGATGAAATTATTTATGAAATTAAAGATATCAATATGTGACATAGCAATCAAGATCATTTATGGGAATTCTTACCTATAACTATTCATGTGATACATAACTTTGGTTCCATTACAAGAAATATTGAATAATTAGGTCATGTTCATTTTAGCAATGATATAAAAGATAAGAAGGGATCCTAGTTTCTTCTTTACAAATTCTAATTTTTGATAGTCTAACAAAAGGTCTTTTATTTGAACTTTGGTATTATTTAAGTTTATATTGTAACTTCTCTCCTATACATATTTATTTGCTTCTTGTCAAACATGTGGCATCCCTTTCCCACATGTCAACATTATAAAATGGCCTATCAATTTCCACAGTAGCCTACCTAGTCAATTAATTTGGCTATTATATCCACTATCGACCACTTGGGAAATATCACATTAGTTTAAAACTTGCTTACACGGTCTTGACATAACCAAACAATGGGTCATCAATTAACAGAGTTACCTTTCCATCATCTACCTTATCCATCTGTTGGATCACTAAACCCCTATCCCCCCAGGACACTTACTGCTCTATACATACTTATTGTCTTGATACTCGTCACCTAACATGTAGAAGAGCTTGTACATTGAAGCCCTAATGTCTCAATACCTGATATCTTGAAAGGCCAATGGTCGGGCTATCAAGCCACCGAGCCCAGGGGAAGAGGCTAAAGAATGTTATTGATAGTAATTAGCTGATCTCTTAACATCCAAAATCCCGATATCCATGTCATCGCTATATGGTTACCACCTAGACATCACCTCGGTGCCAAGTCAACCTTCCATTTCCATGTCAACATGCCACATCACTTGACTCATTGGTATGCCATGTCATCTAGACCCACATTGGAGCCACATCATAATGTGACGTTAACATGTCAAATCAATGGCCACACAATTGACATGCGGTATCCCCGGGTCCACATCCACTCACCACATCATTAACTTATCGATATCAAGGTTTCTTCTAGCAAGATATAGTTGTCTCATATAAAACTTCAAGCCGTATGCTTGGTAACACCCGTCAAAACTTCTTTACTCATTTACTAAATAATTTTTATTTCCACTTTTCAACTTTAGTCACAAAGAAATAATAAATCTAGTTAACAATGAGTAAAATCCATCAAAAGTTCTACCTAAAGTCATGGTTATTTTATCTATTAGAGATGATGAAACTATTTATGAAATTAAAGATATCAATATGTGACAGAGTAATCATGATAATTTATAGGAATTCTTACTTATGACTATTCATCTCATACATATTAAGTTTGGTTTAATTACAAGAAATATTGGGGTTTTTATTTTAGGATATTAATTATTTTAGGAGATTTCTCAATTATAAGGAAGGCATTAGAACAAAAAATTAAACTAGTCATATTTTTAAACTAATGTGAATTCATAAAAATATGAGTAAAATATCATATATCACATTCCTTAATGGTTGACCATATGCATCATTTTAGTAACTAATGTTTGTATAAGACCCTATCTCATATTAATTTCAGAGGAGCATTTTGAGAAGGGTTCTCAACCCTTTTCACATTGGATACCTTCTATTGGATTTGGATAAAAGATTTAGTAAATATTTGTGCCAAATTTGTAGAAGTAATTATTGTTGGGCGACAAGAATGGAAAGAAATTGCAACAGTGGATTGATTATGTTAGGGCTATAAATAAGATGTTATTGCAGAAATTGTCTTGGATGTTGTTCATTTACTGATTTCGAGGTAATATGATCTTGTTCATGTGTGTGAGATTCAAGAATATTTCCTAAAACTTTGATATGAAAGAAATAGAACAGTTACACTTGAGGATCACATCTTTAGTGCTTATTTTTCATTATTTCTTCTATTATATATTAGCCAAGGGAAGGAAGTTATGTGCATGGTTTATTCAAGCATATGCTTGTTTATTTTTCCACGACACTCAGGAATCTGGTTTGAGTCTAAAATCACAAACACAAACACACTCAAATGTAATAGAAATCTAACCAATCGATGTGTAACATGCAGATTACAAAAAAATCAAGTCAATAGACTTCTTATACATATAAAAAACCTATTGCAATAGAAAAATTAATCAGAAAGCATCACATGCATAAATGATGCATGAGAAAATAGTTGCAAATCTTTTTCCTAAATTCATATTCAACCCACAACCATGAATTAGAGTATCCTATTTTTAAATTCAAAATCAATGAGAGATTTATTATAATTTGAAATCTTAGGAAAATGAAAAAAATATTATATTCTAAAATATTGGATGATATATTTTATTTTAATATATAATTTTATAGGGAAAGTGTGATTTTACCTATATAGTTTCATATCGAAAATTAATGAAAGATATAATTTATAGGATGCAAATGTGAGTTGATATTATATGGTTTGTATTAATAAAATAAAAGCACCAATTAATAGAACTGCTGGAAAATGAACATTTAAAAAAATATTATGATGGAAACTTTTCAAACATTTTTGTGGGAAATTTTAAAATTTCAAGCAGTGCTCTAACAATTTGGTGTTCAACCATTTTGGGAAACTTTTGAGCAGACAGATAATCAGTGATTTGAGGAGCATTAGCTGGTGCACACGTTAAATCTAATTGGCCAGGGATTATCATGTAGCATTAATAGGTGAGGCGCTTCTGGAAACAACCCTTTCGGAGAGCCAAGATATGTTTACAAGTTCTGCAGTTACTACCATTTTCCTGTGAGGCTTGATCTTCCATAGTTTTTTCCTAAAACAAGTATTTGTTTTGGATGTCTTTTTGTTTTCTTAAAAAATAACTCTTTGAATAAATTATTATCATCTCCTATAGGTGAATGATGAAAAAATTTCTTCGTTCTCTCTTTGATTACACTTTTACCCAGCAAAAAGGATAGGTTGATAGGTTGTAGAAACTGCAGGGCACTTCAATTGACAAATTTTGATGTATGTTAACTTTAGCTTCTTCATCCTCTCTAGTGTCGGTACCAGAGCCAGTTCCAGACCTCTCAGCTACTATTTCACCCTGCCAATTATTCCACACCTGGCAACATTGCAGGTCTGGATTCAACACCAAATATAATATCTTTTGCAGCATAGTTTCTCCTCCAACTAACTCTTCTGAAATATTATCTATAGCTTTACCCTTTCAAGGGCTATTTATATGGTGCATAATTGCTAGAGAAAAAACTTCAATGTATAGTTGTTCAGGCTCAGCTGCAACTCTGAGAACATGGAATATTTTGTGTGGAGTATATAGACTCTTCTCAATCGATGCCCTTGCATTGCAAGACCTTGATAGGGTATAGCTATTTTATCAATAGGACACATATGTTTGTATAGTTATTTATTGTCCTAATCATATGACGAAAACCATAGTACAAGAATATGGGTTTCAATGCTTTGCAATTGTATAGTTCTTGAGGCTCGGTAGCGACTTGGAGAACTAGGAATATTTTGAGAAGAGTATATATATTATTTTCAATGCATGTCCTTGCCTTGCAGGATCTTGACAGGGGTATATATATTCTTATCAATGGAAAATAGTTTTCGTTTGTATGGTTTTTTATTATCTTTCCATATATTAACGTATTTTTGTAATATGTGAAAAGTTGCAACCTCATTAAATGACACTTACACAACTAGAATACACCAGTGCTACCTCTAGAGAGATAAAATCAGCTGCAAGTTCATCTAATTCCTCAGTGCTCAAGATACTGGCCCATTGTATACACATAATCAAAGGGAATATCCTTCATTTTGACAAGTGAAATAGCCAGTAAACTCAAGGAACAATATCAAGATGAGTCCATATGTGCTACATTATTAGATTGAATTGGTAAATTGATATCATGTTGCTTGTTCAAATTGTTGGGGCTACCTTTAGATTCTTTCTTTTTGATTGTACAGACTTTAAAAACATACCCAACCCATTTCCTTGTAATCATTACTAAGCATAGGATGATAATATGGGGAATTTTCTTGGATCGGGTTCCAATTTAGTTAATTCCTCTCCTTTTGGGCATATGGAAAGTTAAGTGCATTTCAAGGGAATTTGATTGCTTGTTTATTTCTGTTAGGATATCTGAAAATTTCCTTGCTAACACTTTGACATCAGTGAAAGAGAAGTCCTTATAACCAAGTGGATATTTATCCCATTAGTTTATTCTTGCGCACTCTCATACTTTCAAGGCTTTCATATGTGCCAGACATCATAGACAAGTACCCAGACTTGGAAGAAAACTCATTGTTTCTATTTTTCTATCTAACCTAATTCCAATTCAAGAGGTATAGAACTCAATCAATAATAGCACTCAAAGGGTTATTGATAATCTTGGGTATGTTCTATGCTTAGAGAAAATTTACTTCAACTTTCCATATTAGCTCAATATCAATTCCAGATTAGTAATCACATTTAACATGATAGTAAAATGCAAATAGAACATAAACATAAATCACAGAAAACAAGCCAAGACAAGAAGACACAACATGTGGCACTAGCCAGGGAAAAACAGCAATATAGGGAAATCCTTGATGAAATCTTCTTATGATATTCAATAGTTTAGCAGACAGATAGTACAGATATACAAAACTGATATTTATGACAACAGTAGAAACCCTTGACCAGAGAAGTCAATGTTGGTAAAACTAGATAGAACCTTCTTCTGAACTTCATCCATATGGCACCAATAGGATGCTCATCAAACTGAGACGAACATGGTAAACCCTTGACCCAATTCAACTCCTAAAATTATTGATAATTGCCTTCTACACTAGTTGTCACTACTTTCTGAGATATGGATTCAACATTCAATCCTCTTCCTTCACACATTTACCAATGCAGGACTTCAAGGTGCAACTCCACCATTGTCACGCTTTCAAGTCAATTCCTTTTCTGTTGGCTATGGCATATGGCCTAGCCCAGCACCAAGTATGGCCTCTGATCTTCAGTCAACATATAATATCAATGCAGTAGTATAATTCATACAAGGACTTGACTCAATATGATTGTCCTGATTTGAACTTTGTTCTAGGAAAATTTTCATTAATATAATATGATTGTACAGTCCTCAAGAATAGTTTCAATCACAATGTTGTCATCATCATGTTGCCACTAAAATACTATGTTGATCCTTCAACTCTCGATATGTTGTTAGGGCTTCTTCCCATTAGCGTATTGGGGTCTCCCACTATTGTAGATTAGGACCTCATCATAACTATGAAGCCTTCCTTTATAGTGGTTTATAGTTCCTCTAGCCAGTGTAGTAGAGGCCTCCTTAACTTCTGGTTAGAACCTATTTTGACAACATATAGGTCCTCCTTATAAGACAATTGTAGAGACTTCTCCCTTCAACGCGTTTGGGCTTGAAGGCTGTGACTAGGAATTGCTAGGTCTCCTTACTTTAAAACACCTAAAACACATCCTTTAGGACTGTGAATTGAGTCTCTTTCATATTGCAGATTAGGGGTTCATTTAGGCTCCCTTTGACTGCGTCTTAGTTGTGAATATAATACTATGGCTAGGCTTGTTTTGGAGATTCCTTTGGTAGTGTATGGAAGCATCCCTGTTGTGATGAAGAGACTTCTTTTGGGAAAAAAAGGAGCCTCTCTTCACTATGATTTAATCCCTTTAGGACAGCATATAAGGCCTTCATCTAGTGCACATTTTGTAGCAGCTAGGGCTCCTCCAAGGCTGCAGGTATTACTCTTCCTTTAAGACTGCGTTTAGGGCAGCATTAGCCCTTCCTTGATAGCGGAATAGTGCACAACTGAATGACAACTTCAACTCCTAGTTTGGACTACGGTTAGGGCATCATATCTCTATTACAACAGTATATAGAATCCTTCTTGAATGCAGCCAGATTATCTCATTTCCTCTTGCGTCTAGGGCTTCATCATCTAGATCACTTTTGCAACCAAAACCAAAAACAAGTGGAGAGATATAAAGAGTGAAGTGTGTGTAGAAAATGACTTGAAAACATCTTCTATTTATAGTAAAATATTGAGGATAGATGGGGGTAATTTGGTTGCTGGCAAACATTGACGAATTATCACATAACGCAAATAAATTCATATTTCCATGAATACACGTTGGAATTGGATGATCTTTAGATCAATCCTAAACCTCTTGATGAGAGGAATCGAAGAAAAATATCAACTCTCATAAATAAGAAGACCCACATCAAGTTTTTCCCTAGTTTCTAATTTTAACACTCCCTCTCAACTAGGGAGAACTCCATCTGCTAATCCATCTGCCAGTTTGTACTATCTCTGCCATCAATGCAAAGTTCTGCATTGCTCTTCTCTTCTCTACTGAACTATGAAGAATAACAAGTGATCAAGAATGTATCATACCATCCTCTGCTGACCCGAAGTCAGTCCCATATAAAGAGAATGTCTCATACCACTCTTACTGATCTGAAATTAATTCTAATTGATCCCATATCAATATCATCCTAGCATAGGGAGTACAGTAGTACATGATGGGTCCATCAGTAGTACTATGGTCCCTATCCTCATTTCCCTGCTCATTGGCCAGATGAGAGGTGCTTCCCATGATTCTTAGACTGCATGGGTAGGATGTTTCAACAGGATAAGGATGAACCATTCATCATGCCTACATGTCACCATGGGGTATCCTAGGGGAAGTTTGAACCACTTACCCTGTACACAGCAAATCACTAGGGGAAGGTTGAACCACAAACCCTATGACTGTGTCTCAGCAGGAGAATGATGAACCACTCGTCCTCCCTACATATAAATCCACTAGGGGAAGGTTGTACCACTCACCCTATGGTTTCTCATCGCTCCAAGAACTACCCCCAAGCCCCCCGAAGCTCCGGAGCTCAATGCCCATATCATAGAGGACCCTTAGGAGAGTCTCTCTCCACGACTCCTAGTCATTCTTAGAAAGAGAACAATTTTACCTTTCCCAAGGGCTTCATCTGAATATTGGTTACCTACATCAGTCCCCGAGTGATGGAACCTTGTTTCTCCCTGTTGTACCATATCCCAGATAAAGTGGTACTTGATGTTATATGATTTAAGCGATCATAAAACATGGGATTCCTTAACAATTGAATCCCATTCTCGCTGTTACAGAACATCATGGTGGTATCCAACACATGTCTAAACATCTCACTGAAGAGCTTCTTGAAATAGATAGCTTCACACGATACCATACTCACACCTATGTATCTAGCCTCAATGGTGCTCAAAGTAACCAACTTCTACTTCCTGGTCATCCAGGATATCGAAGTAGAACCCAAAGGGAACCAGTGCCTGAAAGTGCTCTTGCGATCCTCCACACTACTTGTCTAATCATCATCGGAATAATAATGCAACCTCACAGCTCCAGCAGTGTATCTCAGTCCATGAGTGATTGTGCCTTGAAGATATCTCAGAATATTCTTGGCACCAATCCAGTGAGGCTTGACCATATGTTGGCTCAACATGCTAACTGCAAAAAATCTATCCGTATGGGAGTTTACCAGGAACATCAATTCTACTAAGAGTTGATGAAACTCAGAGGCATTTCCCAAATCAAGTTCGGAAGCACTACCACATAACTTCTTGAAGTTAAGCTCCATCGGGGTAGTCACAGGCTTGCAGTCTACCATTCCAAATTTGGAATCTAACTCCCTCTTACTTTTGCAAATGAGAGGGTTTCTACCTGCCAGAAAGAGGTCGTCTTCACAGGGTACTAGTAGGAGAGGTCTATCATCCACAACCTTGAGGAAAAGGTTTGGATCAGCTTCACTCCTAGTGAATCTCAACTTCAATAGATAGCTATCAAGCCTCATACGAAGTGTGGGGTGCTTGCTTCAAAATATAGAGAGCTTTCTTCAACCTGCTTACACGAGATTCCCGATCATGAATCTCAAACCCCTGGGGTTGTTCCACATCTATGGTCTTTCCCTTTCAATATTTCCTTTGGTACATCTCACACATGTATCTTCACGCTCTTCTTTGAATTCAGGCATCCTTGTCACCATACATCTTACATCGGGTAGGGCCTTATATTGAAGATGGGGAAACTTTTGGTGTCATGACATGGTCCCCAATGGACTTCCTACAACTTGATATAATTTGCTAATCCTGAACCCAAGAGTAAAAGAATCTTTAGAATTCCTTTTCCAAACATGTACCTTTCCATCGATGAATGCCACCTTGTAACCTGTGTCTTCCATTGCCGAAATGGACACTAGGTTCTTCTTGAGATCAGGTACATAAAGAACTTCTTGTATATGAATCGAGTTACCCTGATCTAATTGAAGAGTAACATTCTCTACACCCTTTATGGGATAGGTGGCATTGTCTCAAAGAATAATATCCAAGTTTGTCTCCTTCTCTATCATATTAGAGAGTGCCTCCTTGTATCCGGTGAAGTGCCTGGAGTTCCTTACTTTCATGGAGGGTCAAGCATTTCCTTGATGTCCTGCATTCCTTTTTTCTTACACATTTTCATTCCTTCAATCATTAGAGGTGCCCCTTGAATTATTATGATCATCATTATGAGATGTGTCCCTTCTTACTTGGACATTCCCTCGCACAATGGCAAAATTTATTACAAGCAGGACATCTGCCCTTCCTTTCACCCATATATCTGGACATTCCATTAAACTGACCTGCTTGTCCATGGAATCTTTGATAATATTCTTTGCTTTGACTTCACCATTGCTGAACTTTATCTTTGGAGAAATCAATGCATATGATGGACGCGCGGGGATTTTACCCTTCACGAAATTCAACATTAGTCTTCCAATGTCAGATCCAGAGACATCTTCCATCTGTGGAGCTTGTGTTCAATCGGGAAGAGGGATGAGGAACCCATTGAGCCTTTGACCTTGTCCAACTGTCTATGCTGATTTTTATTTCACCCTTTCTTGGGCTTTGTCTTCACCTCAGCTCTGATGCCATGTTAGTTTTAGTTATGTTCTATGCATAGAGAAAATTTACTTCAATTTTTCATATTATCTCAATATTAATTCCAGATTAGAAATCACATTTAAAGTGATAGTAAATCAGAGATAAAACATAAACATAAATCACATAAAACAAGTCAAGACAAGAGGAAACAAGATGTGGCACTAGCCAGGGACAAACCCCTTTGTATGGAAACCCTTGATCAAATCTTCCTATGATATTCAATAGTTCAACAGAGAGATAGTACAAATATATAACATTGATATTTATGATCACAGTAGAAAACCCTTGACCAGAGAAGTCAATGCTGGTCAAACTAGACAAAACCTTCTTCTAAATTTCATCCATATGGCACCAATAGGATTCTCCCCACACTGAGACGAACATGGTCAACCGTTGACCCAATACATCTCCCAAAAACACTAATAACTGCTTGTTACACTAGCTATTACTGATTTCTGAGATATGGCTTCAACATTCAATCCTCTTCTTTCACAATGTTACCAATGAAAGACTTTGAGGTGTATCTCCACCATTGTCATGCTTTCAAGTCAATACCTTTTTTTCGGCTATGGCCTATGGCCTAGCCCAGCATCAAGTATGGCCTTTGATATTTAGTTAGAAAATAATATCAATGTAGAAGTATAAGTCCTACAAGGACTTGACTCAATCTGAGTGTCTTGATCTGAACTTTGGTCTAGGACATATTTCATTAATATAATATGACTCTAGGTTACGAACCTTATAAACAGTCCTCAGGAATAGTTTCAATCATAACGCTGTCATCATCATGTTGCCACTGAAATACTATGTTGATCCTTCAATTCTTAATATGCTATTAGGGCTTCTTCCCATCAGTGGATTGGGGTCTCTCATTGTTGTAGCTTAAGACCTCTTCATAACTATGAAGCCTTCCTTTATAGTGGTTTATAGTTCCTTTAGTTAGCATAGTACAACCCTCCTTAACTACTAGTTAGAACCTATTTTGACAGCGTATAGGTCCTCCTCATAAGACAATTGTAGAGACTTCTCCCTTCAATGCGGCTGGGCTTGAGGACTGCAGCTAAGATGTGCTAAGTCTCCTTACCTGAACAACACCTAAAACACATCCTTTAGGACTGTGTATTGAGTCTCTTTCTTATTGCATATTAGGGGTTCATTTAGACTCCCTTTAAATGTGTCTTAGATGTGAATAGAAGACTGTGGCTAGGGTTCTTTTGGAGCTTCCTTTGACAACGTATGGAAGCCTCCTTGATGTGATGAAGAGCCTTCATTTGGGACCGCGAAGGAGCCTCTCTTCACTGTGATTTAATCCGTTTAAGACAACATATAATTCCTATCGTTACGGCACATTTTATAGCATCTAGGGCTCCTCCAAGGCTGCGGCTATGACTCTTCTTTTAAGACTGCGTTTAGGGAAGAATTATCCCTTCCTTGATAGTGGATTAGTGCACAGGTGAGCAACAACTTCAAATCCTAGTTTGGACTACGGTTAGGGCATCAAATCTCTATTAGGACAGCATATAGAATCCTTAGTGACTGCAGTCAAGCTATCTCCATTACTCCTGCATCTAGGGCTTCATCATCTAGATACCTCTTGCCACCAAAATCCAAAACAAGTGGAGAGAGATAAAGAGTGAAGTGTGTGTACAAACTGACTTGGAAACCTCTTCTATTTATAACAAAATGTTGAGGATAGATGGAGATAATTTTGTTGCTCAACGACCTTGACAAATTTTCACATAAGAAACATAAATTCATATCTCCATGAATACATATTAGAATCAGATGATCTTTAGATCAATATTACACCTCTTGACGAGAGGAATCCAAGAAAAATATCAACTGCCATAAATAAGAAGACCCATATGGATTTTGGCCTTAGTTTCCAATTTTAACAATTATGCTAGTACTAAGCTCCATTCCATAGAAACAGACACCTCAACGAGTTAAAACTCAATCCATGGACCATTGAAGAGTTAGATCCAACGTTCAGTATTGCAATGAGAATATATGAAATACACCAATCTTATCTATGCACTCATACGCAACATCTGACAAATTCCTTTGGCAACTAGCCTTTAGTTTTTACTAGAGATGCATGAGAATATATGAAATGCACCAATCTTATCTATGCATTCATAAGAAACATCTGACAAACACATTTGGTATCTATCCTTTAGTTTTTATTAGAGATGCATGAAGCATAATATAAACACAATGCAATATTTTGGGAAGTCCATTCAAATGTGGAACATTACTATGGAAGCCCAGTTAAGCATTGATATTTGACCTTTCATGCACATTCCATGGATTATTGTAGTAGTGACATAAAAATGGACTAGGTTATCTATATCATATATGTCAAAGATAGTTTAGCTAGAAGTATGAAACTTCCATTTAAGCTATAAACTTGACTAAATGGTCCAAACCTGAAACTGTGACCCTTCCTTGCAAATTGCAGGTGCTACCAATTAATCATAGCTAAATGGTTTTAGATTCAATACGAGATTAATATTATGGAGGAGATATTGGGTTTGGAAAGTCACCATAGAATAAAGTCCCGTGGTTTAATCTCCTAAAAGAAGGTGTTAACATAGTCTTCTGAGAGGTACATTTTGCATTAGGAGAAACCCTAGACTGATCTCTTTTTATGAGGAAGAAAAAACATGGAAAATGTTTGGTTAGGTAGGAATACAACTTGTCAATTTGATCTAGCTTGATTGTTTAAAAGAGAAATTTGTTAGGATCTCCACCATTTCATGGACTGATATAGTGATGAGACAAAAGAGGCTCTCTCTTGAGACTTGACTAGTTAATTTAAAACAGTTATGGTGTTGGTGGCTTAACTTAGTTAGAAAATGCCAAAACTCTATTGATGCACAAAATTTATTACTGAATCTACCTCAGAGTATGCCATAGTCATTGAATATGACATGCATGGTTGTACTGAGGAGGCCCTAAACTTTTGAACAATGCAACTTTACATTGGTATGGTCAACCTACATGGGGAGAAACAAAACATTTTTTAATAAGATGCACCACTATCAATCAACATATTTCCCATGCTATCCAAAGGAGAGGTAACAGAGAGGGCAAATAAAAGATAAAATTATTTTTTTTTGTTATCTACAACATTAGATTCATTGTACCTAGATTTTCTTGATGTTTTGGGATGTTGACCATTTCCATGTTGAGTAGTGGGAGCATTCCTTTTTCCTTTTTTATTGAACCTCGCATTCCTTTTATTTTTGTCACCCCTGAAATTGTTTTGGTAGTTGTTGTCATCATCCCAAAGTGTATCCCTTCTATTATGACACTCCTTTTCATAGTTGCCAAACTTGTTACAAATGAAGAATCTTCCCTTCCTTCTTTATTTCAATCCCAGTCTTCCTTGGCATTGCTTCTTTGAACCTGCATTGTCTACAAGATCTCCAAATTTTTCTCGCATTCAATTTCAATCGTTACATAAAAATGAAATAAAACAAAAATATTGCTCACAGAAAACATGCAGAAGAAATTCATTGTTCAATGTCTCCTCCAAACGACTTGCTCCAATTCATATGTTAACATCTCCAAAAGGTTTCCCATAATTATTAAGTTCAATCTATTTTTATCACATATCTTTTATATCTATTAACAATAGTCAAATTTACTCATTATTAATACGTAGATACAAATATTAAATTGCTATTATATTTTTTAACTACTTTCTTTAACATTATCTATCTTCTCAAATAGGACATATGGACTCACAAATATCACAACTATATAGTTGCTTCAAAGAAATCGAGGAATCAACACTTACATTACACAATATAGAAACAACATTTCTACCAGTTGCAAATCCAAATATGCTGCTATACCGCCTTCTACCAACTATAGAATTATTACTAGACTTGAAATCTACTCTAAAACATATAATCCACATTCATGAACACAACAAAATGGGAGAAATATGAGCGGGGTAGTAATTAATAAATATGCATCTTCCAATACGCATAAATCTTCAATGGTGTTCGATATGCCATCATTCCTCTTACATTTTTTACTAGAACTATTGAAATTCCATGACAAAGGTAAGTTCAATTTCATTCACTCCAATTTCATTATAACACATTTCGCATGCAAACTCATTATATTCAATTTTAACAATTAATTTCCATATTTAAAGTAATAATAATTATTCTATATATTTTGAATGAAATATTGCTTTTTCAAGTTGCTTATTGCTTCTTCGACTTTCCGTTGTCTTCAACAAGTTGTTATGCAAATTTAAATGTGGAAGGATAGCCATCATGTTGTTAATGATTTAATTTTTTATTTTTTTTCAAGAGGAAATGTATGTTAGAAACATTACACATTCTGTAAATTTCACATAATATAAATCACTTAACTTCATATTCTACCTTTTCATGGAATCTTGTTTACTAAATATTAGCTTCAATGATAATTTACATGTCATAATTCTTCTTCAATTTATGCCCTACGTCGTTTCCTTTGCAACATCTGGTGAAATTGCTAGTGGAATCAAATGAGAGAGGTACTCCTAGTTGTCATTCAATTTTATAACTATAATGTGATCAATGGTTTTTTTATTGGAGTCCAAATTGTATTTTTAATGTGAGTTGTAACTCACTTATTGAAGCCCTATAGGGACATAATGAGAATTTTGTTTAGGGGCATAAGATCCAAACTGAGTAGCATAATTGTTTTGTAGGCTGCTACAAGTGTGTTTGGCCAAGGACCACATCAGCATGATACCCATAATTTCTGGAATTATTGTCTTGTAAAATAGAATGTTTTGACAAAAATTACATTATCTCCCATTGAAGAAAACCCTAGTTCTTCATATCATCAAGTAAAACATTTTTTATCAAATGAGATAGGTTTTCCTTAACTGTAATGAGCTTATATCTTTATCAATGAATTTATCCATGGCAACCTTTAGGATTTTATTATTTAAACAATGTTAAGGCACCTTCTATATAGACACGGGCCTTAGGATTAGGACATCTGGCAATCATTATTATGATGAGGCTTTGGGGCTTCTTCATCAAGAACAAGGATGTTTGGAGCATATCCATCAAGCTATCAGAACCTTTTTATTCATGTATGCACCAAAGTCGGCCAATCATACTTCTTCCTAAGTAATAAGATTCATGAGACATCATATTATAACATCCAATCTCCCTTTGAATTTTTGAAAGGTAGGCTTACTTAAAAAATAAGCATTGAGCTATATGCAACCTACTTTTAATGCTATGGTCCATGTGCTAGAAATATCCAATCATAATCATACAACTTATATCAAATTCAGTTATCAAGACATGCCTTTCATCAGGAATCATTGGACAAGAACAGACATCGAATATTTTATGGCTCCCTCTTAAGCCTTCCTTTAAGTCAGATAAGGCAACAACTTTAGAAAATGTCTAAGTCATCATAGTCCTAGTTGTCTCATCCTTCATTGCATCAAATTACAAAATTCATGATGGAAAGAAGGATTTTTCATCGGGCATGAATATATATAGAACCATTCTTCACAAAATCCTGATTTAATGCAATCAAGATATCAGGCTCTTTTTCTTACTATTCTTGTTGGGTCCCTATAATACTAGTGATTACCCCATTACTATTGTAGTTATACCCCTTATTTATATTGTTGTGCCCCTATTACCCCCATATTGTTATTTCTGTGCCCCATAGAATCCCTCTATTGTTATTTTTGTGGCTTTATATTATTATTGTTAGGTCGGCTGGATTATATTGTGACTCCTTAGACTCCTATATATAGAAAGGAGGTTTTGTCATTTGAATCATCCAAGAATTGTTCATTTATGTAATGTAAAGGAGGTTGCCCCCTTAAAGAGGCTGAATTCTAAGGTGTTGATCTATCTTTTCTATCTTTTCTTGAGTTGGTTTCATAACATTTGGTATCGGAGCTTTGGATTCTAGGGTTTCGCTCCTCCAAACAGGTCATCGTGGCATTTTCTCTATAATTTTTTTTCCATGACGTTTCAAAAGTCGCAAAAAAATCCATTTGAGAAGAAATCGTGTTGAACCTTGGGTCCAAATTCAGAGCTTTTCGTGTGAGATTTGCGGAGATATGATCTGAGGAAGTTGGTCTTTTTGCAGACTCCTGAATTACATTCAAAACAGGTGACTTGAGGAAAATCGTCATAACTTTCTCTCTAGGAATCAGATTGAAATTTCGTAAGAAGGTACAGAAAGAGGACGGACTGTATTTTCTTGTATATATATTTCAGAACCAAATATAAAAAATTGTACACGTGGCACTTCATACAACTTCTCTCTTCCGGAAAGGTCTATAATCAAGTCATCTTGGGAGATTGTGCATAACTCTTTCTTGGAGAATCCAATTTGGATCATACTGGTGGCATTGGAAAGAGGACACAGAGAGCTAATATAGATCACAAATTCATAACTAGATGATTGGAAAGTACAGAGATACATCAGAGGCAATATCGAGCTCCTACAAAGTGAAAAAAGGTGTGTAGATTTTTTTAAATTTTTGCTTAAGCTTGGTTTGAAAATTTATTTTGAAGGAATTCAAAGGGCATAGTAGAGAATTATTATCGGTAACTGATGCCCCGAGGAAAGAAAATGAAAAAACCTAGTAAGGAACCTAAAAGCTCTAGCATGAATCATGAAGAAGAGGAAGAAATGCTACACGATATATCAAAATTACAAGAACAAGTGCAACAAATGTCACGCTCACAAAAGTTAACAGAAGCTAAGATAAATGGTGTGGAAGCTAAGATGAATGGCAGGGAAGCTAAGATGGACAATTTGAAGATAGATTTGAACACAAATTTGAAGACAGGCATGGCAGATTTGAAGACAGATTTGACAAATTTTCTACAAGAAATACTTACTAATGGTGAAAAGGTAGTAAAGGAAACTCATGATGAGAACAAAAGAAATGTTAATCATGATTCCATAGATGCTAATGTTGGATCAAAGAATCACCATATTCCAAAAATTGATATGAGGAAGTTTGATGGCAAGGATCCCGCCACATGGATATTACAGATGGAGCAATTCTTCGATCTCAATAATGTGCAAAATGCACAAAAGGTACGTATGGCAACTGTATATTTGGAACCAAATCAGTTTGTATGGTATCAATGGCTTTGTTCTTGTAAACAATTTATCACTTGGGCAAATTTTACGGAAGAATTGATAGCACATTATGAGGATACAAAAAGCAACACTTTTTTTAGCCAATTGATAAGTCTCAAACAAAAGGGTTCAATAATGGAGCACATTGAGGAGTTCCAAAAATTGAACATAAGGGTAAAAGATATTCCAGAGGAGCATAGGATTGATGTGTTCATAGGGTCTTTAAAGGATAATATCCAACATGATGTTCGCCTTTGGGAACCTGATTCATTAGAGAAGGCATTCAGGTTAGCAAGAAAAATGGAAAGCAAAATTATGGCAACTAGGAAGCATACCACTCACAACTATAAAGACGGAAGTGTTGTTGCCCCTAGTCTTCCACAACCTACAAGGTTGACACCACAACAATTGGAAGAAAAAAGAGCAAAAGGGCTTTGTTACAGTTGTGATAGCAAATACACAAAAGGTCATAAGTGTGCTGAGAAGAAATTATTCTACATAGATTGTGAAGAGGAAGAAGAAAAGGAGCAAGAAAGGTCAAAAGAAGAGGATATACTCCAGGAACAAAGCCTAGATGAAGAACACAAATCTGACCATATCTTGTAATGCATTGGCGGGAATTACCACTCCTTAAACCATCAAGATAGAAGGACAAATCAAGAAGAAAAAGGTAATAGTGTTGATTGATTCAGGAAGCACCCACAATTTTATTCATTGTAGGGTAGCAAAAGAATTGAATTGCTTCCTATATCCAGCACCAGAGTGTCAAGTGATGATTGCAAATGGAGGAACAATAAATTGCTCTGGAAAGTGCCATAATATCAAGCTATCCATGGGAGAATATGTATTGACTAGCCCAATGCTTTCCATTCCAATGGGAGGTGTTGATGTTGTACTAGGAGTCCAATGGCTACAATCCTTGGGTACAATAGCTTTTAATTTTCAAGAACTTTTCATCAAATTTTCTATGGAAGGAAAGGAAGTTGAATTAAGGGGTATTGCAGGGAAACCAGGAAAGATAATCAGCTCTAATGACATGACAAAGCTTCTAAAAAAGGAGCAAAGAGGTGTAATTGCACAATTATGTTCGCTAGATGTTTCCACATTGGAATCATCTATTTCTCCAGATCTCCAAAAAGTCCTGGACAATCATTCCAAGGTATTTGA
This sequence comes from Pinus tabuliformis, assembly GCA_031772625.1. NCBI lineage: Eukaryota > Viridiplantae > Streptophyta > Pinopsida > Pinales > Pinaceae > Pinus > Pinus tabuliformis. Next base: position 1,782,012,008 of record CM062818.1, read on the forward strand.
GACTCCCAAAGGTCTCCCACCTATGTGTGATCATGATCATGCTATTCATCTGATTCCAGGAAGTGTTCCTCCAAACATCAGGCCGTACAGATATCCCTATGTCCAAAAAAGTGAAATTGAACGTATGGTTGCAGAAATGCTAGAGGCTGGTATAATTCAACCGAGTCAAAGTTCTTTCTCAGCTCCAGTAGTATTGGTGCACAAGAAGGATGGATCATGGCGCATGTGTCCATATTATAGGGAGCTCAACAAGCTCACTATTAAAGATAAGTTCCCCATTCCTGTCATTGATGAATTACTGGATGAATTGCATGGATCAATTTACTTCACCAAGTTGGATCTTCGTTCGGGATATCATCAAATCAGAATGAAGATTGAAGACATTCTGAAAACGACATTTAGAACTCATGAGGGTCATTATGAATTTTTGGTCATGCCTTTTGGCCTTACCAATGCACCTTCAACATTTCAAGGTTTGATGAATTCAATTTTCAAACCATTCCTTAGAAAATTTGTGTTAGTATTTTTTGATGATATACTAATCTACAGCAAGTCTTGGAAGGATCATGTTGAACATGTTGACAGGGTGCTACAACTATTGGAGGAGAAACAATTATATGCAAAAAGATCCAAATGTTTCTTTGGAGTCCAGGAGGTGGAATATTTGGGTCATATTGTATCTCATGAAGGAGTTAAGGTAGACCCTAGCAAAATTAAAGCCATTAAGGAATGGAAAATCCCCACATCCATAAAGCATCTGCGAGGATTTCTTGGGTTGACAGGGTATTATCGCAAGTTTGTTAAGAATTATGGGAGAATAGCAGCACCTCTAACAACATTATTGAAGAAAGATTCATTTTCATGGACTCCGGAAGCAACAAAGGCCTTTGAACATCTTAAAGAGGCAATGTGCCAAGCACCGGTCTTAGCTACACCGGACTTCACAAAAACCTTTATTGTGGAATGTGATGCTTCAGGAAATGGAATTGGTGCTGTTCTAATGCAAGATGAAAGACCCATTGCTTTTGAAAGTCGTCCAATCAAGGGAAAGTTTTTAAGCAAAGCTATTTATGAGAAGGAAATGTTGGCAATACTCCATGCACTTAAGAAATGGCGACCCTACCTAATGGGAAGACACTTCAAGGTAAAAACGAATCATGATAGCCTTAAATACTTTTTAGAACAAAGATTATCCTCTGAAGAGCAACAAAAGTGGGTCACAAAGATGTTGGGTTATGACTTTGAAATCATCTACAAAAAAGGGAAGCAAAATGTGGTGGCAGATGCACTCTCAAGAAAGGATGAGGATGTGGAAGCATTGTTGTGTGCCATTTCTATTATCCAACCAGATTGGATAAACGAAGCAAGGGAGGAATGGAAGAATGACGAAGAAGTGTGGGCACTTATTCGAAAGCTACAACAAGATTCCAGTACTTCTGATACATTTAGCTGGCAAAATGATTCGTTATGGTACAAAGATCGCTTATACCTCTGTAAGAATTCCCAGCTAAAACAAAAGATTCTTATGGAATTGCACACTTCTCCCTTAGGAGGGCACTCAGGATTTTTAAAAACTTACCACAGGGTTAAGAAGGAATTTTTTTGGGATGGCCTTAAATCAGATATTCAAAAGTTTGTGGCGGAATGTTTGGTTTGCCAACAAAATAAAGTTGAAACAATTAAGACAATGGGTCTATTACAACCTTTATCCATTCCAAGCCAATGTTGGGAGGAGGTTTCAATGGATTTTATCACAGGTTTACCCAAGTCTGAGGGAAAGAGTGTCATCATGGTGGTAGTTGACAGACTTACCAAGTATGCACACTTTTGTGCATTATCACATCCATTTAAAGCCAGTACAGTTTCTACTGCATTTATGGAAACAGTTCAAAAGCTACATGGAAACCCAAAGATTATTGTAAGTGACAGAGATCCCATTTTCACTGGAAATTTTTGGAAAGAATTATTTTCTTGTCTTGGTACTCAGTTAGCTCATAGCTCATCTTATCATCCTCAATCTGATGGGAAAACTGAGATAGTAAACAAATGTTTGGAAGGATATCTTCGTTGCTTTGTATTTGATAAACAGACACAATGGGTCAAATGGTTGCCTCTGGCTGAATGGTGGTATAACACTTCCTTCCATACAGCAACAAAAATGACCCCATTTATGGCACTTTATGGGTATCAACCACCATCCATCACATCATATTTAAGAGAAAATTCTAAGGTTCAGGCAGTGGAACATCACATCGAACATCAACAACAAGTCCTCCAACTCTTAAAGGATAACCTCGTGTTGGCACAAAATAGAATGAAACAACAGGCACATCAACATCGCAGTGAAAGAAGTTTTGATGTAGGTGATTGGGTATTCCTACGGCTACAACCATATAAGCAAATGTCCCTAAAGCAAGCTAAGAAGGATAATAAATTATCACCAAAGTATTATGGTTCGTACAAGGTGTTGCAAAAGATTGGTACTATGGCATACAAATTGGAGCTTCCTGCAGCTTCTCGATTGAACCCAGTTTTCCATGTTTCATGTTTAAAGAAGGTTATAGGCGACAAGCTCCCAATTCAAACAATATTGCTAGAACTTGACAAGGAAGGAAAAACTATATTGGAACCAGAAGAAGTCACAGAAACAAGAACTCGACAGCTACGAAATCGATCAATTTCAGAGTATCTTATCAAGTGGAAGAACTTATCTGCTGAAGATTCCACATGGGAGGATGAGAATTTTATGCAGAAGTATCCAGAACTACTCAAGCATTGAGGACAACACTTTTTTGAAGGAGAGGGGCATGTTGGGTCCCTATAATACTAGTGATTACCCCATTACTATTGTAGTTATACCCCTTATTTATATTGTTGTGCCCCTATTACCCCCATATTGTTATTTCTATGCCCCATAGAATCCATCTATTGTTATTTTTGTGGCTTTATATTATTATTGTTAGGTCGGCTTAATTATACTGTGACTCCTTAGACTCCTATATATAGAAAGGAGGTTTTGTCATTTGAATCATCCAAGAATTGTTCATTTATGTAATGTAAAGGAGGTTGCCCCCTCAAAGAGGCTGAATTCTAAGGCGTTGATCTATCTTTTCTATCTTTTCTTGAGCTGGTTTCATAACAATTCTTGTATACTTGCTTCTATTTTTCACAAGGGTTGATAGAGAACTAGATAGAGTGCTATGCACTTCATCTTGATGATCTTTAGGATTAAAGGCCTTAGGTGAGGTGTACTTCTTATCAGAGGTGCTACAATTTCCTTTACTGATAGATCCTTCAGAGGTTGGATTTTCGTGTAGAATTGTTGTTCCTTTGTTGTTTCTTGTTTCCACTTGTAGCTACAAGCTCATAGTAATTAATGATTTTCAGTCTTCACTAGGTTGTCATGCCAATCATGCATCATACTACAAGATTAATGTAAGGCAAATCAATGTAGGATCACTACCAAGTTCAATCATAGGGCAAACTTTTAGAAGGCCACTTCCTTTATTACAAAAATTGTCAGTGTCTTATTTGTTCACAGAATCATTGTCCTGAAGGTCTTTGATTTACTGGAAAAATGTGCTTTAAACAAAATCATTGTATTCATATGATTGCAATAACCCTTAACTTTTTCCTGTTGATAATGGGAGTTGTAAAGATACATACGAGATTTATTTTAGCTCGGGGTAGGCCAAATATCTCTACTGCTAAGATAATTTGCTAATGATGTTGATGATCTCAACGGCCAAGATTGAACATAAATTAGGAATGTCTATGATACACTGAATAGGATCCTAAAAATGAAGCTGAATCAAATGAGATCAAAACATAGCTTAAACATTGTAGTGTCTAAAACATAGTTAAATCAGAGTGAGTGGATGTTTGGTCCTTCTCTTTTAATCTTTATGCATTACCAAGAATTTTGAACTGTCTTAGAGGGTTGAAATGCTACAGATAAATTATAACCCTTGACTACTTTAGAGTCCAGAATTTATGACATATGGAGAACCACCTGCAAACAAGCTCAACCATTAAAAGAATAAAATAAGCTATAAGCCCATAAGCCCTTTCAAAGTTTGTCTTCTTGCCAAATCTTTTAAAGTTCCTTAAGGCCATACTTGATTTCAGAGAGAACAGTGAATTCTTATTTTGGTGCTGGTTGTTAATGCCAATATTGGTCGGTCTACAAAAGATATATATGCTAAGAAGAATTGTACTAAGAGAAGGATCTGCAAAGAAGAGAGCTTGGCTTCAAATGGTCCTTCTTGTACCCAATCCTTGCTCTTCTTCAATTAGTTGTCATAAAAAGTTAATAAAAAAGATACAAAGTACAAAATCTCATGAATCAAGCTTCCAAGATGTGAATAAGGCTTGTTCACAACTTCGTTTTTGAACAAGACTATTGCATAACACTGTCTCGGTCAAACGAGTTGTAACATAGCTATCATCACTGGTTCAGCATCTTAACTATATATGTTTGAAAAGTATCCAATATTATCTATGCATAATTATAAGTGCTGTGAGACTATATGCAATGCTAACTAATCAAAGACTAAACCTAACAGTGATGACACCTTCATAAAGGTCTCTGAGTTGCCATACCATCGTAATAACAGATTCACTGAGATGTCAATTTGTTGGAGTATGGATATCAATACATTAGTTCGGGATTACAATCATGCCACTGTCCTGAATAGAAATCCATACCAACATATACAATGACAAAAATATTCTGAAGAATTCAGATAGTGGATATGGAGAATCCATACATCAAATACTGTCAAATGCAGGGATGACAAATCATAGTATTGAAATCACTATTATAATGTAGAGGATACCCAAAATGCATGGTAGAGAGACATTGCAATTATAGAGCCCTAGGGTAGGCAAAATAAGTAGTAGATGGAAATCTGGTCCATAAAGATTTATTCTATCATCTGCAATGAGAATGATCCTAGCGAATCTCTTCAAACTCGATAGAATATCCAATGTGATTTTTGTTGATCCAGAAGACTAATAATACCCACAAAAATGTTGGCATTATGATACATATGTTGTACTTGATGGAAACCCACTCATCTCAGATGATAAATTATAGTGCAACAAAGTTCACGCACTTTCATGAAGATAAAAGTTTCTTTCATGTAGAGAAAAGTTCACGCACTTTTATGCAGAAAAAAGTTTATTTCATGTAGAGAAAAGTTCACGCACTTTTATGCAGAGAAAAGTTTATTTCATGTAGAGAAAAGTTCACGCACTTTTATGCAGAGAAAAGTTTATTTCATGTAGAGAAAAGTTCATGCACTTTTATGCAGAGAAAAGTTTATTTCATGTAGAGAAAAGTTCACGCACTTTTATGTAGAGAAACGTTTATTTCATGTAGAGAAAAGTTCACGCACTTTCATGCAGAGAAAAGTTTATTTCATATAAAGAAAAGTTCACGCACTTTCATGCAGAGAAAAGTTCCTTTCATGAAGAGAAAAGTTCACGCACTTTCATGGTTGGCTCATGGTATTAGTTCGACAGTTTTTGATCCTATGGTTTTGGTCCGTGGTATTGCATCCAAAAGTGTTGATCTCATGCACTTTCATGGTTGGTTCATGGTATTAGTCTGACAGTTTTTGATCCTATGGTTTTGGTCTGTGGTATTGCATCCAAAAGTGTTGATCCCAAGTATTGGGTCCGTGGTATTGTGTTATTATGGTTTTGGACCGTGGTATTTTGAAAGGCCTAAGACTATAAAAGAGGAAGGAGATCATTTGGAAAAGCATCATCTGAATTATTGAATATTTGATAAAGTGCTAGATCTGGAATACTGTGATTGGGTTATGGTGCAGATCTGGATCTAAGCTAAAGAGGGATCTCACCGGTTGATGGAGAACAAGATCTAAGGATAGATCGGGAACAAATGGTTTGAAATGAACTATCTCTATATATTTGATTATGCTTATTCTAGATCTGTATATTGAAAAATGATCTGAACTGGGTATAACTTAAGTTTGAAATCGCTGCAAGTCATGTTTGAATATTTATAGATCTGTACGTGGGTTGGCTTTGGTGTAAGCGCGTATATATGCAGGTTTGGCTCATTGTAGTAGCGTATACAATTTGAGCTATGATATTTGAAGTCACAGGTGGTTCTAGTTGTTGATGGGTTCTGATGACAGTTTAAAGGTGTCAGTATTCTGCATATCCTGTTTGGTTGATTGTGTTTAGCTTCAGTATTGATGGATGAGAACTAATATTGGATCAGGATCATAATGACTCATATTTATGTGATCTGATGGACTAGATCTGGGTGCTAACACATATATTATCCTTGTATATGTATTGATCTGGTGTTTGGGTGATTCAGAAGATTGATTGATTATGTGCTTCAATGATATTAATGCGTCTAGTATGAAAATTGGATGAAACGTGGCCTTTCAAATTATGTGTTGTACTTCAGGAGTATCCAGTCTGAAAATGTATGAAACGTGGTACCTGGAGGAGAGAAGATTGTAGGCCGGCACCTACGTACTAGTATCTTAGCTAGTACAAGAGCTAAGGGGGTGGTAGCTCCCTTCCAGTAGCAGTTGAAAACTTTGGAGCATTGTAGCAGGTAGTAGCCTGCGTACTAGTAAATGGATCGGCTAGTACAAGAACTATGGGGGTTGTAGCTCCCTTCCAGGAGAGACTGGAGAATGAGAGAGGGCTGTAGCTCTCTGCAAGTAGAAGTCTGCGTACTGGTATAAGACTGCACCAGTACATAAATATTGTAAAAGGATTTTCTTATTAAGAAGAAGATTGAGATGACTTGCAGCAGGTGGTTTTCTCCCACATTGGGTTTCCACCTTATATCATGGTGTTCATGTGTGTGGCTTATGTGTGATGATTTGTTCTATTTTACTGCACCTGTTTACTGTTAATATGGTTGATAATGTTCTAATGCACTCATTAAGGATCAACTAACTGAATCATAAGAAGTTGTGGAAGTAGCATATATAAATCTGAATATGGAAATGAAAATTTTTTATTGATGTGATAATACTGATTCACCCCCCCCCCTCTCAGTATTATTTCCAACAAAAAATTCATTTCTCATTCAAAAATTTAACACACGATAAAGGGATTTAGAAAGATGGAACCTGATTGTTTTATAGTGGTCCACTATAAGTAATGTATTAGAGTCTTTTTAGGAAATATAATGCCCAAAAATTGATACACAGACACAACACTTCATAACGGTGCTTGTATCACCATCAAACCCTAAACCCCATAAGCTTAGTGGTTAGAGTAGCCAGATCTTGTTTATGACTACGTTGAGAAAATTTCCTTTTGCTGGTTTCAAGATCATTTTGACCTATATCATCGATCATTCCAGAGTGCACCTTTTCTAAGCCCCAAAATTGTCCCTCGGAATTGACTTCATGTGGATTTTTTAGAGGTTCGTTGTCTACCTTGTTAGAAAGTTATATATTACAGAGCAATGGAACACATAAAACATATTGCAAAAATATAGACACAAAAGACACATAAAGAAAGAGAGACGTAGATATACATGGTTCACCCAATTTGGGCTACGTCCATGGAGAAACAACCAATTATTCCTTTTATATTATCCAGCAAACTAAAGAGATACAACCTATAGGAGATCTATTGTAATTCCCTCTTTGCTTTCACACAATCTCCTCTCTGTTTCTCGCTTAGAATAATTACATACATAGATGCAATACAATTCCCTCATATATAGCAAGGGGTTAGCTTCTAAGGAAAAAAACTGTAAATTAAACATAACTTCTACCATCAGATCTTTGCCTAATGAACGACCCAGATTGACTACGAAATTACAACATTTTTACAAGGCAATTTTACATCTATTTTTAGCTTTGGGGGCTCTGCCCCAATCCCCAACCGAGGGGGCCTCCTAAAGATCACTGCCAACCCCCATGGACCCCACTTGTAGTGCACATATTACAGGTAGCATTGCCGCCACATTACCAACTGGGGTCCAATGCGACGATACCTCTGAATAAAGAAGATAATCAAGCTCCACACCCAACAATCTCCCACTTGGAGATGGATTATAGCAACTCCACTGCTACTTCATTTGTTGGACAATGAATCCACTTTAGACCTAGTTGTTTCTAATCTTCTTCATCATACTTGAAGACCAATTGAAACTGAGTAGAATCTTACTTTCTCCTTGGTTACAACTTTTGTTAACATATCTGCAAGACTCTGGCTAGTGTGTATCTTTTCCAACTTCAACTCTCCATCTTCCAAAATTGACCATATGAAATGTTACTTGAGTTGTATATGTTTAGTCTTGGAATGAAATGCAGTTTTCTTTGCAAGACGTATTTCACTCTGGCTGTCACTGTATAACCTGCCCAACTCCTGCTTGTTACCCAATTCATCCAGAAACATTTGTAACCAAATCATTTCTTTACTAGCCTCTGTAGGAGAAACATACTTTGCTTTCATTGTTGAGAGTTCATCAACACTTTGCAATTTTGAAACCCAACTGGCAGTTGTTCCACCTAAAGTGAACACATACCCTGTTGTGCTCCTCAGGTTATCTCTATCACCCGCCATATCTGCATCAACATATCCCTATAGAGCAATGTTTAAACCAACAAAGCATAATTCTTGATTTGTGGTACCTCTCAAATACCTAAGAATCCTCTTCACCGCCATCCAATGTTCTTTTCCTAGATCGTTCATGTACCTGTTTAAAACTCGCACTACATGTGAAATATTAGGCCTTGTATAAACCATTGCATACATTAAACATAGAACTGCCGATGCATATGGAACTTTAGACATACAAGCCATTTCTTCCTGAGTCTTGGGACACACCTCCTTACTTAGTTTGAAGTGGCTAGCCAAAGGTATAGTAACTGGTTTTTCATTCTGCATATCAAATCTTTTCAACACCTTTTCTATGTCCTCACTTTGAGACAATGTTAATTTTCGATTCTTCTTGTTTCTATGTATTCTCATACCAAGGATTTGTTTTACAACACCCAAATCCTTCATTGTAAATGAGTTTGGAAATTTTATTTTGAGAACATTTATTTCCTACATGTTAGAACCTGAAACAAGCATGTCATCTACATACAATAACAATATAATATATTTGCCATCATTTTTCCTTTTGAGATAAGCACAATAATCAGAGTGACATCTAGTATAACCTTGTTCATACATAAACATGTCAAATTTTAGATACCTCTACCTTGGAGAGTTTTTAAGCCATACAAGCTCTTCTTCAACCTGCACACTGGTTTCTCCTTCCCTTTTACCTCATATCCTTAAGGTTGTTGCATATATATTTCTTCCTCCAAATCCCCATGGGGAAAGTTTGTCTTTACATCTAATTGCTCAATATGAAAATATTTAGCTACTACTAGACTTAAAATAATTCTAATTGAAGTCATTTTAACAACAGGAGAAAATATCTCATGAAATCCTATACCCTTTTTTTGTGCAAACCCCCTCACCACAAGTCTAGCTTTATACCCTTTTCTACTTCCATCTTCTTCCTTCAACCTATAAACCAATTTATTTTGCAATGTTGTTTTACCTACAGGCAACATGACTAAGTCCCAAGTTTGGTTATGTGCTAAGGAGTCCACCTCTTCTTTCATGGCTTTCTCCCACTTCTTTCTGGTTTCTACTTGCACTGCTTCCTCATAACATTTTGGTTCACCAAAATCAGTCAACAATACATAATATAATGAAGGGGAGTATCGTTCTGGGGGTCTACTTATCCTGGTAGATATTATAACACCACTTTCAAGTGTTTGAGGTTCTTGTTGCTATTGGGGTTGTTGTTGTTGTTCTGGTTGTTGTTCATTATTATTTTCAAGCACCTTCACTTTTTCTTTGATCTCATCAAGCACTGCGTATTCTCTATTTTCTTTTTCCTGTTTCTTTTCCTGCATCTAATCCTTCTACAAAACCTTTTCATTGAATATGACATCTCCGCTTCTAATGATTTTTTGTTTTTCATAATCATAAAAGCATTAACCAAAACCATTAACACCATATCCAATAAAGGTACATTTCTTTGATTTTTCCTCAAGCTTTGTTCTATTTTCTTTATTAATATGGACAAAGGCTTCACAACCAAAAGTCTTTAAAAATGAGTATTTTACCTTTTTACCTGTCCATGCCTCCTTTGGAATACCACCATCCAAGGAACTTGAAGGAGTCTAAGGGGTCATAATATAATGAGAGCTGACATAACAATAATAATGTAAGGGCATAATAATAACAATAGCAGGCTTCTCTGGGGCACAATAATAACAATATTGGGACTACATGGGCACAACTATATAATAATGGGGTTGTACTAATAACAATAAGTGGTTACACTAGTAGTGTAGGGACCTAACATGCTCCTCTCCTTCAAAAAGTGTTGTCCTCAATGCTTGAGTACTTCTTGATGCTTCTGTATAAAATTCTCATCCTTCCATGTGGAATCTTCAGTGGGTAAGCTCTTCCACTTGGTGAGATACTCTGAAATTGATCGATTTCATAGCTGTCAACTTCTTGGTTCTGTGAATGCTTCAAGTTCCAATAAGATTTTTCCTTCCTTGTCAAGTTCTGGCAATATTGTTTGAGCTGGGATCTTCGCCAGCTTTTGAATGAGTTCTCACCCTACTTCACCATTATTCCATTCATCCCTTGGTTTTTTTATCAAATTTGGTTGGATAATTATACCAAACTCTACCATTTCTGCAACCATATGTTCAATTTCACTCCTTTGGGCATATGGATATCTATAAGGCCTGATGTTTGGAAGAACACCTCCTAGAATCAAATTGTTAGGTCCCTATAATAATAGTGATTCCCCCATTACTATTGTCATTATATCCCTTATTGTTATTATTGTGCCCCATAGAATCCCACTATTGTTATTTTTGTGCCTTTATATTATTATTGCTAGGTCGGCTTGGTTATATTATGACCCCTTAGACTCCTATATAGGAAGGAGGTTTTGTCATTTGTATCATCCAAGAATTGTTCATTGGTGTAATGTACAGGAGCTTTCCCCCTTGAAGAGACTAAATTCTATGGCGTTGATCTATCTTTTCTATCTTTTTGTGAGTTGGTTTCATAACATTTGGTGTCAGAGCTTTGGATTCTAGGGTTTTGCTGCTCCAAATAGGTCATCGTGGAATTTTTGCTATAACTTTTTTCTGTGACGTTTCTGAAGAGAAAAAAAACCCTATTTGATACGAAATCTTTCTGAACCTCATGTTAGAATTTCATATCTTGTCTTGCTATATTTTCGGAGATATGATATCAAGAATGTAGGGTTTTTGCAAGCTCCAGAGTTTCATCTAAACAGGTCATCGTGGAATGTTCTCTATAATGCTTTCTCTATGAAGTTTCAGAAGCTAAAAAAAAAACATTTGAGAAGACATCGGTCTGAAGCTTGGCCCTAAATTTCTGATCCTGTGTCACTATATTTGTGGAGATATAATCTGAGGAAGTTAGGGTTTTGCAAACCTCGGAAGTACATTCCAAATAGGTCACCTTGGGAAAATCGTCATAACTTTCTATCCAAGCATCACATTGAATTTTCATAAGAAGTTGTAGAAAGAGGACGGACTGTAGTTTTTTGGGTACCATTTTCAGAACCTAAGGTTGAAATAGTGACCTGCAGCACGTCGTACAAGTTCACTCTACTGAACAAGTCTATACTTAGGTCATCGTGGGAGAATTGGCATAACTCTTCATTGGAGAATCCAATATTGATTAGACTTGCACAGTTAGAAATATTACTCATAGGGTTACCATAGGAAGAAATTTCAGACCTTGGAGATCAAAAATTACACAAATATATCAGATTCAATATTAAGCTCCTACAAAGTGAAAAAAAAAAGTTTGGAGTTTTTTAATTTTTTTTGTATAATCTTGGTTTGAAAAATTAGTTTGAAGGAATTCAAAGGGCAGAGTGAATCATTATTATCCATAATTGATGCCCAAAAGAAAGAAGATGGAAACACCTAGTAAGCAACCTGAAAGCTCTAGCATGACTCATGAAGAAGAGGAAGAAGTGTAACATGATATATCAAAATCACGAGACCAAGTGCAACAAATGTCACTCGCGCAAAAAGTAACAGAATCTAAGATGGACGGTTTAAAGAAAGACGTAGAAGCTAAGATGTATGGCATGGAAGCTAAAATGGATGGTTTAAAGAAAGGCGTGGACACTAAGATGGATGGTTTAAAGAAAGGCGTAGAAGCTAATATGAATGGCGTGGAAGCTAACATGGATGACGTGGAAGCCAATATGGATGGTGTGGAAGCTAAGATGGTCGATTTGAAGACAGATTTGAAGACAAGCATGGAAGTTTTGAAGATAGATTTGACAATTACTACAAGAAATTCTTACTAATGGCAAAAGGGTAGTAAAGAAAACTCATGATGAGAACAAAATAAATTTTAATCATGATTTTATAGACTCTAATGTTGGATCAAAGAACTCACCATGTTCTAAAGATTGACATGAGGAAGTTTGATTGCAAGGATCCCAGAACATGGATACTATAGATGGAGCAATTTTTCGATCTCCATAATGTGAAAAACACACAAATGGTATGCATTGCAACTTTTTATTTAGAACCAAATCAGTTTTTATGGTATCGAAGGCTTTGCTCTCATAAACAAATTGTCACTTGGGCTATTTTACGGATGAAATGATAGCACATTATGAGGATACAAAAAGAAACACTTTTCTTAGCCAATTGATAAATCTCAAACAAAAGGGTTCAATGATGGAGCACATTGAGGACTTCCAAAAATTGAATATAAGGGTAAAAGATATTCCAAAGGAGCATAGGAATGATATGTTCATAGGGACTTTAAAAGATAATATCCAACATGAGGTTCACCCTTGGGAACCAAATTCATTGGAGAAGGCATTCAGGTTGGCAAGAAAAATGAAAGCAAAATTATGGCAACAAGGAAGCCTACCACTCACAATCATAAAGATGGAAGTATTGCTACCCCTAGCCATCCACAACATACAAGGTTGACACCACAACAAATGGAACAAAAAAGAGCAAAAGGGCTTTGTTACAATTGTGATAGCAAATACACTAAAGGTCATAAGTGTGCCGACAAGAAATTATTCTACTTAGATTGTGAAGAGGAGGAAGAAAAGGAACAAGAAATGTCCAATATACACCAGGAAAAAACCCTAGAAAAAGAAGAAATGAATCTGACCATATCTTGTAATGCATTGGTTGGAATTACCACTCCTCAAACTATCAACATAGAAGGGCATATGAAGAAGAAAAAGGTAATAGTGTTGATTAACTCGAGAAGTAACCATAATTTTATTCATTGTAGAATAGCCAAGGAATTGAATTGCTTCCTATATCCAGCACCAGAGTGTCAAGTGATGGTTGCATGTGGAGGAACCATAAATTGCTCAGGAAAGTTCCATAATATCAAGCTATCCTTGGGAGAATATGTATTGAATAGCCAAATGCTTTCCATTACAATGGATGGTGCTGATTTTATACTAGGAGTCCAATGGCTACAATCCTTGGGTACAATATCTTTTAATTTTCAAGAACTTTTCATGAAATTCTCTATCGAAGGAAAGGAAGTTGAATTAAGGGGTATCGTAGGGAAATCGAGAAAGATAATCAGCTCTAATGGAATGACAAAGCTTCTAAAGAAAGAACAATGAGGCATAATTTCACAATTATGTTCACTAGAGGTTCCCAAATTGAAACCATCCATTTATCCAGATCTCCAAAAACTTGTGGAAAATCATTCCAAGGTACTTGAAACTCCCAAAGGCCTCCCACCTATTTGTGATCATGATCATGCTATCAATTTGATTCCAAGAAGTGTACCTCCAAACATGAGGCCTTACAGATATCCCTATGTCCAAAAGAGTGAAATTGAACGTATGGTTATAGAAATGCTAGAGGCTGGTATAATTGAACCTAGTCAAAGTTCTTTCTCTGCTCCAATAGTATTGGTTCAGAAGAAGGATGGATCATGGCGCATGTGTTCAGATTATAGGGAGCTCAACAAGCTCACTATTAAAGATAAATTTCCCATTCCTATCATTGATGAATTATTGGATCAATTGCTTGGATCAATTTACTTCACCAAGTTGGATCTTTGTTCAGGATATCATCAAATCAAAATGAAGACTGAAGACATTCCAAAAACAACATTTAGAACTCATGAGGTTCATTATGAATTTTTGGTCATGCCTTTTGGCCTTACTAATGCACCTTCTACATTTCAAGGTTTGATGAATTCCATTTTCAAACCATTCCTTAGAAAATTTGTGATAGTATTTTTTGATGATATACTAATCTACAACAAGTCTTGGAAGGATCATGTCCAACATGTTGACATGGTGCTCAAACTATTGGAGGAGAAACAATTATATGCAAAAATTTTCGAATGTTTATTTGGAGTACTAGAGGTGGAATATCTGGGTCATATTGTATCTCATGAAGGTGTTAAGGTAGATCCTAGCAAAATTAAAACCATTAAGGAATGAAAAATCCCCACATCCATAAAACATCTACGAGGATTTCTCAGGTTGATAGGGTATTATCGCAAGTTTGTTAATAATTATGGGAGAATAGCAGCACCTCTAATAACATTATTGAAGATAGATGCATTCTCATGGACTCCAGAAGCAACAAAGGCATTTGATCATCTTAAAGAGGCAATGTTCCAAGCACTATTCTTAGCTACAATGGACTTCACAAAAACCTTTAATGTGGAATGTGATGCCTCACAAAATGGAATTGGTGTTGTTTTAATGAAAGAAGAAAGACCCATTGCTTTCGAAAGTTATCCAATCAAAGGAAAGTATTTATACAAACCTATTTATGAGAAAGAAATGCTAGCAATACTACATGCACTTAAGAAATGGTGACCCTACCTAGTGGGAAGACACTTCAAGGTAAAAACATATCATAATAGTGTTAAATACATTTTAGAACAAAGATTATCTTCAGAAGAGTAGCAAAAATGGGTGACAAAGATGTCGGGCTATGACTTTGAAATCATCTACAAAAAAGGGAAGCAAAATGTTGTGGCATATGCACTCTCAAGAAAGGACGAGGATGTGGAAGAATTTCTTTGTGCCATTTCTATTATCCAACCAGATTGGATAAATGAAGCAAGGGATGAATGGAAGAATGACGAGGAAGTGTGGAGACTCATTCAAAAGATACAACAAGATCCCAGTACATCACATACATTTAGCTGGAAAAATGATTTGTTATGGTACAAGGATCAGTTATACTTATGTAAGAATTCCCAACTCAAACAAAATATTCTTAGGGAATTGCACACCTCTCCCTTAGGAGGGCACTTAGGATTTCTAAGAACCTACCCCAGGGTTAAGAAGGATTTTTTTGGGATGGCCTTAAATCAGATATTCAAAAGTTTGTGGTGGAATTTTTGGTTTGCCAACAAAATAAAGTTGAAAAAGTTAAGACCCCATGAATATTACAACCTTTATCGATTCCAAGCCAACGTTGGGAGGATGTTTCAATGGATTTTATCATAGGTTTACCCAAGCCTGAAGGAAAGAGTGTTATCATGGTGGTAGTTGAAAGACTTACCAAGTATGCACACTTTTATGCATTATCTCATCCATTTAAAGCGAGTACAGTTTCTACTGCATTTATGGAAACAATTCAAAAGCTACATGGAAACCCAAAGATTATTGTAAGCAACAGAGGTTCCATTTTCACTGGAAATTTTTGGACTGAATTATTTTCTTGTCTTGGCACTCAGTTAGCTCATAGCTCATCTTATCATCCTCAATCTGTTGGGAAAACTGAGATAGTAAACAAATGTTTGGAAGAATATATTCGTTGCTTTGTATCTAATAAATAGACACAATGGGTCAAATGGTTGCCTCTGGCTGAATGGTGGTATAACACTTCCTTCCATAGTGCAACAAAAATGACCCCATTTATGGCACTTTATGGATATCATCCACTATCCATCACATCATATTTAAGAGAAAATTCTAAGGTTCAATTGGTGGAAGATCACATCGAGCATCAACAACAAGTTCTCCAACTCTTAAAGGATAACCTCACCTTGGTGCAGAATAGAATGAAACAATATGCAGATCAACATCGCAGTGAAAGAATTTTTGATGTAGTTGATTGGGTATTCCTACGGCTACAACCATATAAAAAAATGTCCCTCGAGAAAGCTAATAAGGATAATAAATTATCACCAAAGTATTATGGTCCATACAAGGTGTTGCAAAAGTTAGGTACTATGGCATACAAATTGGAGCTTCCTATAGCTTCCCGAGTGCAACCAATTTTCCATATTTCATGCTTAAAGAAAGTTATAGGTGAAAAGATTCCAGTTCAAACAATATTGCCAAAACTTGATGTGGAAGGAAAAATGATATTGGAACTTGAAGCAGTCAAAGAAACAAGAACTCGATAGCTATGAAATTGATCAATTTTAGATTATCTCATCAAGTCGAAGAACTTACCTATTGAAGATTCGACATGGGAGGATGATAATTTTATACAGAAGCATCCAGAACTACTCAAGTGTTGAGGACAACACTTTTTTTAAGGATAGGGGCACGTTAGGTCCCTATAATACTAGTTATTCCCCCATTACTATTGTCATTGTATCCCTTATTGTTATTATTGTGCCCCATAGAATCCAACAATTGTTATTTTTGTGCCTTTGTATTATTATTGTTAGGTCAGCTTGGTTATATTGTGACCCCTTAGACTCCTATATATAGAAAGGAGGTTTTTTCATTTGTATCATCGAAGAATTGTTCATTTGTGTAATGTAAAGGAGGTTGCCCCCTCGAAGAGGCTGAATTCTAAGGTGTTGATCTATCTTTTCTATCTTTTTGTGAGGCGGTTTCATAACACAAATGAATAGCATGATCATGATCACGAATACATGGGAGACCTTTGGGAGTCTCAAATACCTTGGAATGATTGTCCAAAACATTTTGGCGATCTAGAGAAATAGACGATTTCGATGTGGGAACAATTAGCCAACAAAATTGTGCAATTACACCTCGTTGTTCTTTCTTTAGAAGCTTTGTGATTCCATTAGAGCTGATTATATTTCCTAGTTTCCCTGTGATACCCCTTAATTCAACTTCCTTTCCTTCTGAATAAAATTTCATGAAAGTTTCTTGAAGATTAAAAGCTATTGTACCCAAGGATTGTAGCCATTGGACTCCCAGTACAACATCACTACCACCCGTTGGAACGGAAAGCATTTGGGCTATTCAATACATATTCTCCCATGGATAGCTTGATATTATGGCACTTTCCAAAGCAATTTATAGTTCCTCCACTTACAAGCGTCACTTGACACTCTGGTGTTGGATATAGGAAGCAATTCAATTCCTTAGCTATCTTACAACGAATAAAATTATGGGTACTACCCGAATCAATCAACAATGTTACATTTTCTTCTTGATATGCCCTCCTATCTTTATAGTTTGAGGAGTGGTAATTCCAACCAATGCATTACAAGATATGGTCAGATTCATTTCTTCTTTCTCCGGGGTTGGTTCCCGATGAGTATCCTTTTCTTTTGATGTTTCTTGATACTTTTCTTCTTGATATTTCATTGCTTGAACCTTATTCTTCTTGATATATCCTTCTACCTTGAGAGTTTGAGCAGTGGTAATTCTTGCTATTGCAATACAAGATATGGTCAGATTCATTTGTTCATTCTCTAGGGTTGGTTCCCAGTTTATATCCTCTTCTTTTTATGTTTCTTAATCCTTTTCCTCATTAGGAGGCCTTTCTTCTAGTAGCTTTGTCCCACCTTCCTTCAAACCTTCCATGTCTTTCTTCAAATATTCCATTCCTTTCTTCCAATATGCTTTCATACCATGGATATCAGCTTCCATGGCATAGATAAAACTATTTAACTTTTTCTTTCCTAGAATATCATTTACCCTTATATTCAATTTTTGAAACTCATAAATGTGCTCTAACATTGAACCCTTTTGTTTTGGATTTATCAATTGGCTAGAGAAGGTGTTTCTCTTGGTATCCTCATAATGTGATATCATTTCCTGCGTGAAAATTGACCATGTGAAAAGTGGCTTATGAGAACAAAGCCCTTTATACCATAAAAATTGATTTGGTTCTAAATAATTAGATGAAATAGGTACCTTTGGTAACAGTGGTACACCATGTATATCAAAATATTTCTCCATCTGTAGTATCCAATTACCGGATCCTTGCCATCAAACTTCCTCATCTCGCTTTTTCTTAATTTTAGGAGCTCAATCTTGAAATGACTGTAAATCTGTAATTTCAAATCTTTAAGTTCTAAAATTTTGGACTCTAATAACACTATGAGTCCTCTTTCTAACTTCTCTAGTCTAATTGCAATTGGACTCCCGAAGAAATATTTATCCCCAATCTCCCGTGATGACCTAATTATAGACTAGTTCAGTAGAGTGAACTTGTACGAGGTGTCGTGTGTCATTGTGTCAACCTTAGGTTATGACAATTATACCCAAACAAAATACAGTCTGTCCTATTTTTGTACCTTCTTACAAAATTTCAGTCTGATGCTCAGAGAGAAAGTTATGATGATTTTCCCAAGGTTACTAGTTTAAGATGTAATTCGGGAGTCTACGAAAATGCTAACTTCCTCAGATCATATGTCCAAAAACATAGCGAGCCAATATTTGAAATTCAGACCTGAGGTTTAGACTGATTTATTCTCAAACAAGTTTTGTTTTTAGCTTCTGAAACTTCGTAGAGAAAACGTTATAGCAAAAATTCCACGATGACTTGTTTTACATGAAATTCAGGAGCTTGCAAAAACCCTAAATTCCTCATATCATATCTCTGAAACTATAGTGATACAATATTTGAAATGTAGAACCAAGGTTTAGCGTGATTTTTATCAAATGGGATTTTTTCGCTTCTAAAACGTTGCAGAAAAAGGTTATAGCAAAAATGCCACAATGGTCTATTTGGAGCAGCGAAACCCTAGAATCCAAAGCTCTGATACCAAATGTTATGAAACCACCTCACAAAAAGATAGGAAAGATAGATCAACGCCTTAGAAATAAGTCTCTTCAAGGGGGAAATGTCCTTTACATTACACAAATGACCAATTCTTGGATGATACATGTTATAAAAAAACCTTATCCTGATAGGCTATTGATCAGGAAGACCTTGAGTTACTGTTTCAAACCAAATTTTGGCTGAGGCTTAGCCTCCCCAACCTGAGAGGGCTCTCTCACTAGGTTAAATATTTTAGTAAAAGATTAGATGGCTAACTCTATGAAACAAGTAAAGGAGTATGAATGGTTGAAACACAGTCAGTAAACATCCATTGGGCTTATGGAGTCAGAAAATGTTTACTATGACAACAATATTAGCTTAACATGGAAGTTAGGACATCAAGAGTTCAATATATCAGTAAAACATAAGAACATGTAGGAAACACAGTCTACAAATGCATGAAGGAAGTTAGATTATTTCCAATGAGTTCTAAGTAACATACATTCATACCACTACAAATGAGGAAATGAGGAAAATCATAAGACAATCAAGCATTGAACTCTCTTCTAAATCCTGAGTAGGAAAGCCAAACTCTGTATTACAAAGAAAACATAGTCTTCTACAATGACACAATATGAGTGTTTTTCTCAAAAATTTCCAGCCACTGGTGCATTACCCCTCTTGTCATATATAGAGTTTCATTACAAGCTTGGATTCCTTCCTTCAGCATGAGGGGAATTCAAATTTCACTTGACCTGACACCTACTGATCCTTAAACAAACTATTAATTACAACTAGTTATTAACTAGCAGTCCTAGAGACCTAATACAACTAGGAGTGTAGCTCCTTATTATGCTGGAAACAAACTCATTCTTTGATAGCTGGCTGATCCGAATGGAAAATGGCATCAACTCATGGTACTCATCCACCCATATTATTCATTGACCCATGGAATTTACCCATGGTATCGTAAATGGCATCCACCCGTGGTATTGTAAAATCCACCCATGGTATTCATTCACCCATGGAATTGACCCGTGGTATTGTAAAATCCACCCATGGTATTCATTCACCCATGGAATTGACCCGTGGTATTGTAACTGAAAAATACTATAAGTAACAAGTCACATTTTGTAAAAGGGCAGATTGTCCTCCACAATGTAGCCTTTACAGTTCAGAGGCATGTAGCCACCACATCTCTTCTCAGAGATAAGCTACCATCGCCCTAGCTGGTTTATTTCCATTACTATTTTAAATAAAAGTTTCTTTGTGGTTTTGTTTATCAGGCATTCTCCTTATTTTTCTTCTGGCAATTCAAGTTTTCAGATCTTTTAGATCTTGGGGGCCTCCTCCCAAGATCCGGATCAGTGGTATCAGAGCAGGTTATGATTCCATGGGCGGCGACTTTGTAGATCAGATCTGAAAATTTTGGTACAAAATTTACAAAAACAAATACCAGATCTAGATTCCTCTCGAAAAATCACCCAATTTCAAAAAAAAAAAGGGTCGAATCGGAGTTCGGATGTGGGGGATATCGTTGATTTAAAGTCAGCTATTTTATGAGAATATTTGTGATGGCAGAACTATTGTAGCACGAATCTGAGATCTCAGAGTGTATAGATAAGGATTTCCATCACATGGGTTATTTGGAGACGTTCCCTCCCACCCCAGGCTATGTAGGCACCTGCTACTTCATCAGCAACCAACATCATGGTTATGGGTCAACCGCATAATCGGATCACTGGCCCTCTTCATCTTTGGCTTGAGTGATGACTTTAAACTCCATGCTGGCCTTTGATTGCTCGTCCATTGACTGTTCCTGGATATTAGCAAACTACCCTTCTATTTCTGCTTTGGTCTCCAAGAAGGTTCTTCCAATTCTGCTAACACTATTGTATCCTCTAATCACATGTGATGCATTGAATTAATCCTCATATCCTGCTCATAGACTCATGTTAAGACAAAAACCTCTTTAATGCTACCTGATGCCTAACAAACTATCTGAGCTACGAAATGACTGCTATTTTCGTAGCGCAGGGTTTGGAGTTTCCATATGTTCCTCATCTCGTGAATTTGCCTTTGCATAAGGTTCAAAACTTCTAAAGTGGTCTTTTTACATCTCTACAGTAGCATACTTTCATAATGGTCCCCCATTTCATTTCAAGATTGATCCATAAAAACAAAACTGGCAATTTCAGCAGTTTTGTAGCACGCTACGAAACTACTGTGCATTATATATAACACCTTTAGCAGTTTCGCAGCGTGCTACGAAACTGCTGTGTGAGTCAAAAACACAATTTTTGTCGTTCTTGGTATTTTTTAATGGCTTCTCCATATGCTAATAAGCAAAACAAAACTGACATTGTCCATCCAAAAATAATCTTCAATCTTCAAAAAGTAAGTTTCGCATCAAAATTGTGTCAAAATTTCTTCACTTACTGTCAGGTTCATTTATGCTGAGACTATTCTTCTAGCTCATTCAGTTGAATCTTCAAATCCTCAATCTGTCTTTTCATCATTCAGATTTTAGTTCTTAGTTTTTCATTGACCTTTCTGACATATCTTACCTCTTTTATTGTAGGGATAGTCCAAGAGAAATATTGAGCATGACTACCCACTACTTTCTATCTTGCAGCTTTTCCATCTTCCCAATTAGATTTTACTCTTTTGAGTTTTGCTCTTTCAACTACATGTTTCCTTGCCTTTTCCTTGAGTTGGGCAATATCAAGATTGGCAAACACCAATTTCTTTTTGACCTCCTCAAAGCTACATTCTTCCTCATGAGTGATAATTGCCTTACCTCTATCATCTTTGTGCACTAGTGACGAATGTACTGATGGAACCACAGGCTCTTCAAGGAATTCTGCTACCTCCCCTGTCTCACTTGCTTCTAGCTCTGTCTCTTGTAACCCTTTTAAATTTCTAGTCACAGGTATTCCTGGCTTGAAGACAAACTCTGAGACCCGGTCATCAAATTGAAGCTTTTTATAAGATTTAACTCTTTTTGTTTTTCTCTTATCTGCTTCAAGTAAATCTACTTGGACCAAAGTTGTCTATTCTATGTTGATAGCCTGGAGGAGACCATTCAAACTTCCCTTTGACGCTGGGCTTTCATCAACAATCACCGTCTTCCCCTTTTCCTTGGCTAATTGACTTTTGGTTACACTTATTTGGACAGTTTTATCAATAGACTGCTCTTGTACCACTTCCTTGATCCGAACTTTTTTCTTCTGTGATTGTTAAGGGGTATCTTGAACCATTAGTGGTGTCATAGGCTCCTTCACCTACTTTCTGGCTTTCAATTTCAAAAACCTGCTTATCTTGCTTCCTCCTGATGACTTACTGCTGGTGAAGATATTTCCTTAGCCTTAGGGCTAAGGCTTGATTCAGTTCTAAAGCCTGTCATAAACAAGAAAGTAGACCATTCTCTACCTATCTTCCGAAGCTCATATAAAACAATTAATTTGATCAAACCATGATGGAACAACGAGGTTTCACAAGATTCTTTCTTCAATTGAACCTTATTAGACATTTTGCCTAAATAGATAAAAAGGTAAGTCTAGAGATATTTTTCCAGTGAAATGTAATAGAAGCTTAAAATGGTAAGAGTACACCTTATGGTATCTCCCTTCACATGTAAAATATCTTTGGATGCATGACAACACGTTGGCATATGAATCTTTTACATTGCTTCTGGGCACTGATAGTCCAAGCCTATGAATTCTAGCTTCAGAAATTCTTGGCAGCGTGCCATTTCAAATTTGAAGTTCTTGAACCATCTCTCCTGGCCTCTAGGAATCTCTGTGACTATAGATATAACCTCAGGAGAAACTGGTATTTCTAGCACTCCAACCCTTGAATTCAAATCGGTGAAATGAAGGCAAAGTCCTTGGTTACTTGAATGTGATGACCCTGAAGTTTTTCATAGAATCTCCAACAACCCACCTGTTTGAATGCATGTTCAACCTCTCTATTCCTCGTGAGAACATCTAAGCCTTCAGGCTCATCTCTAAGACACCAGCTCGATCTATGATTTTTCCTTTCTTTAGACATTTTTGTGAGACACCTGCAAGGAGACTTGAAAGAACCCACACTGTCTTAGTTTTGAAACTGCCTCGCTTGAGCTTGAAATGGTGAACTGCCTCGCTTGAGATTTGAAAGAATTCTAGTGAATGTCCTCCTTGAGTGTGCTAATTGTCTTGTTATGCATGAGGGAACACAGAAAATACTAAGACCAACTCACCTTACCTTACCCTTTTTGAAATTTGAAAAGAGTGCAAACAAGATCCCTAACGAATCTAATGTTGAGAATGAATGGCTGCATGTGATAAGAAAGGTTCATGGACTAACACATGGTGATTAAACATTAATGGATTTTGATGGATTAGACAGCTAGACAAGATCTGGTATGAATCCCAGATTTCGTAGCACAGCTAGTGCAAATTATGGGTTTTACACTACGGAATGTCTTAAATACGAATCCCTGATTTCGTAGCGCACATAGTCCATTTTCTGAGTTTTGTGCTATGAAAACGCCTAGGCTATTTCATAGCACATGTCAATTTTGAAACAACCTAACACATGACACTTTTGAAAAAATGTGGAATCTATGATAGTAGAAATAAGGTTGTTGACCTATATTTAATAATGGAAACAAGACTCCAACTCTATGATTTAGACTCTAAAACAAAAACAATAAAAAATGACTTGACCATGTTTAACATAAAAACTTTGGAACCATGCGGGCTGTCCAAAATTTTAAAAACTTTTACAGTGATAACAGTGGCTCCACTTGGGATAGTGTGCCCTTCTGGTACATTAAGAACTTGCAGTTCCAGTGCTGCTATGCATCCTTTAGAATAAAATTCTAAAATGTTGCCCAATCTGCTCCCCAGGATTTAATGATTTCTGCAAGAGGGACTCAACCTACACCTACTAAAAAATTCTCAGTCAACCTACCCTGAGCTTATTGGCACATTCCTACCTACCCTATCAGTTGCAATTTGCACTCTAGGTCAGGCAACATGATATTTCCAATAAAGCCAATCAATT
The DNA here is from genome assembly GCA_031772625.1 of Pinus tabuliformis. NCBI lineage: Eukaryota > Viridiplantae > Streptophyta > Pinopsida > Pinales > Pinaceae > Pinus > Pinus tabuliformis. Next base: position 1,782,036,085 of record CM062818.1, read on the forward strand.
GTCTTTTCTAATATTTGAGGCTCTTGACTACATTCAACCTCAAAATAACCATTATAGTGAGATGACCAAATCAACTTATAATGTATCTGATCTTCATAATGCAACTGAAAATGAAATACTGGTGTGCAAAGCTTTGCCATGTATTCATTTATAGGGTCAAAGAGGACATGGTTATTTTGATGATCATCACAACATTCTATATCTTCAAAAGACCGATTTTCAGCCACACACGAATCCTTTGATATGCTATCCAACTGCTTTTCTGAATGATTCCCACAAACAATGTAATTTTCCTCATTATTAAGATCATTCATTGATGTAATTTGCTGCAACGTATGACATAAAAAATCAACCTTTTCCTCTACTTGAGGGTTATAAAAGCTATCTTCCAGTACTTCTTCTTGGTGTTTGCAATCATTTTCATACTCTTTATGATCAAAAGACTGGCAAGTTTGTTGCATCTTTACATTAATCTCAGAGGATGTAACATGATTTTCATAAGTAAACCCCTGCTGATTTTCATGTTGCATGTCATGGGATGTTATCCTTTCTTCTAGTTGTTGAAATGTATTGTTATGAAGAGCCTCTAAAATTTCTTCATCCATAAATACATCATCATCATAACGATCCTCCAAATATTGAATAAAACACGTAGAATGTTTACAACAACCTTTGACTAGCAATAAGGAGGGATGACACTCTTTATACTTGTCAAAGAATACATCATGGAAATCAACAAGAGAATATAATGAACCATTTTCCAAGATTTTATACCAAGATAATGCTTTTCCTTCTAAAGTGGTCATAAACATCTTCATGAGACAATCTTTAGGGAACTGAACCTTAAGACTGCATACATGCATATGGAACCTAACCAAATGAAGAGTAGCATTGTCTTTCTTTTCATCTTTGAATATTGGAAGATCATCTAACCAATCAACCTTTGGCATAGTACTTGGAAAACCATGGATATGAGACTGATTCATAGGGGCATACTTGGCATTCATTCTTGAAATGGAACTCATCTTGAAACTTCATCAAGCTACTAATCTTCTAGCAGTGGAGTCACCTTCCAATTTTGTATTTGATGTGTGGAGTCGCCAAGGTAGTTTTGCAGCCTCAAACATATTCTGAAGCTCCTGCTACCTTCAAGAGTTCAACTTCATAATTTTCGGGAATGAGTAATCTTCAGGCTCTTGGCAGATGCAACAAAATGTTATCACAAAACCTTCTCTTGATAAGCTGCTAATCAGGAAGACCTTGAGTAACTGTTTCAAACGAACTTTTTGCTGAGGCTTAGCCTCCCCAACCTGAGAGGGCTCTCTCACTAGGTTAAAGATTTTAATAAAATATTAGATGGCTAACTCTATGAAACAAGTAGAGTATGAATGGTTGAAACATAGTCAGTAAACATCCATTGGGCTTATGGAGTCAGAAAATGTTTACTATGACAACAATATTAGCTTAACATGGAAGTCAGGGCATCAAGGGTTCAATATATCAGTAACACATAAGAACATGTAGGAAACATAGTCTACAAATGCATGAAGGAAGTTAGAGCATTGCCAATGAGTTCTAAGTAACATACATTCATACCACTGCAAATGAGGAAATGAGGACAATCATAAGAAATCAAGCATTGAACTCTCTTCTGAATCCTAAGTAGGAAAGCCAAACTCTGTATTACATAAAAAACATAGTGTTCTACAATGACACGATTTGAGTGTTTTTCTCAAAAATTTCCAACCCCTGGTGCATTACATCTCTTGTCATATATAGAGTGTCATTACAAGCTTGGATTCCTTCCTCCAACATGAGGGGAATTCGAATTTCACTGGACCTAACACCTATTCATCCTTAAACAAACTATTAATTACAACTAGTTGTTAACTAGCAGTCCCAGACACCCAATACAACTAGAAGTGTAACTACTTATTATGTCGGCAACAAACTTAACTATGAAACAAACTCATTCTTTACAATTGTCCCTCTTCATCTTTGGCTTGAGTGATGACTTTAAACTCCATGCTGGCCTTTGATTGCTTGTCCTCTAACTGTTCCTGGATATTAGGAAACTGGCCTTGCATTTCTGTTTTCATCTCCAAGAAGGTTCTTCGAAGTCTACTAACCCTATTATCTCCTTTAATCACATGTGATGCATTGAATTAATCCTTAGATCCTGCTCATAGACTCGTGTTAAGACAAAAACCTCTTTAATGTTACCTAATGCATGACAAATTATCTGAGCTACAAAATGACTGCTATTTTTGTAGCGCAGGGTTTGGAGTTTCCATATGTTCTTCATCTCTTGAATTTGCCTTTGCTTAAGGTTCAAAACTTCTAAAGTGGTATTTTTGTGTCTCTGCAGCAGCATACTTTGATAATGGTCCCCCATGTCATTTCAAGATTGATCCATAAAAACAAAACTAGCAGTTTCAGTAGTTTCATAGCGTGCTACGAAACCATTGTGCATTATATATCACCTTTAGCAGTTTCGTAGCGCGCTACGAAACTGTTGTGTGAGTCAAAAAACAGTTTTTTTCATTCTTGGGATTTTTTAATTGCTTCTCCATATGCTAATGAGCCAAACAAAACTAACATTTTCCATCCAAATATAATCTTTAATCTTCAAAAAGTAAGTTTCGCATTAAAATTGTGTCAAAATCTCTTGACTTACTGTCAGGTTCATTTATGCTGAGACTGTTCTTTTGGTTCATTCAGTTGAATCTTCAAATCTTCAATCTGTCTTTTCATCATTCAGATTTTAGTTCTTAATTTTTCATTGACCCTTCTGACATATCTTGCATCTTTAATTGCAGGGATGGTCCAAGTGAAATATTGAGCATGACTTCCCACTACTCAATATCTTGGGGCTTTTCCATATTCCAAACTGGCATTTACTCTTCTGAAATTTGCTCTTTCAACTACATGTTTCCTTGCCCTTTCCTTGAGTTGGGCAATCTCAAGATTGGCAGACACTGATTTCTTTTTGACCTCCTCAAAGCTACATTCTTTCTCATGAGTGATAACTGCCTTGCCTCTGTCATCTTCGTGCACTAGTGATGATTTTACTGATGGAACCACAAGCTCTTCAAGGAATTCTTCTACCTCCCCTGTCTCACTTGCTTCTGGCTCTGCCTCTTGTAACCTTTTTAAATGTCTAGTCATAGGTCTTCTTGGCTTGAAGACAAACTCTGAGACCTGGTCATCAAATTGAAGCTTTTTAAAAGAATTAACTCTTTTTGTTTTTCTCTTATCTGCTTCAAGTAAATCTACTTGGACCAAAGGGGTCTCTTATATGTCGATAGCCTGGAGGAGATCATTCAAACTTCCCTTTGACACTAGGCTTTCATCAGCAATCACTATCTTCCCCATTTCCTTGGCTAATTGACTTCTAGTTACTCTTCTTTGGACAATTTTATCAACATACTGCTCTTGTACCACTTCCTTGATCTGAACCTTTTTCTTCTATGACTATTGAGGGGTATCTTGAACCATTAGTGGTGTCATAGGCTCCTCCACCTCCTTTCTGGCTTTCAATTTCACAAACCTACTTGATCTTGCTTCCTCCTGATGACTTACTGCTGGTGAGGATATCTCCTTAGCCTTAGGGCTAAGGCCTGTTTCAGTTCTAAAGCTTGTTATAAACAAGAAAGCAGACCATTCTCTTCCTATCTTCTGAAGCTCATGTAAAACAATCAATTTGATCAAACCATGATGGAACAATGAGGTTTCACAACCTTCTTTCCTCAATTGAATCTTATCATACATTTTGCCTAAATAGATAAAAAGGTAAGTCTAGAGATATTTTTCCAATGAAACGTAATAGAAGCTTAAAATGGTAAGAGTACACCTTATGGTATCTCCATTCACATGTAAAATATCTTTGGATGCATGATAGCAAGTTGGCATATGAATCTTTTACATTGCTTTTGGGCACTGATAGTCTGAGCCTATGAATTCTAGTTTCAGAAATTTTTTGCAGCGTGCCATTTCAAATTTGAAGTTCTTGAACCATCTCTCCTGGCCTCTAGGAATATCTGTGACTATAGATATAACCTCAAGAGAAACTGGTATTTCTATCACTCCAACCCTTGAATTAAAATTGGTGAAATTGAAGGAAAAGTCCTTGGTTACTTGAATGTGACCACCCTGAAGCTTTTCATAGAATCTCCAGCAGCCCACATGTTTGAATGCATGTTCAACCTCTTTGTTCCTGGTGAGAAAATCTAAGCCTTCAAGCTCAGCTCTAAGACACTGGCCTGATATATGATATTTCCTTTCTTTAGACATTTTTGTGAGACACTTGCAAGGAGACTTGAAAGAACTTGCACTGTCTTAGTTTCGAAACTGCCTCGCTTGAGCTTGAAACAGAGAACTACCTCGCTTGAGCTTTCAAATAATTCTGGTGAATGTCATCCCTGAGCTTGCTAATTGTCTTCTTATGCATGAAAATGGAAAAGACTAAGACCAACTCACCTTACCTTACCCTTTTTGAAATTTGAAAACAATGCGAACAAGACTCCTAACGAATCTAATGATGAGAATGAATGGCTGCATGTGATAAGCAAAGTTCATGGAATGACACATGGTGATGAAACATTAATGGATTTTGATGGATTAGATAGCTACGCAAGATCTCACACAAATCCCCGATTTCGTAGCACAGACAGTGCAAATTCTAGGTTTTGTGCTACGAAATCTCCTAACTACAAGTCCCTGATTTCGTAGTGCACACAGTGCATTTTCTGAGTTTTGAGCTACGAAAACTCCTAGGCAGTTTCGTAGCGCGTGTCAATTTTGAAACAACCTAACACATGACACTTTTGAAATAATGTGGAATCTATGATAGTAGAAATAAGGTTGTTGACTTTTATTTAATAATAAAAACAAGACTCCAACTCTATGATTTAGACTCTAAAACAAAAACAATAAAAAATGACTTGACCATGTTTAACATAACAACTTTGGAACCATGCACGCTGTCCAAAATTTTAAAAACTTTTACAATGATAACAATACAAATGATAAGACAACCTTTCTATATATAGGAGTCTAAGGGGTCATAATATAATCAAAGCTGACATAACAATAATAATGTAAGCGCACAATAATAACAATAGTGGGCTTCTATGGGGCGTAATAATAACAATATGGGGACTACCTAAGCACAAGAATATAATAAGGGGGTTGTACTAATAACAATAAGGGGTTACACTAGTAGTATAGGGACCTAAATTTTAATCTAATGTACCTTTCATGCTCCATGATTGTCTTGTTCATCCTTTCTGACACACCATTTTCTTGTCGTGGTCCTAGAATTGTCTTCTCTCTGCGAATTCCTTTGCCTGAACAAAACCTATCAAACTCTTTGTTGCAATATTTTCCTTTTAAAAATCTAGTGCATGAATGATTGTCCACATGTTCATGGAGAAGAGAACATATTTGCATTTGTGGTCTAGAGAGAAATTTTTTATTTTGTCAAGCTTGTATTCTTCATCAATGATTTTCTTGACATCATTTCCATTGAGGCTTTCATTATAGGTTTAATTAATATTCTAGGGTTGTCCAACATTTTTATTGACAACAATACAACTATCTATAGGTGGAAATGGATTTGTATGACTAAAAGATTTAATAATTGTGTGTTTATAACATACCCTTTGTTTTTTTACCAAGGAATACCCATCACATATGTCAATAAATTTGTCTTCCAAATGAGTATTGACAGTAAAAGGAAGATACTTCCCTATCCCATCTGGCTTGAGGAAAAAATTGAGATCGTAGTCATAAAAAGTAGCAGGAATGTCAGATTTTGTGATATAGAATATTTTAAGATTGAGATACAAAATTAATTATTTCTTGACTCATGTAATCATAATGGTCACATTATTTCTTTGTTCGCTTTGAAAAACCTTTTCAGTTTATTGACCTCAAACTCTAGGAAACCATGATTAACATCAAAGTGCAGCATGGGGATTACATTACTCCTACTCAAACTCACAATGAAATATGAGGTGCCAAGTATATTACCATGGAATTCTATAGCTCCCTTACTTTCAATGTTTGTGAAAATAGGATTAGTTTATTGAACTATATTTTTGTGACCTCAAAAGTGTTTTCAGGATTTAAATTATCAACAAGGAAAGCATGATGTTCATCATAATTTTCATATGGTTGATATTTTGGGGTAGAAATATGGTTTCTACTTGCCCAAAACTACATATGGGTTGTATCATTGGTGGAAATATTCAAAAAATCTTCATTTCCTCCATTTATCACATTTTCATGTAGGAAATCATGAATTGCATCCTCAGAATGGTGAAAATTATTATCATGCTCCTTGTTTTCAGTGCTTCACTATTCCATTATGAATTTTTATATACTCTTTTTCCTAGGAAAGCCCCTCCCCACTTTGATATTGATTTCCAATATTGGGTCTCTCAGGCTACCTCCCTTTATGATGTTCTGATTCAATTTGTCTATGCTTGTTACCTCTCCTTCCTTGTCACTGATTAACATTCAGAGATATTAAAATAGTTGTTTGGATTTAGAATTTTATAAAGATAACTAATGGGGAAGGGTTTCCAGCTTAATATCTAAAATATGGAATTGATTCTCCTGCTCTCCAAATTGTTGATCTCTTTCATGTAGTTTTCTCAATTTTTTTTCCGTTATGGTCACACATATTATTCACCCTATCTTTAAATAAGGTGATAATTATGAACGAAATTATATGGTCATTAGGATTGGGCATACTTTTCCAAGATTTATGCCACAATTTTGAACATGTGGATTTTCAAGTATTTGGAGAGAAGTAAACTTAAGCCAAAGGCTAAGTAAGTTTTTAAAGGGACTACTAGATTATTGATCACATTTTCACACTTCTAGCTATTGTTGAAAAGGCTAGGCAACAATTCTCAAAAGAATTTTATTATTTTGTGAGTTTCATGAAAGCCTTTAATTTTGTGCCATGGAACTCGTTGTTCCAGAGATTGCATGTGATTTTTCTCTATGATCCTATCATCGTTGAAACTTTCTATTATGAGAGGAACTCTGAGATTATTGTAGGTTGGTTTTATAGAATTCAAGGACTTTGGTTTTATTATGAGAACCATTGGGCTTAATTAGGGATGCTCCTACTTGTTGACTTTATTTTTGTTGATGAGATTGAGGAGTAGATTAAGGGGAACATAAAGTTTCATACCGATATTCAACAACCTCCATTATTCTTGACAAGTTTCATAATGGATGTTTGTTGGCAAATAATGCTCCAAAATTTGGGGAAGTTTGTTGTAATCAGGGTGAATTACAGCTCCAAGAAGAAACATAACTTATTTTCCTACAGAGTACTAGGATCCAATATTATTATATTTTTTGTGTTTTTACAGATGAAATTATCTAAGTGCACAAGAGTAGTAAGGTACATTCTACAGCTCGGGTGACAATGGCAGTGATGGTGTCCATGTAACACTGCATTGAATCTAGAGGGTGGACTAGTACATTTAATATGAACATGAGCACAAATCTGTTCAAACCTTATGCACCCAGAGGATATGAAGCTCAAGGATTCATATATTTAGTTCATATAAATGGATATTAGATATTGGAACTCGAAATATGCAAGGTCAAGATTCTGAACCTCAAGTTGCATATGAGATACCAGTTTAGATGGGTCTTGGATAGTTATTTAATCATATGAATGAAAAATAGAGTACAAGAATATGTGTTTTATTGGCGCCTTCAATTTTATAGTTCTTGAGGTTCAGTTGCAACTCCAAGACTCAGATGGTTTTGAGAGTAGTACATAGTTTCTAAATCTATGTCTTGCCTTACAAGACATCGAGATGGATCTATAGATTCTTCTCGGTGGAATGCAGATATTGTTTGTAAACTTGTTTATTATTTAGTCATCTAAAGAAAGAAAATTACAAGAATATTAGATTCAATGTCTCACGGGTCACAAGTATAGTGTTTTTGTGGCCTAGTTTGTAACTCTGAGATATCAGAACATTTGGAGAATAGTATAGGGATTCTTCTCAATGCATGTGCTTTCCTTGTAAGACCTTGAGAGGGGTATATAGATTCTTGTCAATAGAATGCATATTTTTCTATATAGTTGTATATTACGTAATCATCTAAAGGAAAACATAGTACATGAATACGGGTTAGACTACCTTGTCACTGTATAGTTGTTGAGCCTCCATTGTGATTAAATGATCTTGGAAGATTTTTAGAGTATATAAACTCTTCTCAATGTATGTCCTTTCCTTGCAAGTATTGGAGAGGGGGATATAAAGTCTTCTTATTGGAATGCAGAGGTTGTTTGACTTTATATAGTGTCTTATTACGTAATCATCCAAAGAAAAACAGACTTACATGAATACAAGTTTAAATGCCTCACAAATGTACAGTTGTTGAGGCTTAGCTACAACTCCAAAAACATGGGATATTTTGTGTGGAGTATATAGAATCTTCTCAATTGATTCCCTTGCATTGCAAGACCTTGATAGGGGTATACATATTTTATCAATATGACACATGTTTGTATATTTCCTTATTGTCGTAATCATATGACGAAAACAAGAGTACAAGAATATGGGTTTCAATGCTTCGCAATTGTATAGTTCTTGAGGCTTGGTTGCGACTTGGAGAACTAGGAATATTTTGAGAAGAGTATATATATTATTTTCAATCCATGTCCTTGCCTTGCAGGACCTTGAGAGGGGTATATAGGTTCTTCTCAATGGAAAACAATTTCCATTTGTATGGTTATTTACGATCTAATCATCTGTAGAACATTAGAGTGCAAGGATTTTTAGGGGAGCTATATTCAAAAGAAGGCTTGAATAGAATCTCCACTATCAAATAAACCAACGGTAGGCTTACTTAAATGATGAAATTGAAAAACAGTTTACTTCTTAATCCTCCCTACAAAATAATTTTAATTTGCAAAGACTAAACACAGAGAATACTGTGTGACTAGACTTTGACCTTGGACAAGATACCTGCCATGACTGTCATGACATTTGTGTTTTTCCAATTAGACCTAGGAACGTATGGCATGAGATTCATGGGATATTATCCTATGACAATCTTAGTCACTTTTATGTTAAGTGATTGGGAGTATTACGACTCCTCCATTCATTATGTAAATCATGGAAATGGTACTAGTATATTTGAGTGAGATTCTGGGTGAGGTTTTGTAAATTAGACCCGCTTATCCAGCTCACTGTGCTATTATTTATTCTCAAGCACCTGAGGATGTGTTTCCTAATGGATAGAAATAATACCTTGTGAATTTATTAAAATCGGTGTCCCAGATAGGCCTTCTTCTACTTATATTTTGGAGAACACATATCATCTGATTGTTCTAAACATCAAAACCCAATAGCCAAACTCATTCCTATACCTCTTCAATATTTATCCTTTCAAAAGTACCATCCTTCTTGTCATGCAATCTCAAAACAACTATAAGGGCCAACCCACCTTCATTGGATGAACAAAAGGTATTAGCACATCTATTTAGGGTGCATATTTATGTGCATTTGTGGCTTCTTCAACACAAGTGTACACCACAATGATGATTCTTTTTTGTCCTTGTGCTGAGGTGAGAAATGGCATTTTATGAACAATGTTGTTGTTATAGCTCCAAATCTCACACTTGATGTTGTGATGCTGCACTCATGGCCTAGGGCAACCCCTCCTTCCAGACCTGGTCCAAATACTTAAAAAACAATGTTTTACTCCCTATACGTGACATTGCCCAGAGCTAAATGTGTGTACGCAGGTCTGTGTATACCCAACCCGCGTATATGTCTTAAAACACTTAAAAAAATTAAATCTCCTTAATTTCGGGCAGAGATCACGGGTTTTACCTATTGCTTACCTATTAGTGCCCATGGCCCAAATGTTCCCAACGAATTCCCAACTAAAAAACTTCTTTGGGAGAAGTATAAAAAGGCTACAATGGGAAGGCCTATGGGAGGAGAGAATAGAGAGAAAAATAACTCTACTGAGATTATCCCTGATCAGGTCTGAAGATCTTTGTGCTTCCAGCACTTCCCTTATTACAGGAAATTGTTGTTTCCTTGAGTTATGATGTCTTTTCATTAGTTGAGATATCCTTTTGTGAGTCATGGAAGGAGTTTTTTGAGGACTTGGGATTGGACGAATCCGGAGGACAGTTCCACTTGTAGCCTGCGAGAGGAAAATTCAGGTGATATCATTCCTTGCTTTACTTTAGTTATCTGCAACAAAGAAACATTTGTCTTGTTCTCGAAATCAATATTCTTCATGCTTATGATGTTGTTATTATGGTTTTCATATGAATAGTTGTTTCAATTGTATAACTAACTACCTTTCAATATGTTATGAAGTTGATTTCTATATGATGCTTGGTCCATATACTGCTATGCTTCTTTGAATTGATTGTTTTGCAAGTTTAAGGATCAAAAGGAGCTCCAAGAGGGTTTGGACCCTGGCTAGATCTACCCGAACGAAGGACCCCCAGGTGCACCTCTCTGCGCGTAGTTTGCTTATATTAGTATCATGGTTGTGTGGAATGCTTGTCTTTCATTATAGATAACCCCCGCTCTAATAGGGTATTGAGCCAAAACCCTAGGGGACTTTGTCCCTCAATAGATTTGGCGACTCCACCGAGGACAACAGTATTGTTGTTCCTAGTTTGGGTTAATTTAAGCCAATCAGGGCTCAACTTTTTATTTTCTTGCTATAACTGAGTTGTCTGTTCCTATAGGAACTCAGACTTAAAGTCTGAACATTTTCTTCAGACCCCTTTTTTGGGTTTTCTTGTGAACTGTTATATACGCAGTGTTTCCAGGTTACAGAAGAATATATACGCAGTTTTTCCAGGTCACAGAAGCATATATATGCAAGTCTCCCCATATGAACTCGCGTATACGCATGTTTATTTGGGCTGAATCGCGTACACACATAGTTGTGCATTGACACAATCGGATATACCCTAATTTTTGAAGATTTTTTCAAATATTTCTTGTTCAGAAAATTTGTTTGCTGGTCTGAGTGTTTCCTCACCAGTCAAGTTTGGTTGTCAGCCTCTATTTTTACAACAAGTTTTCGGTTTCAAATTCTCTCTGTTTGTGGAAAGTTTTGGTCTTGTTTTGTTTTTTTGCAAGTGTCACCATTTGTGTTTGAGCACACGACATTTCTCTCTGATAATCTTTGTTGTTATGGTCTTCCAGGGCAGAATGATTGTTTTCAATCTTTGTGACAAACTTTATCTTTTTGATCTTCATGCTTTGTGTCAAAACTGCACCTTGTGGCCATTTACTTTTTTTGCTTTTTGAAAGTTGTTGAGTGACGATTTTGAGAGTTGTCTTTCTTGATCTTTCGATCATTGTCACCAAGCTCTTTTTGCTCATTTTTGGTTGTTGAGAGCATCTTGAAACACCTATTTCATTGATTTTTCGCCCATTTTGAGTTGATAACTTGCAAAGTGTTTTGGTTGCTTATTCTTCGGTCTCAAAGTTTTCAATAGTATTTGGAGCACTTTTGAAAAGTCATTTTTGTTTTTTCTTTTGAAGAAAACTTCTTGAAAACTTGGTTTTTGCTTTCTTTTTCCTTGTTTTCATTTAGTTTCTTTTTGCGAGTGAAAGTGCATTTTTGTTTGTCTTGAGATTTGCTTTTAGTGTTTGGACAAAAATGAGCATTAGCAACTTATATTCTATCTAAACATCTTAAGTGGCTAATTAGAAGTGATAAGCAAGTTATTTTCATTCTTTGACTTAGACTAGTTTTAAGTTTTGCATTACCGTATACTCATTGCAATAGGATAAATTTGTGCATCTTTTAGGGCATCCATAGTTTTGTTAAATTTTGTGAGTGTGAAGCTTGAGTAAAGAAAAGAAAAGAAAACTTTATTGCTTTCTTAGAAGTTCCTTAGAACCTAGTAGAAATTTCTTTCATCGAAGAACGAAATGAGTGCATTTGCATATAGTTTGGTTTTTATTAATTTCTTTTGCGTCGAAAAATACCACAAGTTTCATTTCTGCTTACCCCTTGACTTAAGAGTAGCCCATTTAAAAATAAGTGCTAATTAAAATATGCTAGAACTTTTTTATATTGTCAATTTATACATAACAACAAGTTTTAGGATATTTTAGGGCCTTGGATTAGGTGTGTGGAGAGAAAACTCTCCAAGGCCATTTTAAACTGTCAAACATAGAAGTCTGAATAGCGAGTGAAAATCCAATAGTGTTAGGGAGACCAGGAAAGCTCCAGATCTGGGAGTTAAGCACGACGGTTTTTGAAGATAAGGTAGAGAGATACCCCCTCTCCTACTTGTCAGATCTTACCTCAAGACTGTTTCGCCTGGTTTCTGACATGAGTTGGTAACCTTAGTTGCTTCTCCTAAGGATCTACATAGGTGGCTACGGAGGGGAATTCCGTGGCACCTGAGGTCAACGTTGTATCACTCTCAGCAGTACTTCTAGAGGGCACCCTTGCGAAGCTTGGGGGCTTGCACCAGAACAAGTTGTTGTTAGGAGGTTAGCGTAACATCTTCTGTTACCTTCGCTGGTAGGACTGGGCTGTCATTATCTCAGACTATCTTCGGAAGGCCCCTTACTTCACTTTCCTATATTTTGGTGTCTGGGCCTCATCACCAGGAGCAGAAATAATTGAAAGTTGTTTGACTGGTTGACATATTTTAGGGACTTTTTAGTATGTGATCTGTGCCCTTAGTCGGCCTAGCTTTCATTTTCTCTTGAGTCTTTAATTAGATCTTAATAAAAAATTCAAAGTGGTTGACCGATCGCCTAGACGGTCTCAAAGACTTCATGGTCTTTCACCACCAAGTTTAGAGCCTTCTCCTAAAAGGCGCAGAGGTAATACTGTCGGTGGGTTTCATCCCGTGGCAGCTGACGCATCGGGGATTGATCCTCCCCTTGGGGGCATTAGTGTTCAAGATAGGCCTGGTACTTCAGCAGAACTAGAGAGGAACACTCCAGTTCTTTCTTGAGTTCTCTTTCAATCGGAAGATAACATTGAGGTAGAAAAACTCCCAGAGTCGTTAGCGGCTCTGAATTCTCCTCTACCTTCTAACCATCCAAACGTATTACAATACGTTGGGATTCCATCGCATAGACCATCAAGTCCTAGTCATATTACGCACTCTCCTTCAATGACGACCACTGGAAGCATGGCTTCTACCACAAGTGCTATAACCATGCAGACTCCAACATCAGTACAAGGGAGGGGAACTATTTCCATCCCCTCTGCATCTTTATTTTGGTCTTTTGCTAGCACATCATTAGTTGGGTCTACCTCCATTCCTTCTACGAGTGGAAATTCCCAAGCCAATGCATCTAGTTCTGGATTTTTCCCGTTTGGCACCCATTCACAGGGTATTCCATCAGTTCCATTTAGTGCCTCCACGTCCACGATGGGTGGGTCGGCTTCATTTCAGGGTTTTCCTTTTGGAAGTGGTCATATAACACATTCCAACCTGATGATAGGATCTATGCCTTTTTATTCTATAAGACAAGGCAGCAATCCATTTAAAGGTTGGACTAGCCCTGCGGTTAGTGGCATAGGAACTGGGAATCCGTTTTTCGGCCAACAAGGGAATAGGCTGTACTCCACAGTTAGTTCATTTCAAAGTATTCCTCCCTTAGCTTCTACTTGGAATCCTTATGAGGGCTTATCAACTCCTTATAATCCTTTAGCAGGGCGCTTCGCTGGTTATGGAGGTTTTTCGGCAGGAGTTGGTTAAACTCCGAGTTTTGCTAGATCACAAGGCTCGCCTTTTGGTTTAGCTGGTTCTACTGGTTACTTCAGGTAGCTCGGTGCCTTCCAAAATCCAGGCCAATCTTTTCAGAACTTTGGGAACTTCGCCTAGTCTAGGTGGAATCCCCAAGGTCCTCCTAGGCTTCCTTTTCTGGCAACGTTGAATTTGCTAGATCTCACGAAATTAACAAACGATCCAATCAAATACAATCTAGCCTGGCCTCTGGTCCCAACCAAACTACCTTCACACATTCCAAAGTTTGAGGGGAAGGGTGGTGAAGACCCGGGCGACCATGTAACCACATTTCATCTATGGTGGTCATTAAACTCCCTCATCAATGAATTGGTTAGGTTGAGACTTTTTCAACGCACCTTAACTGGCAATGCGGCTAAGTGGTATATGGAGTTGCCAGGGGGAAGCTTTACATCTTTCGCCGATTTGCTTAACATTTTCCTAAATCATTTCCAGTTGCTCATTCGTTATGATGCTGGAACTGAACTTCTGGCCAATTTTCGTCAAGATACGACAACTCACATTTCTAATCATATTTAGGAATGGATATGGAGAAAGAGGCTCATTAAAGCTGAAATTCCTCCTAAATACTGCCTTGAATGGTTTTTGAAATCCTTACAACTTGAGATCTCTAAGGATGTCTCTCTTTCCAGAGTCTATTTTGAAGAGCAAGCTATTTTTAGGGCCCAACAGTTAGAATTGATTTTCTCTCAGTCTGGGATTCTACAAAAAATCTTGCCTGATGCTCCCGGGACTAAAGTTGATATAGCTAAGTCGAAGCCAGGTCCCCATGCGAATGGTATCATTGGATCTGTAGACACTAATGCGGTGAACCTGTTGAGCCAATTACAGCAGTTGTCTTTACAAATTGCTCCTACCAATCAGGTCACATCATCTAACACTTTGTCTTCTCAACCATCTTCCATTAATGCCATCCAATCTTACAACCCAAAATGAAATCAAAATTCCAATGGGAAAAAGAAAGGATGAGGTAAGAAAAAGAGTCAAGATGGGAAGACTGATGCAAATAAACCTGGCAATAATGCTGATGGTGGTGGAAATGCATCTAGAAAGAAAGTCAAGTTTCCATGCAAGCTATGTAGTGGAGACCATTTAACTCATCTTTACCCAAAAATTCAAGACACTCAGTGCTTGTTAGGGCAGCAAGGGACTTCTAGCTCTCAAGCTATGTTAACGAACCCTTTTCCCCAAGGGCAACAGATGCTTGCTGGCGCAAATTCAAATCTTGGTACCTCTACAGGGGGCAACCAGGAAGGGGAGAAATCATAAAATGTTTTCATGATGGGTTCTAACGTCCATGTGGCCACTCAGTCATGTGATTACAATGAAACTGAAACATCCAAGGACAAAACTGCTCTCGGAACTACCGACCTTCATATTGAGTGACCCTTTGTCAAGAATATACCACAAATACCTAAAGGTTCTGTTAAATGCACGACTATCAATCCTAATGCTAGGACTGCCTAGAATTACTCTGTTGTTGAGGATTTGGCTCAGATTCCATGTGCTATGTCTGCTTTAGAGGTCCTCCAATCATGTCCAACTCAATGAAGTGCTTTGCTTTTAGCGATAGGGGCAGTTGATCCAAATAACTCTTTAGTGCTCACTTTCGACATGCTTAATGTCAAAAAGAGACTCCCTCATCACATGGCTTTTCAAATAAATTCTACCTACTAGAAAATTAACATTTTTCAAAGCATTATAGATGAAGTAGCTTCCCCATGCATCATGTCGATGTCATGCTGGAAGGCCACTAGATCGCCTTCAGCTATTCCTTCACCTACCCTCCTGACAGCATTTGATGGGCATTCTCATAAGCCACATAGGATTATCTTGGCCTTTCCCATGTGTGTTGGGGGAAAGGTCATCAATATCGAAGTAGAAGTCATTGATGCTAACGTAGATTACAATCTTCTTTTAGGAAGGAACTGGGTATACGAAATCGATGCCATTGTTTCAACTCTATTTCATGTCATTTGCTTTCTTCATGAGGGGAAAACTGTCAAGATTGATCAATTGGATTATTCTCTAGTTGATCCTCGAGCAACTTCAGATTCTATTGTTCCTTTAGTGGATAACCCTTGTCCGCCTACTGAGAATCTAGGAGTTGGGATGTATTCTTCATTTATGGGTACATTTGATTTTCCCTCTCTTATCGCTAGAATCAAGGTCGTTTCATCATCCAAGGAGTCTTCACGGGAAGAGTTCTTTCGAACTCATTATTTTTCAGACCCTTGGACCTTTCCTTCACCTACGACCACATTAGATGAAGGACAAGTTGGTGGAATGGTATTTCCTATGTCTGCAACAGAGCTTAGATATCATTCTATTGTCAACTTTGTAGACAACCATTCTACTCCTTTCTTTGAAGAGGAGTTAGACGGTGATGTGGCCCCAATTTGGACACTTAGTTCTACCTCCGCTATGGAATGCTTAGATATGATTTTACCATCCAAGCAAGCAATCCTAGAAGTAATGATGGGTGTAGATCAACCTTGCAAGGACTTACACCATCGTTCATATTTTGTTCCTCTGTGGCAGGTAGTAGAATCTAGGTTCTCCGAGCTGTTGACTAGTGATGTTTGTATGGTATTAAATCCTTTGGCTCTAGCACACTTTCGTGCTGAAGGTAATATGTTGGTGATTTCAAAAACGATATCTATAAACATCTCTAGGAACCCTATTGTGATCGAGAATCTCTTCATCGGAGCTGAATTTTCCCCTGAAGAACTTCAAATTTACAGCAACCTTTTTAAGGAGTTTCGAGATGTATTCGCTTCGTCTTATAAAAAAATGCCTGGAATTGATCCATCCATAGTTCAACATGAGATAAAGACGTATGTAAATGCTAAGTTGATTCGTCATAAGATTTGTTTAGTTAATCTTAGGAAAGCAGCAGCTATTAAAGCTGAAGTAGAGAAGCTGCTCAAGGTGGGTTTTATATACCCTATTCCTCTTACAGATTGGGTTTCTAATCTAGTCCCTGTAAATAAAAATCAAGGAACAATCCAAGTATGCATTGAATTTAGAGACCTAAACAAATATTGTCCCAAAGATAACTACCCCATGCCATTTATTGATCAAATTATTGATGAGTGTGTGGGTAATGAGATTTTCTCCTTCATGGACGGTTTTTCCTGTTATAATCAGATCTCGATTCGTCCTAAGAATCAGCATAAGACAGCTTTTATATGTCCCTGGGGTACCTTTGCATACAAAAATATGCCTTTTGGTCTTAAAGATGTTGGGGCTACCTTCCAGTGGGCCATGTCATACACTTTCCACAACATTAAACATATCATTGAATCATACTTGGACGATTTAGTTGCTCGTTCTCAAAAGAGAACTGATCATCCTTGTACCCTTCGATTGGTTTTTGAGCAATGTCGATTTTACAAGATCCGGTTGAATCCCAATAAGTGCATTTTTGCGGTTACATCTGGTCAGTTATTAGGGTTCATTGTGTCAACTGAAGGGATTCGAGTTGATCCCTTCAAGGTAGAGGCAATAGTTCAGTTGCCTCCCCGTCCTCAATTCGACAACTTCAAAGTCTTCAAGGGAAGGCTAATTTCTTAAGAAGGTTTATAGCGAATTATGCAGAGATCACTAAAGGGTTTATGAATTTGCTACGGAAAGGAGTTCCATATGTATGGGACAACTTTGCACAGTGGTCATTCGATGCCTTGAAAAAGCCATTAGTCTCTGCTCCTCTTTTGAGTCCACCGGATTATGGTAGTGATTTCCTTTTATATATCACTGTTGCAAAATCAAACATAGGGATGGCTCTCGTTTAGGAAGACGATGCTCTCATGGAGCATGTGATTTATTACTTGAGCCAAGGCTTGGTAGGTCCCGAACTTCAATATTCTCCTGTTGAGAACTTGGCTTTGGTAGCTGTCCATGTTGTCCAACGGCTTTGCCATTATATCTTGCTATGCAAAACTTTTGTCTTAGTGGTAATCCATCCGTTCCAATTTGTCCTCAGTAGGCAAGTGATTGGGGGCAAATATAATCAATGGATAGTCATTTTACAAGAATTCGATCTCGAGTTCTTGTCCGCCAAGTCTAAGAAATCTATGGTTTTTGCGGAGTTAATTTCTGAGCTTCCTTGTGGAGAGGATACTGTATATGGGGAATGTTTTCCCAACAAACATCTATTCCTCATCTCTTCACTCGACCCTTGGTATGGAGATATCATTGTCTATCTCTAGACTTTGAAGTTTCCCTCTACTTCCTCTAAGGATGAACGCTGAAAATTATGTCACCTGGCTAAGAACTATGTTGTCATTGGTGATACATTATATCGTCAAGGGGTTGATTCAATCCTTTGATGTTGTTTAACCTTAGAGGAAACAGAGTTAGTGTTGAATGATTGCCACAATGGAGCTTGTGGTGGTCATCTTTCAGGGCTTGCTACAGCCCAGCATATCTTGCGTGCTAGATATTTTTAGCCTTCGCTCTTCAAATATTGTGTTGAAGCAGTCAAATGTTGTCACCCTTGTTAATTTTATACTCAGAATATGCGTGTACATCTAGCTTCTCTTTCCCCATTGTCACTATCACTCCTTTTACTAAGTGGGGTATTGATTTTACAACTTTAATCTGCCTTCAATGGCGAATCACAAGTACATTATTGTGGCCGTAGACTACTTCATGAAGTGGGCTGAGGCCATGCCCACTTATAAAAATGAGAGTGAAACAACAACATTGTTCCTTTCCAATCAGATTATCTCAAGGTTCGGTATCCCGAGAGATATTGTCGCTGACCATGGAAATCATTTCCAGAACCAACTAATGTCTGAATTGGGTCTTAAATTGGGTTTCTAGTAGGAGCACTCGTCTCCATACTATCCTCAGGCCAATGGATAGGTCGAGTTAGTGAACGAAACCCTTAAGATGATCCTGCAAAGGATGACTGACAAAAATCAGTCCAATTGGCATCTTAAGTTGTATTCATCTCTTTGGGCATACCGAACCTCCGTAAAGACTACTACAAGTTTTACAGCTTTTCAGTTAGTTTATGGGATGGAATCTATCTTCCATGTTGAATGTGAAATTCCATCTCTTAAGTTAGCCATTGAGCTCCTTCCAGGGACCTCTAGTCTTGAAGAGTGCCTCCTTCATTTGGAACATCTTTATGAGCAGCGTCGAGATTCCACCACAATCAATGAGGCTCATAAGAACAGGGTTAAAACTCAGTATGATAAAGTTGTCTATCCTCGAATCTTTTCTGAAGGCGACCTTGTCTTGATCTATGACCAAGATAAGGACACCTTGGGAGTGGGCAAACTCAAGCCTATGTGGTACTGTCCCTTTATAGTTAAACGAGTTTTAGAAAAAGGGGCGTATGATTTAGTCAATTTGAAGGAATCAAGGTGGCAAAGCCTTGAAACGGGCTCTACCTTAAGAAGTACATTGCTTAAGTAGCAGCTAGGCAATGGATTCTTTTTCCATTTTGTATTTTTTGTACATACCTCATCGGGAGTTTTTTGATATCAACACTTTTGGTCTATTGTGGCAGGTGTTGATGGATGACTTGGTCTATTTTAGATTCACCGATGGTGCTAGTTGGCACACTCAAAACTTCACTTCCGTAGCTTGGGTAATCTACTATCCAACCGGTCAGTTGATGGTGTCAAGGGGAGTATGCATTGGTCCCATTTCAAATAATATGGCTGAGTATACTGCCATTATTAATTTACTGCTTCAAAGCTATTTCTTATGGAATCGATTTGTTGGTGGTCTATCTTGATTCACAATTGATAGTGTCACAATTGAATAACATTTATCAGGTAAGGGATCCATGTTTATATCGCTAGTATATAAGCGTGAGGTTGTTGCAAAGATCATTTGCTTACATTAATTATTTTCACATTCCAAAATCTCATAATTGGTTAGCTAATTCTATCACTAATCAAGCATTAGACTGGCACATCATTCATTCATCACAATAAAAGTGTACATAAGTGTGTCCAAAATAATATACAAAAATTGGGACTCAAATGCCCATAATCATGTCCAGTACATCTAATGCCCCATCTCAAGATGAACGGCTAAGTATGTGACTACTGCTTTGGCCACGTGCCTAAGAGTCCGAACCCAGTCCCGTGGCATGCCAACCACATGACACTGCATGTCTATAGGGAGATCCTCTACAGCCTCCATCGGTACTTTGTGAGTTAATCTCACCAAGTGTCATTGAACTGCGTGTAGGAGTCGCTCTATATCGGCAGCCCCCTCTTCGGCACCTCGACCGCGACGTCCATGCCATGGGAATCCATCTAGTCGTACTCGCCCAATATTTGGAACATGATCATCATATTAGTCATTTGAATCCTATCAAAAATATTTTTCAAATTTCATTTTTATATTTGAAAAATCATAAAAACCATAAAATCATAAAATCGAAAACATTTGTTACCTATGTTTCCCCATGTCACGGCTGGTGCTAAAGCTAGATCAAGATATCCTCAGAAGTCTAGCCCGGCGTAAGGGTAATCATCCACTATGATGATTTGCTACTCCCACCAAGAGAAGAAGTCATCATCGAAAGCAGTCCATGGAATGTCCCCCCCTCCTAGTCGTTTCATCAAGTCAGGTCACTTTCCCATTTGTGGATCTCGTGGGATGCTAATCGAAACTGATACTCTAGGGCGGAGTGATGGGACCCTCTCAAAGAAGAAAGAGCACAAAATAGTTCCATATCCAAAGTTTTTGGTCTAGCCCTTTTTGATAGATGTAAGTTGGCTCTTCAAGTTAGCGAGAAGAGGATTACACCAATCAAATACTGTGGTGAGATAGTCTACCACCAAGCTCATGGCAAGCCCATGAAGCTTGGTGTAAGGAAGTTGATCCATTCACTCTGGCTATAGTGAAAAATATGATCCTCAACAATAAACACTCCACATGCTTGATTGGAATTTGACTTCAAACCTCTTTTGGATAACCCGAGAAATATATATGCACGTAGTCCTCAATAGAGAGCCTACCTCGTGATCTACCCATGGAATGTACTACTTCTCCCTTCCGAGAAAGGTCTGTGATAAAATAGATATCCTCAATCTCTATCGTCAGTGGCATTTGATCAAGCATGAATGAGTCATCCTCGATGCTCTAGTAGTGAATGAGCATTTCGAGCAAACTAGTGTTTGCTTTCATGTTTGGCATTTTGAAGAAATTTAGCAAATTGCATCCCCTTAAGGCATCCAAGGCCTGAGGATCGTTCATAACCTCATCATCCACTGTGGCATGCTCTCTTTCCCTCCAAGTGACTGACATCCTTAACAAAAAGCAAGTTTGGACCATTAGATTTTTATTTTGAAGTTTTCGCGGCATATATGTGGGTCTGTTTTATAGACAATTGCGTCTAGGGCCCGCGTATACACGGGTTTCATATAGCCAACCCACATCTATGCGGAGACAAATTTTTTTTCATAAATTCAATGGTGAAAGTTGAATTAAAATTTTTAAAACCAATCAAAAATGAATGCAAGATGAGTTTAAGGGTTACCTGGTGATTTTGGGAAGATTTGAACAATCGAGTTTGGAAAATGGCAAAGCTTGCTTCTTTTTATTCACTCGTTGTGCTCTCAACTCGAACGCTGATAATGGTGAGTCAAAAAACTATTTTATAAGCTTTGAAAATGTCAAATTTTTTCAAAACTTGATTTTGTTTTGTCTCATGTAACTTTTAGCTTGGGAGCTTGGAATGTCGAGAATGGTTTGATTTTCAGGACATTTTGGACATTTTTTCAACAGTTTCAAGACAGTTCCATGACTGCTGACCTGTCATGGCAGGTATCATTTTCTCACTAGTATATAGGTTAGGGAAGCCATTTTTCCATTGAATTATGCATACTAGCCTCCATTTGTCGATACACTTGCCATAGGGTCGATCCCATCGTGTTATGGTTCGTAAACCATATTCACTCGTTGATTTTTAAATCATGACACGATGGTAGAGCCATCCTTTTCATGGGCATCATAGTCAGCACCTTAATGACATTTGTTTCCCATGCTGCTTCGATTTCAGTAGGCTCGGGAGTCCTCTGTAGTCTTGCCATGAGTTATGCGATGAAGACTCATTCCTCTATGCTTCTTCGCTTCGTTCTGGCCTTATGCCCTAGAGGCAACTTTGTGTTGAGTTGTACTATTGCATTGCATTTTGACCATTTGCAACTTTTGGCCTTGAGTCAGCTTCACTTGGACTCGTGTTTAAGCCAACTTTTGACCATGACCTCTGCAAAATCAAACTTGCATCCCCTTTACTTTTGCAACTTGACACACCCTGACTCGTGGAAGGAACATACCTTTGAGTGTCTTTGACTAGTTTTTGCCTCCCTGCATTGAGCATAGGATGGTTCCAATCCCAGGAACTAGATCATCTGTTTCACTGACAGTTGTTCTTTCCCCTGTACTATAACATTCTTTTATTCTTTTTCCAGCTTAAAGAAAAAGAAAAAAAAACTATATATTCCAAAAAAGAGCGGGAACAGAACAATATTTCCACTTATTGTTGGCAGCTACAGTCAATTGTGTCACCCTCGAACAAAGCACTCTAAACAAAGTCTCCTCCATTTTGGCGGGACTTAGTTTGACTTAGGTACACCTTAACCTTGTTATTGAGTCAGTTCTCCCGTGATTGGTTATCTCTTCCAATCATATGAAGGGTTCGTTCATGCCTCTTACATGACGAACTTATACAAAGTCATCATATGCTGCCACATAGTCACATTGAGTTGTGCTTTTTTTGAAGGGAAGTTAGCCTAAGTCAACCTCTCTATGGTGTATCTTGACTCATTTTTTAGCCGGCCATCCTTGGTTTTCAGTGTCTTGTCTATCATCACATCAGTTATATTGTTCCTTTACTCGTGCCAGTTTGAGAAGGTCTCCATTGACTTCTTGCTGGCGGGTCTTGTCCTTATCGATGACAACATCTTGCTCTAAGAACAAGCCTAGAGCCGCACCCTAGCCCTATTTTCATTATTGATAGGTCACCTTGTGCTCAACATCGATCAGTATCACGGGTCTTTGATTGAGTGGCTTCCCTTGTGTTCGACATTATCTTACACTATCACACATTTGGATTCATGCAGTACCTTGGTTTCCATTTGACCCTATTGGTGGATACCTCGCTTCTATGTCAAATTTCATTGTTGGTTGGTTCAGATGGTTTTTGTCGTGCACTAGCCACATCTTGTGTATGCCAGAAACGTGCATCGGTCGGGTTAGTACATCTTTTTCGTCTAATTCCTTCCACACTATTGGCCTACGGGTTACACTCGCACTAGATTGATGAAGGATGCCTTAATGCCTTCCTTCTACTGAATCTTTCCCTATCGACTATGACTTATTGCTCTAGGGCAAAGATCTAGATTCCATTTGACAGTACCTTAGGGTTTACAGTCATTAGTGTTAGATCTTTCGCTATTGACAGTGGGAAACCATCGTTGTCTCTTGATTGATAGATTCTTATAGGTGTTCGACTCCAGCTCATCTATTCACACTTGTTAGATTGTACTGTGTACCTTGACGCTCATTATCATTATCGGTGAGTAGTCTCCTATTTGTTAACGGTATACATCAATGACTGGTAATCAAATGATTTCTCACATGGTCGACTTCAGATCATTTATTCCCATGGTGTATAAATCTACCACGGTGGTCAATGAAGACCTCAAGTTGCATCAGCATTCATTGGTTCACTTGACAGTTTCTCCTGTTGCTTCTAGTTGATAGCACTCCACCTTATATGTTGCAGTCATTCATGGCGACATTCTATATGCTGGAACCTGAGTTTGTAGTGTAGTACCATCTTACTCCATCATGTTCATTTGGTACTTTTGGGATCAGTCTTTGATATCAATGATCAGTTTCATCCTTCAACATCATTGACATTCTTATATGTGATATTCAAAGATGTACTTATTCGATCGTGATCAGATGATCCATTAAGTATTTTCCAATCTTCTATACTTGTATACTTAGTGGATCCGCTTGTACTTGATATGCATACATACTTTACTTTCTCTGAGCATGTGTATGCATGCCTCAGACAGTGTTTCTATTTTATCTCCTTTTGTGGCTTGGCAGGCTGAACTCTAGTGAAGTCCTTAGTTTTTGACAGGTTTCCTTTCCATGCACACACTTAATACATTTCAGCCATCATGTACCCCTTTTGACCTCATATATTAGGCGGCATTTGTTATAGCTCCAAATCTCACTCTTGATGTTTGTGATGCTACACTCATGGCCTAGGGCAACCCCTCCTTCTAGAGCTGGTCCAAATACTTAAAAAACAGTCTTTTACTCCCTATACGTGACATTTCCCTGAGCTAAACGCATGTGTACGCAAGTCTGTATATACCCAACCCACGTATATGTCTTAAAACACTTAAGAAAATTAAATCTCCTTAATTTCGGGTGGAGATCATGGGTTTTACCTGTTGATTACCTATTAGTGCTCATGGCCCAATTGTTCCCAATGAATTCCTAATTAAAAAACTACTTTGGGAGAAGTATAAAAAGGCTTCAATGGGAAGGCCTAAGGGAGGAGAGAATAGAGAGAAAAACCACTCTGCTGAGATTATCCCTGATCAGGTCTGAAGATCCTTGTGCTTCCAGAGCTTCCCCCATTACAGGAAACCCTTGTTTCCTTGAGTTATGATGTCTTTTCATTAGTTGAGATATCCTTGTGTGAGTCATGGAAGGAGCTTTTTTAAGATTTGGGATTCGATTAATCCAGAGGATGGTTCCGCTTAGATCCTGTAAGAGGAAGATTGAGGTGATATCATTCCTTTCTTTACTTTAGTTATCTGCAATAAAGAAACATTTGTATTGTTCCCGAAATCAATCTTCTTCATACTTATGATGTTGTTATTATGGTTTGTGTATGAATAGTTGTTTCAATTTTATAGCTAACTACCTTTCAATATGATATGAAGTTGATTTCTATATGATGCTTCGTCCATATACTGTTATGCTTCTTTGAATTGATTGTTTTTCAGGTTTAAGGATGGAAAGGATTTCCAAGAGGGTTTGGACCTTGGCTGGATCTACCCAAACAAAGGACCCCCAGGTGCACCTCTCTTCGCGTAGTTTGCTTATATTAGTATCATGGCTGTGTGGAATGCTTGTTTTTCATTGTAGATAGTCCCCACTCTACTATGGCATTGACGCAAAACCCTAGGGGACTTTGTCCCTCAACAAATGCTTAGTTTTCCTAGAACAGAGTTTAGATTGTTATCATCCTTGTTGGCATGTGAAGGTTTGTCAGACCTTGTATATTCTCATGATGTAGATGTATTGATTAAGTTAGTGAAACTAACACCTCCCTGTTGACATATTTTCATTACCAAATTGCCAATTTCTATAAAAAAAAGTTGATCAAGGTTGCAGTGAGTGAACTCTAGTGTTTTTGCTGAGGTAGAAGCCAAGCTTCTTTCAAGTCAAATTTCTAGTGCTACATATCTCAGGGTACTTCAGGACTTGTGCTCTCTTTCTTCCTCACTCAATGAGGGAAAGGATGATTAGGTATCAACTTATAGAGATCATGATGAAAGTGCTATTATAATAATGAGTCTGAATTTAGTTGTTGAACTTCTATGGCAACAACTGGGTCTCTGCATTAGTAAGATAGAAAAATTGGACATGTTCATTGTCCACTATACCTTGTGTCTTTTGATGTTAATGGATTTTTAATCCCTTTACCACCAGGAACACAAACGATCTTTCCATATATTGACGTATTTTTGTAATACGTGAAAAGTTGCAACCTCTTTAAATGACACTTAAATAGATAGAATACACCAGTGCTACCTCTAGAGAGATAAAATCAACTGCAGGTTCATCTAATTCCTGAGTGCTCAAGATACTGGACCATTGTAACAGATACCTCAACGAGTTAAGTCTCAATCCATGGACCATTTTAGAGTTACATCTAGCATTCAGTATTGTAATGAGAATATATGAAATACACCAACCTTATATATGCATTCATAAGCAACATCTGATAAAAACCTTTGGCAAATGGCCTTTAGTTTTCACTAGAGATGCATGAGAATATATGAAATACACATATCATATCTATGCATTCATAAGCAACATCTAACAAACACATTTGGCATCTAGCCTTTATTTTTTACTAGATATGCATGAAGAATTATATAAACACAATGCAATCTTTTGGGAAGTCCATTCAATTGTGGAACATTACTATGGAAGCCAATTTAAGCATTGATACTAGACTTTGCATGCAGATTTCATGGATTGGTCTAGTTGTGACATAAAAATGGACTAGGTTAGTTATATCATATATGTCAGAGTTTAACTCGAAGTATGAAACTACCATTTAAGCTATAAACCTGACTAAATGGTCCAAACCTGAAACTATGACCCTTCCTTGCAAATTGGATGTGCTACCAATTAAGAATAGTTAAATGGTTTTAGATTCAATATGAGATTAATCTTATGGAGGAGCTATTGGCTTTGGAAAGTCATGACAGAACAAAGTCTAGTGGGTTCATCTCCTAAAACAAGGTGTTAACATAGTCTTCGAGAGGTACGTTTTGCATCAGGAGAAACCCTAGACTGATAAATTTTTATTAGGAAGGAAAAACATGGAAAATGTTTGGTTAGGTAGGAATACAACTTTTCAATTTGGTCTAGATTGAGTGATTAAAAGAGAATGTTCTTAGGCTCTCTACCATTTCATGGATTGATATAGTGATGAGACAAAAGAGGCTCTCTCTTGAGACTTGACTAGGTAATTCATAACAGTTGTGGTGTTGGTGCCTTAACATAGCCAGAAAATGCCAAAACTCTATTGATGCACACAATTTATTACTGAATCTACCTCAAAGTATGCCATTGTCACTGAATATGACATGCATGGTTTTACCAAGGAGGCCCTAAACTTTTTAACAATGAAACTTTACATTGGTATGGTCAACCTACATGGGGAGAAAAGAAACATTTTTTAATAAGATGCCAGCAAAACCTGGACACTCTTATGTGGAATTATTGCTTGGTACCTACAGATTGCACAAATACCTTTGTTGGTTGAGCCAAAATGAATTGATCTCTTCAAGTGGATCTTCCTGGTATAATTATTCATTTCCTTGTAAGACCTTGATAGGGGTATATAGATTCTTGTCAATAGAATGCATGTTTGTCTATATAGTTTCTTTATTACGTAATCATCTAAAGGAAAAATGATTACATGAATATGGTTTAGACTGCCTCATAGCTATATAGTTGTTGAGGCTCAATTGTGATTACATGATCCTGGAATATTTTGAGAGTATGTAAACTCTTAATGTATTATCGTTTCTCTGGCAATGGTCTCAAGGCAATTGTTCCGAAAATAACAGAAAATTATCTTTTGTCATTAAACAGAGATTGTTTTCCTTTAGAAACAGAGAGAGATTGTCTTTACAATACTTTCTTTTGTTTGTCGCATGTGGGGATATCTTGAGATTAATCTAGAATAGGAAAACTAGTTGGTAAGATTGTGATAAAGGTGAGTAACTGCTTGGACACTAACTTTTAAGCCTCCCACATTCTTCTAAGAACATTGGATCCAGAAATCTCGAAGGCTTCAACTACACTAATTATGTCATAAAAGTTGGAAGAACCAGAGATGTCATGGATGTGTAACTGTTAACATTATTAAGATGATAGCACATGTGTCTCCCAAGGTACATTACCAACCATAGTGCAAACAACAAATTTTACCACTAATATAGTTCATCAGGCATGGATATCAATCAGTTATACTTAGCCTTACTTTCTTGGTAAGGAGACAAGGCTTCATGTTTTCCACCCTGTTTTCCCTAAAGAAAGTTATTCTAGCAGGAAAAAGTATTCATTACTTTTCCCTTTTACAAGCAAGCACTCGGAAAAAAAAAAAAAAAAAAAATTCACACTTGGGAGTTTTTTGTAGGATAAAGGGAAAGGTGAGTGGGTATCTTGGCAGTCGTTGCATTGGTCTTATTAGCATTACGCCACTTTTCATATGGGTCTTCACAACAAAGAATCACCATTACACTTTGTGATTAATAATCAATGATTTGGTTGAGAGACTTGGTGCAAATTCACTACGATAAATTTTATTTATATATCAATAAATGACAAAATATTTTCCTTGTATGGATCATACTAGAATAACTAAACTATTTCAGAGATATGGGAATGATGACCTTATATTGTTTGACCTGTCAGAGATAGCAGAAAAATGCGAAGTAAAGAAATTACACATTATATATGATAAGTGGGAGCACCCACGACAGACTTTACTTCAACCTAATATAGGTGAATTCCATGGGCCTGCACTCATAATTTCTTTTAAAGACACTATGCTAAGTATGGAGGAAATATGCATTCTCCATCTTAATCTTCCATGGAAACTTCAAGGTCAAACCCTTAGCTATGGATCATGCTTACTTAGTTGTTACCGTCTATGTGACCTTCCATTGATAGTTTCTGATGGATTTCTTTATTTATTTGATCCTTTGGGTTTGGTCCTTAGTACGTCTTTGAACCCTGGTGATTTTATACCTTCAAGATCAGCAAGTGAAAAAATATATTATTTACGATGTACATATTTTCCTAGGAGGTTCCAAGATCAGTTTCTTCCACTTTCTGTTAGCAAAACTCTTTCTTATTGCTCATCTAATTGTTAAACACACATGGATAGAAAGATAATAGGAAAGATAAATCATGTGATGCATTTTTTATTAACAATAGGTATACATTTATAGTACACATATGTGACTCTTGGGATTCAGATCCCAAGGTCTCTTGGACTGCTTAGTCTTTTCGGCTTCCACACTAACCCTTTAGCATTAGGTGTCCAACATTCCCCCCCTTAATCCGAAGGGTTATGTATGAGTCCAAGAAGAGAGCTGTAATACAAAATGTGCAAAAGATGCATCGCAACACTAGGCTGAATGTGCTTTATGAAATGTTGGTATAAGAGGGCGGTGGTTTAAGGATGACCACCAACACTGGAACGCTTAGTGCAGTTCCCGGATCTCTTCCAAAACTGGCAAGAAACTGAAGTTTTCTGCTAGAGGAAGTGATCCTATTGTTTTAAAGAGGGAAACCTTCAACCATGAAAGGGAGGTCTCACCCCGCATAAAAGGTAAAACTTCAACCTGAAAAGGGAAGTCTCAACCTGTGATGGTTTAAGGATAACCAACAACTCTGGAATGCTTAATGCAATTCCTGGAACTCTTCCAAAACTGGCAAGAAGCTAGAGTCTTCTGCTAGAGGAAGTGTTCTCAATTGTGTTCTTGGAATGCTTCTGAAACTGGCAAGAAGCTGAAGTCTTCTGCTAGAGGAAGTGTCCCAGATTACCAACTGAAGGCATGTTCAGGCATCTTTGTCTCTGGCTACAACTCTGAAACTGGTGTGGCAGGTTGTGGCTCAGGCTCGCTTGATGTGGCTTTGAAGCTTGTAGATGACCATCATTTCCCCCCTGTCAGGTACAAGGTGAGAAGATGGAGAAGACTCAACTGCAAGACTGTTCAATATTCTGGAACAAGTTCTGACATGTGTTTGGAATATCTTCTTGGTTGTTGATGCCCATTGCCAAGAAGCGATCCATCCAAGATGAATCTTTGTTCTTGCAGGACGTTTATTTTTGAAGCATCTGTGTGAAGAATGACTGGTTTTATGACAGTGCTTACATGGTTGAAGATCAAAATAGTGATCTTTCAAATGGCCAACTCGATCACAGTGTTGGCATTTCACGATCTGTTGTTTTTGTTGTTGTTGTTGTTGTGGAAGAGGGGCAGAATCTGGAACAGCTGGAGGTGAACTCTCATAAGGAGCAGTTGAACTGTCATAAATGAATCCAGCACTCTGAAACTGAATGGGCTTGGCATAGTCTGGAATATGAAAGGACAAGTCCTTGTCATATCCAAGACCAGTTCTGTGCTTGTTGTGGACAAGCTGTTCCCAAGGTCTGATGATGGGCTTGGGAAGTGCAGACTGATGACTCCACTGGTGTAATTCTTCCTGTTGTAGCTTTGTTTCAAGCTGCAAAAACTCAATATCTTGTTGTACATTATGCAAACAGGTTCTAATGTCAACAAGAGAAGCTTTGCTTATTCTTACTGTACCATGATCAGAGGAATGTATCAGAGTTTTTAAGAACTCCAATATTTCACCAATTTGAGTCATTTCTTGATATCTTTACTAAACAGAAAAAATATATCTTGATGCAAAAGTTCAGCAAATCTCTCTCAGAAAATTAGTCCAAGCAGAACAAAAGCTTCTTCCTTCCCTTCAAATTTACAAAATCAATAGGTTTTCTCTGTCAACAGCAAAACTCTTCGCATGGCAGCCAAAGTTTAACCCAGACCACT
The DNA here is from genome assembly GCA_031772625.1 of Pinus tabuliformis. Taxonomy (NCBI): domain Eukaryota; kingdom Viridiplantae; phylum Streptophyta; class Pinopsida; order Pinales; family Pinaceae; genus Pinus; species Pinus tabuliformis. The sequence goes on from CM062818.1 coordinate 1,782,066,259, forward strand.
CTACCGAACAATACACGAATGGGTCACTAGAGATAAAGATAAGATCGCGCAGCAATGAGTGGAGTGAAAATAGAGATGGATCTGAAAAGAAAATAATACAACAGTAGGATTGAAGTTTTAAAAGTGTGGGCATTCATTCACTCAAACTGTTCTGAATCTCTATCTCAATTTGTTCACCATGCTTTCTATATCAAACATTTCATTTTATGTTCTGCCAAACAACATGAATGAGCTTACCGCGCATATCAATTGCCTTCTTAAAAGAATCCCAAACTCATCCCACACATTCAATGCCAATAGCAATGCAGAGAAACACATTAAAAAATTGTGTAACAGAATACAAAGGGAAATGTAAAATTGTCTGGCTGTATGCCTGCACAATGCATTCGGCAATAGAGTCTGCAGAGTTTTCAGATCAATTCCCGCAGAGACCAACTCTGTGAAGTAACACGATGTTTCTTCTTCTCTTAGACAACATGAGAGCGGAGAAGGAAGCACATCGTTATATGTTGAGAGATGGATTTGGTCTATTAAAACAAGAGGTGAACCAACGAGCTATTCTACACGAATGCAATTCGTATACTTCTCTGTTGCAGGCATGCAAAGACATAAGAGCATTGAATGAAGTCCATGCTCACATGCTCAGACATGAATTCAGCCAGAATATTAATCTTGAAACCAAGCTTGTAAGTAGGTATGCCGTTTGCAGCAGTATAAAGAACGCACGCCTATTGTTTGATAAAATGCATAAACCAGATTTGTTCTGTATACGTTACTCACAGCATATTTTTCACATCATAACTGTCGTTGAGGGAATCCATTGCAAATAATCATTTCTCACAATGATGCATCGATGAACAAATTTCGTTGATTTCTCAGTATATTTATTACTCCACTACGGTACATGTTAAACAATGCAGCTCCATAATTATCGGCGAATCTCGAAGATCCCCCACATTCATCGCATAAATAAAATCAAAAGCATAAAAAAATTAAGTTCAACAAACCCTTTCGACTGGACTCTCTGCAAATCCGATGAAATTCTGGAGCATACATAACAATGCTCACAACTCTACAAGACGAACGACCAACAGATGCGGAACCACGCCGTCCTTGAAAATATTGGAGTAATCCAGGATCAAATCGAGCGAAGAATACCTTACACAGGAGATCTCGGCCTGCAGAACACGGCCAACGTTGCGCGAGCTGCAAAAGAGCGCTGCGAATGATATTTTCCGGCTCTGGTGGTCGCAGTTGGCGAAAATGCGTCTATCTTTCAACGTCTGGGCAGTGAAGACGAGATGCTGCTGGTCGGGAGCTATTCCCCACCTCTCATCGATCTCCACTTTGAACTCGAACGACACTTATTCTATGGTTATTGAAGATGTTGTATCTGTTCACAATGCCGAGGATGCCAGGCTGCTTCATTCCTTACATCACAAGAAGAGAGTACTGTGTCTTGCTCATACCGAGAATGGATTGTTATTAACTGGTGGAGAAGAACCAACTATTCGAGCGTGGGATCTCTTGACCGGAAAATTTGCATTTACTTTAGAGAATGTACACAAAATTCGCATCAAAGGTCTTGCTGTGCTTGGATCAAAAAGTACTACTGAATCAGATGATAATCCTTATTTCATTGCATCAGCTTCATCAGATGGACTTGTGCGAGTGCGAATGTTAAATAAGGATAATCCAACCCCTCTTATAGAGACTGAGTCAAAGGCAAGAGTAACTTGTCTTGCTAGATGCACCTCAAAGAGGGTTAAGAAATCTCCGCCAATAGTTTCAGAAGGAAAGCTATTCCAAGCACGATGTAACATACGGCCTTCAAAAACTTGTCAACAGCATTCACGTTGTTTTTAACTCTCATATGTAAAACAACGATGCATCACAACATACGAATAGTTGTGCATTCTCAGATCGCAGCATTCCAGGTCGTGGGCCGCAATAGTTTGTAACGCCTTGACCTAGTCTCCACACCGCTTTTCAAACGTGCCAAAACAAAAGAACGCAGAACGGACATTCATACGCACCAGGGAGCAAGAATCACTCGAAGACTGAGGATGACAGGAATTTGGCATAAATAAAAAACGCAGTCTTCATTATAATAATGGCAAATGCGTTGGCATATGGACAGATACTAGAGCAGAGAGCGTATGCAGCGCTAGTGTGCCAGGGAGCAGAGGTGTGTCAAGCAGCGTTACCGTTTCAGCTATGCAGCTTCAGAAGAGCAGGGCGCAGGTACAGCGCAGGGATGGCAGAATTAATGGAGCGTTACAGAAGACTAGGCCAGCTCTAGTTAGCGCTATTCAAGGCAACTCAGACCAGTTGCTCAGGGAAAACAGGCCACTCATCATGGCTCCGATACCATGTTAAACACACATGGATAGAAAGATAATAGGAAAGATAAATCATGTGATGCATTTTTTATTAACAATAGGTATACATTTATAGTACACATATGTGACTCTTGGGATTCAGATCCCAAGGTCTCTTGGACTGCTTAGTCTTTTCGGCTTCCACACTAACCCTTTAGGATTAGGTGTCCAACACTAATAATACAATTATTTGTATGCCTTCAAAGTCTAACTCTGCAAAAGACAATGTTGAAAGTGGTGATTAGAGAATCAAATGATTATTTAACAAATCTAAAGATAATGGTTATGATGTATTGTTGTTTTTTAAGTCAGTTGAACAATGGTTCTTATCAACTCGGAAAATATGATTATCATTTCCATGCCATAAATATGTTGTCTTTGTGGGTCCCACATTTTCTATTGTAAGGAGTTTATTTCATAGAAAAAAAGTGGAAAAATTTTCAAATATAAAATCTATTCAGTAGCTCAAGTGTTGCGACAAAATTACATACTATAGATGTATGCATAGTTGAAGATGGGAGGGAAATTACTAACAAATGGCTTGTTTCCATTACCCTTGGCTCCTAATAGACAAGAAGTATGGCAATGGACATGAGGTATATGTCTTACAACTTGGATCAAATCATTGGTATTGCTACGAATGTGTCCCGGAATGGAAAAACTATGAGGGTTTGTTCAAATAATTGCATCTTATCTCCCCTTCCATTGAATTTCTCAGTGAGCATGCTAGTGGCAATCATTGGATGTTTTCTTATATGCCACAATGAGGGGTGATATCTGTTTGAAAATGAAGCCTTCGTAACTTCTTTAGGAAATAGACATGACACACTGTTGTGGCCAGCAACAACCCCCCCCCCGGTTTTTTCATTTAAGTGTTATCCAAAATACTAAATGAATGGGGACCCTTAGTTAAAATTCAGGAAAAGCAAGAGTTTCCTTTCTTCAGAATAAGGTTACCATCGTAAACTTAGGAAGTCCTTTTGAATACTTTAAAACCTAAGTCTATGATAAGGAAAAAATCTTTAAATCCACGTTGCAAAAAGATAGGAAGTTGCCTCCATTTTGCTATAATCCCGGTATGTACAAGACTCTCATGCTAAGCAATATATCGCATCGCAATAAAGTAATACTCATAAGGGAAAAACTCCAAGATTTACCGATCTGCGATAACACCGATCGCAAGATCGCATATCGCAGAAAATGAGCTGACAAGATTTGGCAAGCATAAAACTTCTGCGATCTGCGATGTTGCAATATCACGATAAAATGATGGTTGCGATATTAAGCCAGACCAATGCTGCGATGTTATATTCGTGTGTTTGCGCGATCTGGGATGGTGCGATTTGCGACGGTACGTAAGCAAATCATAAAATCACTTCATCACGAATCCTTCGGGCACGCTAGTCGAGAAAAGCCACTTACCATAATCTAACTCAAGATCATGCGCTTTTAATAATAGTAAAGGAATTAGTTGTCAGCTATTAATGAAATGTAGATGCGTGCTTCTATAAAGAATTACTTCACGTAAGGTGGCATATTTGATATATCTGTTGCATTTAAAACTCTCCCATCACCTTTCTTGATCAGTCATTTCCATTTCACTTGTGAGCTGCAGGAACGAAGAACGAAGGACGATTCAAAGCCAAACGCAGGAAGAAATGGGAAAGAAAAATAAAGCTCAGGGCTCTGAGACGAAGGAGAAGGCGAAGGAAATGGCGCCTTTGTATACAGACACAACATGCAACAAAGAAGTAGGGATATCGATGTGGGAAAGCATGTACAGACTGCTTGAAGAAGAGAATCCCAGAATAATGAAGGTTACTGCTCTCGCAGGCTCACAACGCTCTTCCGAAGCATCCTTAGAAGAGCTAGCATGCTCATTTCTTCATCGGATAGTAGCAAGGCCCAAAATTCTACCATATACGGATATGATCAAATGGATACTTGACAATGCAGAGATGAACAACAGACAATTCAAGATTCAAGGACATGGGCTCATCGGATCATTCGCTGCACAAGATTTAAAGCTTATGTATCATCTCCCTGAACCACAGGCGACTTACAATGCACAATTAGTTAAGAAATTTGTGGCGGAGAACCCAAATCTATCAGAGACCACCAAAGATTGGTCCAGAAAAGAGGAACCGCTCAAGAAAGACAAAAACAGTATGTACAGCACTGGTTCCCTCACCTCTCCGTATCGTTTTGTTGCGGCCATTCTTTGTAGATTATTTGGGATGCCAGATATCAATAAGTTTTCGTCTAAATGGTTACCATTAATAGATGCTGCCACAAATGCCGATATTATGGATTGGGCCAAGATCTTTTCTGATAATCTATACACGGATATTATCAATTACCGGTCTAAAAGATCCTTGTGTCAAAGGATCTATCCTCCTTTTTATCTATCCGCATATGTTATGGATTCTATTTGTTATGTGTCTAAATTTCCCATTATGGGTTGGAAATGGACTACCCAGGACCCATTACCTATCCATTTTTATCATAAGATATTATGGGATTCTCAGTTCATCCCACATTTCTACCAGATTTGTCACGGGCTTATCTTACCCTTGTATAGAATGATGTATGATGAAGACCCCCCAAGGTGCTCACCCGAGGCACAGATAGATATCATCCCCATCGCAAGATGGTTCGGGGAAGAATGGTTCACCTATATTAGAGTATTTGGAATCACCGTCCCTCCTCATGTCTTGCCTTTGTATATTCTTGACAAACTATTGGCTCGAGAAATTGCATATCAAACCTGTTCAGAAGGCGGCCTAACTAAAGAATTAAAAGACAAAAAGAAGGCCATATGGCCTCAGTTTCCTGTAGCTTGTGGGGCCTTTTCATTGTTCGATGTAGGTCACGCGTTCACCGAAGTGGAGAACGTGACCTGTCTGCAATTATTTAAATTCCCGGCAAGGCCATTTGACCCAAATGAAGTTGCTCAAGATTTCACAATGAACGTCAAATAAAAGTATTCGTTGGAAAGAAAGATTTATTTGATGATTTATTTCAGAATAAAAGCTCACTCCAGGAAATTTTGCGGGAAGCTCAGTCAAAATTGTCTCCAGATGACCTCCAAAGATTCATGTTATATAGGGAAAGAAGACTAGCCAGTGTTCCTCTAGAAAAGCTGTGACTGCCTGCCAGAGAACCAACTCCAAGCGTTAGCCTCAGTGGGAACTCAAGCACTTCCAGATCTAAATCTAACACTGCGCAAGGAGTACCTGAACATTCTAAAGGGTCTGGAAGCAACCAAGGAAAGAACGAAGAAACAACTAAGGACATGGCTCAGTCAAGTGCAATGTTGCAACAGCAGGTTATCGCCTCCCCGCCAAGAGATGTCCCCCCTCTCGTCATTGAAGCACCACCCGTCACGACAGAATTAGACAAAGAATGGGAAACCTTCAATGAGCTGATCAATCTTGAAGGGCAAGCCCCAAGAACGCCTATGAGAAATACACAGGTAGCACAAGAAGTGGTTTCAACCATAGTCAGTAGTGTCACAGAAACGGAGCACATTCCTATCGCTCCACCTTCTGAGCTTCTACTTAATGTAGAAGAAATTCCCCCACTGGATGTATTATATAGTCCCCAACATAAAGCAGTTGTAAGAAGACAGAGAAAGAAAAGAAAACTAGAAAATACACTGTCACAAGATGCTGAACAATTGGACGTCTTATGGAAAGACCCCAACAATAACCCAACTGAAAAAACTCACTAAATTGTCTCAGATCGCAGGAGCATATGCTTCTGCAACTATTTACAAGGCATCGGAAGTTCAGCAACTGTTGAAAGAACAAGAAGATCAAATACAGCTACTACAATGATAATTGCAACAAGCCAATTCTAATATTGAAGTTCACAAACAGCTCGAGAAGTTGCAGGAAGACTTTCAGCAGATGCAGATAGGCTATCAAAGAAGTCTAGACGAGAAAGGAAAACAATTACAAATTTTACAAGAAATGCACAAAGATGAGCCTAAGCTTACAAAATTTATTTCAGAGTCTATTGGCTTAAATGAACAACTACTGTAGCAACAGGAAGAGTTGGGATGGAAGATATCACAGTGCAGTCATTATTGCGAACTGAGTGATAAAATCACCAATCAAGTGGTAGACTTGCGAGCTGACTATGATCAGATTGACAAATGAGTGACAGAGTACTTGGCTTGGCAGGATGAAGATGAGGGAAAAAGAGCAAGTGCACCCAGAATAAATGAGAATCATAAAGAGCTGCTCTTCAACAAGTGGGACGATCAGATCAGAGAGGCGGAACAAGCAGCGGAAACAGCGACCATAGAAGCAAGCATTCTTATCGACTGTGTAAATGAGAATTTGCACAGAGCAAATTTAATCGAAGAGACCACCCCGGGGTATCTACCAAATAAACTATGACTGGAAGCAGAATGGAAGCAGAAGGCGCGGGAAAAGGGAAAAGCGATCCAAGCACTAAACAGGTTAAATTGGGAGTGTTACTGGGCATACTTGGTGAAGCCGCATAGTCAGTGGATGACGGTGAAATGTATCGTAAATGCAGCCGAGAAAGTGGTGCCAGCTCTCATAGATTCTGTTTTCTCAGCCCAGCTCAAAGCAGAAGTCAGCCAGCTGACTCTCCTCAAGCCCATGATGAACACTTGCAGCTTTAAAGATCAGATTCAGAAGTAGCCTTATTTAGAATTTTGTTTTTTTCTTTAAAATTAGATTAGACAAAGGACGGTCATTTGAAAACCACATCCTAAATTTTGTAAATAAACTATTATTAGAATTAGGAAGTAGTATTTTAACCCTTCTCATGCATTTGGAGAAGGGTCCAGAAATTTGTCAAAAAAACTTGTCCTCAGAACATGCACTTTTGCACCCTCGGAGGGGGTTTTGATGAATGGATGGATCAAGGTTTATTAATGTTTGCATTTCATATCTGCTACTGATGTTGCACTTTTGTACTCTTAGTAGATGTTAGAGAAAGGAGAGATAAATCATTGTTGCTTGAAGCTTATGAGTAGAACCAGTCATAAATGGTACTTTTATCTCTTGACCATTTCTGCTTATATTCTTAAAGTGATATACAGTTTTTGTTTTTTATATGTTATTGCATGAATGTGTGAGCTACCATTTGGCATTTTTGTACGGTGGAGCCATTTATTTCTGTCTGATATATGAATAAATTATTATGCGATATGCTGTTCACAACTGTTTTGCCTAACTTTTTTATGCAAAGTGGTTCATCTTAATTGATTTCCATTCTTGTGATAACTGAATGATCTTTATTACCAGTTATTATTTGAAATCTCTTTAGATTGCATAATAGAAGAAATACATCCCGGGTTAGCATAGATTAGATGTGTTGTTTTTCATTAGATTACAATAGCATAAATTTAGTTTAAAAGTTTGAATTAGATTAGCTTTAAGTATCCTTAGATCAGCAACATCCAATTCTACACACACACACCCTTAGATTGGGAAACTGGTCCCATTATCCCCAGTCGGACCCGCTATACCAAACGGATAAGGAGCTGCCAACCAAGGTCCGGACTGGGTGGGTATCCCCCTTGTTGTTAACCCAATTTTTGGGGCTTCAACATATTTGGCACTAGACGGAGGGCCTGAAGCATATTGTCTGTTGGAATGGTTTGAAATCATAACATTTGAATTAGGATGGCTACTCACAAACTTCCCATTTAGAGTTGCATCCATGTTCGTGCCTCTTCCAACACTCCACCTGAAGTGGTAAGACTCTTGTCTCAGGTAAAATTCAATGGTAAGAATAATTCTTCTGCTTTTAATCATTCTCTTCAATTTATTCAAAGAGTTTCAAGTTCGAACGTTCAAAGAATTGATGAAGGCGTTTTATGCAGAATTTTTACTCTTACATTCACGGCGGAAGCTAGAAAATGGTGTAGAACCCTCCTAGTTGCCTCAATTCACAGCTGGGACCAATTCTTCAAGTCTTTCATTTGTAAATTTGATTGTTATGACTATGACCAGGTATATGATGAAATTGATTATCTACGGAAACAAGATGAATCTGTTAGGGATTTTAATATGCGATTTCATCTTAATTGTCTAAAGTATGATCTTGAAAGTGAACTCATGGATGAAGAATCTTCAGATTATGCTGAGCATTCCCTGCCTCCTATGTCTGATCCAGCAGAAAATAGTCCAAGATTTGTCTCATTTTCTTCTAATATGAATGAGAATTCCAATTTGAATATACAAATCAGCCATGATGAAGAAGGTTCCCAAAGCCTAGGAGACATGCATGCTCTAATGCAAGAAGACAAAAGCGAGAATGTTGGAGGAAAGCCTACCTTGGAACCAGGAGATGACTTTGATACAAGGTCTGATAATATCATTGCAAGTCAACAAATGCAGATGCCAAGGTAGAACATCAAACTAAGTCTCTTTCGAAAAGTATCAGTACACAAAGGTATGATCTAAAGCCCGATGTCTATGATGAATCTGATGAACAAAGATTTTTCCACGATGATATTTTCAAATACATTGTTCTAGAATCGCATTTTTCTCTTTATCCTGATGTTTTTAGTGATGATAATTTTCCCCCTCTCAGTATTAAAGATATCTCAAAAAATACAGAGGATTACTCAAATGAGTCATCATTAGGTTTTCAAGATAAAAGGACAGCTATAGAACATCCTTTGATCATTTTCAAACAAGAACCACTTGACCTTCCTTGTCTGAAAATATTGGATAAAAAAGAGAAATCTAGGGAAACCTGTAAAATCATTTATGATAGCTACTTTGATGATGATGATGTTGATTTATCTCAAGTAACTCAACAAAGCTCATATAATGAGAGATATTCTAATTCAAGAATCATATCAGTCAATCCTCATTCCAGAGTGACGGATTATTTACATGATTTTACTATCCAAGACAATATTCTGATCTATGATTCATATCATGAGCAAACCCCCATGCATGTTCCCAATCATAACTTGTTTTCTGATTCACAAGATGGAATTCGAAATTGCTCGGATCCCATAATTCTAGACAGTTCTTGTGAAAAAGAAGATCTTTCAAGTCAATCCCAGTTGTGCTGTAGCGTTAGTTGTACAGATAATCATTTCATTCTTTCTCACTTGCACTCATTTTGTACAAAATCGGATTGTGTTTTAAATTTTCAGACTTTTGATAGATTACTATGGTATGTTGAGCACCTTATCAAAGAACATTCGAAAGATGTGCTACCATTTTGGAAAACTAAATTGTGTCAAGGAAGTATAGAACTTTTTCAATTCCAAGATCAATCAATATTAGACTTCCTTAAAAAACTTCTTTGGCATCCAAAGCATCATCAACGAAAGAAAGTACTTTTGGAAACTTGCCGGCAATTCACGCTAATTGATAAATCTCTTTCCAGAAATTTCCATCTATTCTTCATTGATTTATTTAGTGATTTATATGTGGAAACTTTCCTTTTACGAGAAATTACTAAAAGCTTGACCTTAACGCATAGTAGATTACAGGCCATTAAAACCAAAAAATCTTATTCGCAAACTGGCTTGTCATCTTTCCTATTGCACGATCACCAATACATAACGAAGATTCATCCTGATTTTTATGATCCAATAGGTATCCAGTTGGAAAAAAGTTTTCATAAGAAAGAAATTTCAGACAGAATTCCAACTGAAGTTACACATTCTTATTCCACATCCAACGTTAACAGTCCAAGAAAAGTTTTGTTCTTAACACTGATGTTTGAAAGTCACATACGTGCAGGAATAAAAATGAAAAAATGGTTCCACTGGAAATATCATTTCACCTAGTTAATTCTTCTGTGTATAGTTAGAATAGGAGTAGGAGTAATTTAGCTAGGTTATTAGGTTGATAATTTACTTTTAATAGTTGGTAGGCAAAGTAAGAGAAGAGATTATCCCTATTATGTACATAATCCTAGGGAATGTCTACCTCTCATTTCTTTAAATGTTTTTGTTTCCTAATAAAATTTGTTGTGGTTAACAGCATTTGACATTTACTAAAGACACCTTTTCTCTATCAAGATTTTGAACTTCTGCTTCTATAAATAGCAAATCTTTTGGAAACTTGATCTTTATTATTAATAGATACAGTTTAAAAAACTTTAACCATGATATGATACTAGTTTCAACTTCAAGAAATTTGATGAAAGCAATCTTAGTGAAGAAATTGTTTTATATCAGTACAATGAAAGGTATCAATAACAAAATAAGGATTCCCTGTAGAAACAGCCATTTCCAAAAAACTCTATTATTGTCGTCCAGAGCTTTCTTAAGGAAAAAAAAATGACTTCCTCCCTGCTAAAGAAAATCGCAGCATTTAGAAAAATGACCCAAGGATACACTATATCTTGAAGAATAAGAGGTCTCATCACGAGCCGGCTTATCATGATCACAGATATTATAACTCGCTGACTTTGCCATTACTGTCCACCAAAACAGGGCAACGACTTAAGATTATTGAAATCACAAGACAAGGGGTCTCATCACGAGCCAGCTTGTTCAGCAAAAGTGTAAATCAAGTGAATGACTGTGTCATAATTTGGCTACCAAACCAAGACATTGTTCTTTAAGAATAAAAAAGGAAAAAGTGTCAATCTGGGTTTTTTCTTTGAAAGTTGTAGATCACCTTAAGCAGGATAAAGGATCATTACTGGGTAATAGGTAACCCTGTCGAGGCTATGGATGCCTGCTGGCAGCAGAGGCTCTACCTGCGACAAAGGAGCATATTTAAAAAGCTGCTACACAGGGAAGACTTTATTTTATCTTTACAAGACCAAGTAATGGCTGATGTAAATGCAAGGACAAGCTGAGGAAACAAACAATTAAAATAGAAAGAAGTTGAAACAAAATATCATTGACAGTTTGGAGTATAATATGCTTGATCTTTTTATAATAAAGTTTAAATTTTCTGAGAAATTTTTTTTGTTTCGGAAGTTTGAAAAATTCAATAGAAAATGCAGAGATAACTGGTTCTCCCAAGTGAATCGCCAATTGTTGTGGCCAGCAACAACCCCCCCCCCCCCCCCCCCCCCCCCTTTTTCATTTAAGTGTTATCCAAAATACTAAATGAATGGGGACCCTTAGTTAAAATTCAGGAAAAGCAAGAGTTTCCTTTCTTCAGAATAAGGTTACCATCATAAACTTAGGAAGACCTTTTGAATACTTTAAAACCTAAGTCTATGATAAGGAAAAAATCTTTAAAGCCGCGTTGCAAAAAGATAGGAAGTTGCCTCCATTTCGCTATAATCCCGGTATGTACAAGACTCTCATGCTAAGCAATATATCGCATCGCAATAAAGTAATACTCATAAGGGAAAAACTTCAAGATTTACTGATCTGCGATAACACCGATCGCAAGATCGCATATCGCAGAAAATGAGCTAACAAGATTTGGCAAGCATAAAACTTCTGCGATCTGCGATGTTGCGATATCACGATAAAATGATGGTTGCGATATTAAGCCAGACCAACGCTGCAATGTTATATTCGTGTGTTTGCGCGATCTGCGATGGTGTGATTTGCGATGGTACGTAAGCAAATCATAAAATCACTTCATCACGAATCCTTCGGGCACGCTAGTCGAGAAAAGCCACTTACCATAATCTGACTCAAGATCATGCACTTTTAATAATAGTAAAGGAATTAGTTGTCAGCTATTAATGAAATGTAGATGCGTGCTTCTATAAAGAATTACTTCACGTAAGGTGGCATATTTGATATATCTGTTGCATTTAAAACTCTCCCATCACCTTTCTTGATCAGTCATTTCCATTTCACTTGTGAGCTGCAGGAACAAAGAACGAAGGACGATTCAAAGCCAAACGCAGGAAGAAATGGGAAAGAAAAATAAAGCTCAGGGCTCTGAGACGAAGGAGAAGGCGAAGGAAATGGCACCTTTGTATACAGACACAGCATGCAACAAAGATGCAGGGATATTGATGTGGGAAAGCATGTACAGACTGCTTGAAGAAGAGAATCCCAGAATAATGAAGGTTACTGCTCTCGCAGGCTCACAACGCTCTTCCGAAGCATCCTTAGAAGAGCTAGCATGCTCATTTCTTCATCGGATAGCAGAAAGACCGAAAATTCTACCATATACGGATATGATCAAGTGGATACTTGACAATGCAGAGATGAACAACAGACAATTCAAGATTCAAGGACATGCACTCATCGGATCATTCGCTGCACAAGATTTAAAGCTTATGTATCATCTCCCTGAACCGCAGGCGACTTACAATGCACAATTCGTTAAGAAATTTGTGGCGGAGAACCCAAATCTATCAGAGACCACCAAAGATTGGTCCAGAAAAGAGGAACCGCTCAAGAAAGACAAAAACGGTATGTACAACACTGGTTCCCTCACCTCTCCGTATTGTTTTGCTGCGGCCATGCTTTGTAGATTATTTGGGATGCCAGATATCAATAAGTTTTTGTCTGAATGGTTACCATTAATAGATGCTGCCACAAATGCCGATATTATGGATTGGGCCAAGATCTTTTCTGATAATCTATACATGGCTATTATCAATTACTGGTCTAAAAGATCCTTGTCTCAAAGGATCTATCCTCCTTTTTATCTATCCGCATATGTTACGGATTCTATTTGTTATGTGTCTAAATTTCCCATTATGGGTTGGAAATGGACTACCCAGGACCCATTACATATCCATGTTTATCATAAGATATTATGGGATTCTCAGTTCATCCCACATTTCTACCAGATTTGTCACGGGCTTATCTTACCCTTGTATAGAATGATGTATGATGAAGACCCCCAGAGGTGCTCACCCGAGGCATAGATAGATATCATCCCCATCGCAAGATGGTTCGGGGAAGAATGGTTCACCTATATTAGAGTATTTGGAAGCACCGTCCCTCCTCATGTCCTTCCTTTGTATATTCCTGACAAACTATTGGCTTGAGAAATTGCATATCAAACCTGTTCAGAAGGCGGCCTAACTAAAGACCTAAAAGACAAAAAGAAGGCCATATGGCCTCAGTTTCCTGTAGCTTGTGGGGCCTTTTCATTGTTCGATGTAGGTCATGCGTTCCCCGAAGTGGAGAACGTGACGTGTCTGCAATTATTTGAATTCCCGGCAAGGCCATTTGACCCAAATGAAGTTTCCCGAGATTTCACAACGAACGTCAAAATAAAAGTATTCGTTGGAAAGAAAGATTTATTTGATGATTTATTTCAGAATAAAAGCTCACTCTAGGAAATTTTGCGGGAAGCTCAGTCGAAATTGTCTCCAGATGACCTCCAAAAATTCATGTTATACAGGGAATGAAGACTAGCCAGTGTTCCTCCAGAAAAGCTGCGACTGCCTGCCAGAGAACCAACTCCAAGTGTTAGCCTCAGTGGGAACTCAAGCACTTCCAGATCTAAATATAACACTGCGCAAGGAGTACCTGAACATTATAAAGGGTCTGGAAGCGACCAAGGAAAGAACGAAGAAACAGCTAAGGACACGGCTCAGTCAAGTGTAATGTCGCAACAGCAGGTTATCGCCTCCCCGCCAAGAGATGTCCCCCCTCTCATCATTGAAGCACCACCCGTCACGACAGAATTAGACAAAGAATGGGAAACCTTCAACGAGCTGATCAATATTGAAGGGCAAGCCCCAAGAACGCCTGTGAGCAATACACAGGTAGCACAAGAAGTGGTTTCGACCATAGTCAGCAGTGCCACAGAAACGGAGCACATTCCTATCGCTCCACCTTCTGAGCTTCTACTTAATGTAGAAGAAATTACCCCGCTGGACGTATTCTATAGTCCCCAACATAAAGCAGTTGTAAGAAGACAGAGAAAGAAAAGAAAACTAGAAAATACACTGTCACAAGATGCTGAACAATTGGACGTCTTATGGAAAGACCCCAACAATAACCCAACTGAAAATCTCACTAAATTGTCTTAGATCGCAGGAGCATATGCTTCTGCAACTATTAACAAGGCATCGGAAGTTCAGCAACTGTTGAAAGAACAAGAAGATCAAATACAGCTACTACAATGACAATTGCAACAAGCCAATGCTAATATTGAAGTTCACAAACAGCTCGAGAAGTTGCATGAAGACTTTCAGCAGATGCAGATAGGCTATCAAAGAAGTCTAGACGAGAAAGGAAAACAATTACAAATTTTACAAGAAATGCACAAAGATGAGCCTAAGCTTACAGAATTTATTTCAGAGTCTATTGGCTTAAATGCACAACTAGTGCAGCAACAGGAAGAGTTTGGACGGAAGATATCACAGTGGAGTCATTATTGCGAACTGAGTGATAAAATCACCAATCAAGTGGTAGACTTGCGAGCTGACTATGATCAGATTGACAAATGAGTGGCGGAGTACTTGGCTTGGCAGGACGAAGACAAGGGAAAAAGAGAAAGTGCACCCAGAATAAACGAGAATCATAAAGAGCTACTCTTCAACAAGTGGGACGATCAGATCAGAGAGGCGGAACAAGCAGCGGAAACAGCGGTCACGCAAGCAAGCATTCTTATCAACTATGTAAATGAGAATTTGCACAGAGCAAATTTAATCGAAAAGACCACCTCGGGGTATCTACCAAATAAACTACGACTGGAAGCAGAATGGAAGCAGAAGGCGCGGGAAAAGGGAAAAGCGATCCAAGCACTAAACAAGTTAAATTGGGAGTGTTACTGGGCATTCTTGGTGAAGCCGCATAGTCAGTGGATGATGGTGAAATGTATCGTAAATGCGGCCGAGAAAGTGGTGCCAGCTCTCATAGATTCTGTTTTCTCAGTCCATCTCAAAGCAGAAGTCAGCCAGCTGACTCTCCTCAAGCCCATGATGAACACTTGCAGCTTTAAAGATCAGATTCAGAAGTAGCCTTATTTAGAATGTTGTTTTTTTCTTTAAAATTAGATTAGAAAAAGGACGGTCATTTGAAAACCGCATCCTAAATTTTGTAAATAAACTATTATTAGAATTAGGAAGTAGTATTTTAACCCTTCTCATGCATTTGGAGAAGGGTCCAAAAATTTGTCAAAAAAACTTGTCCTCAGAACATGCACTTTTGCACCCTCGGAGGGGGTTTTGATGAATGGATGGATCAAGGTTTATTAATGTTTGCATTTGATATCTACTACTAATGTTGCACTTCTATACTCTTAGTAGATGTTAGAGCAAGGAGAGATAAATCATTATTGCTTGAAGCTTATGAGTAGAACCAGTCATAAATGGTACTTTTATCTCTTGACCATTTCTGCTTATATTCTTAAAGTGATATACAGTTTTTGTTGTTTATATGTTATTGCATGAATGTGTGAGTTACCATTTGGCACTTTTGTACGGTGGAGCCATTTATTTATGTCTGATATATGAATAACTTATTATGCGATATGTTGTTCACAACTGTTTTGCCTAACTTTTTATGCAAAGTGGTTCATCTTAATTGATTTCCATTCTTGTGATAACTGAATGATCTTTATTACCAGTTATTATTCGAAATCTCTTTAGATCGCATAATAGAAGAAATACATCCCGGGTTAGCATAGATTAGATGTGTTGTTTTTCATTAGATTACAATAGCATAAAGTTAGTTTAAAAGTTTGAATTAGATTAGCTTTTAGTATCCTTAGATCAGCAACATCCAATTCTGCACACACACACCCTTAGATTGGGAAACTGGTCCCATTATCCCCAGTCGGACCCGCTATACCAAACGGATAAGGAGCTACCAACCAAGGTCCAGACCGGGCGGGTATCCCCCTTGTTGTCGACCCGATTTTCGGGGCTTCAACACACACACAATCAACTTACTCCCTCTTGGAATAAGGAATTGATGGCTTGTGCTCATGATTCCTATGTGAAATTAATGGTGGAATACTTAGAAAGGATCCTCTAACTTTGCGTGTGGACTTATCTGATGCTCAAGTTGTGAGTGTGATCCTACATATCTCTACTGATAAAGTTTATTCATTTTGGCCACAGATGAAGCCTAAAAGACTATCTTCTAATCAACTTCCGTCTACTAAATTTTTTATGACTACTTCGACAATTCCAGATGCTAAGTCGCAATGTCTCGTAGAAGAAATTCGAACATGGATTCTATTTTTTGTAGGAACTCTTAAAGAAAAATTTTGGCAAGCTCTACCATTTCACTGATGTTGAAGGCTCAACCTTGAAATCTACAAAATTAAATGTTGGAAAAGGAGAGAAAAGATATATTGACACCATGAACAAGATTCCCAATGTGAATGTTCATAATCTCTCAGATGGTAAGAACAATGATAATTTATCATAATTATCCTTAACAAAGCCTTCCCTAGAAATCGAGATGAAAACTATGTGCATTTACCGATTTGTTACGAGAAATCCCCAACAAGTAAAAGCTCTAGGCGACAGGAAACTCAAGAATGTCAACCAAACCTATATGGAAAAATCTTTCTCATATGTTGTAAACCAGCGATGCAAAACCATGATTTAGATCATACTCATAGCAAGAGATATAGATCCATACACATGAGGTGGATTCCTCTCAGATATATCTACCAACGTCTCTTCCAATCCCCTTCAGCCAAACACCAACTTTCACCAACTTGACACACCAGTGTGAAATAAGAAGGAATCTTTATTAGTGGAGTTTTCAAAGGAAGCAAAAAGAAGAAAGGATGATGAGTCAGGGGAAAAAGAGCACTTGAATTTGTGGGTTAGAAATGAAAATGTTGAATCCCAACACACAAACATGGAAGCTTCAATGAATGGATGAAGATCGAATGTTACCTAAGGGAAGATGGATCAAAGGGTCTCAATGGTTTATATGGTGCCACGAGGTAATTTTCTGAAACTACCAACCTAAAACTTGAGGGATATTAATTATTACAACAATACCCTCCTCATCTTCAGAAACCACTACAAGTGGTACCCTAGCAGGAAACAACTTCTTCAAAAACCTCCCATGTACAACAGTCAAACCCACATGCCATCCATGTCCATCTTTGGTCCTACCCTTTTGTTTTGCAATTAATTTTATTTAATGTGACAAGCATTGTAAAGGAAGTGAATTTAATAACGTTATATATATTATTTATATCATTTATATAATATTTAAAGTTATCATTGCAGCTTTTTATTATTTTTAGAATATTTTCAAGAAGCAGTGAGTTGGAAACTGTTTGAGAATCGATTTTCAAAATGATTATAACAATTAGATAGTTATGGCTAGCATCAAGAATAAAAGACCATAATTCCCTATTAGGTCCCTATACTACTAGTGTAACCCCTTATTGTTATTAGTAAAATCCCCTTATTATATTGTTGTGCCCATGTAGTCCCCATATTTTTATTATTGTGCCCCATAGAAGCCCACTATTGTTATTATTATTCCCTTACATTATTATTGTTATATCGGCTCTGATTATATTATGACCCCTTAGACTCCTATATATAGAAAGGAGGTCTTGTCATTTGTATCATCTAAGAATTGTTCATTTTTGTAATGTAAAGGAGGTTTCCCCCTTAAAGAGGCTTATTTCTAAGGCATTCATCTCTCTTTTCTATCTTTTTGTGAGTTGGTTCCTTAACATTTGGTACCAGAGATTTGTATTCTATGGTTTCGCTGCTCCAAACAAGTCATCGTGGAATTTGCGCTATAACTTTTTTCCTACGACATTTTAGACGCTACAAAAAAACCCATTTGTGTTGAAAGCGTTCTAAACCTCAGGTCGAAATTTCAAAGCTTTTCACGATATATTTTCAGAAGATATGATCTGAGGAAGTTGGCCTTTCTGCAGACTCCCGAATTACATTCCAAATAGGTGACCGGGGGAAAATCGTCATAACTTTTTTTTTTAGCACCAGATTGAAATTTCGTAAGAAGTTACAGAAAGAGGATGGATATAGTTTCCTGTGCATATTTTTTAAATTCGAAGGTCAAAACAGTAACATGTGGCACTTCATACAAGTTAGCTCTTTTGAAAAGGTATATAATCAGGCCATCTTGGAAGATTTTGCATAACTCTTTCTTAGAGAATCCAATTTTAATCAGACTGGTGGCATTGATAAGAGGACCCAAAGGGCTACTATAGGTCAAAATTTCAGAGCTGCAAGAGCCAAAATTACAGAGTTATATTTGTTTCAAGATTGAACTCCTAAAATCAAGAAAAGGTGATATGAGGAAGTTTGATGGCAAGGATTTGATAAATTGGATACTTCAGATGGAGAAATATTTTGATCTACATGGTGTACCACTATTACAAAAGGTATGCATTGCATCTTCATATTTAGAACCAGATCAATTTTTATGGTATAAAGGGCTTTGTTCTTGTAAAAAACTTGTTACGTGGTCAATTTTCACAGAGGAAATGATAGCACATTATGGGGATACAAAGAAAAACACCTTCTTTAGCCAATTGATAAATCTCAAACAAAAGTGTTCAATGGTAGAGCACAATGAGGACTTTAAAAAATTGAATATAAGGATAAATTATATTCCAGAGAAGAAAAGGATTGATGTCTTCATAGGGACTTTAAAGGATAATGTTCAACATGAGGTTCGTTTTTGGGAACCTGATTCATTGGACGAGGCATTCGAGTTGGAAAGAAAAATTGAAAGCGAAATTATGGAAACAAGGAAGTCTACCTCTCACAACTATAAAGATGGAAGTGTTGTTTCTCCTAACCTTTCACAACCTACAAGGGTTACACCACAACAATTGGAAGAAAAAAGAGAAAAAGGGCTTTGTTACAATTGTGATAACAAATACATTAAAGGTCATAAGTGTGCTGAGAAGAAATTATTTTACAATGATTGTGTAGAGGAGGAGGAAAAGGATCAAGAAACATCAAAAGAAGAGTATATACACTAGGAACCAACCCCAGAGAAAGAAGAAATGAATCTGACCATATCTTGTAAAGAATTGGAAAGAATTACCACTCTTAAAACTCTCAAGATAGAAGGACATATGAAGAAGAAAAAGGTTCAAGAAGTGAAAGATCACATCGAGAAAGAAGAAATGAATCTGACCATATCTTGTAATGCATTGGATGGAATTACCACTCAAACTATCAATATAGAAGGACATATCAAGAAGAAAAAGTTTCAAACAATGAAAGATCACATCGAGCATCAACAACAAGTTATCCAACTTTTAAAGGATAATGTCACTTTGGTGCAGAATCGAATGAAACAACAGGCATATAAACATCGCAATGAAAGAAGATTTGATGTAGGCGATTGGGTATTTTTATGGTTACATACATACAAACAAATGTCCCTCAAGAAAGATATTTATGAGAAGGAAATTTTGGCAATACTACACACACTTAAGAAATGGCGACCTTACCTAATGGGAAGACACTTCAAGGTAAAAACGGATCATGCTAGTATTAAATACTTTTTAGAACAAAAATGGGTCACAAAGATGTTGGGTTATGACTTTGAAATCATCTACAAAAGAGGGAAGAAAAATGTTGTGGCAAATCTACTCTCAAGAAAGGATGAGGATGTGGAAGCATTGTTGTCTTCCAACCAGATTAGATAAACAAAGCAAGGTATGAATGGAAGAAGGACGAAGAAGTGTGGCCACTCATTCAAAAGTTGCAGAAGATCCCAGTTCAAACAATATTTCCAGAACTTGACAAGGAAGGAAAAATCATATTGGAACTTGAAGCGGTTACAGAACCGAGAAATCAAAAGCTATGAAATAGACCAATTTCAGAGTATCTCATCAAGTGGAAGAACTTACCCACTGAAGATTCCACATGTGAGGACAAGAATTTATACAGAAGCATCAAGAACTACTCAAGCATTGAGGACAACAATTTTTGAAGGAGACGGGCATGTTAGGTCCCTATACTACTAGTGTAACCCCTTATTGTTATTAGTACAACCCTCTTATTATATTGTTGTACCCGTGTAGTCCCCAAATTGTTATTATTGGGCCCCATAGAAGCCCACTATTGCTATTATTGTGCCCTTATATTATTATGTCGGCTCTAATTATATTATGACGCCTTAGACTCCTATATATAGAAAGGAGGTCTTGTCATTTGTATCATCTAAGAATTGTTCATTTGTGTAATGTAAAGGAGGTTGTCCCCTTGAAGAGACTTATTTCTAAGGCGTTCATCTCTCTTTTCTATCTTTTTGTGATTTGGTTGCATAAAATTCCACTCATTAGAGTGGTTCGAACAGGCACAGTCACCCATGACTAGCATTGTAAACAAAAAATCTCTTTGAAATCTAAATATATATTGCAGTTTGATTCTGGCATTGGGAAGTTTCAATGATTATTTTTCCCTTCTGTTCCAACATTCATATATGTATTTTCCTCTCTCAGATAATATACGATGCAATTGGTGCTTTAGCTTAGTTTTTAATCAATTTACTTCATACTACTCATGAAAATTAACCTCGAAGCCCTTAATGAAGCACTCCACATCCAAGAATCCCAAGACACAAACATTGAAGCTTCAACGAATTGATCAAGATTGAATGTTACCTAAGGGCACATGGATCAAAGGGTCTCAATGGTTTATGTGGTGCCACGAGGTAGTTTTCTGAAACTACCCATCTAAAACTCAAGGGATATTAATTATTACAAAAATACCCTCCTCATCTCTAGAAACCACTACAGGTGGTCCCCAAGCAGGAAACAACTTCTTCAAAAACCTCCCATGTACAACAGTCAAACCCACATGCCATCCATGTCCATCTTCTGTCCTACCCTTTTGTTTTGCAATTAATTTTATTTAATTTGGCAATCATTATAAAGAAAGTGAAATTAATAACGTTATATATATTATTTATATAATTTATATAATATTTAAAGTTAACGTTGCAAATATTTATTATTTTTAGAATATTTTCAAGAAGTAGTGGTTTGGAAACTGTTTGAGAATCAATTTTCAAAATGATTATAACAGTTAGACGGTTAGGGCTAGCATCAAGAATATAAGACCATAATTCCCCTCATCGGAGTGGATCAAATGGGCACAGTCACCCATGACTAGCATTGTAAACAAAAAATCTCTTTGAAATCTAAATATATATCGGAGTTTGATTATGGCATTGGGAAGTTGCAATGATTATTTTTCCCTTCAATTCCAACATTCATATACGTCTTTTCCTCGCTTGGATAATATAAGATGCGGTTGGTGCTTTAGTTTAGTTTTTAATGAATTTACTTAATACTACTCATGAAAATTAACCTCGAAGCCCTTAATGAAGCGTTCCACATCCAAGAATCCCATTCACATTTTATCATTCTTGCATTATCCTTTCTAAAGTAGTTTAAATTTTGATTCTTAAGTGCCTAATTTTAACTCTACTTTCTATTCTTCTTCAATCCATTCCTTTAGTCCAAATTTGTGAAAATCTCATAGTTTCTTTGGCTAAAATATGGCTTATGGATGGGTAGTGTTTCAAAACTAGAAGGTTTGCTTGCAAGCCCTCATGGCATGTTCTTCCATCCATTGATTTTAATTTCTTTTAATCAATCTCAAGATGTCTTGGGCACTGGTTCCCCACAGCTAGGAACTATCTCCTGAGAGTTACAACAAAGTGTAATGTCAATAATTCTGAGGTTGGGTGGATCCAACAATGCCAAGGCATCTAGAAGTCTCATTCTTCCTTTTCATACACACAAATTGGGATGTCTTATTCTCTGTGATAGTTTCACAATCAAGGATTGGTTATAACACTCTAGTTTTACTTGGACGTCATTTAATCTGTCACAGTCATGAAATGGTTAAGCACGAGATGTGGATTTGTTTAGTTGTCCACACATTTTGGGCTCTGATTTCTATTGGATATAATTAATAATTTTATTTATTTTTTCTTCTTCATTGGAAGGAATTTTTGCTCACAAATAATTAATAAACGGATGATCCAACATGCTACTAGGAACATGTGCAATGTTCCCATAAATACACTAAGTTTTCTCACATCAATCTTGGCGTCGCTTTATCCTCATTCAGTTTGAGAGAAGTTTCCACATTCCTATAAGATTTGGCTCTCTAGGTTTCAACAAGGCTTAACATGTCTAGGAAGGATATATATTGTCACTTGGAGCCATAACAATAATGTTTGAGCTCTTCCCAGGGATTTTGTTATGGTAATTAGTTTTTTACTAGATATGTTTATATTCATGCACATTGTAAAACCCTACTCCCACATCTACCCAAGTAACTGACCAACTGGGGTAAACATGTGACGAGAGGCTACTATGATGGGATTGAAGGTTGTGATCAAGGTTCATGTTTTCTTGAGGAGAAAGGTTGTGATCAAGCTTGTCAAGTCTGAGTTGACTATAATCCAATTGGATGTCTGTGAAGTAAAGAATGTCATCAAATCCAATTTGATTGTACTGCTCAAACTAGTTTTTGAAGATTTTTTTTGTAATAGATTATTTGGAGCACCTTTGAAGAAATCCTTTGAAGCATTCCTGAATAGACTTAAAGTCATATCTAAAATAGAAGTAAAGTAATCCTTGCAAATTGAAGGACATTATTTAAAGCACACATGAAGAGCCTATGAGACACCTTCATCGAATGATAAAATGATAGCATACTTAAGGCATCTTTTGAGTTGACAGTAGAGTGCATTCATGATGACATTAATTGAGCATTCTTCAAGCCTTTGTTGAAACAACAGTCACTCTTGAAGCATAGTTGAAGACCAACACTTGAAGACTTGTTTTGTTGAAGCAGTTGTCCTTGGAGTATAGTTGAAGACCAACACTTAAAGACTTGTTTTGTTGGAGCAGTCATCCTTGGAGCATAGTTGAAGATGAACACTTGAAGACATGTTTTGTTAGTGCAACCATAAATTTTTTGCTAAAGCAGACCTGAAGTTTTTGTAGAGGTAGATTTAAGAGAACTTTGTAGACCTATCTTAGATAATTTTTTTAGAAGTATTTGAAGTTTTTGATGGCTCAGGTGTGAAGCAATATTGAAGTCACCTTAAGAGATTGAAGAAAATTGAGAGGGTTGGATCCCTAGAGGATTGAAGTCATGATACGAGGTTGGAGCTTGGATTAATATGTGAGGATTGAAGTATGCATACAGGTTTGGACCCTTGTGAGAGACCAAGTTGGAGTTTGACTTTGTAGTTGAATACTAGAGTACTCATTTAGGGTTGGAGCCTTGAAGGAGTTAAAGACTTTGTTGTACAAGTTGGAGCTTGAGTTTTTAGAGTCCTCACCATTTTCATTAATAAAATTATTTTCTTGTTGCACATATTTTGTTTTGGTTTATCTGGTGATTTTAAATGGCATAATATAACAATTGTAAAGAAATAATGTTTCCAAGACTAGCACACCTTACATTTTTTTCACTTTGCAATATTTTCATTGAAATTTTAGAAGGAACTTTCACAATGCAATGTTATTGCTGGTAATATGGTTGTTTATGATAGAAGTAGATCTAACATGTGTTATAGTTGCTTCACCTTGGAATGTTCTTATTAGCAATGTTCTTGTGTTTGTGTTAAAAAGAAACATAACACACAATAGATTTTTTTTGGCATGCAATGTTGTTGTTGGTAGTATGCTTGTATTTAAGCCACATGTAAAGCTAACATGTGTTAAATTTCTTTCACCTTGCAATATCTTTATTGGAAATGTTCTTGTGTTTGGGCTAGAAACTATGGTAGATTTATTTTGCTTTGAAATATTGTTATTTTCAATTTGGTTGTTTATGATAAAAGGAAATCTAGGAAGTGTTAGATTTCCTTCACCTTGGCAATGTTATTGGAAATATTCTTGTGTTTGGGCTAGAAGTTGTGCTAGATTTATTTTGCTATGCAATATTGTTGTTTTCAATTTGGTTGTTTATTATAAAAGGAATCTAACACGTGTTAGATTTCCTTCACCTTGGTAATGTTATTTTGTTTGTGTTAGAAGTAAATATAGCATGCACTAGATTTCTTTTGGCATTAAATGTTTTTTTTGGTAGTATGCTTGTACTTATGCTACATGTAAAGCTAGCATGTGTTAATTTTTTTTTACCTTGTGACGTTGTTATTGGAAATGTGATTGTGCTTGTGATAGAAGTTGTTCTAAAATTCTTTTTCCATGCAATGTTTTTGTTGGCAATATGCTTTTGTTTATGCTGGAAGAAAATATAACATGCTAGATTTTTTCACCCTACAATGTTGTTGTGTGCTTGTTCTTGTGCTATGCGTAAATCTAACACATGTTAGATTTTCTACACCTTGCAATGTTGCTATTGGTGACATGCTTATATTTTGGATTGAAGAAATCTAGAATGCACTAGATTTCTTTTTCACTACAATATGGTTGTTGGCAATATGCTTTTGTTTGTGCTACAAGTAAATATTACCATGTGCTAGATTTCTTTTATCTAGAAATGTTATAATGTGTTGGTGTTTGTTCTAGAAGAAAATCTAGCATACATTATATTTCTTTCACCCTCCTATGAGTTTATTGACAATGTGGTTGTATATGCATTAGAAGGAAATCCAGTGTGCACTAGATTTATTTCACAATGCAATGTTGTTGTTGGTAGTCCAAGTCTTTGTGCTAGAAGAAAATCTAGTATGTGTCATATTTCCTTCACCATACAATGATGTTATGGGCAATGTTCTTGTGATTGTGCTAAAAGGAAATCTAGTATGGCTAGATTTCTTTTTCCCTAGAATGTTGTTGGTAATATGTTTGTGTTTATGCTATAACAAAATCTAGCTTATGCTAGATTGTTTAGCCCTACAATGTTATGTTTTTATGTTTGTGCTAGAAGGAAATATACCACACACTGGATTTGTTTTGTCTTGCAATGGTGTTTTTTAGAAATTTTCTTGTTTGTGCTAGAAGTAAATCTAATATGCGGTATGTTTCTTTCACCCTACAATATTGTTATGTGCTTGCATTTGCGAGAGAAGGAAATCTAGCATGTGTTAGATTTCATTCACCATGAAATGTTGTTATTGGTGACATGCTTATGTTTGAGATATAAGTACAAATATCATTTTATATTTGATTCACCTTGCAATATTGTTATTGGAAATATGTGTATGTTTGTGATAGAAGAAAAGCTAGCATGAGATGGATTTCTTTTACCCTACAATATTGATATTGGCAATATGTTTGTGTATGGTGGAATGGATTTCTAACATGCAATAAATTTACTTCGCAATGCAATATTGGTGTTAGCAACGTGATTGTGTTTGTACTATAATAAAATCTAGTATGCAATAGATTTATTTTGCAATGTAATATTTTTGTTGTCAACATGCTTGTATTTGTGCTAGAATGAAATATAACCTGCATTGGATTTCTTTTTCAATGCAATATTGTTGGAAATGTACTTTTGTTTGTGCTAGAATGAATTCTATCACACATTGGATTTTGTTTTCCCTACAATGTTATTGTCGGCAATGTGCTTTTGTTTGTTCTAGAAGTAAATCAAGTTTATACTAGATATCTTCCACCTTGCAATGTTGTTTTTGGCAATGTGATTGTGTTTGTGCTAGAATAAGCTCTAGAATGTGTAAGATTTTTTTTGCTTTGAAATGTTTTTCTGAGTAATATGCTTCTATTTATGTTAGAAGGAAATTTAGCATGTGGTGAATTTCCTTCAGCTTAGAATATTGTTATTAGCAATGTGCTTGTGCTTCTGCTAGAAGGAAATCTAGCACGTGCTAAATTTATTTGACCATGTAATGTTGCTTCTAGCGATATGCTTACGTTTGTAGTAGAAGGAATGATATTGGTTGTTAGCTTTCATTTGAGGTGCAATGTCGTTGTATGAAATGGGGTTCCACTTGTGATAGAAGGAAAGGTAGCACACATTATCTTTCCTTCATAATGCATTGTTGTTATGAGAAGGATGTTTGTCATTATGCTAGAAGGAAGGTTAGAATGTGTTAAATATCCATCATCTTGCAATGTTATTGTTGAAAATGTGTTTGTGTTTGTGATAGAAGTAAATATTGCATGCATTAAATTTTTTTCATAATGCAACATTATTGTTGGAAATGTGCTTTTATTTTTGTTAGAAGGAATTATAGAATGCACTAGATTTTTTTTTCTTGATGCAAAAGGAAAACTATCAAGATTTAGCCCTCACCAAGGTTAGTGCTCTGATATTGTTCTCAGCAATGCATTTCTGATTATGCAAGAAGGATACCTAGTGATTACTAACTTTCTTCTAAACACCATTACACTTATGCAACCAATTCTCTAGGAGTGACATTGTCTGGATGATCACAATGGTTAGAGTTATAGCTTTTGATGTGCCCTTTTATTGAATTTGGAACAATTTATGAAGATCAATTATAGTGAAAAAGACGTCTATATAATTATATGTTGTTGTTGGCACTCTAAATTTGTGCTTGGGTTGGAAGGAAAGATAATGGTATAACTTTCCTTTTGGCACAAACACAATAATCCAATAATAATTATTTGATCCATGGAGAATAATGTGATCTTTGTATAATTTTGAAGTTTATGAATAAATATGTTATTAAGGTATACTATATTTTTCTTCCAATGCAATTAGAATAAAAATGAGAATTATCTAGTATTTACAGTACCAAAAATTTTATTTGGAAGAAAACCTCTAGTTTGGCTTTCGATTATCAAGTTGAAATGTCAAAAATTCTCACTAAGTGAAATATAAATATAATTTCTCCTTCTCATGGGGATTTTAGACATCTTATGTAGCATTGATCTTGGAATTTCTTATATTTTCCAAAGGGCCAGGTTTTGGTTCTTCAACTTCTACAGATTCCTTAAGATCATTATTCATACACATGGATCAAGACTACAAGTGTCATTTCTAAAGTTAAATAGGAACTTGGTGGTTTGATATGAGTTCACATTTTTCATTCTATGATACTATCTACATCTCTAATTTCCTGGTCTTCATATATATATTTTGTGTAATTTCTATGTAAAGTAATTTTTGGTAGTAGGAACTAGATGATGGGAAATAATGTTTCATTACATACAATATGACTACCATACTATTTTAATTTTTTCATCTATATTACTTTTTTGTAAGTTGTGTGTTTTTGCAAAAATATAAAGTCACACTTTACATAGTTCAACCATTTAATTACAAGTTACGATTTAATTGTTGTTACAGAATTGATACAAGCTACAATGGAAATATAATTTTGGAAGAAGGGGACTATGTTGATCTCCTTATTAATGATCAATTCATTGGGCTAGTAATGGTTGAATATTTAGAGTCTGGAACTTATTATGTCAGAGAAAGGATTAATGCTGGTTATGTTACAATTTCGATAATTGATGTCACTCAACCACATTTGATTGATGAGGATGTTAATGAAGGGGACATACCTCCATGTAAGATCATGGATTTCAGACACAACATAGGTAAAACAAAACATTGAAGCATTTGTTATATATTATTGATAGTATAATAAAGGTTTTTTGAGTAAATACTAACCTTATTTACATTCGTTTATAGGTGTAAATGTTTCTTCTGCATTTTCTATTGGAGACAAGGTAGATCTTCTGCAACATGGAATGAAGGTGGGCGAGGGCTCCATATTCAATACAGAGCTTGGCCATAAAGTGCATGGACAAATGGTAAAGAAAGGATGCATAGTGGTTAACATTGAGAATGTGTTAAAACATGATGCTCCTCTACCACATCCAATAGGATTTTAGCATACACTTGGGGGTGCATTGGAATCTTATGAGAATTGGCTAGAATCCAATTTGGAGCCTCACTGTCATGATCATGCCATAAATATTCCCCGAAATGGGGCTAGATTGATATGTACAAAGGTTTCTCTTACACATGAATTCATGGGAACAAGCATGTGCATTTCTAAAGGAATGCTAGTTAATCTCCGCGAGGATGACATTGTTGAGGGTGAAATGCTAGGTGAAATGGAATTTGGTGTTTTCTGGAAGAGATAGATGTAAATTATGAAATATGCATAATTGGGGATAAGTATATACATTGTTTGGTTATATGGCCAATAAATAAGTTGGTGGACAACAAAGGTGTGATATTAAGGGTCAAGGAAAAGTTCAAGGAGCCACCCATGGAAATGGTGATATGGGATGTTATAGAGGACATAAATCCCTTAAACAAATGGGATGGGTACCTTTGTAATGAAAAATGATAGAAAATCAATTGATATGCGTGTAAAAAGGCAATATAAAAGGATTAAATGAGTTATGGCTACAACAAAAGTTGCAAAATGTAAAAAAAAAATATTGGTGATCTACTTTACGAAAGTGGAATTTCAAGAAACCCACTTACAAATGCATTACTTGACACCTCTATTTACTCAAAATGTCAAGTGTACAAGGATGATTTTATATCTCATGGAAGATCAAAATGTCAAAATGTTGATTTTAAACCTCTTCCTCCACATTTGTTGTTATAGTTGGACAATGCAACAAGTGATAATAAGAATCACTATCTTTTCGCGTTTCTATCACTTTTAACTGCACTTGGCGTCTTCATCACTATTGAGGTTGAGTTCTTGCCTATGGGTCACACCCATGAAGACATAGATGGAACCTACGAAAGAATGTCTTCCAACCTAAAACGTAAATATATTTATTCTTTACCTGAAATGATGGATACATATCGCATAATTGAATAAAATCATGTGTTTTCACCTACACTTATTGACAAGGTCTATGACTTCAAAAGTTTCCTTAATGGATACATCAAGGAGGGAAAAAATGCACTAGTTGGACATCTTAATGTCCAATACTTCCAATTTCTTCTACTTAATGATGTTCCAGGTACAAATAATCAATTAGAGATATTGCAGTTGATTTATGCAATATAGATGATGAAGGTCAACCTATAATTTCAATTATAAATAGTACAGGAATAAAAAATAAACATTTGTAATAAATATCATAGTCAATTTTCTCTCTTTCGTGTTGTATTTGAAAATAATCAAATTGTACTAATTTGTTACTATTATAGTTAATGATTGATTTTGATCATTAAAATGATTAGTAATTGAGACGAGAGGCTCATTTTATAGCCTAGTATGAGGGGATGTGTAAGTTTTTCTGTCCGTCTGTGCCCCTTTAAAATAAAAATTATGTTCTAAATAGAAAAATAAAAAAATAAATATGTTGTAAAGTAATTAGAAGTAAAAAAAATGTATGAATTAGATGTTTAATTCTTATACTTTTCAAAAAAAATTCAGCTAGAGATTCAGATAAACTATTTCAAGATTTACGTTAACCAATATATATATATATATATATATATATATATGTGTGTGTGTGTGTGTGTGTGTGTGTGTGTGTGTGTGTGTGTGTGTGTGTGTCTATGTGTGTGTGTTTAAAAATTTTATTTGGTCGTATATATACTCTATTTAGCATTCAAAATTACAGTTTCAACAATGAAAAATAACACATTGTATCTTTCACTCTAAAAATGTTTGCATGTGAGAAATTTGATCCCTACATCCAGACATAAGATGGATCTATGATGGTATATATTGGACACATTACTATGATAATTTGTCATTATATCTTGCATATTAGTCTATTATTCATTAAGTAAGCCTCAATCAACTTTGTTTTTAACATAAAAGTACAAATAATAAATAATAAATAAATTATGCTACTACTCGCATTCAACATTTAATTTGATCCTAAAAACATATTTTCTCCTCAACTCTTAAATGGTGCAAATGCCCTACAATAGTATGTAATGATGATGGTGATAATGATGATTATCATCCACTAAGACCAAATATGGTATATAAGAAGGCAAAAAGATATTACAAAAAGTTATTTCAAATTTTATTGTTATGCTTAAAAAGCATTAAAAGAAGTGTTTCAAGATCAATATAATTTTGTTTAGTTAAACAATCAAGAAAGTTGGTAGCATCAAAAATATTTTGAAATTTATTTCCAATATGAGTATAAACTGGATGATCTATGAGAGTTTTTAATCTTCAACCATATTACTAGTGTTGGAAAGGTGATAGACTTTTAAATTGTGCCAACATTGTCTTAGTAATAATCATAACTTAATACATACACGATATTTAGTATATCGGATTATAAATAAATTGGTTAATAATAGTAACATACACACCATTATTTTCATAAAATAACCTTAACAAACTTATCTTTTAATATAAACCATAAAAAAATATTAAAATAGATAATATAAGGAATCCAATATTAAGATGTGAATGATTTCCTTTTGCAAGTTTATATAAACTTATTTAATAATGTTTATCATGATAATTTTTACACAAAAAATGGTGAATATCTACATTAAAATTAGTGAACTAAGTGACTTTCTAATTTATTATTTTGAAAAAATTAAAGTTCTGAATTCTAAATCCACTGACTACTTCTAAATTTAATGAAATATGTGTTAATAGGTTAAGATTTTGTTTATAATTATTTACATGGATTGTTCTGTGTCCAAGTAATTATGTTTTGGTGATGGGAGGTTTTTGTTAAAATCCACTTGATTTTGGTTTTGCTAGAGGTGGATTCTTCTACATCATTCATTCTATTTTTATTCATGTATATCCACTACTTATATTAACATAAAGAACCACTTTATAAAAATAAACTCCAAAAAGGAAAACCACTAGTAATTTGACACACGACAATTCAATTGGCAAAGGTGACCTTCAGCGTAGGCCTGCAAGAGGGCTCCAAGCCCAAATTCTTTGGCCATCCCCACTTTCCCTTCTTTGTGATGGCCTAATGACTACCCAAGTTTCAAACCCAAGTGGAGTGGTCATAAAGATAGACACACTTTCCTTCTTCTAGGAAGACTAGGAAGGGCCTGCAATGCACCTAGGAATATTCTTTCAAGAACATCATCATAATTTGATTGAAAATCTACTTTTTCTTTTGCAATTCTTAATCACTGCCATAACCCTTGTTGTTCCTATTACACTTGGCCATCTGGCATGGGATGGTTGGATTGAGCATCGATCGATTCCTTGGTAGTGCAAGAAAAAATGTAATCCTTGATATGAATTCTTCCCTCTACATTTGTATGTTTTTTTTCTCTTTTCATTCAAATGGATAGTAATATGGGTTTTAATGAATGACCTTTTTTTTATCATTATTTGTACTTACATCATTGGTTAAGGTATAAATATTATTTGGAGTATTTATACTTGAGCTACAGTAAATCTAGAAATGGTTTTTATTTTAAAAAAAATACATTGTGGAAATGACACTTGTTTTGGTTCGAACTAAGAAAAGCTCCACTTTTGACTATTTATTCTTTGCATACCTACAATGCAAAATTTACTATGCTTCTTAATCAATGCAAGAAATAATATTGAACCCATGTCCTCAGGATATTGAACGCATGTCCTTGGGGTATCCAGAAGAATTGTAACGTTTTTGTTAAAATAATTAATATGTTAAATATGATTTATTGTATAATTAATTATTTTTTATAATTATTTTTTTTTTTTAATTTTTTTTAAATGTTATTAATTAAATATTTCAAATAGAAGTAAGTTTGGGGCATTATAACATATACAATGTTTTATTTAAAACTTTATTTATATATTTAATGAACATGAATGTATTTCTTAGTAATAATAAAATAATCCTCTTTTTATTGAAAAACGCTGTGGTAGGCTGATTCAGTTGTCAATCATGTGATAATCAATGAATGCATATGATGGGTTAGTCAACCTTGATCTAAGAAAATATTTATACATGTTTCTTAAAACTCTCATATTTATTCTTTTATAATGAGATATCATAAATCCTAGATGGATGTTGAATAATCTTATCTCATAGTTTGTATTCATTGTTTATACAATCAAGTGAAATTATTTTTTTATAATGAGTAATGAATAATACTTATAGTATATGATATTTACAGAGGTGCTTTTCATATTTTGATGTTACGATATGATATTGAATTGACATGTGGTCCCATTTATTATGTGATGCCATGATATATCTTTGATAGAAATGTGTTAATGTTATAAATTATGATGGTATTCCAAGATGTGAAACATGTGGTTATTTCATGCAGATTTTATGACATGCATGACGATACAATTTTTGCTATTCAAAATGTTGTGATAACAATGATGTTATGTTTTCATGATGGCATGCAAGAGTTGGTATGAGGATTATTTTCTAGGATATTATGACATTATAACTGATGCATTGGATACATGTTGAGATGTATTGATTGACAGGGAATCTATAAATGGTTTGAGAGGGATGGCTTATATGATGATCTCGTGGGAGCACATACCCGCGAGGGAGAATATGTAACACCATATAGGCTAGGGACAGACTCAATCAACACTGTGTATGCCAATGATTCTTTTTCCTTGTATATCTCTTGATGGATAGCTCTTGAAGGGCTATGGGGCTATCTTTAGGAGGTTGAGTGCCTAAAATTGGAGTAGGATGCTGAAGTCTAGAAGTGTTCATACGACTTAGATTCCTAGGGATGTGCACCTTAGTGAGTGTGTGGGGAGTTGGGCCAACCTTGCGAGATGCGTAGAGTCATTGAGTATTCGAACATGATGACTTCCTTGGGGAAGATGGCGTCTAAGCCTTAGGGATATCGTTGGGGATATGGTATAGACCGATGAGGCTTTATTACTACTTTAGAAATTTGGAAAAAAATGCTTGATGTTCCTTGGGATTTCTCCAGTGTTGTGCAACTTTCGATGCCTACTAGTATACTAGTTCAATAGAGGATTTAGAGGAAACATGAAGTAATAAATAAATATATGAAATAATCAAAAGTCAAATAATTAAACTTAAATTCGTGACGAGGTTAATTAAAGAAGGGGAGTATGTAATACAATGTAGTAATAATAATAATAATAATAATAGATGAAATTATATATATATATATATATATATATATATATATATATATATATATATATATATATATATATATATATATAGATATATATATATATATATATAATAAACAAAAGATAATAATAGTAGATAAATATAAAATATAATAATTGTTATTTAATAATAAATAATAAAGAAGAGACGATAATATAAAAGAAATAATAAATCATGAAGAAAAGATAAAATAGGAAATAAAGAAAATCATAAATAATAAACTTAAGTTTGGAATAGATATATATATATATATATAGTAAGAATAAGTAAAGTTAACAAAGTCCACGGGGTCTTGGAAATACACTAGTCGTGTGCTCTATTAAGGCACTCCTTGATGTAAAGTCACCAGTTCAATTTCCCACACGATCATGATGATATATTGGACATGATGAAGATGTAGTCCTACAAAACTTACAAAAAAAATAAAAATAAATAAAGTTAAGAAAAGTAAAAAGTAATAAACTAAGAAACAGTTAAATTAAGAGAAAATGTTAAGTAAAACTAAAGACGAAAAAATAAAAGTTGTCATGCTCACACATAGATTGTGTGCATTCAGATCCATTTCCCATTTCCTTCCATTTTTGGAACAATTTTTTCTATTTCATGGATGAAAAGGGAGATGAGAAGAATTCATTCTTTTCGAAGGAGAGTGTTGTGAGACAAAGTATTCCCTGGTAGTAGTACTTGATTGAGGGCTTAGGGTGGCTAGCTGTAGAAATAATTTTTTCAGTTGAGCCTACCCCTGGGCAGAGAGTCATCCCCAAAAGTTCGTTGTAGACATTGGGATTCAAGTAGTGCCACAACACCATAATTGAAAGTAAGGCACATATTTGATCTACAAGTAAGTATTCATTGCTCATGGTTTCCAAAAATTCTATATAAGTTAAATGTTTTTTGGAAATTATTAATGACACTCCTTTATGTAACTAGTTTGTGTATTTCAATTCTGAGATGTTACGTGTGCCACAAGTAAGGTTAACATGAATATTATGTGATGGTAAATTATAGTCACAAGATTATAAATATATACACGTGCTCTTATAGTAGTTAATCATTTGTATGCATAAAATTTAGAATGACCCATCTTGAAAGGGTTAAGGCCCTATTTGGTGAAGGGAACTGAAGTTTTTAAGTAGGGATGAGATAAGAAAAGAATTAATTACTAAGTAATGTATCCTAGGGTAGGAGTTTAAATAAATGTTAAGAGATCTAAATAATAAATCACCCTTGGAAAACATGTATAGGTTTAGGTTAAATTGATTGAATGGAACATAAAAGCTAAGTCAAGCCAAAAGTGGAGTGCATAAAAAAGTAAGGAGATTTAGATAATATTTTTGTCATATATGAACTCTAAGAAAAGAATAAGATTAATAGGAAGGATTATGAATGTACATGTAATAATAAAAAATTATAAATTTTGTGCAACAATTTGGGTTTTTTTTCTTAGTTAAGCCATTTATTACATGGAAAAATATTTTAGACATGGGAAATGGACTACTTGGGGTGACTCTTTTCAATGGATATATTGGAGGCACCTGGTGGATGCATTACACCTTCCTAGAAACATCATGGATGGAAGTAGCATTTTGAAATGCAAAGAGAATTTTTACATGAAAATAAGATCAAAGTCCACAAAAACCAAACAACACATGGAACAAACTGAATGGTGCTTATAAAAATTAAATAAGTTCCTAGAAAAGCCTCCATGGTTGCACATCAAAAAATCCTATTTGTAATGTTGGCTAGTTAAATCCAAAGGAAATTGTCACAAGAAAATAAATTGTGGTCTACAAAAACCAAACCCTGCAGACCAAATGGTCCTTGAAAAAATCGAGTCGACTAATAATAACATTTGCATACTTGTGTATTGAATCATCCAGCGAGAATACCTACATACCTGCGCATCAAACCAACCTATCTAATAGTGTACTCAACCTGCATACCCACATCGAATTGAGCATTGAAGTTACATGCTTGCACATAAAATATAGCTCTTAAATGGTGAGCTTGTAACACATCCTTTGTATTGAAACTACTAGCATTTCCACCTAACATCTAGCATGGACACTTCTCCAAAATTATAGAAATAGAAAAATATGATCATTCATTCTCCAAACTTTTATTTTGATTGTAAAATTTAAAACTACAATTAAAAAAATATTAGAAATTTATCAAATATAAAACATCCAAACAATTTTAGACTTTTTTTTCAAATAATCAAAATTATCTAATCCCAATTCCAAAGTAAAGATGCCTCTTAGCATAAATATATATTCACACATATCATTAATTAGGTTGAATCTCTTAGTCTTTATCATTTTTATCATCACTTATATCTAGGTTGAATCTCTTAGTATTTATCATTTGTATCATTACATATATCTTTTCTTATCCTTCTATTCATGCTTGGTTTTAGTCTCCACTAAAGGAGCCATTTCAAACACAAAATATGCCATAAGTTGTTCATGGTGTCAAGATATGAGGACCTAGCACATTGAATTTTTTTGGAGATGTTAGAAAAACTAGAAAGAAAAGAAACAAATTAAATTAACTAGCACCTCACAAGTGAACAAACTGCACCTGGAGGTTGGATAAACTAGAGTGTACACTCTCATATATAATTAATCAAAGATGAGACAATAAAACACATATTAAAAGAATAGGGAGGTGAGAACAAACTCCTACAACCTAGGAACTAATCCTAACTTAAGGAGTTACGTTACAACCATGTAACCATTTATCCATTAATACAATATAATACTAATTATTTTCAACTCTCCCCCTTAATGGATAAGTATTACCCTGAAGTCCTAACATCCCCCTAAACAATTCAAACTTCACTTTCCCAAGAGGCTTTGTAAAAATATCAGCCATATTGTTACATGTTTTACAATATTCAAAAAAAAAATTCTTTTGACTAGACCTTTTCTCTTACAAAGTGAAATTGATTATCTATGTGTTTCATGTTCTTATGAAACACTTGGTTGTTCACCAGCTTAATGGAACTCTGGTTGTGACAGTTGAAGACGATTGCCTCTTTCTTCTCTTCTCCTGCATCATGGAGAAGTCTCCTCAACTATATAGCTTCACATGTCATTGCACATACTGGTTGTACTTGGCTTCAGCTGAAGATAAAGACATAGTGCTCTTGTTTTTACTACTCCATGCTATAACCCCAGATCCAACACTAAATGCATAACCCGTGATATATCATCAATCATCCAGGTTACCTACCCAATCAGAGTCTGAAAATCCTACTAAAGTAACATCATATGTATTAGTGTATAAAATACCATAATCACAAGTACCATGAAGATACCTTGGTACACTTTTTGTTGCAACCCAATGAATTGCAAGAGGTTTAGACATAAAATGGCTTAGCTCACAAACAAATTATTCTAAGTCTGGTCTAGTTGTAGTCAGATATATCAGACTACTAACTAGTTGCCTGTACAAAGTAGCTTCCACCTCCTTATAGACATCGTCTCTGCACAATTTTAGGTTCTGCTGCAAAGGTATTGATGTTGTCTTACACTGTCCCATTCTAAAATTTTTGAGTAGCCCTCTAACATACTTCCCTTGAGTAAGGAAAGTTTTCCCAGAGTCTCTCCACACTTCCAGAGCCAGAGAGTAATGTAAACTTCTAAGGTCTTTCATCTCTAAAACCTGTGACATCTGAAATTTGATTTCTTGGAGTAATGCATCTACATTACCTATTATAATCATGTCATCCACATACAAGGAAATCAAAATTATTTGCCCCTGCTCATCATACATGGTATATAAATTTGGGTCATTCTTACTCCTATAAAAACCATGTTGTAAGAAAAATGAATCAATCTTCTCGTACCAAGACTCGGGTGCCTGTTTTAAACCATAAAGGGCCCTTTTCAATCTACAAACTAAATGCTCCCGCCCTTGTTTAACAAACCCTTCAGGATGCATTAAATAAACCTCTTCTTTTAAATCACCATTTAAAAATCTAGACTTAACATCTAACTAGTGTATCTTTCACTGATGTTTTGTATCCAGAACAATCAACATTCGAATAGTATTCAGTTTGGCTACAGGAGAAAAGGTTTCTTCATAGTCAATTCCCTCTTTCTATGAATAACCCTTTGCTACCAGTATAGCTTTAAACGTTTCTATACTCCCATCTACATTAAATTTATGTTTATAAAGCCACATGCAACATATGGGTATTTTTCCTTCAGGAAATTCAACTAGCTCCCAAGTATTATTTCTAATAATAGATTCAAATTCTTCATTCATTGCGGCCCTCCACTCATGATATTGACTAGCTTCTTTATAATTTGTGGGCTCTATAACATTTAAAATGTTTTACATTAAAGAATAGTCTTTCAATCTGGCTGGTAGTTGAGTCTGGATACCTGATCTTCTCTGTAAGGGACTCACCTCAAATCTGTCTCCTTCAGACGTTAGCGGGCTCGACTTACTGATTTCATCACCTACTTCTTCCTTTTTCTGCTACTGTTCCTATTGCTACTGATTGTCCTCACTGCTTTTTTCCATGCATGAACAATGGAATGTGCCACTCTTCAAGGTTGTTATCCTTATTTCCTTCCTTAGTCTTCTCATGAAATAGCACATCTCGACTCGCAAATACTTTATGAGTCAAAGGATTAAACAACTTATAAGATTTAAACTTAGTGCAGTATCCTACAAAGATGCATTTCGTGGCCTTAGGATCTAACTTCTTCCTCTCATCCTTGGGAATATGGGTAAAGTATTTTGACCCAAAAACCCTTAAATTATTCACTGCGGGCTTATATCCATAAAATTCTTCAAAATGAGTTTTAAAATTGATACATTTAGTTGGACTCATATTTTTTCAAGTATACTGCAGAGTTATTGGGTTTAGCCCAAAAACCATTAGATAGATCCTTACCTTGAAGCATACTTCATGCACACTCCATAAGGGTTATGTTCTTGTGTTCTGCAACTCCATTTTGCTGCGAAGTGTGAGGTACTATGAACTATTGAATAATCCCATGATTCCTACAAAATTTCATGGACTCTCCCAATTTGCATTCACTCCCTTGATCAGAGTGGAGAATCTTAATGAATTTCCCTATCTGCTTCTCCACCATATTCTTGAATTTTTTAAAGAATTGAAATGTCTGGCTCTTTTTCCTGATAAAATATACTGATGAGAATCTAGTGCAATCATCAATAAAGAGTAAAAAATAATATGCATCACCTAGCAACCTAGCCTGCATAGGTTCGCATATCTATATGCACAATCTCCATAATATTCCTTTTCTTCCTATCAAGATTCAAAGGAAACTCTTCTCTATGCATTTTCCATAATGCACATCCATCACAATCTAAATGAACATTCTAAAAAGGAGGTAGTCTATTAACCATACCTTTTCTTTGTAGCAACATGAGATCTCATAGGTTAAGATGACCGAATCGTTGATGCCAAAGATTCTCAGTTGTCAGTCATGTTGAAGCTAGAGCTTGGTGTGGCATCCTCTTGACATTCAACATATACAGGCCTCCCACACACACTCTTGATGCAACCTGTTCCTTCTTGTTGTCATTTATGACATAGTATGATCTGAAGAAGTCGACTTGCAGGTCTTGATCTGCCATCATTAAAACAGAGATCATGTTCTTCTTGATCCTGGGTACATACATCACATTTTTAGTATATTTGATATTATCATTAGACAACATCACCGGAATATCATTGTACCCCTTTATCAGATAACTTCTATCATCACCTAGATATATGTCAGCACCACAAGTAGTTTCTTCAAAATTTTCGAACCAATGTGTATTTCCTGTCATATGTGATGACGCGCCTCACTCTACGAACCATATTTCGGCTTCATCCTCCACAAGATCTAAAAGAGCATATTCAATTATGAATAATCGAAGATCATGACTATGACCTTCATCAACAAAGTCTCGTGTGTGCTTTCTCTATTTATTTCTAGCCTCATCTTCCTATTTCTTAAAGTAAAACTTAGCTAAACGCCCAGTTTTCCCATAGTAAAAGCATTTAATGTCAGATTTATTACTATTTTTACTTGGAGAAATGCCTCTAAATGGTATATTCTGAAAACTGCCACTACCTTACTGTCCCTGTGGTCGTTTCCCTCTATATGGCTTCTTCTTCACCATCAGAGCAAGATAAACACTCTCTGGTCTCAATTTCTACCACCGCTCTTCTTCTTGTATCAGTATTCCTGTTAGCTCTTCAAATGCAAGGGCTTTCTCCCTTGCAGACAAGCCTATGATGAACAGCTGGTATTCATCCTTCATCCCGTTCAATGTAATTGTGACAAGATCAGAATTGTAC
The DNA here is from genome assembly GCA_031772625.1 of Pinus tabuliformis. Classification (NCBI taxonomy): domain Eukaryota; kingdom Viridiplantae; phylum Streptophyta; class Pinopsida; order Pinales; family Pinaceae; genus Pinus; species Pinus tabuliformis. The sequence goes on from CM062818.1 coordinate 1,782,105,804, forward strand.
AGCTTCTCCCCGATGTCACCCAATATGTCCTTCAGGTCCTTGACCCGTGCAATGAATCCAACAATAGATTCATTCTCCTCCATCCTAATGGAAAACAACTTGCCTTCGAGCGATAAGATGTGATTGGTGTTTTCCGTCTAGTAAAGGTTCTTGAGTGTATTCCATATGTCACTGGATGATTTACAATCTCTGATATGTGGGATAATGTTGTCTTTAACAGACAACTTCAATAAGACTTTCACCTTATTCTCCCTTTTATCCCAATCTTACACCCATGCTGATGTACCTCCTACTGACATGGTTGGCTTCTGCTGATCGTCGTTGATGATCCAGCAAGCGCTCGATCCCTCAAGCAATGTCTATAGCTTGAATTTCCAATTGGCATAATTGGTCCCATCGATCTTTTTATTCTCATTGAGATAAGCTTCTGTAAAATTGTTCTTTTTCTACTAATCGATTTCCAAATCCCACGATCTTCAGTTGACTATAACCAAGTGAGCAATCACAAGATACAATAAAAAAAATAATCTCAAAACATACCAGAACTTTTGAATCAATCACAAATCTATGTGATCTGCCACCAATTTGTCCAATATGCCTCCGATCTTGCCAATATTTCGCCAATCTACCATGATCTCAGTGTCTACAACTCTGATCTACCACCAAACTGACAAAATTTCAAGCTTAGAACCATAAAAAATGTGCCACCACCTAATGAAGGAAATTTCTCAAAGGAAAGATCACATCATCATGGTTTTTACCTTCATATCCATGATGATCATCGGTTTTGTCAAGCCAAAAATCAAAATGACCTCTTTGTGCTCAGCTAGAGGTATTATGGGACCTATGGGAAAATGAATTTCTCTTGTGAGTAAGGTATGTCACTCCTGACCACCTAGACTCTGAAAATGTCAGCACTGAGGCTCCTCTGTTGCCACTGGGGCATTGTAGCCATGAAGGCTTTCTAGCCACGAAGGCTCTGTAGCCACTAGGCCTCTAGTGAAGCCAATAAGGCTCTGTAGGTAAATCAAGCTCACCAAATCTGAGCTCCGATACCATGTTAGAAAAACTGGAAAGAAAAGAAATGAATTAAATTAACTAGAAACTCACAGGTGAGAAAGCTACACTTGGAGGTTTCATAAACTGGAGTGTACACTCTCATATTCAATTAATCAAATATGAGACAATAAAATACATCTTAAAACAATAGGGAGGTGAGAAGAAACTCCTACAACCTAGGAACTAATCCTAACTTAAGGAGTTACATTACAACCATGTAACCATTTCTCCATTAATACAATATAATATTAATTATTTTCAACTAGAGACACCAAAAAAACTACTGCCATACCTTTGGAAGTGGTAGACTTCTAGGGATCATAAAAATCCATGCTCAACATTTCTCATCGAAAAGGCTTAAACATTGCTATCAAAAAATGGTATCTACAATTATTTGCTAATTTTATTTTTTTAGATTCTTGTGTGTGTTTTTTTAATATTTCAGTGATATAATTTTTTAAATGTGAAAATTTAATTATATAGCTTCTCATGAGATAATTATTTCATATTCATTAAATAAAACTTATAAATTAAAACTTATAACTATTTTAACCATTTAAATTGGTCATTTCAACTATTTTTATAAGAAATTTCATTTCTAGTGAATACACAAATTAGTGTCATAAGTTTGATATTAGGATCCAACCTTGTGTCTAGAAAGATCTATGCAATAACCGGTTTCATTGCACCAAACTGACATGCAAAATTATTAAGTGATTTTTTATTTTTTTAACTTTTTATTTATAGATGGAAATTTAGTGATATAATTTTTTATAATATCACTATTTTCATTAATTGAAATAAATTTTTAAATGTATAAGTAGATATAAAAAATTTATTTCATGAATTTAAAATTAAAAAAATTTACACACAAAAGGTATTCTATGTATATTATTATCTTCACCCAACATAACATAGTTATTAGATAATTTGTTGTATAAATATGTGATGAATATGTTATCCATTTAAATATGTTGTAACATAATATGAATATGTGATGAATATATTATCCATTTAAATATGTTGTAACATAATATGAATATGTGATGAATATGTTATCCAATAAATATGTTTATTATCTTCATCACACCTACGACAAGGAGGAGTTATATTCTCTAACACTCCCATTATTGACTACTTTCTTAATATTGATTAGTAATGTATATCTATGGTCTAACCTGGTGTTTACAACAATTATAAAAAACATTGACCTCCATATAAAGAAGTAACCATCCATTAAAATGAATGGGTAAGTAGTCATTGCAACCGTTATTGTACTAGGATGTCCTTTGTGTACATGGTTTATTCAAGAATCATATCTTCATACCGATATTTGTATATTTAGCTCCGCTTAGATCATCATCATCATAGTCATCATGGGTTTTCTCAACTCACCTGTAACCATGCATTAAGTTTTGTTGGTTTACCCTCAACAATGTTCCAAGTTTTTTTGGTTTATCCTCAACCATGCTCTTGATGCTCCTGGGTCACATTCCCAAAGAAAAAAACACTCTACAAGAATCCTTCTCCATATGTTCCTTGTTGTTAATTTTCCATTATTATATGTTGTTTCAATCACTTTATCCCAATTCTTTTATTTAATTATGACTATTTCAACCCAATTTCTTCTTCCAATTCTCAAGATAAATTGTAGATAAAACAATAAATGCAATAGAAAATAGAAGACAATGAAGACAAATGAGAGACATAAGAATTTGGTCAAAGAATAATGGAAAACCCCATAATCGGGAAACCCTTTCAAATTCTTCTTTTTATTAGATTGTCATAAAATTTTCAGCAAAGAGAGAGTACATTGTTCTAATTCACCAATCACAAGACTATCCAACAAAACCAACTAAATAATATCCAAGAGATGAGCCCAATAGATAAATATGATACAAAATAATGTTTCAAGGCCTGTAGTCAAGAGTCAAAATATGTGGTCAATTGTCAAAAGCATCTTAGGTCACAACCACACACAACTAGTGACCATGTGTGTGACTGAAGCTCTCTAGCCGCAAGGAACACCCTATCATGTGACTGGCTTCAACTAATAATTTCCTATTCCGACCCTACAAATATAGATCAAATTCAGTTCTTCACATGTGTGAGCTCAAACCTTGAAATTTCAGACCTGTACAATCCAATTTCGGGAACCAACCTCAAACTTGTGCAAGACAAAATAAAATAAGAGAAAGAAGATGATTGTTGATGATGTCCAAATGAGCTTCACTTGACTTGTATTTATATGCTTCCATGGGTGTCCAATTTCTCTTTAAAGTCGACTTGTACTTTTGTGCACATGTGGGTTCCCTCATTAAAAATACATTTTTCCTTAACCAAATTAAATTCTTCCAAGGGATAGGAGTGGTATTTCTTGATGAGAAATATTTTCCAAATGAGGGAATTTGTCCCTAAGTTACCAAATTAACACCTGTCAATCAAACACTTCATCACATAAAATAAAGTAGTTTTGGCTTATGTAAAGCCTATCCTTACAAAGTGGTTTTTAGATTACCATAAACTACACAAGGTTACTCATGCCTCATCAAGCTTATATCACAACTAACTCAAGTACATTCAATGGAAAGCTCCACTCATGGAGATACCAGGTAATTGTATTATCTAGGAGCACTACATCATCTTAAAACATAACATATAGAATCACTACAATATGCGTCTCACATAACAATATGCATCTCACATAACAATATGTTCATGAGTCTATTTTATTCAACACACTTACATAGTTTTACTTTTGTTTTCCATCACCCTTTCTCTTCTCTCATTGTTTCGTCCAATATCCTCTATTGTCTCTTTCACAGGCACTATCACATGCTCTCCAAAGATGTCTCTATTGTATTCAAGGCCTTTGTATCTTTCCCACTACAAATTTGTCATTCCTTGCCAAAATTCAACTTGTAACCAACACTTGGTTTCCTTAAGCAAGAAAAAACTACTCTGTTCCACGACAAAATTTTCCATGTTGCTTCCTTAACCTAACTAACTTTCATCACGTAACAATTGGAAACCCAAGTACCACTAAAAACTCATAATAGCTAGGAACCTATTGTACTCTAGGGCTTAACGTCAACCTAACCATGAATATTGAATGAGTGATCATCCTATGGAAATATTTCTATCTACCAAGATACACAGGTGTCATCTACTATACTCAACACTCAATAGTAGTCCTGATGATGGATCCCTGTTGAGATTTGAAACGTTGACAGAAATAATGGTTTTTACTGTGGGTTCTTTGGTTACTAAAGAAGATATTAACCACAAAAGTCTTAAATCCAAGATACACGGGTGTCATCTGCTATACTCACAAGTTATCTAGGTAAGTTGTTTGGATATATGATGTATCCATCTTAGCCTACCATTATTTACACTCGCCAATCAGGCCTTACACTACACCACTCAAAAAATAATTCACAGAGAAAAAATCATAGCTAGAACACCGTTCCATCCACAACACTTCTTACTTTGAAGACTTATGAATGATATTAAATAAGAAAACATTGCAACACTACTACACACATCAACAAGAGATAATGACGTGCATAATAGTAATACCATATTCTTTTGCGGCCATTCACACACAATGGGCATCTCCATCTTCATCTTTGACATCTCAGTTTAATGAATGTCTTGGATCTCCATGATTTACCTAACATTTGTTAAAGTAGTGAATTATAACAAATAACTTCATATTGAGGTCATGAATCTCAATATGTAGTTAACTTTAATGCCAACAATTATGAATTAAAAATCCAAAATTTCATCAATACCAATTTTATAATGAAATAAACACTATAGGCTAAACATAAACATAAGTGAGAAACATATTTGATGTACTATGCCAAAATGTAACCACTTCATGAATAAATTTGTTAGGATGGAATTCCCAATGCACCTTTAAATCCAAAGCTTGGCGACCTTCAACATATTGATAGCCACTAGCTACTTCAATTTGCATCGCCTAAGTCTAGATCTATTTTGACGGGTGTACAACTCTCAATCTCCTCCAAAAACCTAGGGCACACAACAATGGAAAGAATTTGTCCAGTACTCTTTCTCAATGATCAAGACTCCTCCTTAGTGATGATGTTTCCATTGCCGTAAGACTTATATCTCTTCTTGAGAAATTTTTGACACTTTGCTCAAGATCCTATGTTGCTACGATTATTCATGATGTACATATACTAAGCGACAATTATTATTCCCTAAGATATTTTGACCACTAACACTAAGCTAAATAACCCCATCCCTAACTTGTAAACAACCATAGAGCTTAATAATAGCTATATAAATATGGTAAAGAAAGCAATATACTCGCTAGGTGCTACAATGTTCTAAGCTTGCAAACATTTCCATATCAGAAAATTAGTGGCATAGTTGTAGATCTGTAATATGAAACCCTATATAATTATAGCCATAATCGTCACTATTATCCTAGGAAATATTGGTTTGGGGATGTTTGAAAGCCACATAAATCTAATCAGGATGTTTGAATAAATTTCAAATTTGAAAATATTTCCATGACGAGACTATGGAAAAAACCAAAAATTAGAGGGCGAAACATCTAAAGCTATACTTCTAAGAATTCGACAAAAAACATGATAAAATCATAAGGATTGAATGATACAAGCAACATTGGTTTACATCTTAGATCTAGGTGAGATACCGAGACCCAAAATGGCTTGATTCAACTTGCAATTCGCAGTCAACTTTCCTTTTTATGCGTCAATCAATCTAGATTGAAATTTTCTTCTAAATTACTCCTATTCTCCCTAATAGGCCTTCTCTAGACTTCGTTTCCTTATTTCAAATCCAACATACCTCTGAAAATAGAGTAATACAGAAATACATGATTTATATTTTGTTATTTTATGTGTCAACATATATATGGTAACTCCATGTGGATTCGGCTTCTTTCTTGTTGATCCACTCAAATTTTCATTGTCTTCGTCATACCGCTGCCACACTACATTCACAATTAGTGGATAGTAACTCAAACGAGGAAGTCTTGCTTTGCTTTAAGCACCTCTTTTTGCAACATGCTCATGCAATTCTCTAGCAATGTGAACACACTCCACACATAGTGAGTTTGTAAACTGCATGTATAGCTCCTCTCCTCATCTAGTAGCATGAATCCACAATACAATACATAGTAATTACATCTCCTACACAATTGTCTCCTTATTCGTAACCTTCACATGATTCTAGAAAATTTAGTGTAGTGAATGCAAACAAGACGTAAATGATGAACCAATAAATACTCACCATCAATTATTTTACTCACCTTGATCCTATGCATTCCTACGAGGGAATAGGTCTATAAGAGCTTTGATACCAAAATAATATTTCATAAGCAAATTTATATTAATCAAATAATGGTACAATATAAATACATGAACCCTTTCTTACGATAAACTATTTTTGTAGCATAATTAATTTGGTTGCTAAAACCTCTCAATCTCACACCAATATATGTCAACATAACTTAGATATAAAAATATCCCAATGACTAGGAACATACTCATTCACAATCCATTCATCACATTTATGACAAGTAGTAGTGATTTTTCCACACTAAGTTGAACAAAAAAATAAGATTTTAGACCATGTCACCTAGCCAAACACACTATAAAACTCAAGCCTAATGTAAACTAGAGCAAGAAAACACTGATAAATTGTCAAAAGCATAACGGTTCACAAACCTATAACATGCATCTCATTGAATAGTCCCTTAAAGGAACACACACTAACATAAGATTTCAAAGGCACAACAATTATCCAGTAGGCACATCAAACACCTTTCTTGGCCTTCACACATATAGTTGAATGTTGTGCTCATATACAGATTAACTTCCATGTTTCCTAGTGTTAATTAGTTTTCTATAATATACCAATCTGACGTTGCTTGCAATGGCATAAATTGATAATCTTGGGCCCATTCCCATACCAGCTTACCCAACACATATTGGGCATTTTTTTATTGCTATTACCTGTAATGAGGATAAAACAATTCCAGCAATGCATTGAACCCAAAAGTGTACTCGCTAACCAAGAAATCAACATTGTGGTATAAGAGAATATGTTAAAAGATAAATGGAAAGATGAAATCAGGAGAAATTATATTTTGATACTACTATGAGTTGTATTTTTTCTTGGGTATTAAAGAAATTTTCTAGTTTTATATTGGATTATTTTGAAGGAGTGATTACAAAAACAATTAAAAAATAAGCTAACAAAGAGATATAAGGAAAAAGAAAAAAAGAAGAAATAAATATTATTTTCTAGAGTTATTTGCTTTACTATTATTTTTCGAAGGTAACTAATTTCTCTTAGGATTTGATTAGCATGGATTTATGTAGTTCTTATTTTGCACGAATAGATGAATTATGGGATATTGTATTGCATGGGTTTGAAGGACCCTCAAGCCATGTAACCTATGATACTATGTCCCAATATGAGAGGGAGAAATTTATAGCTAACAAGAAGGATGATGCAACAACATTGTATCTCATTCAACAAGGTATGGATGATAGCAATATTCCTAAGATTGCAACAACAACCATGTCTCAAGAAGCATGGAACATTCTAGAGATGATGTATAGTGAAAGGGGGAGCACTATTGATTAACATAAAAATGAGTCACAAAGAATTGTAATTGCTAATGAAGTTCTTGTTGTAACGAAAGTAACGGGAGAAGTTGTAGAAGAACCAACCAAAGAAGAGGAAGATAGACAATGCAGCTAGTCTATAATTATTTTATAGAAATTTGTTGAAGATATTTTAGAAGATTTTGATATCGCGGAAATATTTGGTGACATTAAGGAACAGAATGTGGGAGAAAAAAAGTAAAGAAGAGATGGACAATAAAGTTGTTTTAGGTAGTAAAGTAAATCTAGTGAAAGAAATTGTAGAAGAAACCAATTATTTCCTATAAGATACAATTATGAACGTGGTAAAAAGAATGAAGCTGAGTATACACATACATATGGTGAGGGTAAAATTGAAACCACCTTTGCAACAACAACAACAGGGGAGAAGAGCTTATTAGTGAATGTTAAAATTGATTAGAACGAGGGTGAGTTAGTTTTTCTTGAAAAGTGACTTGTAAGGCCTAGGTATAACAAAGATGAAAGTGGTTATGGAAAAGCTACATCAGATAATGAAACAAGAAAGATAAATAAAACCATCAAATTTGTCGAATCAATTGTAATAGTCGAAGAGATGAAAGAAAAAAAAATCATCTTACAAGGACTAGTGTTTTCTTATCACCAAAGCAATGTTGAAGCTAATTAAACAGAAAATATATGAAGAATATAGAGTTTGGAGCAAACATAAGAAAAAATTTCTATAATAAAGAGTTGAGGACAACCTGCACCAGCATGCAAAATTAAAACAAGTTTCTGATTTTATCTCAAGTATTGTTAATGTTAAAAATGTTTATATTAACATTAATATTAATGTTAATATTAAAAATGTTTATGTTAACATTAACATTAACATTAATATTAAGATTAACATTAATATGTGAGTATGTGAAATAAATATTAATATTAATATATTAAATTAGTATTAAATTACAATATTAATGTTAATGTTAATTTTAATATGTATGCATGTATGTTATCTATTAATAGTAATATTAATGTTAATTTCAATATTATTCAATTTTATTAATTTTTATTAGCAAACCCTAATATTAATATTATTGATAAACCTTATTAACATTAATATTACCATTATAAAGAACACACTTCTGGGGAACGAGCTCTGCAACCCTAATGGTTAGGCGGCCATGAGTTAGGTGGCACTTTGGAGAACTACAGACTATTGTACACAACAGACCCAAACACTAAGAATCAGAGGAGAATGACAGAGGAGGAGAGGGGGGGAGAGATCCCCTCCTATCAAGATGTAGCGGCAGGTGAATGTCAAATCACCAGTAACCAGGCGGGAGAAACAAGAAAACCAGGACTAGTCCTTGGAGCAAGATGGAAGGCTGGTAGCAGAGGAAAATGTTTACCATGTGCGACGGAGAAACCAAGATTCATAATCTCGATGAACAAACTCGAGCGATACAGAAGTTATATGAAAGACCATGTGCTTATATGAAAGTTCATTGGAGTATGGCCAACTGAAAAGGACCTCATCAAATGGATTCAGTAAAAATGGCAACCTCGAGGCCACATCGAGCTAAAGTTGGGAGCAAGAGGCTTCTTCACAGTAATATTCCCGAACCTACAAGATAAAGAAAAAAAATTTGAGAATGGCACTTACTTTCATTATAATGTTGGATTGTTCATGAGATATTGGGAAGAATGTTATGACCCATACAAGGAAAAATTCCTGGCAGCCCTGGTGTGGGTTAGGTTATTTGTCCTCCCAATAGAATTTTGGGACTCGAAGATTTTAGAGGGCATAGGAAACACGATAGGAATATTTGTCAAAATAGCCGAAACAACAAAAAAGGGAAGATACACCTCATACGCTAGAATATGTGTTTACATGAATATAGCTAACCCCATCCCAGATACAGTAGACCTAGAGTATCACAAAGAGGTTTAGTAGCAAACCCTCGACTACGAACATATTCCATTCAGATGTAGAAGATTTCATTAGTATGGATATTTTTAAGGAATGCCCACTAAATATAGAAGAAGAGGAGTACAGACATAAACAGTAGAGGAAAAACCAAGAAGACAAGGAAGGGTCTCAAGAAGTAAAAAGAAAAGTAAGACAAACAAGAGAGAACACCAGCAGGAGAAAGAAAGAACAACAAGCCCAGCCCAGCAGAACAAACAGCTTTGAAGTACTACAATAAGAAGAAGAAGATAGCAATGAGATTCAAACAATGGACTATCAGGGGGGAAAAGCAAAGGAAAGCGGCACAAGCCAAAGAAAAACAAAACCTAAGAGGAAATCCCAAAGCTAGCCGATAGAGAAGGAGGAAAAGGAAGAAAGGGAGAAGATGGATAAGACTACAATGGAAATAGATACAAGTAGAGGAGAAGAATTACGCATGGAAGAAGAGGTGTTGAGGAAACTACTAAATGAATGGATACACCTAGATGAACAATTCATTCCAGAAGAGAAAAGACGACTATACAAAGAAAAATTCCAATAGTATCAAGCAAAATAGGGACAAGTGAAAATGGAGATGGCAGAACAACTAGGCCTTCAATAGGACAACACCCAAGACTACCCTAGCAAAGCAAAAGCCGGAAAGAAAAGAGGTCAACGAAACCTACATGAATCTATACAGATCATGGGAGAAATGCTAGTAAATACAGGGAGGGTAGTACTGCTATTGGCAGCATTCCACCAAATCAACCAAGCAACCCAATGATAATTACATCTTGGAATATAAGAGGCCTTAATAGTAAACGAAAACATAGACACTTAGCAGAAAGGCTAAGAAAAGAGAAACCTCAACTCATGCCGATACAAGAAACAAAAATCTTAGGAGGGAAAATGGAGGAAATTCTAAATAAAATAAAATCGAAATATGAATGCATGATGATAGATGCAAAAGGAAATGCGGGATGCATGGCAATACTATGGAACCCTGCAGATATTACTGTATATTACTGGATAGGCATGAAAAGAATCCTCATGGGGTGATTCCAGCTAATAGGAAATAGATAATGGTTCCTAGTCTCGGCAGTAGATTGTCCTCATATTCCAGTGGAAAGAGGAAGTTTCCTCCTTCAATTACCACAACTTGGAAAACACCATGAGGAGAAACTATGGATGATAGTAGGGGACTTTAACTTGACAACATCAATAGAGGATAAAAAAGGAGGTTTGCAAAGAGAAGATCTAGAGATGGAGAGGTTTAGGGATCTTCAAGTAGAACTAAATTTGGTAGATATCCAAACCATAATTGTAAAATACACGTGGAACAATCGAAGGGGAAGAAGTAGACATATATCCTCTAGGCTAGACAGATTCCTAGCAATAGAACACTTCATTGTGAAAGATATTTTCTATGAAGCAACAATCCTCTCGTGCTTAGGGTCAGACCATTGGCCTATTAAACTACAAATAAACACGAACCAACAGAACCAGAACATACCCTTTAGGTTTGAGGCTTTCTGGCTAAGAAAAACCACCTTTATCGATAAAATGAAGGAATGGTGGAGAGGGACTAAGAATGTGATGGAAGGAAGAAACCACAAGCACACCTTTCAACTCAGATTAAAAGACCTAAAAGGGAGGATAAAGAAATGGAACAAAGAATAATTTGAGAACATACAGAAGGAACAAGAAATACTCCAGATAAATATGAAGCAAATACAACAGAAAATCATAGAGGAAGGAAGAAGCAAAGAGTTGGCGGAAGAGGAGGGACTTGTGATAAATAAATTGGAAGAAAGGAGAAAACAAGAGGAAATTCTTTGGAAACAAAAGTCAATAATTCAATGGCTAAAAGAAGGAGAAAGAAACATGAAATTCTTCCATAAAGCAATGGTACAACATAGACAGTAGAAAAGAATTTTCTTCCTAATGGACCAGCAAGGAAACATGCTAATGCAGAAGGACGAAATGGAGAATCTGCTTGTTCAGCATTTCAAAGGGATCCTGGTAGAACCAAATATCAGAAGGGAGGATAATATTCGCAAAATTAGTCAACATATCCCTAATCTGGTAAGTAGAGATCAGAATTTGGCTCTACTAAGAGTAATAACAAAAGGAAGGTGGAGGAGGTAATAAAAAATATGGCGAAGAATAAAGCACCTGGGATTGATGGTTTCAGTACAGAATTCTTTCAAGCAATGTGGACCTTCATGAGTAAAGACATAGTGAATGTAGTAGAGGAATCCAAATGTACCAAAATAATGCATCTGGCCCTGAAAGCTACATTTCTAACCCTGATATCGAAGACAGATCACTCAGAAGAACCACAAGGATTCCGACCTATAGCTCTTTGCAATGTTATATATAAAATCTTAGCTACAATAATTGTGAGATGGCTGAAACCCATATTACTTGGGTTGATATCCCAAGAGTAGACAGGGTTTTTCGAAGGCAGACAACTAACAGATGGCATAGTGGTGGCACAAGAAGCAATACACATTGAAAAATTCAAAAACCAAAGGGATGCTGGTAAAATTAGATTTGGTCAAAGATTATGACAGACTAAACTGGGGATATCTCCAAAAAATCCTAAAGGCATTTGGCTTCGATGAAAGATGGATAAGTTGGGTAATGTTAATGGTAACCACTCTAGCTCTATCAATCTTGCTCAACAAATCACCTACAAAAGCTTTCGATGTGACCAGAGGGCTTAGCTAAGGAGACCCGTTATCACCTTTCTCATTTATCCTCGCAACCGAAGGTCTAGGAAGATACATCAAAGCAAAAGTATACAGTGAATAATATAAGGGCCTAAGACTCTGGGGGAATGATCTCCCTCTAACCCACCAACAATTTGTTGATGACGTAATGCTATATGGACAGGCAGCACTCAAAGAAGCCAGAAAAATAATGGAAATTCTCACATACTTCACAAGTGCCTCTAGGACAGATATAAACAAAGAGAAATCGGATATATATTTCTTCAACACCCCAACACCCTCCCAAGCTTTCCTAGCAAGATCTATGGGACTCGAAATTGGGAATTTCCCCACAAAGTATCTAGGTATCCAACTAAATGACTAGAAAAATAGAGTGGCTAATTGGAATACCTTGATGGGAAATATTCGATGGAAAATGCAAAATTGGACATTTAGAACGCTAAACATCCTGAGCCGCATCATTCTGCCAAAATCAGTGCTTCAATCCATTCCGATATACCAACTAACCAGCCAAGCCACCCCTAAAACAGTCTGCCAGAAAATGGTAGACATGTTCAAAAAATTCTTATGGCAAGGGCCCAGTATGACAAAGAAATGGGTGCTTCTATCCTGGAGATGGCTGAGAAAATCCCTAAAAGATGTAGGCCTTGGACTCTGAGATCCTTACATCCTGAATTAGGTAATGGGGGAAAAGATGTGGTGGATATGGATTGAGGGAGGGGTAGACCTTTGGAAAAAACTATGGGAGAGAAAATCTGATATGCCCACGTCCCTAGAAGGAAAGCTGAGAAGCCAAAATGAGAAGAAAGGCTCTGCAATCTAGAATCTTGCTAGTGCCAACAAGGACTTTATCAGAGAACACAACTTCTAGGAAGTCAGAGGAGGGGATAAAGCCAACTTCTGGGAAGAAGCGTGCCAATAGAGAGAAAAACTCAATAACCATCCGCAGCTCACAGAGATCCACCAAATCACCAACTTACGCAAGGGTGACACAATTCAAAATTACTAGTGCCCGTAACCAAAAGGATACTAGAGAAAGTGGAAGCAATAGCAAAATTGGCCAGAACCACCAGAAACACCCCAATGGGAACTTTATGACAAGGGAATGGCAACAAGGAAAATAGTGATAAAATAAGGTTCAGACACCCTAATATGGGGCCATAGAATCAAAGGCATGTTTACGATAGGAGAAGGCTACCAAATAAAAGTAGAACGCAATATACATCCAGAAACAAAAAAATGGGAAAGTATATGGAAAGCAAAACATGGCTGAAGATAGCCTTCTTCATCTAGATCCTGATCCATGGGAGAGCACTAACATGGGACCAACTGCAAAAAAAAGTAATGCAAGGCCCATTGAGATGTGCCCTCTACAGAGAATAGAAAGAAATAGTGGAGCACCTAACCAATGCTTGCAATGTTAGTGAAAACTTGTGTAAACAACATTAGCAAATTTTTGAAATTAGTGACAGGAATCCAAACAACATGTAAACAACAATAGAGAACTGGAGGAAAAAACCATACCAGAATACGATCCTAAACAGGGCATGGACACTCTTGCTAGGATTTGTTTTGTGGAATATATGGAAAGAATTAAATAGATTGAACTTCGAGGAAGGTAGAGAAAAAACAAAAATATGGAATTAGATCATCCAAAACATCAGAGAGACCATTCTAACAGAGAAGTAGTTCGAGGAGGATTGGAAAACTAACCCGAATGAAGCAAAGATAATGACACGCCTAAACCTAAAACCAAGCATGATGCATAAGCCAGCGAGGAAACACCAAACCAATGAGGCAGAGGAGGTCAACCAATTCAGAAGACCCTAGAAGAATTTCATCAAATTCAAGTTCGATGGTGTTGCGAAAGGGAATCCTGGCGAGGCAGGGACCGATGGATTATTCAGAGATGATAGGAGGAGGATCCTCTGAATCTATACGATGGACTGTGGCAACACGACAAATAATGAAGCAGAGCTTCATGCCCTGAAAAAAGGGTTGTAAATTGCAATAAGAGAGAAATACCAAAAACTTCAGGTTGAAGGAGACTTGAAAATGGCAATCGAAATAGTGAAATAGCTACAGCAAGGAACTCAGTGGGAGAAGATCAGCTGAAGCTGGAGAACTGCTTGGCTGGTACAAGAGATTGGTAAACTTAGCAAATAGATAGACTACATCCTCCCCACCCATGTAAGAGGGAAAGGCAACGCACCAACTGACAACCTGACAAATTGGGGGAGTAGTCATGTAGGAAGAACTGTAGATGCAAACGAGGAAGAGTTATACCAAATGGAGGAGATGGCAGACTTAGTAAAAATCCTGGAACATGACAATGGAGGAGAGTGGAACCCCCAATCGAGGTGTAACACAAGAAATCAAGGGGGACCGGGGCAATGGGACCGGGAAGGGGGAGGAAGAGGACAAGTGTGTGAACGGAAAGATGAAGGAAATGAAGTGAGCAGACAGGGAAGAAGGCAAGTGGATGGGTAGAGCAGAGAAGGTACAGCTCCCAAGAGAATGAGGGTGGAGACAGATGAGCATGACAGCGAAGAGGGAGGGAACTAAGCAGGGGGTGGGCAGAAGGATGTTAGCGAGTGGCAGGATGAGGATATCACACATACAACAAGAGCATCTGGGAGCAAGTGACGGTTAATGCGAAGAGATGGTAGCCAGGATGGGGGGTCATCATTCCGAGGTGACGGCGTAGGGATTAGTGCATGGAATAATGACAAATAGGTGGCAGCAAAGGTAAACGACAGGAAGGGGAGGGGAAAAAACCATAAGGAAGATCAGGACATAGTTAGATGCATGCAAAAGATGGAGATGAAAGATGGAGAGAGGAAAGGTGGTCGAAGATTGACACTCCAGCTTACAGACGGAAGCAGCATCAGACCTGAAATTTGGTATGTTGTTCCTCTAACCCCTATCTTTGTAAGGCTTAGGATGAATCTCTGTAGGAATATAGGAACTTTGATAAGGAGAGGAATGAGTCAGGAAAGGGGGTACCTAGACACTCCTGTGACCCTGGTCAGGCAAAAATAGTAGAAGAGCTTATGAAAACCTGGGGTAGGAAGCTAAGGTGGGAGGGACTAGAACCCAGGATGGGAGATGTCTACACCATGGAAAATGCTCGAAATAAAATCAGACAGAGCGAGACAATAGTCACCCCTGTAAGAAACTATGGGACGAAACCAGAACGTAACAAGGAAGCACCTCGGGGAAGAAAAAGAACCGAGAAAAAAGAGAATCAGGGAAACAAGAAACCTATACGGAAGGAATATAAGGCCAGCACCCTGAGGGAAGACATAGTCAAACCAGAGAGACCCTGGGAAGTGAGGAATAGAAAACCAACCTTACCTGGGGAAGAAATCATGAGGACACCCAGGACAGGCAGGTCGCGTGTCGTTTGTTGCCGTGAGGGAAAAACAACAAGAGAATCAAGAAAGGAAAGAACCCATAACATTGAGAGGACTGGTGACATTACGAAAGAAATTTCGAAGGAAACAAATTCTGGCAATGGAAGGGATAACAAAAAGGACATAGGTAAATGGGAAATTGTTTTGTTTTACTATTATAAAACTGATAACTATAATGACTATGTGATAGGTCTCACCTCACACTATGCCCAACACAGTGAGGAAGACAGAGAACAACGAGAAGAAGATAGTAACAGGCAGGCAGGGAGTAACATGGCGCCTAGGAGAGGCAAGCGAGATAAAAATATGGCTGAAGGAATGAGCGGCTCGAACAAATAACAAAGGAAAAGAGGGAAAAAGTTGGGCAGTGAACATATGAAAACCCTTATTAACACCTATATGGCAGGGAACCCGCCGAACATTAGAGCCCAAACTGCTGGTTGGGAGAGAGAACTTAATGACAGTATAAAGAACCAAGACATCCCCATGGAGGAGTGGGAAAGTATGGTTCCTGACCCGGGGAATTCTCGAGGCAGTCACTCTCTCTTTAGACAAATAATACAACAGTATTGGGTCATGACGAATGTGGTGGCATGGGCCATGACCCTTAATTGAGAATAAGCAGAGTGTGGCAGAACAGAGGCAAAGGAGAATACCAAGGAAAAGGTTCCAGCCAGGGTTGAACTACTCAAGTAAATTGCAATAGTTCAGATATAGACCTACAGAAACAACTTGGCTTTGGGAAGAATTGAGCAGACACTATAGGATATGAAGAGGAGCAAGATTCTTGGATCTAGTACTAAAGCGCCAGCCCTAGTAATATCCTCGGACGAGGATTGAAGCAGGGGTCCAGCACAAATCTAAGAAAATTTTGATGAAATGCTTTTACTTGTTTAATTTTTTTAATCTCAACAGTAGTATAGAAAGTAAAGACAGTGTCGCTAGATGGATAGAAAAAAACCTTTTCAAATTTTGGACAGGTTTTAATGCAGATAAGTGGCTATCTGGTTCACTTCGAGCATGTAAGCCACCTAGAGCAAATGGAAGTTTCTGATTTTGGAAAATTAATATAAATAGAGGAAGCACCACCAAGTTTACAAACAAAAAAAAACATTAATATTACTATTAATGTTAATAATATTAATGTTAATATTAATATTAATATTAATATCATTATTTCTAATATTTTTTATAATATATTGTGGTACATAATAATAATAATATAGTCAACCTTAATATTAATATTATTATTAATATTATTAATAGCCATATTTATTAACATTAATTTTATTATTATTAAACATTTTTAAACCTTAAATACGATCCACTAAGGTTGACCTTGGTTGACTTTGGTCAACCATGTTTGATTATAATTGAATATGGTTGAGTTAGATTGAGCAAGGATAACTATGAATGAGTAAGGTTGATTATTATTGACTCTAGTAAGCATAAGGTTGACCATGTTTAACAATAATAATAATACCTAGTATTATTATTATTATTATTATTATTAAATCTTAACTGTGATCTAAAAATGTTGAGCTTGGTTGACTATGTTGACAATGTTTGATTATTAGATATCTGTTGTTGACTAAAATTGAATATAGTTTTTGAGTTTAGACTTTTGTGATCCAAACTGATCATGAGAATGCCTTGTGGATTAATCACATCATTAGTTGTTGTATTTATACGGATTAATCACATCATTAATGATGTGATTAATCTCTAAGACATTCTCATAAGTAAATATATTTAATATAGTCAAACTTAATCATTTTATTACTAGCCTAGATCCATCTTAACTTTGGATCTACCAAGCGCTGAGAGGCATCAAATATCTTTTCACTCTAAAATAAGTTTGCACATTGATCCCTCTAAGCCCATGGTACTCTTATCTAATATATATATTTGCAGTGTTGCCATGTTACTCTTATCTAAGAATATATATATATATATATATATAAGAATACCATGGGAAAATCCATGGGCTATAAAAACTTACAACTATGAAACCATGAATAGTAAATTGACTATTTTACCTTTATTTTATTTTAATTGTCAATTCTATTTTTTATTTTCTACATATTCTTATATAAGAATACCATAGGAAAAAATATGGGTTGTCAAAACCTAAAACCAAGAAAATACGAATGATAAATTGATTATTTTGCCTCTATTTTATTTTAACTATTAATTCTATTATTTATTTTATCTTATTTTATTTTATTTTAATGTAATATGACCTAGTCAAAATGTTTACAAGACATGGCATTACAACATCTCTACCATATTGGGTTGGAGAGTGCCTCTCAAAATAATTTTTTTCATTTTGAAATTAGTTATGGGATTTTGGCATCTGGTATTGATGATAAGTCATCTTATTGACCCATGTTGTTGTAACAATACCTATTTATAAAACTTATTTATAAGTTAATAATATCCATGGAAAAAAGGGTACATATCCATGGTTATGAATCTTGTTATATTGTGAGTATTAATTTTTTATGTCTTATTAGATAAATCTATACCTTTTTCCTTTTAAATTTTATTAAAAAATGTTATAAAAAAATTAAATTAAATAATTTTAAAATATTTAGATTTTGAAATGAGTTATGGGTTTCAAGAATCTAGTATTCATGATAAGCCATGACATTGGCCCATGGTATTGTAAAGAAGCCTATTTACAAATTCTATTTATAAGTTAATAATATCCATGGTAAAATGGGATGAATATCCATGGTTGTGAATCTTGTTATATTATAAGTTTATTGTAAGTATTAAGTTTTTATATGCTTATTAATTAAATTTAAATATCATTACATCATTATTTTATACCAATATATCTACCCCGTATCTTTTTTCTTTTAAATTAAAATTTAAAAATGTTATTAAATTAAATTAAAATAAAATATTTTAAAATTATTTCAAAAATGTTGACATACTATCTTTCTTACATTACATCTAATACCTACAAATCTCCCACCTTGCCCCCCCCACCCATACTGGGTTGTAGAGCGCCTCTCGGTGCAATTATTAGCTGTTAAGTTTATTTTTATAGGAACAAATTTTGGAGATAATCACATCAAAATTCATTTGTCAACGCATTTGGTTGGTTCGAAACGCATCAACAAATGAACTTTGATGTGATTATCTCCGAAATCTGTTCTTATAAACTTGTTATGGATCACAGAAGCCTCAATTCTTTAAGTTTATTTTTATTAATCATAATAATGTTATAGGGTTCACCAAGTTGATCATGGTCAAATATTAATATTATAATCAATCATATAATAATAATAATAATATCAAGCCAACTTTATTAATACTACTACTATTATTAAACATTTTTAAATCTTCATTGTAACAAACGAATGATGATCTTAGTTGACTAAGGTTTATAATATTAGATTTTGGTAAGCCATGGTTGACTATAATTGAATATGGTCAAGTTACGTTGATTGAGGACGACTATGAGTGAACAAGGTTGACTATTGTTAAATATGGTAAACATAATGTTGACCAAGTTTGATCATGGTCAACTATTTAAACATTGACTATAAAGGTTGAATTTGTTTGACTATGTTTGACTAATGTGGTTGACTATGTTTGATTATTAATATTAATCAATAATATTAATGTGATTATGTTTGACTGAAGTTGAAGACTCTTGACTATTAAACTTAGTCAAATATAGTCAAACATAGTCAACCACATTAATAAATGTAGGTGACTAATTTTATAATGTCACATTGCAACATTTGGTAAATTGTAATGTAATGTAACATTACGGAAATGTTTATTACATTGCAATATTCGGTAACTTGTAATGTAATGTAACATTATAGCAATGTTTATCACATTGCAACGTTCAGTGAATTGTAATGTAATGTAACATTACGGCAATGTTTGTCACATTGCGACATTAGATAGACTTTTGTACCATTTCAACATCACAACATGTTTTATTATTAATATTAATCAATAATGTTAATATGTAATTATGTTTGTCCAAAGTTAAAGAGTGTTGACTATCAGACATAGTCAAACATAGTTAACGACATCATTAAATGTGGTTGACTAATTTTGCATTGTCGCATTGTGACGTTGGATAAATCACAATGTAATGTAACATTGCGACGTTCGATAGATTGTTGTACCATTCTCATATCACAATATTATTATTATTACTAACTAACTTTATTAATATTAATATTGTTATTACTAAACATTATTTAAATCTTGATTGTGACCAACCAATAATGACCTTAGTTGACTAAGGTTGACATTATTTAACTTTGGTCAACCATGGTTGACTATAATTGAATATGATTGAGTTACATTGATTGGGGATGACTATGAGTGAACATGGTTGACTAATGCTAAATATGGTAAACATAGTGTTGACCAAATTTGATCATGGTCAACTATTTAAATATGGTCTATAAAGGTTGACTTTGTTTGGAAACATTTGACTAATATCGTTGACTATGTTTCACTATTAATATTAATGAATAACAACTATAGGTGGTTATGTTTGATTGAATTTGAAGAGCATTCACCATCAAACATTGTCAAACATAATCAAACATAGTCAACCACATTAGTAAACCAATGTGTTTTAAACCATATTGTCATTTTATTTGTTTGTTAGGTAATCTGTCGTGAGATGACTCACACATGTAACATGTGGCTTGAGTAACCGTGACCTAGTGGCATCTAAGTCATCAAAACCATCCGAGGATAGAACCTGGGCTAGGCCACACTAGCCCTTAGCATGGCTGGGTTCGTTCCAATGGTGTTTCGAACCTACTACCTTTTCACTATTGAGTGCCTTAACAAAACACCCTATCACCATCTATTCTATGCCCCATGGGCTTAAACGATATTATTATTAATATAATTAAGTGGTTTTAAACATTAACTATGGGTAAGCATGGTTTAACCATGGGTGAACATGGTTCAACTAACTTGACCATGGTTGATCATAGTTTTCTATGATAGATTATGATTTTCTATAATGATAACAAATGAATACAATTAACAATGATTTACCATGGTGACAAAGGTTGATCATGTTTGACCATATTAACCATCGTTGGCCATGTTGAGCATGGTTTCGTTATGGTTTTCAAAGGTTGATTATGGTGATTATCATTGACCAAAGATGACCATAGTTTCCCTAGGTTGCCCATGGTTGAATATTCTAACCATGATTGATAATAAAAACCATGATGAATAAAGTCAACTATGTTTAACAATGGTTGACCATGGTGACCATAATTAACTATAGTCAATCATAGGTAATCATAGTCAACCATGGTGATGATAGTTGATGATGGTATATCAATGCTAAACAATGGTTAACCACATACTACTATTCTTAAATATTGTAACTATGTTCTGACTATGGTCAACAATTTTTGCACAATGTTTAATTTTGATTTTCCATGTTCACCCTATTTAAATGTCACTATATGTTTTGACTATGAATAATTTTGTTGAACAATCGTTTGACAATGGTTGACTACAATTCACTATACTTTGTCCATATTCACTAGGAGATCGAAAGTAATCTTGCACTATATAATTCTTCAAATTATTTTTCGATGACCGCTGATCTGGTTCTGGTTCTTCTCTATCCACTAAGTATAGATTGGAGGATGACTTATGATCAGTTATACTCTTTTGATTGTTGGATAACAAAGAGACCAATAATGTGCTATTGACATCTTCTATACCTTGTAGAAATAAAGTTTTTTCAGAGATAAATTTTAATAGGATTTATAAACTCTTCTAATCGTGCTAATAAATCGCGTTTCTAGGGCCTACTTTTTCCGCTGTTATGGTGAGATTATTAGCATTTTTCAATATATAGCCATGAAGTACGAGATTTGCTTTTACCATGGCCAAGCCAGGGTAGGAATTTTAGCTTTTAACATGGCCAAGCAATCGATATAAGGCTGCTCTAGCAGAGGCCATTTCAGTAGGGTGATCAACCGCCTGGATGTAAATGGAAGGACGTGCGGCAGGACATTTAAAATGAAAACCTAAAAACAAAAAAAAAAAAAAACAAAAATCTCAGCGATCTAGTGTCGTATACAATTAAAAATAGTTAATCAACATCAAATCTAAACCATACACTAAATTTTTCTCAATAATATAATTAAAAAGCACCACACCTCTGGCTTAAAGCGTATATCAGCATGTTTATTATTATTATTATTATATAATATTGTATATTTATACAATAAGTTAGGCATTAACACAATTATAGTTGAAATAAAATGTTCATTATAAATTAATAGTTATTATTATATCATAATTATTATTGAAACAAAATGGTTTTTTTTTCAATTTTATTAAAATTGTTAAATTTTTTCCTAACCTCATACATTTAAGCTATGTAATTTGCAAACTCTAAATATTTTGGAGTTTTTAAGAATTTTGTGTCTATCTATATATTCAAAAATCCAAATCACAAGGTCAATATAAATTATATCTTCCATTATGGAAAATGGTCATTTTGTGTAAGTTGTCATTATTATATTTCATAATAATACAGTTTTAATTTAAAATGTTTATTTCAACAATATTTTTATAAAATTTTAATCAAAATTTAAATTACCATGGGTCAATACCATGGATTATTGATAACACATGACTAATATCACAATGTTGATATGACATTTTTTAATTAATTAATTTTAAATTAATTAATTAAAATAGCATAATTAATTTCAAAATAAATAACCCTGAATACTACTATTCTAACTTATTTCATGGAAATGAAATCATAATTTATGGAAAGATTTTCTGAAATAGACAATTCTCAAATATAATTTCAATGTGAATAATGACAACCAATATATACAATGCTATAGAGTTATTAATGCTTAGTCCAATATATACCACCCATTAAATAATATACTTGCTTAAATACAAAGAGTGACATATACTCTCCTATTTATTAATGCGCTTATAGCATTGTATATTTACTTGGTACGATAACATATAAGTGCCAAAATGAACAACACTTCTCTATTGACACGTTTTTATATTAAAAGATTACCTGTATGGGTACCACAATATGACAATCATCCCAATACAAACCTTGTGAAATCGATCCTGGGGTCTATCGTTCTGAATGTTTTGATCGTTTTTTAAATCAATGGTGCAATTTAAAAGCAGTAATTACTGGCTTCCTGTGCAGTCTGATTTGAACGAGCATTGCCACTATGTTTAAGGGGGGCATTGCGATAAAGCAAGTTGGTTTATAAAAGTGCACAATGCCAATCATCTGATGATGCTAAAACGGATGAACCTGGCTTTTAATATATCTATATATTCTCCAAATCACATATTATTTCTTAAAAATTGACTTCGTAGCCTTAAAGATAACTGTCTTCGATTCTAAGCAATCGCTTTTCTGTTGGATATTTTTCTTTTAAATGGGGAAAATACCAAAAACCAATATTTAAACACACTGAGGCAATGCTCTGTTTCTTTTACTCCAGGATCTTTTGTGCATAGAAGACTTAAAAGAAATTTCACTCAGAGAACTAGAGTATTTCACCACCATAAAAGATTTCTATTCATTAAAACAAAAACTGATACATCCTCTTTTACTGAGAGGGATTTACCACTGTAAAATTGTTTTCATATTCACTGCTGTGAAAAACAACTTACTGCTGTAACAAAAGTTTACATGAGCTTACTGCTGTAAAACAAAATTTACATTCACTGGTGTGAAACACTTTTACATGCTGCTGTAAAAACAAAATTTACACATGCTTACCCAAGAAAATTATATGCCTCCCCTGCTTGCGGTGTTTTACTTTTCTTCACTTCCAGTTAAATAAAAAAAATTTACAGATGTGCTCTCACCTTTTCTTTTCTTCATGCACTGCTGTGCAAAACCACACATGGTTTTTCGCTTTTACTGCACCTTCGTTTTACAATGCTCCACCATTTCCTTTATGCACTGCTGTGCAAAACCACACATGGTTTTTCCCTACACAAAATTACATCAACTGGTTCTATCTTTTTACACACTGTTGTGCGTTATCATTTACATTTTTAATTTCATGTGCAATTCACTCATCTGCAAAAATGAGCACTCACTAGAAACATATACCAAAAAAAATTAAAGATAGGGCGATGACTTGCCCATACCATTCTTTAAATTTGCCCATACTCCCGCTGAAATAAAATTAAAAACTTCACCAAAACTTACCAACCCACAGTAAATTGCATTTACTGTTTTACTGACATTTACTGGCGGTAAAGGAACTTTTACTTCACGTCAAATTTATTTGCTGCTGACCTGTACTTTAACCATTGACTTTATTTGCATCGCATCGCAACTTTTCTCATGTCAAAGACCCCGACTCTATGACATTGCTGATAGCGATGTGCCGATGCGATATCGGCGATCGCTTATCGGAAACACAAAAGCTCCTTTATAATTCCTTCACTTCGACTTTGCCGATGCGATATCGGCGATCGCTTATCGCAAACACAAAGGCTCCTTTATAATTCCTTCACTTCATTTTGCCGATGCGATATCGGCGATCGCAGTTGAAATTATATTTTCAACACTCCCCTTTAATTTCAACTGTCGGACATTCAATCATACCCAAACACTTCCTCACATGGAGGGATTCACTAACTGCTGTTACAAGAATATCTTCCTCACATAGAGGGGTTCACCTGAAACTGTGCTTAAGAGCACCTTCCTCATGACAGAGGGATTCACCATAACAATGTGCTGAAGAGCACCTTCCTCTTGACAGAGGGATTCACCTGTGACTATGCTGAAAAAGCATCATCCTCTTGATAGAGGGATTCACCATGTGTATGCTAAAAAGCATCTTCCTCTTGACTGAGGGTTTCAGCATGACACTGTGCTGAAAAGCACCTTCCTCTTTAATAGAGGGTTTCACCAAATGACTGCTTCAAATGCAGTTCCAAAACAAACAACCATTGCACTGCTGTGTGTGCAAACTCATTACGATGTTCTTTTATGCTGCTGCATATTCTCTGCTGCACTGTTGTGCCATCTTCTTTACTGTGTCTACCTCACACTGCTGTGTCTACACTTGCACTGCTTCTGCACTTTTCAAAGACAAAATACTCTGTCTTTCTTGGAACAATTACGCTGTCCCAATTTACAAATTTACACTGCTGTGTGTAAACATTTCTTACACTCACTGCTGTTGCATATATTGCATTTCAATTCAATTCATTACATTTACCTTTACTGCTGTAAGGAAAATTTCTTTTGCATGTGCTGTTGTTCAAAACTTCTTGCTGCTGCATTTTTTTTATTTGCATTGTTGTGTGCTTCTCCTTCTTGCCGTCATGCTGCTGTCCATAACTTCCTGCTGCTGCATTTTTTCATATTCACTGCTGTCCATACCCATAACCATGGACTGTCATCCCTGGGTTTTTATTTGCTGTTGCGTTGCCTCTGCAATTTGCACTGTCGCTGCCTTTTGTTTCATCATACTGCTGTGCCCATACACTAACTCTTTATTCTCCACACAATAAATAACACGGGCTGTTACTTTTTACACCCTTGCTTCACACAATCTTCAGTTTCATTTTTTTTAATTACACAATGCACTGCTGTGCAATTCCTTTCATTTTTCTGCTGCCATACACATTATCATTCACCCATGTGCATTAAAAATCTGCTGTCCCTGTTTTTCTTTAGCCATTTCTGTGCATGTTGCATTGCATACAAAAAAAATATTACATTTTTCACTGCTGTGTGAAAAATTTCATTGCATTCTCAGCCACTGGGCATTTATGCTCTGCTGCGTTTTGCTTTCTCATTTTCTTCTCACTGCTTTGCATTTTCATTCCCAATACAAAACATTTCATCTGCTGTGTATTATACTCACTCTGCTGTGAGTATATTCTCTCATACTACATAAAAGGAAACTACCTTCCATTGCTATGCATTTCAATGCATGTGCACCACAAAAACATTTCAAACTGCTGTTCATTCTAATCCATGTGCTCCACAAAAAAAATTTCCAAACTGCTGTTTTGTGTTCTATCTTCCCACTGCTGTGAGGGTCTCCATGCTTTGCATACTTTTCTTATTGCGCTGTTGCACTTCACATTTGAGCGTTGTCCCCTTTTCTTCTCTGCTGTTATGGCAGATTTAACTTCATATTTTTCTTTATAAAAAAAATTTCATCAAGGAGTGACTGTTAATACAGTTCAGCAAGAAAAAAATTACAAGCTCCCCTTTAATGTGTGCTTGTCTTCTTTTGGCAGACTCTTCTCAAAACAAATTTAGATCCACTGGGGAGTTCAAGGGGTTTTCAGATTGCCTTTCCTTCCTTCTCCATACTTGTGTAGATTTCTTCTTTTGCATGGGTCTAGCTTGTGTAAGAGCCCATGTCAAGTTACAATCTCGTGTCATATGCCCAATGTTATGACACTTGAAACATTCTACATTTTTCATGAATGACATTTCATGATTTCTTCTAAAATTGTCTCTTGGAGGTTTTCGGAGACCACAACATTTATCTTTATGAAATGTTCTACATTCTTTTGCCATGTGACCAAAGTTTGAGCAAGCATAACAATAACCATAAAATGAACTTTGGTACCTGGGAGATGGAGGTTTCCTTGATGCACTTCTGAAGCCTTGCTGCCTTGAGATTCTTTGTTGATGGCTATTGCCTCTTACCTCTTTGACATCAGCTACATTTCTTCTTGAAGCTGATTTTCTACTTGGAGCAGGATTCCTTTTATTGCAGCCTTCTTTTTTCTCCTTGCCTTTGCTGGAACTAGGAGCATCACCATCTCTCTCTGCCTTCTTCACATCTCCTTTTCTTAAAGCATCTTCATCCTTGTTTGAGGGTTCAGCTACATACCCAAGTCCTGATTTATCAAATGGAGATCTGTGATAGCTGAGCATGTCATCCAGAGCTTGAGAGCTCTTCATGATCTTGTTCATCCCTTCAACCTTCTTCCTGAGGAGGACAATCTCTTCTTCCAACTTTTCACATACATTATTTTTCTTTGCTAGTTGTCCCTCAGTTTCTTCCTTGCTACGAGTAGCTTCAGCTGCTACTATTTTGAAGGAGATAATATCTGACTTCATTTTGGAGATTTCTGCTTGACTGCTCTCCATTTTCTTTTCAGCTCCTTGTGCCTGCTTCCTGGCTTCTTGTAGTTCAGACTTAAGGGAGGAGACCTCTACCTTGTACTGTCCAATCTCTTCTACAAGTTTATTCACTCTCTTGTGCCTTTGTTCAAGTTGACTTGTCAAGACATCTTCCTGCTTCTTTGCTCTGTTCAACTGATTTGTCATAGATATGACTTCTTCATGATGTTTCTTCTTGCATTGGTCAAGCTCCTTCTTGAGCTTGGCTAGCTCTTCATCCCTTTCCTTTACTTGAAGCTTGATGAGGTCAAGCTTTTCATTCTCAGCTTCTATGATGGGTTCTTCTTGACTCATTGTCATGGTCAGTGCTCCCTTTGCATGAAGGTCATGCAGTCTATCCCATATATCCTTTGCTGATGTATATTTTCCTAGATTCCTCTTCACAGAATCAGGGAGTCCATCCAAGATTAGTTTTGCTGCTTGTGCATCATACTCCATGGATTCTTTATCCATCTTGCTGTCATCAATCACTGACTCCCAGACTTCAATCCCCTCAGACATTAGGAAAGCCCTCATCATTATTTCCCATACATCAAAGTTTCCATCAAACTTTGGGGTTTCAAATAGAATGTATTCTAAAGGATTGCCTTCAAGTTTAGTAGAAGGGGGAGACACATTTTTAACAGGCTTGGAGGCTTTCTTCTTTGACCTTGCCATTCTTATTTGGGCTTTAAATACTTGACTGTGTTTTCTTTTAAATCATTGACTGTTCCTTTAATAATAACTCAAAACTTGGGAAATACCTGAATCCCTTTGGCTGAAACTTCACACTGCTGGAGAAGCTTTACTGCTGCTGCAACAAGAGTCTTTCCTTCAGCTTCTTTGACACTTTTCAAGAGCCTAAGCCTGCTCTGTCACCATCAAAGAGCCTGGACTAGCTCTGATACCACTGTTGGATATTTTTCTTTTAAATGGGGAAAATACCAAAAACCAATATTTAAACACACTGAGGCAATGCTCTGTTTCTTTTACTCCAGGATCTTTTGTGCATAGAAGACTTAAAAGAAATTTCACTCAGAGAACTAGAGTATTTCACCACCATAAAAGATTTCTATTCATTAAAACAAAAACTGATACATCCTCTTTTACTGAGAGGGATTTACCACTGTAAAATTGTTTTCATATTCACTGCTGTGAAAAACAACTTACTGCTGTAACAAAAGTTTACATGAGCTTACTGCTGTAAAACAAAATTTACATTCACTGGTGTGAAACACTTTTACATGCTGCTGTAAAAACAAAACTTATACATGCTTACCCAAGAAAATTATATGCCTCCCCTGCTTGCGGTGTTTTACTTTTCTTCACTTCCAGTTAAATAAAAAAAATTTACAGATGTGCTCTCACCTTTTCTTTTCTTCATGCACTGCTGTGCAAAACCACACATGGTTTTTCGCTTTTACTGCACCTTCGTTTTACAATGCTCCACCATTTCCTTTATGCACTGCTGTGCAAAACCACACATGGTTTTTCCCTACACAAAATTACATCAACTGGTTCTATCTTTTTACACACTGCTGTGCGTTATCATTCACATTTTTAATTTCATGTGCAATTCACTCATCTACAAAAATGAGCACTCACTAGAAACATATACCAAAAAAAATTAAAGATAGGGCGATGACTTGCCCATACCATTCTTTAAATTTGCCCATACTCCCGCTGAAATAAAATTAAAAACTTCACCAAAACTTACCAACCCACAGTAAATTGCATTTACTGTTTTACTGACATTTACTGGCGGTAAAGGAACTTTTACTTCACGTCAAATTTATTTGCTGCTGACCTGTACTTTAACCATTGACTTTATTTGCATCGCATCGCAACTTTTCTCATGTCAAAGACCCCGACTCTATGACATTGCCGATAGCGATGTGCCGATGCGATATCGGCGATCGCTTATCGGAAACACAAAAGCTCCTTTATAATTCCTTCACTTCGACTTTGCCGATGCGATATCGGCGATCGCTTATCGCAAACACAAAGGCTCCTTTATAATTCCTTCACTTCATTTTGCCGATGCGATATCGGCGATCGCAGTTGAAATTATATTTTCAACATTTTCACGCATTCCATTTTGTCCATCCAATTTTTAAATCAGCGGATTGGTATTTGAATTTAACGTATGGTGGGACAACACTAGTTGGATTACTTGCAGGACTCTAATATCATGACATCGCTTCTTAAAGATATTTCAGCAGGCTTGGCCTCCAAATCCCGAAGCTGCAGTTGAATCATCATAATCGCGGGAACAAATACCAGTACCCATTTCTGTCTGGGTTTAAAGTGAGACCCCGTTAGTTGGACATCGCCGAGGAGTTTGGATTCCTCTAGGGCCAGAACTTCAGCGACAAGATGTTTTGGAGCGAACTAGTTGTAAATCTGGATGCAGTGTTGGTTCCAACAGGCTTTCTTTTCTTGATTTCCTACCATGTCTATCTCGTCTACAAAATCACGAAGCACCCAAATACCACGGTCATAGGATTCGAGAATGGCAACAGAAGAGTCTGGCTACAACAGATGATGAAGGTAATAACTAACACTATTATTACTAGGTTTCCTCGTGATTTTGGACATTAGTAAACTATTTGTCCTAATTTTTCTAGGGTTTCGAATCTGAACAATTATTTGCAGGATATGCCGAATAATACTGCACTGGCTCTTGAAGTGTTGTCAAGCAACACATCCGCTGCAGTTTATCTGGCCAATTTCTCAATCACGATCAGCTCCTTTATTGGCACCATCGTGCCCTTTGCCACAAGTAGCAACAACTCCAAATCCAATCGCCTGATAAATGTGATATTCTTCGGAAGTCAAAGTTCCTTAACGTTTTCTATCAAATATGTGAGCCTACTGCTTTGTTTCCTGGTAGCCTTCATATCTTATGTACAGTGCGTGCGTTATTACACACATGTGAACTTTCTCCTCAGTGCGCCGAATTCAACTGTCCCTGTATATTATCTCGAGAAGGCAGTGGTCAGAGCGAGCAATTTCTGGTCACTGGGGATAAGGGCCTACTACTTTGCATTTCCGCTGCTACTGTGGATCAGTGGTCCCATAGCCACGTTTGTTTGCTCCTTAGGGATGATCTGTTTTCTATATTTTCTTGACTTTACTACCAATCCCGTTCCCGCTTTTGGAACTAAATCGTCTTCAAAGCTTGTACAAGACACTGTTCTGGATATTGGTTACGCGACTGAGTCCAGCAGCGGGCTTCCACATGACGTCTTACCCAGCCCGGTGGAAATGCCATGAAGAAAGTTTTGGCAATCCGGAGAAATCGTGTTCGTGGTTGGTTTTATGTTGAAATAATTTAGAATCTGTTATTGCTATCTTTAGGTACATTGAAATTTTTCCTCATTTCCCGTGTAAATTAACGCCGAAAATGCTGATTCGTTAACATAGATCAATGGCAATGACCGCTTATTTCACAAAACCTAATCGACATTGAAAGTGGATGTGAAAAATACCGGCTCAGATTCATATTTTAAAATTAATATTTATAATTTGATTAGAAATTGCATGGAGTAATAAGCTGTACTTATATTCCATAACGATTATATAATTATATATGCAAGTGAACACATATAATAGGGTAATAAACTATATAATCACAAGGAAATATTCATTCATTAATTATTATTATTCATTTTATGGTTAAATATTGATATGATGGTTAGCAATAGTTATGTTACTCAAACACAATAGTTAGGTTACTCAACCACAATTGACCATATACAACTTTGTGTAAACAAGGTTAATAAAAAAAATACAATTATGTTCAAATAAAAAAAAAAAAAGGTCTCAATGTGGAAAATAAAATCCAATACCAATATGACAATGCGATAAAGAGATATTGATGTCAAAATGTAATGAACAAAAGTTGACTTCGTAATGTTCATGAATAAAATTCAATGTCACAATGTGATGAAAATTGTAGACTTATAATGTGATAAACAAATATTGATAATACAATGTGACAACAAATGTCGATGTTGCAATATGACAAAAAAATATTAACACCACAATGTGTTAAAGAAATATTGACCTTGCATGTGATCAACTAAAATAAACATCACCTTATGACAAACAAAAATCAATGTCAAAAAGTGATAAGTACAAGTTGATGCTATATTTCACCAAAAAAAAAAGATGGATGTGGAATGTTATGAACAAAAGCCATTGAAATGTGAAAAATATATCAACGTTGCAATGTAATGAATTAAAACAACATCAAAGTGTCATGAATAAAATCGATGTTCCAATGTGAACCAAATTTGAAATCACATGCTAGGAGCTAAAAATAAGTGTCACAATGAGAAGAACAAAAATAAACATTGCATGTGACAAAGAAAATCAATGTTACTGTTATCACTCAGGTTGTCCTTAAAGCTCCTTAAAGGATACAGCCGAGGTAACCACAAACCAATCTTTGGACTGCAGGTTCTAGCCTACTTGCAATTAGAGAGGGCTCTCTCTTTATAATTTAGCTTTGTTTTGGGTTGATTTTAGGCTAGTTATGATTTTCTTGGGTTTGTTTTGATTTTGGTGGGATGGCGGGTTATTTCAAACAGAGTTGGGATGCATAGTGTGAGGAGTTCAAACCATTGGGCATGGAGTCATGGATTAGGCTTGCTGTTGCGTTTTCTTGGTCACAAGAGGAATACAGAGCAGGATAGCTACACATAAAACAATATCAAGCTAGAATAAAGATGGAACGAAGGTCAGAGAATGAAAGGAAACTAAGTAGCTCTCATTATGCTAACAGAGGGAAGGTGAATGAACATTTATATAGGAGCAATCAAGGATTCCTAAACAACATTCATATATGAAGGAACTAGTGTAAATATGAGCAAATCAGTATTCATATTTAGGACTATTTTAGATGAAAACATAGATAAATCACAGAAATTGAGAACAGAATACAACTAAGTGAGCTCTGAACTATTCTTTCTTTCTGCTATTTAGATAGTGAAACAATTATGGCATAAACACATATAAACTGTAAACAAAGATAAGAAACACTTATTGGGCTATGTAGAAGCATTAGGATTCCATAGTCACTCTTTAGTCATTAAAACACAATAGCCAGTTCATCTCCCAAACATTCCAGCGATCTTTGATTATAGAGACTCTCAGAAAATACAGTGCAAGTCTAGAGAGGAAGTTATCGACCAACCAACCCTTAAAACAGTGCAGAGGGTGGTTTAAATAGAAAATATTTACAAACATCAGATCTGGGATAGATCTCCTCAAATAAATGCCTTTAACCTAATTTGTACAGAAGTAAATGGCAGAAATATCTATCTAACAGCTGCGCTGGGGTAACTAGCATCTCAAAATATCTATTACAGCAGATCTTAGGCAGATCTGAGGAAAATGAGTTCTTTAATCTATTTTATCTTGAAGTAAATGCTTAAAACATTTATCTAAGTGTTGCGCTGGGGCAGCTGCATCAAAAATGGATCAAAAGAGTTCCTTGAGCCACGTGCTATCCTCTGTGTGATAACTGTGCATTTAAGGAAGCAGCGCTGCTCCAAAAATATGACTGCGAACAATGTCTCTGCAATAACTCTGCCTTGAAAGCCTTCATCTATGCCCTTAGGTGGCTTTAAAGCAACAAAAGAAGTGTTGGTGAGCCTTAATGGTCGAATGATGCTTTGTTGACTTTGCTGGGCTTGCTTTGCTTTCATCTGCTTTGAAAAACTGGACTGATACTCTTTAGACTGTCCCATCGCCCCTTTATCTGCCAATTAAATGAAAAAATAACTGCTGCAAAGACTTCTGTGGCCTTTGCGATGCTATCGGCGCTGGCCGATCCAAAATAGTATTAAACTCTGAAGAAATGCCGCAAAAAGGAGGAATTGCATGCTGTTGATCGTGCTGAGGCCGAGACTGGCTCCTGGAGCTAAACAGGGCTTTGGAGCAATCCATAATGGATTAAGGATGCATGAATTTCTTTAAATGGAGCCGGGCACGGGCGCTAGAAGAAACCCTGTGAAAAATGGCCGTTTTCCTTTTATAAGGCAAAAATGCCTTAAAACATGAAATTTTACCACAACTAGGGCAGGAGCGATCACTGTTCATTAGATTAAATCATAGCCGTTGGATCTGGCGCGGGCCGATCCAACGGCTGGCACTAATTCACATTGGGGCGGACCATTGGTCCCAACACATAAAACCTCCGAACTGCCGCGGACCTGAAATGCTTTGAGGCTGCCCTTTATAACTTTTTGGCTCCACCATATCGGAGCCTTCCCCTTTTGCTGTACAAAGGATCCTTACGGACCCAAAATCCTTATTGTGCCACGCTATAATTTATTTCGGCTCCGCCAGTAGGACATGGGGAGAGCCGCGAACAGATCATGTCCGTTGATCTGGGAGGGCGATCCGACGGCCGGCGCTAAATCGCATCGGGGCGGACCGGGGGGCGGCACATAAACAATCGCCGAAAGCGCGGACCCGAAATGCTTATAGGCCCTTTCTTTATTTGAATCGGGTCCGGCCCATCGGTGATGTCAATCGGGGGATTTAATAAAAAAGGGTTAGCGGACCCGAAATCTATATATGCTGCAGTTTATTATATTTTACCTCCGCCCCATCGGAGCCTTCCCTTTTCGTTGTGCAACGCCCCCTTACGGACCCGAAATCCTTTATACGCCGCGCCTTAATTTTATTTCGGCTCCGCTGATCGGAGCCATATACATGGGGTGACCGCCGATTACATATGGGCCGTTGATTTGGGGCCCAAAAATGGATGGTTGTGATTAATTCGGCAATTCGCTATCGGCGGGGTCATGGGGCTGCCACATAAAAACGCTGAAATGTGGCGGACGCGATATGCTTTTACCAGTCCACTTTATATGTTTTCGGGTCCGGCCCATCGGCATTATGCCCCATGCCTTGAGACTTAGCCATTTCGCTTATATATGCCACTGTCCCCTCCCGATAGAGATATCGCATCGGAGGGGGATCAAATAGATCATTTTCTCATCGGGGCATGCATTTTATTAAAATGCAAAAGAAACATGAATTCGGAGGAGTTATATATTGTGTTTGAACATATGATTGCCCCCTCCCGATAGCGATATCGCATCGGAGGGGGACC
Organism: Pinus tabuliformis; assembly: GCA_031772625.1. Classification (NCBI taxonomy): domain Eukaryota; kingdom Viridiplantae; phylum Streptophyta; class Pinopsida; order Pinales; family Pinaceae; genus Pinus; species Pinus tabuliformis. The sequence goes on from CM062818.1 coordinate 1,782,139,890, forward strand.
CAAAGGACCCATTTCTCATCGGAGCCATTATTTATTCAAAAATGCAAGTCTTTTGAATTCGGAGGGGGTAACCTTTATGCTTTTGCTTGGATTCTAAGGCATCGGAAGGGGTCCGATAGCCAAAAAAAGGGAGGATTTTATCATTTTTTGAAGGTTTTTCATGGTTTTTGCATGGTTTGCATATTCTTATGCCTTGGAAGAAGTCCAAAGGCACTTAGGAGGAAAGTGATGTGGTTTTGAGAGGGGTTTAGTGGCCAAAGAGGGTTTCATGCCTTATAAAGGCAAACCAAGGTCAAAGGGGTGATTTTTAAACATGTGAAGGGGAATTATGCAAAGGAATGAGTCCTTATGCACTTGGGAGATAGTTAGGGGGGATGAAGGGTTCTATGCATTGGAAAGTGTCCAAAATGCATGAGAAGATGGTTTGAGGGGGCAATGAGGGTTCTTGCTGAGTTTCAGATAAACTCAGCAATTCCTAAGGATGCATATGGTTATTTTTCAACCAGGGGGAGGGATAAGTATATAGGGGAGTTATATACATAGTTTTAGTAGGGGAAGGGGAAATAGATAGGGAGTTACATAATAAAGTTAGTAGTTAATATGATAATGATGAGAAAAAGCGCTAAGAATGAAGTCTTAGGCTATCAATGGGGGAAAATGATTGATAGAAGAAGTGTAAGCATTCCTTGAGTGAAGCAGATCTCCACGAAGGCAAATGATATGGAGAATGATGAATCTAAGAGGTATCAAGCAGATCTTGACCTCTTTGGGGGAAGTTAGTGAGTGATTTGGGGAAAGAGGAAAAAGGGGAGTTAGACATGCCTCGCTTGAAGTCCTTCAAATGGAAAACTGCCTCAAACTTGTGATATGAATAGATATGACACTTGAAAATCTGAAATGGATCACAAGTCATGATTCTGCAACCAGAAAGCTACCTGCCTAGCCTATTCACCTAGCATTTTCTCTTCTTTTTGGTTTGGGTGCACTTGAACTAGCATACCCAGCTTTTTGTTCTTTTCTTCTTGTTGTCCTCCTATATACAACTGCACTTATTGCATCCAGGGGCTCAGATTAGGCTGTTGAGCACCCTTGTTTCTCTACCTATTTACAGATCTGCCAAGATTAAACAGTTTGGAAAGAGGTTTATTATCTATATTCTAAAACAGGAAATTGAAACCTAGGGAGACCAAGATTAAGCTGTTTGGACCTCCCTTAGCTGAAAACTCATGAAAATGGATCAACTTATCAAAAATGGAACACAGCAATGGCATTTAGACTAGCACATTCTCATGGATACTTCTCTGGCCATCTGTAGAAAATATGGAGCATTGCAGCAAGCAAAGTATGACATATTTGGCATGTAAAAATGTCGATCATGAAAGATGATTAACTTGCTGTAGCAGGAGGCTAACAGTGGCTCCACTTGGGGATGGCTTTTCCTTGTGAAAAGCCAAGAACAGCAGGTTAGAATGCCTTGATCCTCTGTAGTTGTTGTTATTTGAAAGTTTCTTCTGTGCTAACTGCTGAATGACTAGAACTTTAACTTCTGAATGCAGCACTCCTCCTTAACTGAAACACTGTGAAAAATAAAGCATCGCCTGCTTTCTTCTGCGTGCTTGATATTGCATACACTTTTGCTTGAGCACTGCCTTGTGAAATAAACACAAAAAGGAAATAAAACTGGAGCTCTTCTTTTCTTGTCTTTGAAAGGGTGCTGAAGTAAACTGAAAATCCTCCTCTCTTTTTGATACTGTTGACTTGAAGACTACAAGCTGCAAACAGTTTCTCTTTAACATAAATCACTGGGACATGACAGCGCTGCTCTTGCTGTTTTGCTGAGATTACTGCAGAGACAGAGATTAAAAATAGAGGACTTGCATTGGCTGTGTCTTCACAAACTTTGTTGCTGCTCCTCTAACAATCGGACTGTTTATACAAAATAAAAACAAAAGTGCTGATATATACAAATATCAATGTACAAAGAGATATTTACAAAGCTGCGTTATGTTCAAAAAACGGATCATGATAATGCTTCAGCATACGACCATTTACAGGGCCTTCTTCAGCAGTGTTGCCCTCTACAGATTTGAGGAAATATGTGTTATTTCCCTGAACAGCTGAAATAACGAATGGCCCTCTCCAAAGGAAATCAAATTTTGCATGTTTTCCCTTGTCTTCTCTTCATGAGTACCACCTTAGAACTTTGTTGACAACACAGAAATTCTCAGCCTTAGTCCTCTTATCAAACATCCTTTTGAGCTTCTCTTGCATAATTCGAGCTCTGTCATAGATTTGCTCTCTTGTCTGCTGCAAATGAATTGTTTGGTTTATCCTCCTTTGTATATCATTTGGCTCAGCTTGAATCTCTTGCAGCAGCTTGATAATAGGAATGCTCAGTGATGAAGGAAATCTGACCTCCATGCCATATACTAGCTCATAAGGGCTCATCCCAATGGATTTCTTGGTTGACAATCTGTCTGCCCATAGGGCATTTGTGAGCTTTCTATGCCAGTTGTTCTTGTTTTCTTCTAAGATATTCTTGATAATACTGATCAGGCTCTTGTTAGATGACTCGGCTAAGCCATTACCTTGAGGGTAATAGGTTGTGGAATGGCCTAAAGTGATATGGAATTTATGGCAAAAATTGATCATCTTTTTGGATTTGAAAGCAGCGGCATTGTCAGTGATGATCTTCTCAGGGTAGCCAAATCTAGAAAGGATATTGCACTCAAGGAATTGGATAATGGTGGTGTCATTGGCCTGCCTGCATGGAATGGCTTCAATCCACTTGGTGAAATAGTTGGTGGCAGTTAGAATCCACTTATGCTGGCCTGAGGAAGAGGGATGGATTTCTCCAATGAAGTCAAGACCCCATTGTTGAAAAGGCTTTTCGGTTGAGATGGGCTTAAGAGGCAAGGGCAACAGCTTTCTTTTGCCCTCAAAGATTTGGCATTTGTAACATGAGATAGCAAACTTCTTTACATCTGCAAACAAAGAGGGCCAATAGAAACCAGCCCTTAAAATTTTATCAGCCGTGGACTTCCAATATAGATGTCCTCCACAGTCCCCTGCATGGAATTCTTTCATGAAATTATTAGTTTCATTCATGGTCAAACAATTAAGCAATATGCCTTCATGATTCTTCCAAAATAAAGCACCATCTAAGACACAAAATTTCACAGCCTTCATTCTTAAAAATCTCTTCTTGGTCCTGGACAATCCTGGGGGAGCACACAGGTTTAACAATACAAAGCAAATATCAGCATACCATGGGGATTGCAGAAAGGTGTCACTGATCTGTGGAGTCGCCAGCTCCTATTCATTGTCCAGTTGGTTGATGTCTAAGGCTTGAAAGTTTGTTTCGGACATCAGTTTGGCTAAACCTTGTCCCTTTATTAGCTTGGTTGGTTTTATTTATATGTCATACTCAAGAATGTTAGCAATCCACTTGCCTCTTTTGCCTTCTAATCCTTCTTGGGTTAATATGTCTTTTACAACAGCATTTGGGACATATGCAATCACGTGTGAATATAAAATGTAAATTATGAAGTCTTTGATTGCTTTAACAAGGGCATAGGCCTGCTTCTGCATGATTTGGTACTTCAGGGGTGCATCTCTTAAGGCTCGGCTGAAAAAAGCAATTGGCTTTTCATTTCCTTGGTCATCCTTTTGCAATAGGACAACAGCTATGGTATTATCAGATGCAAATGAAAATATGATAAAGTCCCTATCAAATTGAGGACTTGTGAGGACTGGGGCTTGAGTTAAGACAACTTTGATACTTTCAAATGCTTGCTTGGTTTCAAGAGACCATTTTACCTTGGCATCCTTCTTTAACATGTTGCTCAACAGTCTTATCAGCTTGGCTGGATTTGGGATAAATCTCCTTAGGAAATTGATCTTTCCTAGGAATGCTTGCAACTCTTTTATGTTTCTTGGATACGAGATTTGGAGAATGGCTTGGATCCTTTCCGGATCAATTCTGATCTCGTCTTTTGAAATGATATGTCCAAGTAATTTGCCTTCTTCAAGGCCAAATAAAGACTTCTTGGGGTTCAAGGAAATGCCATATTTCCTACATGTTAGGAACACTTGTCTCAAATGTCTTAGGTGCTCTTGATCAGATTTGGAGAAAGGGGTAAGATCATCAAGATAGACAACCAAGAAATCATGGATTTCCTTGGCAAATGCAATGTCCATGGCCCTTTGAAAGGTGGCACCTGCGTTCTTTAGGCCGAAAGGCATTTTAACATACTTAAATGTTCCCCACGGTGTGGTAAAGGCTGTCTTGTCTTGGTCATCCGGGTGAACCAGTATTTGATTAAAACCTGAAAAGCCATCTAGCAAAGAGATTCTAGATGACCCCACTACTCTTTGTAGGATGTGGTCCATTTTGGGCAATGGGTAGTGGTCTTTAAGGGAGACTTGGTTTAAGTTTCTCAAATCTACACAAAGCCTAATCTCACCTGTTTTCTTTCTTGTGGGAACAAGATTGGATACCCATTCAGAAAATCTAATGGCTACTATGATACCTGCTTCAAACATTCTTTGCACTTATGTCTCAATCAAAGGGAGAAGCATAGGATTGATTCTCCTCATTTTCTGTTTGAAGGGCTTTTGATTTGGCTTTAAGGGAATGGTTTGTTGAATAATTGAGGTGT